>CM061550.1:81555794-82755794 GCA_030864225.1 Capsicum baccatum var. pendulum
CCTCAGTGATAGCAAAGCTGCCTTACAAATGGCTGCCAATCCAGTTCATCATGAGAGAACCAAGCACATAGAAATTGATTGTCACTTTGTAAGGAAAAATATCCTACAAGGTTTGATAAAAACTCAGTACATTCCTACACAGAACCAACCTGCAGATGTGATGACCAAAGGACTTACTAGAGAGTTCAGCATGAAGACTTAATTTCCAAACTTGGCATGGTTAACATATTTACCACACCAAGTTTGAGGAGGAGTGTTGAGTAATAAACTAATTCATAAGTTAGTTAAAGTTGTTAGAGGCTCCACTAGTTAGGTAAATTAGTTATACATTGAGTTAGTTAGAGATCATTCTAGATTGTTAGCTCACCTAGTTAATTAGAGTCAGTTACAAACCACTATATATATATACTGAATCCATGTGTACCTTAAGAATCAAGATTGAGAATAATAATCTACACTAAATTCATTCTCTTCTTCTCATCCTACTTCTCTTGCTCTGCTTCTAATCTTCCATTGATACTTCTTCTTTTTCATTGTTCTCTACTATAAATGGTACTTATATGACTCTCAAGATCATAATGATGATTGTTTGATGAAAATTTTGGACTTTTCAAAGAGAGTCGCCACTTAATTTTGAAAAAGGAATTAAGAAACCTTTAGAGAGTTACTTAAAACGATTCAAAACAGGAAAACCGTTTTAAGTTAGAGATTCTGAGTAAGTGGTTCTTATTAACGTTTTAGGAAGGTGTTAGGCACCTAAAACGTCTGCTAAATTGCGGTTATGCGATCTATTTGAAAACATTCTTTTGATTAACTTCGTAAAATCAATTTGTTGGAAAAATAGTTGATTAAGGGAAAAGTTTTTGCGAAATCAGTTTTTAGCGACTTAGTTAGGGATTTAACTAGGTTCGAAAAGAAACAAGCAAACAAGTGACACGAAAAAGGGGAAGAAGCGGGAAAGTAATGATTTAGGCTTTTAAGCCCAAACCGTCGACCTTGTCCTAATCTAGTTGGGCTTTCGACCCATTTCACCTGTCCTAGTCTACTTTTCGAGCCTTTGGCTCGAATCTTGATCCACCTGTATTATATACAACCTTGACTTTGTGGCCCGAATGAATGCATAAATAAACAACTAAATGAATAAATAAAATAAAAAAATCAACTCAACGCTAAATAAACTAAAGAATATGAGGCTTTTTGAGCTTCCAAATCCTAGTAACTTTGTCAATGATCTTGGGCCCGCTATCTGCTTCTATCTTCTTACTAGAATGCCATAGAATCACTTTGAGAATTGATCCTTGAGGATATGGGCCTCATTGGCCCACTTGATAGTGCGATAGAAAAGAGTCCATAGTGAACTCCAATGCAAATGGACATGTGAAGAAAGAAAAGGCAAGCAATTAGAATCCGAATCATATAATTTAATAAATTTAAACATCACTTGATAAGGCATAGTGATATGAGTAAAGGAAAAGGGACAAGATAAAATAAAATAAGATAGAGTGATGGCAGCGTAGGAAAAGAACAAGATACCACATAATTTAACACATTCTCTTTGGAATATTACCTCCACCTTACTGTTACTTAATACAATCCAAATTACTACTTGAAAGAGGTTATAATTGTGTATTAGCAATTTTTATTTCGAGTGCATGATCAAAATATAAAGTGAAACACAAAGAGAAGCCAAGATCTGCTATCTTGTGTTTATGAATAAGTGTCAGGAAAGACTATACGTAACAAACATCCATTATACAACCCTAATACAAATTCAAAATCACATGAACACATAAAAACAACAGAAGTATGATTGAACTAGGAAGGAATTCAAACCTCACGTCTAAGCCCATAAAATTCCACCTCAATGCCTCAATAGTTGTTCTGATCTCCTTTTCAGTTTCCAAAAGAAACCCAAAAGTGAATCAATAAAAATTTCCATGAATAGGAAGAAAAGCTCTTGGACCAAACAATACCCACAGGAAGATTTGGCTTAAGAACTTCCAAAGGTGAGAACATATCATGAACATTTCGCTTTTAGTTCTGTTTTCACAAGAGCGTGGGTTTTCAATTTCGTTAAGCCTCTTAGACATTGTAAATCAAAGAGATTTAACGAAAGTTTCACTTTAAAGAACAATCAGACTAAACTAATTTCGACAATTTCTCAAATGACTTTAAATAAGAGATAATGAGTTACACCTAAACATTTTTTTCTTCTTTTGAAACAATAATCAAAAGAATGATAAGAATAGAAACATAAAAGAAAGCCCTCACAGATAAGCCCAAGTCGACACTACTATTAATCGAAATCAACAGTCCGTAGGATTCATAAATGAACATCCAACATATATTCCCATAATGAATATATATGACCAGGAAACTCAAATGAGAAAAGAAAAACAGAACCTCCATTACCAATAATTTAGAGCCAATCACGTCTTAGAGGAAACGAAGAAGAATAGGACTAACCATAATCCTACAAACTACGGCCAAGACGACTATTACTCCGATTCTCCTCCTCATTTCAACAGATTCTAACGAAACGGTCGTTGAGGTATCCCAAGAATTTTTGATACGCTTTTAGACCTTGTTCATTTTCCTTTTGGCATATGAGAAGCCAAAGGAACCTAAGAAATATTTTTTTTTCTAGCGACGCGGATAACTCAATAATCGTGACACCATCCAGTAACAACGGCAGCTAAAATACCTTTAAATAACAACTACAAACAACACAATACATGGCTAGAACTATTGAACATGAACAAACCACAAACTTAATTTGGAACCCCGCTACTGCGCCACAAGAGATACACAAAATGAGAGCATTATATCAATCAACAATGTTTCGAAATAGAGGGAAAAAGTCATGGAATCAGATTAGAGACGACAAGAGCCCTATGTCATATAATCAGCACAGTTCTTCATTGAAACAACAATCCTATGGCCTCTAAGACCTCTACAACATACAACCCATCACGTAATATCCCTAATATTCGCAACTACAGAATGGTGAGATGAAGCAGAAATGAACGAAACTAAATGAAACGGGGAGTTACTTGTTCGGGAGCAGCAAAATGGGACTCGAGCTATCAGCAAAATTATCCCTATTGGGAGCTGATGTTGTCGACCTGAGACTTCTCATTGCTCGACTAGCTTCCCAGAAAGAATGGACGAGAAAATTTTTTGCAAAAATAAACTCTTTAATTTCGGAGTGCCCATCCAATTTTCGAACCAGCCTAAAAAAATTTTCTTCAGTTTCTTTCAAAACCTCCAAATCTTCGACCTAAACTTCAAACTAAAATACTCAGAAGTTTTCCTCTCTCTCAGACCTCAAAAATTTCGAACCCTAAAAATAACGCAGAAGAAAACCCTTTCCCTTTTCGACCCTCCCCCTTTTTTTCCCAAAAAAAGCCTCCCTTTCAGCTCAATCAATGAGCCTTTTATAACCATCGAAATGAGGGTTCAATGAGGAAAACCATTGATGAATTTCGCGTGTGACGCCTCCCTTTTGGAATCTTCCCCCAACGGATTGAAAATCGCGGACCAATAAAAAAAGAAACCAATGAAATACACCCCTAAACCAATGAAAATCCTCCAAACGTGTATGAAATCGTACCTATTATCCCAAGAATCACGGGGTTGAGCTGTTAGGGGGGAAAACTCATCGGATTCTAGAAGCTTCGAGGGTTTTCTCGCATGAGACGCATGAGGAGGGCTACGATCTGGTTGATTTCGGGTGGATTTTGAGCTGGTAAGGTCGGGTTCGATTGGATTCGGGTTGAGAGTTATTGATTGATGTTGCTGTTATGCTTAAGGGAACCCTAAGATGAGTGCTCTCCTATTCCGACTTCCCCAGAGCTTCCGGTAGCACAGCCGAGACAACGATGGGTTCTCTGCCCCTGCTGGGATGGAGCAACAGATGTTTTTTTGAGAATTCAAGACACCTCAGAATTTGGTAACCTCAACTCCATTAACAACTACTTATGAATCCTTTTTCGGTTTACACTCATTATCTCAAGTTTTGGATCGAACTAATCGACATATAGGACTGGGCCGGGTCATAATATGAAATTGGGCTGGTTTGGTTATTAGGTTGGTTGATTGTATAATTGGGTTCAAAATTGGGTTGTTTAATAACCTCTATTAAATCTAATTGAGTTATTAAATAATCCTAATTATACTAATTAGATTAGAATAATCATAATTGAATTTAATTGGATTAAGAATAACACAAATTAAATTTAATCGGATTAAAATAATCCCAATTAAGAAATGGTAACTTTTGAGATTAAGATTGTATTACAATTTAAACGACTTATTTAAACTCTAACCAAATTGAATATCTATTGGTCAATTGCATTACAATTGGGCCAATTGGATCTCAATTGAGGTCATATTTAATTCATTCGCCAAATTGAATCGCAATCTGACACGAATCAAGTGACAAAATACCCTCGAGTTTCTTAATTTGATAAAAATCCAACAAATATTCCTCCGAATAAAATATTTCGAGAACAAATCATATTTAAAATCAAGACTTTATCCATTCGGATTAATTTTCAAATTTAATCAATAAAAAATCTAATTTTGATAAAATGTTCATTTAAATAACAAAATTTATACACTCTCGTATATATAAGAAATACAAAAATTATATAATCGTCAATTAAATGATAAAATTGCCTTGAATAATTACTTTAATCAACATTTATTTGAGCAAAATAGTTATTGTGATTTTATTTTAAAATTGAAGAAACTCGAAGTTAAATTAAATTGCGGAGGGCAAAAATTAGGTATCAACAATGATCATGTAACATTCAACAATAAGCATCAAGAGCCTTCCGGACATTCTCCTCCATCAATCCATCCTTCTTGTCAAGTTCATCATTGTTTTTTGCATCCTGACGACAAAGTACCATAACATCAGCTGAAGAACCAAATAAAATCTTGAGAATTTTTCCATGAAACAAAGCAAGAGTTGCCGTTAGGACTTAGGACAAACAGTTCTAATGCCTAAAAGTTTGGTTAAGCATAAGGAGAGCAGTATCATCAAGTCGATTTCAATCCTAGTGACCCTTGGTCAACATTCTCCAAAAGGATATCCAACATTAAAATTGTGATCACTGAAGCAACCTAGCCTTAGAAAAACTTATCATTGAATATTGATCGGACAAAATTTCATTTACAGAGACACAGTGTCTCAATTGCTTTTACCTCATTATGCAATTTTTCGTTTAATATATACAATCTTAGTTTTTACCAACACAAAACAAAAAAAAAAATATTGGCAAAGGAGGAGACTGCTGGAGGATTTGAGCCTAGCTCCTCGGTATTAGCAATACTTGGGCGAATACCCAGTCCTCCCAAAGCAGCCTGACATACATTGCTCATATTTTCGAGGGGCCGGATATATCTACCTAAAAGTTACATTGTTTGGTAAATCTTTTCTTGTCAAAAAAGTGGTGCTCAAAGACTTTCTAACAGATCAATTCAATGGAACTACCAAAAGAAACCAAGGTGACACATAATTGAGGTTTACCTCACTAACCAAGTGCACTACATGTTGTAATGACCGAGCAGACAGAACGAAGAAGTTACTCAAAACGGCAAAACCAAAATAACAAGGCAAATGCTACAAATACGGGAACAATCAAGATAGATTGGGACACAACATCGAGTTTACTCTTACAAATTGTCTCCTCTAGGATGCTTTTTCAACCACTTTCATCTTGAAGTGACTGGTGCTTTGTAACCTTGGGTTTCTCAGTGGAGTACTACTGCAATATGCTACCACTAATGGTTACATATATCTCATACAAACACTAACCAAGAAAAGCTCACCTCTGCCTAGCAAGCGCTCTTCTCTGTGGAGCGAGGAGAGGGAGGAAACGACCTAATTATCGCCCTTTTCAAATGAGTTAAAAGTAATATATACCTGCTGCAGTTAGATTTGATTGTCGAGCACCAAGTTAGTTGTTTGCTTTGCTAAAGCAGATTAGTCCTGGCTGTTGTCAGCTTTAAAATCACCGAAAACACCATGCAGCATCAGCAGTTACTAAAATTGAAGTGCAAAAATCAATATATCTATACATTATCAATACATTAAATTTTAATGTGCTTATTTGAGATTTGAATTCATCAAGCCCTCTCAACGACACAATGGTACCACAAATATCTAAAACATATACTTCCTCTAAGTGGACCCCTTGTTTAGTGCAATTGTCACGACCCGAGCTGAGGCCCTGGACGTGACACGCATACGATACTATAGCTTGTACGAGCAAACGTTCTGGCATATCACCCGAGCATACTTCTAATACAAATGTATAAGCGGAAGTAATATAGAATTCAATTATAATTTTCTAAGGAGATAAAACCTCACCCAAGTTTATTAATACCGCATAATGTTCAACAATACCAATAGTTATTATAAATGAAGACTGAAAATTACAAAGTGTGCTTGACAACTACACCAGCCTGTGAAGCCTCTAATAAGTACTAATACTGAAAGGAAAGAAAATACAAAAAAATCATCATATCTCATCAAGCCTCCTGGTAGAAAGATGCTCACCAATAACAGAAGTTAGGAATCCTAATGAGGTGCCTGACCGCGGACTTGAGAGCCAGAACCTACATCATGAAATGATGTAGCACCAAAGACGGTCAATACGTGGAATGTATTGGTATGTAAAACCATTGCAGAAGGGTAGTACAACAAAAGATTAGAAGTAACAATAAGAATCAAATATAAGTGAAGGCATCTGGAAAAGAACAAGAATGTAAACTAAATTTATAATTGATAACATAAAGTAGATTTAAATTCCTTTGATTATTTGTGGGAGAAAGTAGTGAACCGTCATAAACCACCATGTGAGCATATGGAGTCTGATCTTGGCCCGACCAGCTAAGCCGTCCTATACCTTGCCGGGCATAGTTTGCTAGCAAGTATCCATGGTTAGCCCCTTTTCGGGACACATGAAAAAAAGAGTCATCCGACTTGTGAAATAATCTCTATCCTATGTCGGCAAACATAGCTTCGGGCATTTGTTGTTTAAACCCATGCCTTTACGGTCAGCTAACTAACAACCTTATGCCCATGGCGTTGTCTTACTTATTTATGTTCAAAGTGTTACCCTCGTTACATGTTCATAGTTTAGCCGTTTTAGGCTCATATCCATAGTTTAGCCGTTTTAGGCTCATGTACAAAATTTGGCCCTTTTTGGGCTCATGCTGGGAATTCAACCACTTTGGGTTCATAAGATTTTTATTTGATACCTTTTCATAGTATACCAGACAGTAAAAAAAAACATTCTGTTAATGGTTCATGAACATGACTTTCACAACTCTTGAGAGACTATGGTTAGGAGTTAACCGGAAGGAAAGCAATTACACATAGTGTAACAGTTGGGATAGGCCAAATCTGTTCGGAAGCAAACTTTTAAAAAAGTGATTAAGATCCTAACTAACATCTGAAAAATTCTGTGAAACATTATTATAATTATTAAGGATATAATGAATGTCTCGCAACTCTATAGTACTTGGCTAAAATACATTTACAGAAGGGAAGTATACTGCAGAAATCTGACCGACATTGATTTTTGACGCTACTGGCAGATTTGAGTTTGCAGATTTTCTCAAAATTTCCTAGGCAAGCAAGGGAAGATCTTAATCTAGACAAACCCCAGGTTCTTAATCTACATGTCAAGTCAAAGAACATCAAAACAGATAGCATGTGGAGGGAAGGAGAAGCAGAGTTTATCTCATAGTTATCAATACGGTTCATAACAGTTTCAGTGATAGATTTTCATATCCTAAAGAGGACCACAAGAACTCATTTTCTGGCTATTTGAGAATTGAGTTACAAAGCTGCAGATCTAAAAGCATAAAGAGGATTGTCATCACAAGAAACCAACCCCAACATGACAGTCGAAGAGTAAACTAGACAATTCATACTAAGATTTCAGAACATAGAGTTTCCATTCTTTAGCCGCTCACAATTTTGGTTACAAAAATTAGCCAAGGATATGAAGTTTGTGGTAATAAATTGTTTATTTCAGAAGTTCAAGAATTCCAAAGAAATGACAGTCCTTCCTACTTGTTAAATTTGAAGAATTTCATCATATGCCAACATAAACTCGAACTGGATCGGACATCAATTTAAGAGATAAAAGGGACGTTCTTTATGTTAATTAATCATAACATCTTTTAAGAAATTTAGAAATAGAAAATACTTATTAAGATTATTGAGACCACCATGTTATTGACTGGATAAGATTCAGGTTCTAGATTTAGCCAAAACCAGTCCATACGTTATGAATACATAAGCACTTGTTAAGACGCCAAGAGGAAATAGAAATAGAACTTGACAGGTTGATTTGTTTTTAATCTAACTTCTAAATTCAAACATCTATACACCATCTGTTTGGAAAGGAGATTACAAAACAGATTTGGAGAATAAGAAAACATCATGAAACATGAGCAAAAGATGGTTCTACATACCTCAAAACGTTTGAAGAACTTGAGATCTGTAGAAGGGATTAAACTTTTTTTGTTGAATGAATTTCATTAGATTCTTGATATTTGAGTTTTAGAGGAGGAATAAGGATGTTTATTTATGGATATCGTATGAAAAACTGATGGGGAAAAGTGAGGTTTTATCCTGTGAAACTTGAAGAAGGCGGGGAGGTTTGTATTGTTACGTGTAACTGATGCATAGTAAGTCTAGGAGTCTTAATATATAAAATTAATGGAGAAGTAGGTTTTAATAACTTGGGGTTAATGTAAAAAAGAAAGGACGAAATTACCCCTCCAAGAATATGAAAAGAAAAGAAAAAAAGAAAATTTTCGTCTGGTATAAGGCTGTTCTGATTGTTCTTAGTAAAACACATATAACTTTTTACTTGGGTCTCGGATTAATGAGTTGTTGGTAGCGTTGGGAAGAAGACTCAAAAAGCTTTAATTTGACAGGTAATGGGTCACGTAACTCTAAATATTCTAGGATAAATCCTTGCTTAAATTTGGCCCTTGTATGAACCTATACGAAAACTTAATCATTAAAGAACCTTTCAACTCAAACTTGTTTTAGAGCTTTCTTATGCCCTTAATTCATACCCAATACCCCTACGACACTTTAGACATGACCTTTACACTTAAATACAATAAAATTTTTAGATTCAGGTCTAAGTACATATGAAGAACGGTCCAATTTGTTTTATTTTTAGCTCGAACGTTCAGGGTGTTACAACAACCATGGAAGTAAAGGGTTGAACTCTTCATTTCTAAGTTAGGAAGACGAAAATGGAAAATGTTTTGTTCAATGTATTTTACCTTTCTTTTGATGATATATATGTTATTCAAAAAACAAAGCTCGAAGGAAAAATAGGTCAAAACTTTAAGAACTAAAGATGGTTCTCAATGGATTCAGAGGTTTGTAAGGCTCGACCACTTTCAGGAGCCCCTCTTTACTCCAAGGAAAAGGGTGAAGCACCTCGACAAATAGGAAACAAGCATAATAAGAGAACCTTGATGTCCCTTGGATGTGAGAGCAGTTAGAAAGATCATTTTTCCGGTTTTGATTCGCATTCTTAATGAACACAACCTTACCACAAGGTCTAAAATCTAAATCATTTTACCATTGTGATCCACATTCTTAATGAACACAACTTTTCGCAAGCTCCAAGCGAAAAATAGATGGAATAGAATGCAGCCAAGTGCTGATCCACAAATAGAAACAAAATTACTTTGTAGTGCGTTCTTTATGTGATTTTGATCTGCTTCCCTGGAGTTCTTCTTTGAAGGGGGAGGAGAGGGAAGTGGAAGTTTTCCGAAGTATCAATGAACAGAGTAGTTACCTGAATTGAGACATGATTGAAAGTAGGAAGAAACCGCATCTTGCAATATTCGTTAAAAATAATAGTAACGACCATGAGAGGGATAACGGAGAAGGAAGCTGAAGGCTTAGCTTTCAGACCAAAAAGACCGATCATTGTAACTTGCATAAGTATGATCGCAACTATAATGTAGTGATGAATGTATGGCCAATACAGACCACATGTCTCGTATGTAGTTATATACACATCTTCAATCTGCATCACAAATAACACTACATTATATACATTATCCTATATAGTTATTCTAAAATATTTGAGCTAACTTGCAATACAGAAGAACAAAATTAAGTATATTAATATATACTTTATATCAACAGGACACTTACTTGTGATAACAATGTAGCTTAAGAGGCATAAAAAAGATGAATGTAATAACAATTAGTTAGGAAACTAAGATTGTAGCAATCCCCTTAACAGAAGAAAACTAGTTACTAAGGATAAGGACTATCACCATTTCTCAAAATGAAAAAGAATGAAAAAACCTCAGTGAATATCTAGGGCCTGTAATACTCAATGGTCTTGATAAGGAAGTCCAATAAAACACAAAAAGTTCATCTGCTTTGTATTAGTATCACTGGTTCAGGTGTACTGTAGCAGGTAAATCACAGAATCTACTAAATATCCGAAGAAAAAGTAAAAATGAGCACTTAAAAGTTCATTAATCTAAAACGTTATTCCATATGATTATAGATTTGCATCTATGCCCAAATCACCCACGAGTGTAACGAGACATATTATCAAGGACACGACGTTGGACACAAGAAAATGTTAAATAAGTTGTTCATAGTTGGGTGGTTGCTGCTTCTTTTGTTCTTTCCTGATCCATGTCGGGTTTAGCCCAAGTTTTTGACTAGTTAAGGAGACCTAGCTCAAACCAAAGACATGTACAAACTACATTTACACATGCTCAAAGTAATGTGGATCAGGCTTCTAAGCAGATTCGTTCTTAACACACAAATATTGCATATAGAGAAACTTCACCTGGTTGATGAACACTGCATATCCAAGCAGGAAGTAGCCTACTAAAAATGGAAGAAGCAAAGGTGAGACCACCGCGTAAACAATCCCAATCAGCATGCAGAGAGCAAGAAAAGGAACAATACTATAATAAGGTAGCGAATAAACATAAGGACGTTTCTTCTTTCCACGGTCCCACGTGTGAGATTTAAGAGCATCACAGAGAAATAATCCTGGCTGAAGTATCTCTAAAGAGAATCCTGCCAGCCCATTTGTCAAGATGTACGCCACGAAGAAATCTGCCTGAAAAACGAAAAGAAGAGTGTAAATGCGAAGATTAATCATCCACATTTCAAGTAGAATATATTGACTAAGACAGGCCTATCGGTTCTTTAATAGGCTACAGTCGGGTAAAAATTAAAGCACTATCTGAAAGTATGTATCCCTTTCGCCAATCAGACATTAAATATTCTGAAGCAGGATAAAAATAGATACTAAATGAAAGAGAAGAGCCAACATGTTTTGCACCTGAGCAGAGACAGCACTAGCTAGACGGTTGGGAATATCCTTGGGATGAGAGAAAGATTCGCCGATTTGATCTAGTAAAGATCCTGACAACAAGCTTAGAAAAAATACATTTCCTACCAGGAAGTAGAACACCAGGTTGCATGCATTTATATCCTTCTTACTCTGCGAGATATAACCAGCTAATCTTGCCAGTCCAATCATGGCAAATGGAACAATGTATATGAAACCATTAAGAATGGCACTAGGAAGATATCCCGTGATGAAGGACCTTAACCCTGGTCTGCCACAATATTTCAAACCGATTGAAGAACAGCAACCAGCTACACAAGCTTTCAACTAAAGAACTACCGTACCTACTGTTACTAGGAGGATTCAGTAACTACCCCTACTACCTCAGCCCTTCCTCCCCACAAAGAGAAAAATAAAAACAAAGGAGGAAATACCAAACAATCTATCTAATTTGAAAAGAAAGAGGAGAAGATACACAAACAACAAATGAGCCACTAAAGAACAAAGACGATTTTTTCCAGAACTCCATCACCGCATTTTCTGATCTTCAGTCAAAGCACGGAAGAACTTTGATGTGAAACGAGCTACTCCCTCCATCCCAAAAGAATGGTGTTTTATTATCCATTTTAGAAAAAAAAAAAAGAGGAGATAGAGGGAATGGTGTTTTATTTCTGTTCGGTGAATCAAACTCTTAACATTTGAAATATCTTGATAACAAAAGTTTGATTTAAAGTATTTTTATGTAGTTTCAAATTAAGTAAATTTTTCCAAAATTATTAAGGAACTGATGCCAATTTCATACTGAAATTACAAATGCTGATCTGTCATATTCTCTTCCCCACTTCTTTTCGCGAGAAGGGAAGACTTCAAAATACTAACTGTGCTTGGAGAGTATGAGATGTTACAGGATGAAACATTTTATGTTCAAGAAATCAAAGGCTGAAATAATGAAGAGATGAAGTCTGTACATCAAGTCCACAGCCATCGCAGGAGGAAACCATTTCTTCAGGCGATCATATTTGGCAATTCCTTGAACAGCTGTGACTGGTAACACGAAGAAGATGGTAAGTAGTGATGCTGCAACAAGTATCACTATCCTGTACAGTGGCAAATGACGATATTGAATTGTGAAATTTTACCAGATCACATCTCTCGGTTCTGGAGCCACTTCAGTGATCCAGAGGAGTGGATTTGTGTGCTGTTGAGATTGGGCAGCTAGAACAGCGCCCCATCGTGAATTAAATGCAACAAAAGCCACAGGTAATTCCTAAGCAATAAAAATATGGTAAAATCTAATCAACTGTTCAACTGTTAAGATAACATTAGAGAATCATTCCATGACAAAGTTATAAGATAACAAACAAATCCTCAAGCACTTCCTTAGATCTCCATACACAATCTCAACAGCACACAGATGGCTGTCAATAGACAATATTTTCCTCACTCCTATTACGATGGAAAACTCATCAAATGACATGGACATATACCTCAAAATGTTGGCAAATCATGGTGGCTAATTCATACGAGATCAAAATTGCAACAGAAAAACTGAGGCATTGCAAATGTTTCCAGGCCCATCTTCACAAGTGGCAAGCAAAAAGAGAGAATTTCCTGAACAAGCAAGTCCTTTTTTATATCAACCAATCAATCCAACCATGCCTCAACCTCAAACTAGTTGGATGGGACATGAACCATCTGTACCAATTCCGTTCTATTCAAAACCATTTCATTCCAACAAAGTAATTTGTCCTGTAAGGCAATATAAGAGTTCTCTAAAACTAGAAGTTCTCTAAATCTTACACTTATGCCTTCAACCAGAATAATAAAAGACTCCTCGGCGTACACCAGACCTAAATGTAAACTGTTAGAATATGAATAGGAATAACATGAGATACAAAAGATCAACAGAACCCAGATACCAGTGAATAAACAGTATGAGTAGACCACACTTAAAAGAACTGATGGGATACCTGCACATTACTTTCATATCATTACTTCCCGTAATCCTTATCAATACATAACATATGTCATACAATGGCCAACTGATCAGTGGTACTAATACAATACATCAGGGACCACCCCTGGAATAGCATATATACATAATCTTTATAATACAATGGCCAACTGATCAGTGGTACTAATACAATACATCATATCATCAATTTAAAATACAGACATTCCATTTCTTAATTCAATT
Source organism: Capsicum baccatum var. pendulum (assembly GCA_030864225.1). NCBI lineage: Eukaryota > Viridiplantae > Streptophyta > Magnoliopsida > Solanales > Solanaceae > Capsicum > Capsicum baccatum. Next base: position 81,569,373 of record CM061550.1, read on the forward strand.
AATCTTTGAGATTGGTTACTTTGTGGTCACACTTTATGGAACTTGAAACCATGATACCTCAATAGGAAAAACATGTAAATAGGTAATCAATATCATGAAGATGAAGTAGAGAATCATGGATACCTCATTAAACCATTTCGGAGTCAACAATAGTATATGGACATTTTTTTGACTAGCCGGACATCTTAAAAGTGAAAACAAGTTCAATTGGTAGTGTCGAAGATCATATGATGTTATTATGTGTCATGTGTCGTAGGACAATGTTGGAAGCTTACTTGAGAGTGCCATGGGTCATTATTCATGCCAAAGAATAGATAGAGTATGTCTTACATACCTTGATATAACCACTTCAATACAAGTGACTTCCCGTACTCTTCGAACACTTATCTACAATAAGTCATTTGTGGCAAACTAGTATTAGCAACCAAACCTTACCATTTAGGTATTAACTTCACCAAATAATGTCTAGGAAGTAATCCTTTAGCTCATCAATAAGAGTACTACATACATCCTCTTATACTCTTATTACATTCACATATCATGCATTTTCATGAAATATCCCTCAACATCACTCTTAGCCTTTATTTCCCTTCTTAATCACCATCCAATACCAACATGATCACTAGGCATACATAACCACTAATATAATGATATATCACCACAATTCATCCTCCATAATCCAATACAACAACTTCCATAATTTACTACTAACAATTTATACACAACAATTCATAACTATGTTTCTAGTTATCTTCCAACATCAAGACAATACTCATAATCCTTTATCAATACTTATTCATGGATAAGAATCAAGAATAAACAATATTCATACCTTAACAATGAACTCTTGTATTTAGGATCCTCCATACATAACCATGGGGTGCTTCTCGAAGCTTTCGAGATGGTGAACACAACTACGGAACCAATTTGAATTTTCTACGGTTGAATCACAAAATATTTGAGGTTGAAATTGGCTAGGGTTTTCACCTTCTCTTAAAATTGGATAACATCTGATACAAATGAGGCTAAGTGCAGGTTTTTAAGACCAATTTTCGTCCAAAGGTAATAGAAAATGACCATTTTGCCCTAAAAATTTAAATAAATCCCGAATCTATCCCCAGTGGACAGTTTTGACAGGCTGAAGTAAATCGATCATAACTCTTTGCTCCGATATCGGATTTGGGTGAAATTGGTATCATTGTAAATATAATTAAAAGGGCTTTCATTTCATATAAATTAGGCCACCCAGTTCGTCCTGTACAAGGAGTTATGATCGTTTGAAGTTGACCCTAAAAATCTGTTTTGAGAGGCTGAAGTAAAACGCGTATAACTCCTTACGCAGATGCTGGATTTGGATGAAACCAATTGCATTAGAAAGAAGACTCAAAGATCTTTCTTTTGATATATGGTAGCTCGCCCAATTCATTATATTGAGGAAGTTATGATCGTTCAAAGTTGACCCAAAAACTGACAGGCCTCAGTATTTTCCTGCTAATTTACTGTTCACAAAAATCTGTTTTGAGAAGCTGAAGTAAAACGAGTATAACTCCTTACTCAGGATTTGGATGAAACCAATTTAATCGGAAAGAAGACTCTCGGAGCTTTTTGTCTATATATAGCAGCTCACACAATTCTTTTTGTACAAGGAGTTATGATCGTCTCAAGTTGGAGTGCCTAGCTGCAGAAATTTTCTTGCAGAATTACTGTTCACAGGCTTCCCGGCCACCGTTTTGAAATTTCGAATGTGCTCGCTTATATGAAATACTCCTCTGTTTTGGGCAAACTTTATATCGTTGGAAAGCTTATTCCAATAACTACACATACAACTATTGACGGGATACTTCCGAACACCATAAACTTAATTTAACCCATACGCAAGTCTTTAGGACTCCATATAATCACGATAAGTGTACGAAAAAATTTACGGGGTGTTACATAATGTAAAAAGGAAAGGACGAAATTACCCCTCCAAGAATATGAAAAGAAAAGAAAAAAGAAAATTTTCGTCTGGTATAGGGCTGTTCTGACTGTTCTTAGTAAAACACATGTAACTTTTTACTTGGGTCTCGGATTAATGAGTTGTTGGTAGCGTTGGAAAGAAGACTCAAAAAGGTTTAATTTGACAGGTAGTGGGCCACGTAACTCTAAATATTCTAGGATAAATCCTTGGTTAAATTTGGCCCTTGTATGAACCTATACGAAAACTTAATCATTAAAGAACCTTTCAACTCAAACTTGTTTTAGAGCTTTCTTATGCCCTTAATTCATACCCAATACCCCTACGACACTTTAGACATGACCTTTACACTTAAATACAATAAAATTTCTAGATTCAGGTCTAAGTACATATGAAGAACGGTCCAATTTGTTTTATTTTTAGCTCGAACGTTCAGGGTGTTACAACAACCATGGAAGTAAAGGGTTGAACTCTTCATTTCTAAGTTAGGAAGACGAAAATGGAAAATGTTTTGTTCAATGTATTTTACCTTTCTTTTGATGATATATATGTTATTCAAAAAACAAAGCTCGAAGGAAAAATAGGTCAAAACTTTAAGAACTAAAGATGTTCTCAATGGATTCAGAGGTTTGTAAGGCTCGACCACTTTCTAGAGCCCCTCTTTACTCCAAGGAAAAGGGTGAAGCACCTCGACAAATAGGAAACAAGCATAATAAGAGAACCTTGATGTCCCTTGGATGTGAGAGCTGTTAGAAATATCATTTTTCCGGTTTTGATTCGCATTCTTAATGAACACAACCTTACCACAAGGTCTAAAATCTAAATCATTTTACCATGGTGATCCACATTCTTAATGAACACAACTTTTCGCAAGCTCCAAGCGAAAAATAGATGGAATAGAATGCAGCCAAGTGCTGACCCACAAATAGAAACAAAATTACTTTGTAGTGCGTTCTTTATGTGATTTTGATCTGCTTCCCTGGAGTTCTTCTTTGAAGGGGGGGGGGAGAGGGAAGCGGAAGTTTTCCGAAGTATCAATGAACAGAGTAGTTACCTGAATTGAGACATGATTGAAAGTAGGAAGAAACCGCATCTTGCAATATTCGTTAAAAAGAATAGTGGCGACCATGAGAGGGATAACGGAGAAGGAAGCTGAAGGCTTAGCTTTCAGTCCAAAAAGACTGATCATTGTAACTTGCATAAGTATGATCGCAACTATAATGTAGTGATGAACGTATGGCCAATACAGACCACATGTCTCGTATGTAGTTATTACACATCTTCAATCTGCATCACAAATAACACTACATTATATACATTATCCTCCATAGTTATTCTAAAATATTTGAGCTAACTTGCAATACAGAAGAACAAAATTAAGTATATTAACATATACTTTATATCAACAGGACACTTGTGATAACAATGTAGCTTAAGAGGCATCAAAAAGATGAATGTAATAACAATTAGTTAGGAAACTAAGATTGTAGCAATCCCCTTAACAGAAGAAAACTAGTTACTAAGGATAAGGACTATCACCATTTCTCAAAATGAAAAAGAATGAAAAAACCTCAGTGAATATCTAGGGCCTGTAATACTCAATGGTCTTGATAAGGAAGTCCAATAAAACACAAAAAGTTCATCTGCTTTGTATTAGTATCACTGGTTCAGGTGTACTGTAGCAGGTAAATCACAGAATCTACTAAATATCCGAAGAAAAAGTAAAAATGAGCACTTAAAAGTTCATTAATCTAAAACGTTATTCCATATGATTATAGATTTGCATCTATGCCCAAATCACCCACGAGTGTAACGAGACATATTATCAAGGACACGACGTTGGACACAAGAAAATGTTAAATAAGTTGTTCATAGTTGGGTGGTTGCTGCTTCTTTTGTTCTTTCCTGATCCATGTCGGGTTTAGCCCAAGTTTTTGACTAGTTAAGGAGACCTAGCTCAAACCAAAGACATGTACAAACTACATTTACACATGCTCAAAGTAATGTGGATCAGGCTTCTAAGCAGATTCGTTCTTAACACACAAATATTGCATATAGAGAAACTTCACCTGGTTGATGAACACTGCATATCCAAGCAGGAAGTAGCCTACTAAAAATGGAAGAAGCAAAGGTGAGACCACCGCGTAAACAATCCCAATCAGCATGCAGAGAGCAAGAAAAGGAACAATACTATAATAAGGTAGCGAATAAACATAAGGACGTTTCTTCTTTCCACGGTCCCACGTGTGAGATTTAAGAGCATCACAGAGAAATAATCCTGGCTGAAGTATCTCTAAAGAGAATCCTGCCAGCCCATTTGTCAAGATGTACGCCACGAAGAAATCTGCCTGAAAAACGAAAAGAAGAGTGTAAATGCGAAGATTAATCATCCACATTTCAAGTAGAATATATTGACTAAGACAGGCCTATCGGTTCTTTAATAGGCTACAGTCGGGTAAAAATTAAAGCACTATCTGAAAGTATGTATCCCTTTCGCCAATCAGACATTAAATATTCTGAAGCAGGATAAAAATAGATACTAAATGAAAGAGAAGAGCCAACATGTTTTGCACCTGAGCAGAGACAGCACTAGCTAGACGGTTGGGAATATCCTTGGGATGAGAGAAAGATTCGCCGATTTGATCTAGTAAAGATCCTGACAACAAGCTTAGAAAAAATACATTCCCTACCAGGAAGTAGAACACCAGGTTGCATGCATTTATATCCTTCTTACTCTGCGAGATATAACCAGCTAATCTTGCCAGTCCAATCATGGCAAATGGAACAATGTATATGAAACCATTAAGAATGGCACTAGGAAGATATCCCGTGATGAAGGACCTTAACCCTGGTCTGCCACAATATTTCAAACCGATTGAAGAACAGCAACCAGCTACACAAGCTTTCAACTAAAGAACTACCGTACCTACTGTTACTAGGAGGATTCAGTAACTACCCCTACTACCTCAGCCCTTCCTCCCCACAAAGAGAAAAATAAAAACAAAGGAGGAAATACCAAACAATCTATCTAATTTGAAAAGAAAGAGGAGAAGATACACAAACAACAAATGAGCCACTAAAGAACAAAGACGATTTTTTCCAGAACTCCATCACCGCATTTTCTGATCTTCAGTCAAAGCACGGAAGAACTTTGATGTGAAACGAGCTACTCCCTCCATCCCAAAAGAATGGTGTTTTATTATCCATTTTAGAAAAAAAAAAAAGAGGAGATAGAGGGAATGGTGTTTTATTTCTGTTCGGTGAATCAAACTCTTAACATTTGAAATATCTTGATAACAAAAGTTTGATTTAAAGTATTTTTATGTAGTTTCAAATTAAGTAAATTTTTCCAAAATTATTAAGGAACTGATGCCAATTTCATACTGAAATTACAAATGCTGATCTGTCATATTCTCTTCCCCACTTCTTTTCGCGAGAAGGGAAGACTTCAAAATACTAACTGTGCTTGGAGAGTATGAGATGTTACAGGATGAAACATTTTATGTTCAAGAAATCAAAGGCTGAAATAATGAAGAGATGAAGTCTGTACATCAAGTCCACAGCCATCGCAGGAGGAAACCATTTCTTCAGGCGATCATATTTGGCAATTCCTTGAACAGCTGTGACTGGTAACACGAAGAAGATGGTAAGTAGTGATGCTGCAACAAGTATCACTATCCTGTACAGTGGCAAATGACGATATTGAATTGTGAAATTTTACCAGATCACATCTCTCGGTTCTGGAGCCACTTCAGTGATCCAGAGGAGTGGATTTGTGTGCTGTTGAGATTGGGCAGCTAGAACAGCGCCCCATCGTGAATTAAATGCAACAAAAGCCACAGGTAATTCCTAAGCAATAAAAATATGGTCAAATCTAATCAACTGTTCAACTGTTACGATAACATTAGAGAATCATTCCACGACAAAGTTATAAGATAACAAACAAATCCTCAAGCACTTAGATCTCCATATACAATCTCAACAGCACACAGATGGCTGTCAATAGACAATATTTTCCTCACTCCTATTACGATGGAAAACTCATCAAATGACATGGACATATACCTCAAAATGTTGGCAAATCATGGTGGCTAAATTGCAACAGAAAAACTGAGGCATTGCAAATGTTTCCAGGCCCATCTTCACAAGTGGCAAGCAAAAAGAGAGAATTTCCTGAACAAGCAAGTCCTTTTTTATATCAACCAATCAATCCAACCATGCCTCAACCTCAAACTAGTTGGATGGGACATGAACCATCTTTATCAATTCCGTTCTATTCAAAACCATTTCATTCCAACAAAGTAATTTGTCCTGTAAGGCAATATAAGAGTTCTCTAAAACTAGAAGTTCTCTAAATCTTACACTTATGCCTTCAACCAGAATAATAAAAGACTCCTCGGCGTACACCAGACCTAAATGTAAACTGTTAGAATATGAATAGGAATAACATATATTCTAATCTATATTGAGATGTAGTGTCTATAAATAGGGTCTTAATGTAATAATTTAGAGACAACAATTTAATAATATTTTTTCTCCACTATTTCTCACATGGTATTAGAGCAGGTTAGAAATATCAGAAAAAATAACTCAGTCACCGTGCGTCAATTCCGGTGACTGATTTGGGTTAATTTTTTTTTTGTGGGTTGTGTAAAAAATACAACACCACCAAAAGGATCGGAAAGATCAAGCGACAAAAATCCGACGAAAACCGCCGGAAAATTACCCTTCACATGCCACCACGCGCCAGCCGAAATCCAAAAATTCCGGCGAGATCTGCGTCACGCGCTGGTGCGTGAGCCCATCTCTGGTCGATTTTTGAGTTGTTTCTTTTTCTGTTGGGGCCGCCGGTCTATTCTGACTCCGACCACTTGCTCCTTTTCAGATTCCGACAATTATTTTGAGATTTCTACCGTCGGAACCCTAATTCCGTTGACATCAGTTTTTTCTTCGGGGATTTTTTTTCCGGAAAGTCAGATCTGGTTCTTGGGATTTTCAAGTCAAATTCCCAAGATATCTTTTGGGCATGATATTTCTTTTTTGGCTCCAAAAATATTAAAATTGGAAGTTCAAGTGCTATGATTAAATCTGAGCTCTTAATGAGAAGATCAGAAAATCAAATGTCACAGTCCATGAAGAATCGAATTTGGACGATCTCGTCCTAGGTGTAGTTATTGTAAAAGGCTTGGACATACTCGTGGCGTATGTTATTCTAGATCTAAGTGTAGTTATTGTAATAGGTATGTACATACTCGTGGAATATGCTATTCTTTGCATGGTCGACCAACTAAAAATGCTCATATTGTTCACTTTAATACCACAGGTGATCAACGGGTGTATTTATCTGACAAGGAATACAATGAGTATCTTCAGTATCAAGCAAGTAAGCATATATTTCTACCAATAGCCTCAACTGCACAATCTCCTACCTTTGTATCATGGGTTGTGGACTCAGGTGCTTCTGATCATATTTCTGGTGATAAATCACTTTTGTCTGATATTGTTTAGTCACAATATTTTCTAGCTATTACTTTAGCTAATGGAATTCGAACAGATCCAAAAGGAGTTGGACAAGCCAAATCCCTATCTTCTGTCACTTTAGACTCTGTTCTTTATGTCCCTGGTTGTCCTTTTAATCTTGTATCTGTTATTCGTTTGACACGTTCCCTTGATTGTAGTATAACTTTTTTTGATGATTCTTTTCTAATGCAAGACCGCAAAACAGGACAGACAATTGGCATAGGACATGAATCACAAGACCTTTATCATCTTACCGCTTCAAATTCCTTCACAGCATGCTCCGGTACAGATCCTCCCAACCTTATTCACAAACGTTTAGGACATCCTAGTCTAACCAAGCTACAAAAGATGGTGCCTAGTTTGTCTATTCTATCCACATTAGATTGTGAGTCGTGTCAACTTGGGAAACACACCCGTGCTACGTAGTATTGAGAGTCGCTCAGAGTCTATTTTCTCATTAGTTCATTCTGATATTTAGGGTCCTAGTAGAGTCAATTCACCATTAGAATTTCGTTACTTTGTTACTTTCATCGATGATTTTTTAAGATGTACTTGGGTTTACTTAATGAAAGATCGTTCCGAGTTATTCTCTATATTCAAAAGTTTTTGTGCTGAAATACAAAATCAATTTGGTGTTTCTATTCGTGCTTTTCATAGTGATAATGCCTTATAATACTTATTCTCCCAGTTTCAGAAGTTTACGACTCATCAAGGAATCATTGACCAAACATCATGTCCATATACCCCTCAGCAGAACGATATAGCAGAAAGAAAAAATAGGCATCTCATTGAGACTGCTTGCACTCTTCTCATTGAATCCCATGTTCCACTGCGTTTTTGGGGCGATGCGGTCCTCACATCTTTCTATCTCATTAACAGAATGCCATTATCTTCGATCCAAAATAAGGTTCCCCATTCCATACCATTTCCTCAGTCACATCTCTACTTTATCCCCCCTCGTATTTTTGGGAGCACATGTTTTATTCATAACTTAGCCCTAGAAAAAGATAAATTAGCCCCTCGTACTCTCAAATATGTCTTCCTAGTTACTCTCGAGTTCAAAAAGGGTATCGATTCTATTCACCTGATATGGGTCGCTACCTTATGTCTGCTGATGTCACATTCTTTGAATCTCAACCTTTCTATACATCTTCTGATCATATTAATATCTCTGAGGTTTTACCCATACCTCAAGTCTTACCCACACCAATCTTTGAGGAATCTATGGTTACTTCTCCATCTCTAGCCACAGTGCCACCACTTTTGAATTATCACCGACGCCCACATCTAGTATCAGTTCTAGATGATTCATGTCCTGCACCTGACGCTTCCCCTACTGCGGACCTGCCTCTTCCTAGTCAATCAGTTGTACTTCAAAAAGGTATAATATCCACTCGTAATTCTAACCCACATTATACTTTCTTAAGTTATCATCGTTTGTCATCATCCTATTATGTTTTTGCATTATCTTTGTCCTCTATTTCCATTCCTAAGACTACAGGTGAAGCACTTTCCCATTCAGGATAGAAACAGGCTATGATTGATGAGATGTCTGCTTTACATACGAGTGGTACTTAGGAGCTTGTTTCCCTTCCTGCAGATAAATTTACTATTGGTTGTCGTTGGGTTTATACAGTCAAAGTTGGTCCAAATGTTCAGGTTGATCGACTGAAGGCTCGCCTTGTTGCCAAAGGATATATACAGATATTTGGGCTTGATTATAGTACACTTTCTCTCCCGTGGCTAAAATAGCATCGGTCCATTTTTTCCTCTCTATGGTTGTCGTTCGTCATTGGCCTCATTATCAGTTGGACATTAAGAATGCTTTTCTGCATGGTGATCTTGAGGAAGAAGTTTATATGGAGCAACCACCTGGTTTTATTGCTCAGGGGGAGTCTAGTAGCCTTGTATGTCGATTACGCAAATCACTCTATAGTTTGAAACAATGTCCTCGAGCCTGGTTCGGAAAGTTTTGCACAGTTATTCAGGAGCTTGGCATGATTCTTAGTGGAGCTGATCATTCAGTGTTTTATCGCTATTCTAAACCAAATCTGTATATTTATTTGGTGGTTTATGTTGACGATATTGTTATCACCGGCAATGATCAAGATGGTATCACTAACTTGAAGCAACATCTCTTTCAACATTTTCAGACTAAAATCCTTGGCAGATTGAAATACTTTCTAGGGATTGAGGTTGCTCAGTCCAGCTCAGGTATTGTTATTTCTCAACGCAAGTATGCTTTAGACATTCTTGAGGAAACAAGAATGATGGGATCTAGACCCATTGACACTCCTATGGATCTAAATGCTAAACTTCTACCAAGACAGGGGGAGCCACTCAGTGATCCTGGACGGTATAGGCGGTTGGTTGGAAAGTTGAATTATCTCACAGTGACTAGAACTGACATCTCTTTTCCTATGAGTGTTGTAAGTCAGTTTATGACTTCCTCCCTGTGATAGTCATTGGATGTAGTTGTTCGGATTTTGCAATATATAAAGTCATCTCCAGGTAAAGGACCACTCTTCGAGAATCGAGACCATGAACATATCATTGGATATACAGATGCTGATTGGGCAGGATCACCCTCTGATAGACGTTATACATCTGGATATTGTGTTTTAGTAGGAGGTAATTTGGTATCCTGGAAGAGTAAGAAATAGAGTGTGGTTGCTCGATCTAGTGCCGAAGCAGAGTATCAAGCAATGGCTGCAGCAACTTGCGAGCTAGTTTGGATCAAGCAATTACTGAGAGAATTAAAATTTGGAGAAACTGGTAAGATGAAACTTGTATGTGATAATCAGACAACCCTTCATATTGCATCTAATCCAGTGTTCCATGAGAGACCCAAGCACATAGAGATTGATTGTCACTTTGTTAGAGAAAAGATACTCTCGGGAGATATGGTTACAAAATTTGTGAAGTCGAGTGATCAACTTGCAGATATCTTCACCAAGTCCCTCACCAGTCCTCGTATTAATTACATTTGTGACAAGCTTGGTACATATGACTTGTATGCACCAGCTTGAGGGGGAGTGTTAGAATATGAATAGGAATAACATATTGAATTTTACTTGGAAAGGGATTGTAATGTAGTGTCCTATTAGAAATAGGATTGGGATATAGTGTCTATTATGGCTGTCTAACGGGCCGGGCCGGGTCAACCCGGAACCGGCCCTCTCAATCTTACCGGGTTTCGGGCCGGGCCGGGCCGCACAGTAAAAAATTTAAAACCCACCCGGAACCGGCCCACTTAACCCAATCCGGTCAAACCCGCTAAAATCCGATCAAACCCGGTTAAAAACCGGTCAAACCCGTCAAAAAAATAAATAAAAAATCAAATATACACTATATATACACTCGAATATACACTATATACACTCCAATATACAATATATATTTTTAAAAAAATATATAAAGTATAAACAATTACACATATATACGTACCATTCAATATATAATTATATATGACTATACGTACTACTTTAAATAAAACATATGCTATAATAGTATAATATATATATATACACTACAATATGTATATACACTAATTTATAAAGCATATATACACATGTATACATTAATATACACTTTTATATAAGATATATAAACATATACACATGTATACATTAAATATACACTTGTATAGAAGATATTAAAATTTTAAATCGTTAAATAAAAAAAATAAAAAACAATGACTAAGGAGTGAATGAATTTGTGGAATTTTATTGATTGCAAAATGATCCAAAATTTATAATTTACATGAATGAAAAATCTATAAATTATGCATCATTTTTTCCAACTCATTCATGTTAATATTAATTGGAACTTGCATAGGATAGTCGAAGTCAACGGGGGCAAAACCATGCATTGGACTTGATTCTGCTGAGTTCTCCCGTGAAGTCATAATTTCTTCAAGTTTGAGGTCATCGTTGGGCTCTGGTTCCATTCCTTGGTTTCTTCTTTCTGCTCTAATTCAATCTCTCAGGCAAACTAAAACATTCATTGCGTTGCTTCCCAATGAGTGTCGGTTGTCTCCAAGCTGCTGTCGTCCCTGACTGAAGGCGCTCTCTGATGCAACGGTTGACATTGGAACATTCAAGATATCTCTGGCTAATCTTGAAAGTACAGGATATTGTGATTCATTATTCCTCCACCAATCCAGCGTGTTGATCCGTCGTCTGCGATCCTCTGGTGGCGTCCGCAGATAATATTTCAGCTCTTCCCGATAAGTTGATGTGTAAGCTCTCTCATCCACATTGTTCCAACAAGTTAAATCATAAAACGAATCAGGAAAACCACTATGTGCCGGCCTTTTAGAAGATGATGGCTCCTCGGGAGGATGAGGAGCGACAGCTAGACTGATATTTGTAGGTACGGCTGAATCAAATAAATCAGCATAGTGATTATATAATTTTTCTATATAATCCTTTGCATCAGCCGTAGCCGTCCACAAATCAGGCTGTACTTGTTCAGACTCATGATTAGTATTTATTTCTAAGTTAGCATAAATAAGAGTACTAAAATGACACATATGATTATATTTCATGCACGGATTTAACATAGCACCAACCAAGTAAATAGGGGGAATCGGGAAGAAATATTTTTTAAATTTCGTAAACATAGCGCCAACAGCTTCTTTATAACCTTCTTTATTTTTATATTGTTGGAGCAAACCAGAAATATCGGCTATATATGCCAAAATATTACAAACAGTAGGATAGTAAGCACCGGAAAATTCAATTGTAGCTACATAAAATTTTTCTAAAAACTTAACAAGATCATTAATTACAACCCAATCAGAATTATGTAGCATGCAATCAGCAAAATCAGCAAATGAACCACAATGTTGGTTAAAAGCTAGTGTAATAGGAATTCTATATTTATAACAAGTTTTTAAAAATTCATACGTAGAATTCCATCTAGTATCAACTTCCTCAGGCATTAAAATCGGTGTAAGTCCATTTTCTTGACATTTAACTTTAAATTCTTTAATTCTCGATCTACGATTATTTCCTTGAATAAAACCAACGGCAAGACGAATTTTTTCAATATAAAGCTCAAAAAAGTCAAGACCATCTTTTACAATTAAATTATATATATGACATGCACACTTAATATGAAAAATTTCAGGAAAGGGCGGAGATAGTGTAGATTTTATTTTTGTTATAGCAGTCTTGTTGTTAGAAGCATTATCAAAAGCAATACATAAAATTTTATTTTCTATACCTTAATATCCGGCAATTTTAATAATAGAATCAGCAATAAATTGTCCAGTATGTTTACGATCTTCATCATATAAAAAAGCAAGAATACGTTTTTGCATTATGAAATTACTATCTATCCAATGACAAGTAACGGTTAAATAATCATTTTTATTCACAGCACGACCAAGATCAGAAGTTAGGGACAATCTACATTGAATATTTTTTAACAATGTTGATAAATAAAAACAATATTGTGAATGGAGTCTAAAAATATCAGACCGACAAGTAGTTCTAGGAATACCATTAAACATAGGATTATAAATTGCTTGTATATAACGAATAAAAGCATCAGAAGAAGGAAAACTAAAAGGCAAACAACCCACAACTACCATTTTAGCTATTTCTTCCCTGTCCCTCAATTTATTATACTTTTTCGCTACTTGACCGGTTGTTGGGTCCATTCTAGTTTGCGTTGACCCACCAATATCTCCACCACCTTTTGCAATATTTAACTCTCTTTTTTGATCTTCAGCTATATGTCTCATTAACGTACCCGTACCCCCTTGCTTACCGCCACTTCTATGCTTATATATTTGTTGACAAATATTGCACTGCACCTCAATATCTGATATACGTTCAAAAAATTGCCATGCAATACTAGTTCTTTTACGGGGTTTTGGGGCACTGGGAGGACGGGAAGGGAGATTAACTGATTCAGATCTAACGTTAGCATCTCCTACTGTGGGTGTTTCAGCAATATTTACATCATCTTCGTCTACATTAACTGCATCTACTTCATTTTCTTCTTCTATACCGTAATTTTCCTGAAATTCTACATAATCCATATCGTGAGCACCTACACCTATTTCTTCCTCAAAAGGTGTACCAAGCGGTACCGGAGGCGAAGTCACACGGGTATATCTATTACTTGAACTACCTCTACCGCTAATAATTCGCTTTTTACTACCACTACCGCTTCCGGGACAAAAATTTTTAACACCTTTAGCAGCGAGGTTTTTTAATTTATCCATAATATAAATTAAATTAAACTAAAAATATTCAAAATACACAAATATAATAAAATTAAATATTAAACAATTAATACAATAAATAAAAATTAAACGTAAGAGATGGAACGACAATACCAAATTTTGGAAGTATCCGAAGCTTGAGACTTTAGAAACTTCCGCTCGTACTTTGTAAACGAAAAATTTAAAAATTAAAGTGAACACTTTAAGAAATTAAATATATTGAATATTTAAGAATTGAGAATTGAGATTTGAGAGAGAATGAGATTTGAGAGAGTGAAAAATTGTGTGAGAAATGATTTGAAGTTGTAGGGTATTTATAGATTTATTTTGGGGATTATTTTTTTTCTTTTTTTTTTTTTTTAATTAAATGGGCCCAAACTAGCCGTTTGGACCCAAAAACGGTAATATAGCCGTTGGGCCAATGGCTAGTTTGGCCCAAAAAATTAAAATTTATTTTTTCTTTCTTTTTTTTTTTGCTTATCGGGCCGGGCCGGGCCGGTTAACCGGCGGGCCTGGACCGGGTTAACCGGGCCCAGTTTTAAAAAAAACCGGACCGGGACACGGACCCCTAAAGCCCTCGGGCTTACCGGGCCGGGTCAAACCGGTCCGGTTTGCTACGTCGGGCCGGTTCGGGCCGGGTCAGCCCGGCCCGTTTGACACTCTTAGTGTCTATAAATAAGGTCTCAATGTAATAATTTAGAGACAACAATTCAATAATTTTTTTTCTCCATTATTTCTCACATAAACGTAATAACGACTAACCCTTAACCAAATAACGACTAACCCTTAAGCAGAAGGATATTATCACTACTTTACCCCAGTTTACAAGCTAACGACGAGGGCTCTTTGATAGCGCATATTATGAGAGTACACCACACAGACTGAACAAAAAAGTTTCAGGGAACCAGAGAAAGTATACCTGGAAGGGAAAAATAAAACATGCTAGAAAAACGTTCTGAACTGCAGTACCGTTATTACTACCATCACAGACTTTTGCAGTGAATACCAACCTTCTGCTCAATCGTCATTCTGCACTGTATGCGCCTTATTTCACGACCAAGGGTTTGAAGCATGTCCTCCAGCTGCTCTATTTAGAATCATATTTCCATGCACCAGATACAGATGAGTTTCTACCATGTTTCTTAGTAGAAGAAAGATGCCTCAGGTCCTCAATCTTTGTTGTGAGAGACTTTGCCTGGCACTAGGATCCATACCATCTGTCAGTATCACGATGAGGCTAAAAAGTACAAAGTTTGAACCACGGAGAAATAAATTTTACTAGAGGTACTGATGATATTCACATCTTATCTTTTCATATCCTTACCCCTTGTCTTCAAGGAATATCATAAATCAATGGACTACAATTTCTCTTTGCTAACCACTGAAGCACGCTGGTTATATATGATTACATCTGGATATCAATGATACTACAAGGGATACATTCCTTTACAAGGGTTAACTTGAAATTCTGAGTGACATTTTACTATATACCAGTCATAAGTTCTAGTAAATTAATGCCAGCCTTCCAAATTTAATGTTGTGACATGACTTGATAGGATATCTGAGACACAAATAACGTGAACTAATTGATGTTGGCTGGAAAGAATATCAAACATGGAGCCCGTCACTCAACTTTGTATTCTTGCAATATTGTGAGTGTCAACTGTTTGAAGAGCGAAAGGGGAAGAACAATAGAACATTTGACTATTCGGTCATGCAGGACCAATGAAGCAGGAAAAGAACAATAAACTCTTTTATTTTAGAATAGTGGATATTATCTACATAAACCATAAAAGAAACTACAACTAGTAAGAAATAAAGCAATACTTCTGCCTGCAACTTATTTGTAAGTAACCAATACAAAACTATCTAATGGATTCCAAATTTAAGGTGCTTAGTCAACTTTCTTTAATAAGGTAAATAACTTAATGCACCAAGTATAATTTGTCTTTACTAGTAGATTATCCAAAAGCTTCGAATCATATAAAATTTCAGAAGACTGATATGAATATGGACGATGTTTGGAAAAAAAGTGGTCTACGTTGCATCCACGAGTTTGGTGCTCATTGTAAAGTGGAATTTCTCGAACCAGAATGGTGAATTGATTAGGTTCACGCCTTCTGTTACATATCTGCTGAATCCTTTGTTGATTTTACGTTTCAATAAATTTTGAAACAAATACATCGGTTAAAGATTTTTAAGTGTTATGTTTCAATTAGTTTTGAAACAAATGCATCACTTAAAGTTTTGAGTTACAAAGGAAATGAATTTGACAAATTCATTATTCATAAGTTTTGAGTTATAAAGGAAATGTATTTGACAAATTCATTATTCATTAAGTTTTACGTTATAGGTTGTTGAAAGAATGACATTTTTTTTGTTTTAAAACATACATGAACCTATTAAATATTACTTAATTAATATACTTCTCATGCATGAAACTTTCATCCTATAAATATTGTTTTCTTTGGTTTGAAAAGACAAGCACTCAAAACTACTTTTCCCTTGAAACACTTGAGAGACATTGATAAAATGGTGAAATCACCAATTCAAGAATAGAAGAGCAACATTCTTGAATGCTACTTGTTTTGTGGCTTAGTTGAATCCCGAAGATAGAGTTGTCACTTGTTCTTCCATTTACTCGTGGGAGAGACTCCAACTATCTTCAAGAAGCATATTATCATTCCTCTAAGCCAAGCAAGTTTTATTTTGAATTTCTTGTACAATTATCATTATTGTTCTAACAATTTGAAGATAGTTGTCTCTATGGCTTCTACATCAATATCAAATAGTATTCCATCTTTGCCTAATCCTAATTTTGAAATATTTGATGGCAAAGACTTTCCTAGATGGAGTGGAGAGATGCAATTCTTTTTAAAACAATTAAAGTTGGCATATGTTCTTGAAGAACCTTGTCCTAATGCTCCTGGTTTTGAGGTAGCATCTGACGAGGCTATTTTGATTAAAGAACAAATTGCCAAATGGCAATATGATGATTATTTGTGCAAGAATTATATTCTTGGAGGAATGTCTAACAAATATTATGATCAATATTATGTTAAATGCAAATATGCTAAAGAGATATGGAACACTCTTCAAGTTATTTATTTAGCCGAAGAGGCGAGTTCTAAGAAATTTCTCGTTTAAAATTATATGGAGTTCAAAATGGTTGATGACAAGTCAATCACTGAACAAATATAAGAATTCCAACTTATAGCTAATAAAATTGCTATATTTGGAATTGCTCTTGATGAAAACTTTTATGTTGGTGCTATTGTATTCAAACTTCCTCCATCTTGGAAAGAGTACCGAAGCAAACTCTTACACAAAAAAAAAGATTTGACTCTTGAACAATTGTTGCAGCACTTGCAAATTGAACAAGAGACACGATGGCACGATAATAATAGTTTGAAGGAACCTGTCATGAAAGCTCATATGGTTGAAGAAAAATCAAACAAGAAGGAACCTGAAAATAAGAATTTTTTAAAGGCAAAGAAGACTACAAATTTCAAGCGTAATGATACCAATTTTAAATCTGGTGAATGCTATCATTGTCACAAAGTTGGTCACTATGCGCGTGATTGTAGAATTCTCAAAACCGAAAAGAAGAAAGAAAAAATAAATAAAAATAAAAAAGATGATCTTGTGGCAATGGTCACAGAAGCATTTGTAGCGGAAGATCCAGTGGAATGGTAGATAGATACTGGTGCAACTCATCACATATCAGGTAACCAAAATTTTTTCAAGACTTATGAATTAGTGGGGGAACGTAAAATTGTATATATGGGAAAATCCTCCTCTACTAAAGTTGTGGGAAAAGAAACTGTTGAACTGAAGTTTACTTCCGGGAAGATAGTTACATTGATGGACGTATTGCGTGTTCCTGATATTCGAAAGAACTTGGTGTCAGGTACGCTTTTTTCAAAGCATGGTTTTAAAATAATTTTTGACGCAGATAAGTTTATTTTATCTAAAAATGACATGTTTTTTGGAAAATGTTATGTTGCAAATGGAATGTTTAAACTCAATATTGAAAATGAAAATATTTCTGCTTATCTTGTGGAGTCTCTGGACTTATGGCATGAACGTCTGTGATATGTGAATTTTATATCCATTCAACTTATGGTGAATAATGGATTAATCAAAGATTGTGGAAAGAATCATACTACTAAGTGTCTTACTTGTAGTAAATGCAAGATTACTAAGAAGCCCTTTAAGACAGTTGAAAGGACTTCCACACTTTTGCAATTAATCCACACTGATATTTGTGAGATGGATTATTTGTCACGTCATGGAAAGAGGTATTTTATCACTTTTATTGATGACTACTCAAGATATACTTATGTGTTTCCATTGAAAACACAAGATGAAACATTTGAGACTTTCAAAGCATATAAAACAGAAGTTGAAAATAAATTGAGTGTGAAAATTAAGTCAATTAGGTCTGATAGAGGTGGAGAGTACTTAAAATCAGATTTTATTGATTTTTGTGAGAGATAAGGCATTGAAAAATAATTGACCATGTCCTATACACCACAACAAAATGGTGTAGCAGAAAGAAAAAATAGAACTTTCATAGAAATGGTTAATTCTATGCTTTATGGATGTGGTATATCTGAAAATTTATGGACTGAAGCTTTGCTTTCAGCATATCATATTTTGAATAGAATTACTTCCAGGAATCATGATGCATCTCCATATGAACTTTGGAATAATCGAAAATCAAATATAAATTATTTTAAAGTATGGGGTTGCTTGGCTCATGTTCGATTACCAAATTAACATTTAACCAAGATTGGCTATAGAGGAGTAGATTGTGTGTTTATTGGTTATTCACAAACTAGTAAGGCTTACAGATTTTTAAATCTTGAGACCTCAAGTCCTCACACAATTATTGAATCTTTACATGCTAACTTTTTTGAGCATATATATCCCAAGAAAAAAGATTCTTTTGAACAAAATTCAAGTTCTTCTATTTCTCCTCTTAAAAGGAAAATAGTTGAGCCATTGGAAGAAAGTCAACCAAGACGTAGTTCAAGATCAGCCAAATGGAAAGACTTTGGACCTGATTTTCAAGCTTATTTGGTTGAAAAGGATCCTGAAAGTTATGCTGAAGCTATGTCTTCACATGATGCTCCATTTTGGCGTGAAGCCATTGATGATGAAATGTATTCTATATTATCTAATAATACATGGATATTGTCAAATCTTCCTCCTAGATGTAAACCAATTGGTTGCCGATGGATTTTTAGGAAGAAAATGAAATCTGATGGTACTTTAGATAAGTACAAAGCCCGTTTGGTAGCTAAAGACTTTAATTAATTGAAAGATATTAATTATTTTGATACTTTTATACCTGTATCTCAGATGACCTATATTCGTCTCTTGATTGCTCTAGCAGCAATTCATGGTCTTGTGATTCATCAGATGGATGCGAAAACTGCATTCCTGAATGGAGATCTAGACGAAGAAGTTTACATAAAACAACTAGAAGGATTTGTCAGTCCTGGTCAAGAACGTAAAGTTTGTAAACTTCTTAAATCTCTTTATGGATTAAAACAAGCTCCAAAACAATGGCACGATAAATTTAGAAAAGTTATGATTTCTAATAGCTACTTAATCAATAGTGGAGATATCTGCATATTTAGTAAATTTCAAGAAAATTATGGTGTTATAATATGTCTTTATGTAGATGACATGTTGATCTTTGAAACGATATCGAAAGAGTCAAAGAAATAAAATATTTCTTGCTTCTCAGTTTGAAATGAAAGATCTTGGAGAAGCTGATATAATTTTAGGCATTAAAATTGTAAGATCGGCAAGTGGTTTGACTCTTACTCAATCAAGTTATATTGAGAAGGTTCTAAAGAGGTTTGGTCATTTTGACGACAAGATTGCTCCTACACCATTTGATCCTAGCATCAAGTTAGTGCGAAACTTTGGTGATATTCTTGATCAATTGACATATTCTCAGATTGTTGGGAGTCTTATGTATGCCATGCATTGTACCAGGCCAGATATTGGTTATGCTGTAGGAACTTTGAGAAAATTTACTGGTAACCCTGGAGTTGAGCATTGAAATACCTTAATTGGTATTTTAAGGTATCTGAAGGGTACAATTAATGTTGGCCTGCATTATTCTACCTTTCCAGCAGTTCTTGAAGGCTATAGTGAAGCTACTTGAAATTCTGATCCGAATGACTCTAAATCTATTACTGCTTGGATTTTTACTTTGGCTAGAGCAGAAATATCTTGGAGATCAAAGAAGTAGACATGTATTACTCACTCAACCATGGAGTCAAAATTTATCACTATGTCTTCTGCTGGAGAAGAAGCTGATTGGCTGTGGAGTATGCTGATAGATATTCCATTATGGGGTAAGTCAATACCACCTTTGACTATATATTGCGATAATAAGCTGCTATATTTCGGGCTTCAAGTGATTGTTACAATGGCAAGTCAAGACATGTTCATCTTAAACACAATCATGTGAGAATATTATTGGAGGATGGCATAATATCGCTTCAATATGTGAAGTCCAAACTCAATTTAGCAGATCCTTTGTCTAAAGGGTTAGGTAAGGAATTGGTGGTACAAACTTGTAATGGGATGGGAATAAAGTCTGTTGTAGATTGATTGTACTTTATGGTAACCCTACCTAATGATGTAATCCTAGGTTCAAAGGAAAAAACAAGTAAAGTTACAATTGTGAAGCACAACAATAAAATTTTCTTTTTCCCTAGAGAGTGAGTAGATGTGCATAAGTTGAGATTTATTCTCTTGTTAATTCTATAATACCGATATCAATTGGAGTAAATAATAACACTCTTGATAGATTTGACAGTATTCCTACAAAAGAAAAGAATGAGATTATATTCTCTTATTAAGTCTATACTCTGATTTCGGTTGGAGTGTGTAGGAACACTCTTGATAGATTTACTGATACTTTGTTGTAAAGGAGGATGGGATTAATTTCTCTTAATGAAATTCATAGACTACTTAGTCGGAGTATGCAAAGTTACTCTTGATGAATTCACCGTACTAAGTGCGAAGTGGAGGCCGCTTCAATAAGATTTTTATAGGAAAATCTTAAAACACTTAGCTAAAAGGATTCGGGACACATGGCCGTAAGGTGTCAAAGGATTTTGATTTTCACCGGAACATGGCAATATGCGTGGAGTATTTTTCTACTTCATTCAATGAACCACTTAGTTCAAGATTTGTTCACTAAGTAGTCAATGATTTAGAAAATCTTCACTAGCTAATGGTTCAAGTCCAAAAGACACCATTATTGATGCATGTTGCTATATTGATGTCTCAAATGATTTTTTTTTTTTAAAGATAAAATTTCTTGAAACAAGTGGGGGATTGTTAATTTTATGTTTCAATAAATTTTGAAACAAATACATCGGTTAAAGATTTTTAAGAGTTATGTTTCAATTAGTTTTGAAACAAATGCATCACTTAAAGTTTTGAGTTACAAAAGAAATGAATTTGACAAATTCATTATTCATAAGTTTTGAGTTACAAAGGAAATGTATTTGAAAAATTCATTATTCAATAAGTTTTACGTTATAGGTTCTTGAAAGAATGATATTTTTTTTTGTTTTAAAACATACATGAACCTATTAACTATTACTTAATTAATATACTTCTCATGCATGAAACTTTCATCCTATAAATATTGTTTTCTTTGGTTTGAAAAGACAAGCACTCAAAACTACTTTTCCCTTGAAAAACACTTGAGAGACATTGATCAAATGGTGAAATCACCAATTCAAGAATAGAAGAGCAACATTCTTGAATGTTACTTGTTTTGTGGCTTAGTTGAATCCCAAAGATAGCGTTGTCACTTGTTCTTCCGTTTGCTCGTGGGAGAGACTCCAACTATCTTCAAAAAGCATATTATCGTGCCTCTAAGCCAAGCAAGTTTTATTTAGAATTTCTTGTACAATCATCATTATTATTCTAACATCCTTTTGATAAAAATGTCATTGTACTCCTGAAGAGGCCATGGGACATGAAATATTCATGTCATACAACTTTATGGATTATATCCATGCAAAAAACCCTCAAAAAATTAAAAAATCCAGTTGAAACAGTAGTATTTCATGATCCAATAACTGTTTTTCCATTTAAAAAAAAAATCACCAATTCACAGGTATAAACAATTCCAAGTTGGACAGATCGCCAACTAGAAGCAATTTTTTATATATGATCAGAAAAAATTATTGAAAAGAAATAAGATCACTAATTACATATTACGCCCTTCGTTTCAATTTGTTTGTCTTACTTTCCTTTTTAGTTCATTTCAAAAAGAATGTCTCTTTACCTTTTTGACAACTCTTTAATTCTAACTTTTCATATGTCCATATTTAAGATCACAAGATTAAAGAGCATTTTGGTACATCTTACTTATCTCTAGTCTAAGACCACAAGATTCAAAAATCTTTCTTTACTTTCTTAATCTCTGTGTGAAGTCAAAACAAGACAAACAAATTGAAAAACTGGAGGGAGTATCATATTACTGCAAAAGAGAATTTGAATAACAAAAAGAAGCTATGAAACCATTACATCTACTTTTTACATAAAACTATCGGCCACACCCAACTGATGTAACACCCCACATTTTTTTCGGGCTAAAAATCGAAGCGTCGTTTCTACGCGTATTGACCTGAACTAGATGATTCTTTGTTAATATATGTGTGGTGATAAATCATATAGTGTGGGAATACCTTTGGATACGAATTGAGGTCACAAAAATCCCCTAACTCAAAGACGAGTTGAAAACAATTCCATCGAGTACGTTTTAGTGGACACTTCAACTTGGGTCAACTTTCGTCGAGCATAAATTTTGTTATATAATGAACTGGGTGACCTTCTATTGATCAAATGAAACTTATTTGAGTCCTCTTTCCAACTCAATTGATTTCGTTAAAATCCAACATCGGAGTAAGAAGTTATACCCAATTTACTTCATCATGTCAGTCTGTCAAACCGAGGGACTGCTGCGGCGTTTTTGATTTCCTTAGGAGTATTTTGGTATTTTTCGTCATTCCAAACTTCTTCCACTCGATTTAAATCATCCAAAACACTCTATAATCCATTTCTTTTATCAGTTTTAATCTCTCAATTCCTCTCCTCTCTCAAGAATAAAATGGAAACTAGGCTTTCTTTCAAGATCAAGAATCAATCAAGTAAGTTCAAGATTTCCAAAGAACAAATCAAGATTCGAGTTCTACTCTTCAAACCTTGTAATCTAAGGTACGTGGGGTTTTCCTAAATCTACATGGGCATGGTAAATTCTTATTAATCATGTTAAAGGTTTAGAAATTATGAATTTACAAAAGGGGGGTTTTGAATTTATAATTAGATTCATGCTTTTAAAGTTTTTGTTGATATTAATTTGGTCTTGAGACCTTCCCCCCAAATCTGATTTATAACCATGTTTAAGTAGATATATGTATGAGTTTGATGAGTTTAAATTATGAATTGAGAGCATGAACTATTTGAAATCCCTCTCTTATTTACAAGTCTCTTAACTTCGTAAGATATGATGTGTTCGAAATGTAATATTGGAAATATAATTCAATGTAAAGGACTTGACTTTGTTTATGACTTGATTATGATTTTTGAATTGAAGAGAGAGGGTTTTACATGTTGGTAAGTGCTAAAAATATATATATATGAAAAAAATTTCATGGCTTGTTGAAACTCATGATCACCATATGTTTGTTGAAATGATTGAAAAGAATGACCTTTGCGTAATTTGATAAATGTTTTAGACGAATGAATCTTTCGGAATTGTTTGAAATATGGTGGTATAACCATTATATTTTGAAAGAGAAAACTGTAAAGGATATTTTATGGCTCAGAATTATGACATGCAAGTCTTGCTATGACGATACCAAATAAGATAAAGTCATGATAAAACTCAGAACAGGATACAAATTTCATTTTAGATTTTAGATTTTGAATTCAAAAAGATGCATGTTTAGAATGGGTTAAAAATCGGGCACTACGAGAGTTAGGTGGTTACCCTAAGAAGGCACGAGTCATATGATTCATTGCCCGAAATCGTGTTTTGCCGATACGGGTATATTATTATACGCTGGCCTAGTACCCTGGGGCGTATCAGATTCAGATACTTCAACCCTTGCGGCAAATTTGGGTTGGGGGCTTGGATGTTGAGTTAATGGCGGATCCCATATTGTTCGTGGGAAACTTTCAGATATGTAGGGTGTACCACTTACCTCAGAAGTAAAAAATTAAAGAATGGTTTTACATCTACAGATTTACATTGAATGATTATTTTATGTTGCCCATGTGTTTTAAATTATTTCTTGCTTAACATTTTGATGAAATGCTCTCACCTATGTTGTATATAAAAGTACATTATTTTGAATTGCTCTGCGTTCCAGTACATCTGTATTGACCCCCCTCCATTTCAGGATCTGAGGCACAGTCTCGGGGTCCAGTTCAACAATAGGTTTGAGTGTGTCAGAAGTTGCAATTGGTGAGCCTCCCTTACTTCGGAAGACCTATATTAGAACTTGTTATTGTTATTTCATTTTGATTCATGGCCCGACTGGGGGCTTATCCCAGATTTCAGACAAATGTCATTTTCAGTTGTTAGAGATTTCGCAGACTGATGTTAGACGTTGTTTAGAGGTTTATGTTTTCCATTCCAGATTGTTCAATTGAATTATGATATCAACCATGATTTCGTTTTGTTTTGTATTTCTGCAGTTCCTCTTTGTAAATGAATGGTGCATATGATTGCAAGTTAGAAGGGCTCTCGACCTTCATGGTTCGGGATTTCCGTCACGTCCAGGGCCTCGGTTCGGGTCGTGACAACTGACACTATCTTTGAAAATGATACGGGTGTCACGAGCTTGAGACCATTTATTAGAAGTCAAGCTCGTGAACTACAAAGACTTCAAGGTGTGTTTATGAAAATGGACGCGGTTGAGCTTGTTGCGAACTCGCCCAAGGGAGTGTACGTCTTGACATGTGGGGGCTGACCTTAGGTGCTCAAAAATACACCCCAAGGCTGCCCCAAACAGTCCACACCCGCCACCCCTTCATTAAGGGCAAAGGGGTCCTTTTGCCATCCTTTTTGTAATGACTATTTAAGGTGTTTCTTTAGATTTGTTCCTTAGTTAGCTCATTTTAAAATCACTTAGTAACATTGAACACCATATTTCCTCTCAAGAAGAGAGTAGACCACCAAACATTTTAAGCTTCACAAGTGAAAGGTTCCACTTGTGTTGTGAGACGGCTAGAAACGAGAGTGCTTGAGTGAACCGAGTTCCTCTTGTGTTCCCGTAAGAACTTGGTGCTTGTTAATGTGATTTGTAGAGGTTT
This sequence comes from Capsicum baccatum var. pendulum, assembly GCA_030864225.1. Lineage (NCBI taxonomy): Eukaryota > Viridiplantae > Streptophyta > Magnoliopsida > Solanales > Solanaceae > Capsicum > Capsicum baccatum. The sequence goes on from CM061550.1 coordinate 81,594,455, forward strand.
TAGAGTTTGATACACTCTTTAGTTGCTACATTTTATAGTCTCTTTGTGTCAAGTTATCTATCTCCTTATCTTTCAAGTTTGTGTGTTTGTTGTTTCCGTTTGATGTCTTGTATGTGTGGACTGTTTTTGTGAGTTTGTGGACTGTTTTATGCTCTTGTAGATAACGCTTGGTATCAGAAAGGCAAAAGAAAACTCCCATTAGAGACAACAAACTTTTTCAACTATCACAATTTATCAACAACATTAAGAAGCTCAAAATTAGTGTAAAGCATGACTTCAAGAGTAAATGCTAGCCATTACCTTGTAAAGAAGGTACATTCCATAAAACGAGACGAAGCACAAGAAAGAAAAATGCACCCAAAGCCTGTGAATGACAGAACAAATGCAAAATGAGTCCATTTTATAAGAACTCAGCAATCCAACCATGCAACAAAGTTCATTTAAATACGACACAAGAATGAAGATGGCTATCTGATATGAAATTTGATGCTATCTGAACGACTAAGTAACAAAACAAGAAAATTTATAGAACTATGTTACATTAAAAAGATTTTTTTAAAAAATCATTTTTTCAGTCAATTCATGCTACAAAGTTTATTCACATGCTTGCACACAGAATAACAGTGACCATGGATTCAAATCTGAAAAACACAAGAAGTGGCTTGTTTCATGGTCAGTGGCCAAAGCGACATGTTAACTCGGAAATCTTAAGTGAAGAGTCATCATTTTGTGCAGGAGGTCTCTCTTCTGTGGAAACAAACAGAAAATGTAATTAATTTTTAGGCATAGCCACAGTTTACCCATCTAAAAGCATCAATTCGAGCTGCATACGTGGTTAGTTTTGTTTGTTTGTTCGATATGGTCATAAGCGAAAAAAGAAAAAACTTTAATTAGTTTAATTTGGTAATTAAGCAAATATTAAAAGAACAAACAAATGATTATCATTATGAGTTGCACGGGTTGGGTTATGAGCCAATGTTTAGCGGAAAGTGACTCACCCATCTTTGACCCAAGCAAGCTTTAGGTGGATTATGAATCAATTCGTTTATTAACTTGACTCATTTAAATACGTTCAAGTTTTGCCATCCATCCATTTGACACCCCTATAGTGTAAGGGCTGAGACTTTGCAACTTCTCATCAAGCAAACATGGGTTACGAGACTCAAATTTCTTTCTACATTAAACTAACTAGCCTGAACTCCTTAGCTAGATTGGCTAAATGCTTCTCCGATCTAAATGAAAACAAAACTTGATTCTTGATTCCTTCCTTAACCATTTACAGAAGCCAAGTGACTTGGTTCTTAAATATCTCTGGTACACTTCATTCTCTTTCTCCAGGGTCTCTTTTAGTTGCTCTCCCAAACTGAAAACATAGCCAAAATGAACTTTGAAATATGTTCATATAGCTGGACGTTCAGATATTATACGAGAAAGATACCGGGTATATGGGAGTCAAGAAAGGGGTGCTAAAGATCACTTTGCAAAACATTCCCCCTATTGTTGAAACATGTAGCCCCTTAAGGTTCTTGCCTGAAGTCTTCTAGACAAGACAACAACATCATACGGAACTATCTACCTCAGTTATACCAACCTTACTGCTTCCCATTCTTGCATTAATTCAACTCTAAAACACATCAAAATTCAAACAGGACTCTTCAAAAGCACATTTGGATTGTAATAATCATTTCAAAATCTAAACAATCATACACAACAGCTGTCCAGATTTTGTTACAAGAAATGAACTCATCAGTTGTATCAGCAACTTAACATTCAACACCCAAAAAATTTGTGCGATTTATGAACCGGTCATAGGACTGATAAACCAGGTTGTATATAACACTTAGCATAGGTGAGATGACATGTTATCTGCATCACTTGTGGAAATGAGCAAGTGTTAAGAACATAACCTGTCAGAGCCTCTGCTGATATTAGATATTGTGAAAGCATCCATGGAATGAGAGCTCGCTCATATTTGGTCAATTACTCTCAGTATAATTTAGTGGGAGAAGTACCAGAAGCCCAACTATAGAACAAACAAGAAAGAATCTGATCCTGAGGAATGGTTCCAAGCAGAAATGTAAGGTTAATCCTTGCATGTCACTAAAGATGATTAAATTAGGCACAAGTTTATATGAGAATGTGTAAGACGTTCACATGTCACATTATCAATTATCCTCCTTCACCTTTCAAGACCTGTAATTCTCTACTGTGTGTCATTCTCTAACCACAAACACCATTGCATTTAGAGGAAAGATCAACTTATGGAGATTTACTTTATAAAGAACCTTATACCTAGAACTGTTCTCCATGCATGACACAACATAACATTGGTGAAGGAAAATCGTTGTTTGAAGTTGTTAAAGCTAAGACAGTAATAAACCGCCGGAGAGGAAGATTATTAGAAATCAAATTCAACCCTGTGTAAGTAGCACATGGAGGATAAATGAGAGATTACTTGAAATGGTTTGATCTGGTCCAACTTAGAACGCGAGATGTAGCAGTCTATAGGTGTGAAACCATGATAATTGAAGGTGTTAAACGGGGTACGAGGTATACAAAAATAAAGTTATCCTGAAAGAGTTCCATAGGTGATAGTTCAAAGGTGTCGAGATATACAAAAATAAAATTGTCTAGAAGGACCCACAATCTCTAGCAGTCAATATAACCTTCACGAAAATAAACACAATGGAAAAACAAACCTATGTTGGAGATGCCAATTAGTTGAGATTAAGGCTTAGTCTTGTAGGTGCAATCACATTGGTCTAATATTTGTTGTGTATCTTTTTAATATTCTTGCCGCGGATTTGTAGATGTTGAAAACTTCTAGAGGCAGAGAAACTTAGTTTATTGAATACCACCATGAGAGGGGTCTAAATGGATAGGAAAGGCTTCATATAGTCGACCACAACTAGCCTGCAATTCAGGGTTTAGTTGTTGAGGTTATTATACTATCTTAATAGTCTAGCTAGTGCAATTAACCTAGAATACATTAATTGAGTTGAAAAGGCTATAAGAAAAGACTGCTACATTTGCATGGTCTTCAACTTCATTATCATAATTTTTTTCCTCTCAAAATATGTTTATTAGACAAATTAAGTTTTCTCAATACTAGGCTCCTTTCATATGCTATGAAGGATCAATAATGAGAATCTACAACAAAAAGCTGCAAGACCTAACAAAAGAATGATATTCTCTCCTTTCCATTTATGTGGAACAATTGGAATTTCGAGAGTCAACCAATTTTTTCTTTGACTGAAATTTTTTTATATACCTTTTAAATATTTTAAGTTTTTAATTAGTGTGATTTATAGTAATTCTACATGTTTCCAATTATATGAATTTGGATTTAAAAACTCAAAGCTTCTATGGAGGTTAAAGGTGTACCTGTGGCGTATATTAGAACGATCAAGGACATGTATGACAGAGCCAAAACTTGAATGAGGACATTGGGTGGCGACTCAGAGTACTTCCCAGTTGGGATGGGGTTGTACCATGGATCAACTCTCAACCAGGGGAGGATCTATGTAGGAGGTTTGGGGTTCCACGTCACCCGCACTTCTCGGTTGAAACCGTGTATATTTATGTGTATGTATCAGTTAACATATAATTATTACTCTTGGCACCCTCAGTACAAAGCGAGCTGATGGTTATATTTATGTCTATGTATCAGTTAACATATAACTATTACTCTTGGCACCCACAGTACAAAGAGAGATGATGGTGCAAGTGGTTGAGACTACTGGATTTTACCCTAGTAGCGTGGGTTCGAACCTAGCTTAGGACTCTTTTTAGATTGATTTTTTGCATTATACTTTCTGCTTTCTCATTATAAAACAAATTGCCGTTAAGCAGAGTGGAACCCTTGACCTCTTTTAACAAAAGACTTGATGACACCAACTAGGCAAGCCTTCATGCTATACCAACTTTTGATGATATATATAATTATAGTTTACTTTGTGAATATTGACTCCAAAATACTGTACGGAGTATACGTTATTGTTCAAAACAAGGTGGCACCCAGAGCTTTCAAATCCTGGATCCGCCTCTACTCTCAACCTATTTTTATGTGCCTTAAGTGTTGGATGAATTGAAACGACACATCCAAGGTAAGGGGCCATGGTGTATGTCATAGGGGTGAGCATAAATACTGAAAAATCGAACCGAACCACACTGAATTCGGTTTTCCGATTTTGGTTTCCTTTTTTTCTTTCGACAATTCGGTTCTTTGGTTCGGTGTTCAGCGCACCTAGAGGTGTTCATGGGTTTGGTGAAAAACCAAACCGAACCAAACTGATTAAAAAACCTGAAGTTTGATTTGGTTTAGTTAGGTTTGGTTTTAAATTTTAAAAAATCGATCCTATTTGGTTTGGTTATGATTTTACTTTACAAAAATTGTGAAAATAACCAAACTGAACCGATAAAATTTTTATATATATATTATAATTATTTATATATAATTTATAAATAAAATATAAATATTTTATTAAATTTAATCTGAAACTAAATTTTAATCTATGTCTAGCCCAACCAATACTTTAGCTCAATTGCCCAAAACCCCAAACCCAAGCCCAACTCTTCCTACTATTACTAATAAGTTAACCCTACGGTCCCTACCTCACTTTTTCTACTTCAGCTTTCACAATACGTAGTACATCAACTGCTGCTTCTTTTGTTCTTCATTGAAAGGCAGCACCGCATTAACTTCTGTTATTTTTCATAGAAAGCAAACGATAAAAAAATTTGTTTTTAGTTTTTCATCTCACAATGAAAAGCAAAAATAAAAATTGAAGCTTGGGAAGTGAAAACTTTAAATACAAGATTATTAAAGCTTGGGAAGGTAATTTTAGTTTTTTTTATTCTTGCTACCTTAGCTAATTTTAATTTTATACAAGTATTTAGAGAGGTGCATGACATGCAATTAGCTTTTTTAAATGATTTTTCTTCTGCTTCTTGTCATCCGTACCTTTAATTATGAGCAATTATATAAATCATTGTCGTTCTTTTGTTTAGTTGTTTTGAGCAGTTATGCAAAAGTGAACTAAATTTGGAAGAGGGGATCTTATAGTCCTAGGCTAAGAGTTACCAAGTGAAGGGGTTTTCCCTCTCATTTTTTTGCATTGATGGTCCATGCATGATACAAGAAAGACAAGGAACACACGTAAACACACTCCAAAAACAGTCCACTAGTTCAAGAACTGAGGACCCTTTTGAAGACCACTCTTGGATTCAACAAATACAACAAGAATACAAGAAACACGGGTGTATTTGACAACAAATTAGCCACCACAAACTAACAAAGAGATTAACAAGATAACAAGATGAAGAACAAGATGAGCAATAACACAATGGAAACAACAATACATGTTTTTGACTAGAACAACAACAAAGAGTACAAGAAACGTAAAGATAGGTAGTGAGACATATATTATTACAAGACCTAAGAACTAGGGTGTGTATTAAACACATAAACCCTTAGAAACATGTAATAAGAACACCTACACAATTCGTGGACACAAGAGGGACCTCAATCCTTCAAACACCCAACGTTCCAAGCCATGAATCCAATACGAGTGATTCCACACTCAAGTTGAAACCTAGTTTTGATTTTGCCTCAAAGGAGAGAGGACTTGGTGTTTCAAAAGTCATACAAGACTTACAAATATCATGAATAATCTAAGACTAAATAACCTAAAATGTTCTATTTATAGTAGGTTACAAAAATAGTGTGAAATGTCCAAAAGATCCCTTAGTCAAATCCTTCACTTTGGGCACCCTTGGAGTGTAGTTTGTGGACTTTTTTGAAGACTATTTAGGCTTTCTTTTCACTTCACTTGTACGCTCCAAGTCTCAGGTTCAATACATCTCACATACGTCCATCCTCGTGGTGGTACTTGTATCATCCTCCCCTTCTTAAAAAGGATTCGACCTCGAATCTATACCTTGCAAAATCAATAAAAGACCAGCAAGTACACATCCTCATGACAAGAGGTGTTAGGGTTAGCAAAAATAACATATCAACATGTCATACCGAGGTGGAACAAACTTAAAGTATATCCACGAGTCCTTTGTTTTAAGCATGAAAAGATTAGAACAAATGTGACAAATAAAGTGGATCAGATAAGCATCAAGACAAAATGACAATAGGCCAAGAGTCATCGTTTCTCACCCTAAGATGGTACCGGGATCAAATGGTAGAAGCAACCAAGGACTTAGGTCTCACCCACTCTCACTCTCCCCTAGGATGTCATGCTCAAAGTTAAGCATACCCTCTTTATCACCATTGGAAAAATCATGAACAAAAAGAGGTTTGAGAAAGGTGTTCCATAAGTCAACTTCAAATAAAGGATTCTCATACATGACCTTACTACTAGTTTCAAAATCTCCGCTAGGCGTATGTCCAACATAAGAAGCACATAGAGAAGAAGTCGATGGAATTCCTAAACACGTATCACCTTCTCTTTCACAAGAGTAGTCCTCACATACATACAAACCATCACGGGCAGCCCAAGGACCATAATCAAAATCGTCTTCACAAAGACAATCACAATTCGGGTTTTCTAAACATTCAAGTAAATCAAGATCATCTTCACCCGGTTGATCATCTTGCTCACCCTCACTAGTTGGAAGCTCACATACCAACATAGACTCACCTTGATTTTTACAAGGGTCAACTAGTGTGTAAATACTCTCGTTACTTGGTAATGGAACCATAGTCAAGTTATAAGTGCTAGCACTAGATGGACACAAATTATTCTCACGAGGAGAATCAATTTTGTCATCTAAAGGATCAACTAGTGGTTACGTGCCTACAATAAGAGTTTGGTCCTCATGCGACCTAAAAATATCAAGAGTATCACAAAGAGAAGACTCAAGCACCTCTACCCTAGGCAAAGTCGCAACTACACCCACTTGGCTCCTACTAGTGATAACATAACATTCTAAGTTCATAAGAGTGTAGGGGATATAGTTTTTACCTTGTAGCTCACATGAGCTATGGCCTTCCTCTTGACGTGTGTTCGGGAAGACCACTTGCATTTTTTGACCTACCATATGATCCAACCTTTCATTTGCCATAGCTAGGTCTCGGGACATAGTGTCAAGGTAGGCCAAAATGGCATTGGTGGCATTATTGTCCATGGGCTGAGAGGTTGAAGCCAAAGGTTCCCTTGAAATTGTACCTAAAAAATAAAAGAACAATCCTACAAAACAAAATACAAGTTAGTTCGAAACAACATCACCACACTCTCACACACTTGATCGTCGCACACTTGGATTCACAAGTGTTGAAAGTCGACTTGTACTTCATGAGTGATTGAGGAATGAGTCTATCTTTGCCCGAAATATATTTTCATTTGAGTTGACTCAAAAAAAAATTATTTACGGACTTGAACCAATAAGATACAACAAATTCACAAAAGACAAAAGCACACAACAAACGCTAAACACGAATGAACGAACACAAAGACTAACTAACAATCTAGTAGATGAGTACTAGTTTGCCAATTAGTATTGGAACCAACAAAATTAAAACTAAGGAACAACAAAAGGAAACTATGAAATATGAAATTTGAGCTTAAATATGTTGCGTGAACAGTAAATGATGATGTGGTGGTCATGTATTTGTTGTGGTTCTTTAACAATTTTTATTTTCCAAAGTTGGAAGTCTTGGTCAATTTCTCAACTTGAGAATTGGTTAAGGAGTAAAAAATAAGTATTGGAATCCTCTTTCAATTTTCAAAAAGGAAGACTTGACTTTCTTTGTTCTTTCTCCTCAAAACATGACCCTTAATTTATGGAAAGTTGTTGGTAAGTGGTTGTTAAAGTCTTTGGTGGTTGAGGAGTCTTCCAAGACTAACAAACTTTACAGTTTTTTCCTCCAACCTTTTAGATCTAACATCCACTTTTATTTCAATAAAGGATGAAGATTGGTGAAGAACACCAAGAACACAAGCTTTTGAATCTTGGAGTCTAAGGTTCAAGTTGGTCCCACACTTCAATCAACACTTTCTCAAGTTCCACCTTTCAACAACAACTTCAACAAAAGGTTCTTAGGCCACCAATTTATAACAACATCCATGTACAAGCTTAAGAAAAACAAGCCAAAACCACACGGCCAAAAATAGTGCCCCACAGCAATGTTCAACAACAATGGGTCAAGTTTATGTTCACAACAACAACATCAAAATACATGCTCAAATCAAAATATAGACTCAATGTGTTAGTGAGGAACAAAATTAACACTTATAGAAAACAAATACAAGTAAAAATCTCGTTCAATACACAAGGAAAACATAATTTTTGGCCAAGAACACAAAATGGACAGATTGCTCTCTATTCTGGAATTTTTAGTTTTCAACTTGTTTTTTTTTTGATTTTTCAAATCTCAATCCCAAGATTGATCTTGTTAGAACAAAATCAAAAATGGATTCGATACCAAATAATAAAATAAAGACAAGTAATACACAAAAACACACTCCAAAAATAGTCCACTAGTTCACAATCGATGACCCTTTTGAAGACCACTCTCGGATTCGACAAATACAACAAGAATACAAGAAACAAGGGTGTATTTGACAATAAATCAGCCACCAAAAACTAACAAAGAGATTAAAAAGATAAAAATATGAAGAAAAAGATGATCAATAACACAATGGAAACAACAATACACGTTTTTGACTAGAACAACAACAAAGGGTACAAGGAATGTAAAGATAGGTAGTGAGACATATATTATTACAAGACCTAAGAACTAGGGTGTGTATTAAACACATAAACACTTAGAAACATGTAATAAGAACACCTACACTATTCGTGGACACAAGAGGGACCTCAATCCTTCAAACACCCAACGTTCCAAGCCATGAATCCAACACGAGTGATTCCACACTCAAGTTGAAACCTAGTTTTGATTTTGACTCAAAGGAGAGAGGACTTAGTGTTTCAAAAGTCATACAAGACTTATAAATATCATGAATAATCTAAGAGTAAATGAACTAAAATGTTCTATTTATAGTAGGTTATAAAAATAGTGTGAAATGTCCAAAAGACCCCTTAGTCAAATCCTTCATTTTGGGCACCCTTAGAGTGAAGTTTGTGGACTGTTTTGGAGCCCATTTAGGCCTTCCTTTGCACTTCACTTGTACGCTCTAAGTATAGGTTCAATATATCTCACATACGTCCATCCTCGTGGTTGTACTTGTATAAGTGCAACTGCAAATGTTTCACTTTCTTCATGTTGATTATATTTGTGCCATGTTTTCTAGTGTCTCGGCTAGCTCAGATATTGCAATATTTTCTTGTTTAGTTTCTTAACCCCCTATATCTCGTTTACGCTCGCTTTCGTAGTGTAGTTTTCTCTTTATTTTTTATGGAACGTTTTCGGTGATTAAATCTAATTCTATTCTATAGTAAAATTGTCACGCCCCAAAATCCCATCGGGCCGGACTGGAACTCGAAGCCGAGAAGGCCCGGGAGAACCCGTTCAAATACCTGTACTTTCACTTACATGTCACCAAAAATTTGGGCAGCACTTCATTACATATAGAAGGGTCTAATTTCCTGTATCAGCACAACACGCACATATATATATATATATATATATATATATAATACTTGGCCGTCGGGGCCACCACATATACAAATATAACATCACTATATAAACTTCCATGACTTTACCCTTCCTTATGTCTACAAAGCCTCTAGGATATACATGACATAACTAGGGTCGGGACAAACCCCCCGCCCACACATAACTCCTGTACAATAACAAAACATAAGGAACCGACTCGGAAAGCTCCGAAGCAAACTAGAGCTCACCAACAATAGCTGTATGACCTGGCTCCTATCTATGCTGTGAATGAGCTGAAGCACCTGTGCCTGCAGCATGAAATGCAGGTCCTCCCATGAGGGACGTCAGTACAAAATATGTATTAAGTATGTAAAGCTGTAAATAATCATATGTGATATGGGGGATCAAGAAAATCAGACACAAGTGAATAGATCATAATAGAAGTGAACCACACTTCATAAACACTTTTAGGATCATGTACATTATCATTAATCTGAATTGGGTTCTTGAATTCAAACACATTTGTGGTATGGTATACATTTATTCATTTCATTCTTTACAATTATCATTAGCCATTACCTCCTCCTCCCGAACCTCCAACCACCTAACAATAATCAATACTATACCGTACTGTGACCATTAGGCTGCCCCCAGTACATATCAACTGTAATCATATCAAGTATCGGGATCGGCCCATGCTAGGCTTAAGCCCCTGAGCTACCACCCACACGTATATCAAGTAACACACATAAGAGATCTTTCCAATAACTTAGTTCAAAAGCTTTTGAGATTATTACATTAGTGTTCATGCCAATATAGTACCTTTGGAACAATGATACATCAATAGGAACCAAGTAATAGACCTTCTATACAATAACGATGTAATAAAGACTCATTGGTACATCAACAATGTGTTTCAGAATCATCAATATCACAACAATGAAATAGGAGCCTTTTGGTGTATCAATGAAACATTTTGACACTTTATAGAATGGAAACAACTTCGTTGGTAACGTAGAACAATACATGTTTTTGGACAACCTCGGAATCTTATTTGATGGAACATTGGTGTTTTCATGCCAAAGAACACTGTTAGAGTATGCTTTACATACCTCATTGTAGATTCGGATACCAATTCAACATAACTCCCCGCCTTTACAAATCACTTATCTACAATGAAATGTTTGGCATCTAGTATTAGCAACCCAACACCACAATTCTCTTCCATAATTCCATACAACCAATATTTGCAAAGCATTCCAAAAACCAACTTGAACAATAGGTTTATGTGTGTATACATATATATATATATAATCATCATTTCAATACCACATCATCACACCAAATCCCTTCACAATTCAACATAATACAACCATGCACAAGAATAATCCAACATCATTTCCAATCATCTTTCAACAACAATCAAATAACATACTTCTTATGCTCACATGCATATATATACATATCCATATAAATAACACCAACATAATTTACATCCTTACCATAAAATGGCCCTTTTGATTTCGAAGTCCTGTTGGCACAAATAAGGGGTGCTTCTCGAAGCCCTCGAGACGGTGAACACAACTACGAAATCAATTTGGATTTTATACGGTTGAATCACAAGATAATTGGAGTTGAAATTAGGCTAGGGTTTCTTATTCTTCAATAACTTGGATGATAAATGATGGATATGAGGCTAATTATATGTATATAATGACCAATTTTCGTCCATGAGGTGATGGAAAATGACCATATTTCCCTTAAAATTTAAGTAGATCCGAATCTGTCCATGGTGGACTGTTTTGATAGGCTAAAGTAAATCGACCATAACTCTTTGCTCTGATAATGGATTTGGGTGAAACCAATTGCATTAGAAAGAATACTCTCGGGGATTCTCATCGATATATAGAAGCTCACACAGTTCATTTTGTACAAGGAGTTATGATCGTTTAAAGTCGACCCAAAAATCTGTTTGGCTGCAGTACTTTTGTGTGCAGAAAATTTCTGCACATTTACTTGTCACACCCCAAATCCCATTGGAGCAGACTGGCACCCGTAGCCGAGGAGGCCCGGGAGAACCCATTCATAACCTATACTTTCACATTCACATTACTTATGAAAATTAAAAATTTGGGCAGCACTTCGTTGTAAATAGAAGAAAACATTACCTGTATCAGCCCAGCAGACATGCATATATATATATAAACAGTAATTGGCCGTCAGAGCCATCACGTCTATCAACCAAACACTCCTATGGCTGTACAATATGTCTACAAAAGCCTCTACATAGATACACAACTGAGTTGGGGTCGGGACAAACTCCCGCCCACAAAAGACTTTTATGCAAACACCAAAAGTACATATAGAGACGACTTGGGATGCCCCGAAACAACTGGAGCTCACCACTAACAACAGAACGTCCTGGCTCTTACTGCGGAGGTGTACGACCTGAAGTACCTGTTCCTGCAGGCATGAATGCAGGTCCCCCGTGAGGGACATCAGTACGGAAATATGTACTGAGTATGTAAGGCAGTGAGTATCAAGATGATATACAAAAGGTCAACAGAAACCAGATACGAGTGAATAAACAGTATGAGTAGACCACACTTAAAAGAACTGATGGGATACCTGCACATTACTTTCATATCATTACTTCCCGTAATCCTTATCAATACATAACATATGTCATACAATGGCCAACTGATCAGTGGTACTAATACAATACATCAGGGACCACCCCTGGAATAGCATATATATACATAATCTTTATAATACAATGGCCAACTGATCAGTGGTACTAATATAATACATCATATCATCAATTTAAAATATAGACATTCCATTTCTTAATTCAATTAATCTTTGAGATTGGTTACTTTGTGGTCACACTTTATTGAACTTGAAACCATGATACCTCAATAGGAAAAACATGTAAATAGGTAATCAATATCATGAAGATGATGTAGAGAATCATGGATACCTCATTAAACCATTTCGGAGTCAACAATAGTATATGGACATTTTTTTGACTAGCCGGACATCTTAAAAGTGAAAACAAGTTCAATTGGTAGTGTCGAAGATCATATGATGTTATTATGTGTCATGTGTCGTAGGACAATGTTGGAAGCTTACTTGAGAGTGCCATGGGTCATTATTCATGCCAAAGAGTAGATAGAGTATGTCTTACATACCTCGATATAACCACTTCAATACAAGTGACTTCCCGTACTCTTCGAACACTTATCTACAATAAGTCATTTGTGGCAACAAGTATTAGCAACCAAACCTTACCATTTAGGTATTAACTTCACCAAATAATGTCTAGGAAATAATCCTTTAGCTCATCAATAAGAGTACTACATACATCCTCTTATACTCTTATTACATTCACATATCATGCATTTTCATGAAATATCCCTCAACATCACTCTTAGCCTTTATTTCCCTTCTTAATCACCATCCAATACCAACATGATCACTAGGCATACATAACCACTAATATAATGATATATCACCACAATTCATCCTCCATAATCCAATACAGCAACTTCCATAATTTACAGCAACTTCCATAATTTACTACTAGCAATTTATACACAACCAGTCATAACTATGTTTCTAGTTATCTTCCAACATCAAGACAACACTCATAATCCTTTATAAATACTTATTCATGGATAAGAATCAAGAATAAACAATATTCATACCTTAACAATGAACTCTTGTATTTATGATCCTCCTTACATAACCATGGGGTGCTTCTTGAAGCTTCCGAGATGGTGAACACAACTACGGAACCAATTTGAATTTTCTACGGTTGAATCACAAAATATTTGGGGTTGAAATTGGTTAGGGTTCCCACCTTTCCTAAAATTTGGATAAAATCTGATAAAATTGAGGCTAAGTGCAGGTTTTTAAGACCAAATTTTCGTCCAAATAGAAAATGACCATTGTGCCCTAAAAATTGAAATAAATCCCGAATCTGTCCCCAGTGGACAGTTTTGACAGGCTGAAGTAAATCGATCATAACTCTTTGCTCCGATATCGGATTTGGGTGAAATTGGTATCATTGTAAAGATAATTAAGAGGTCTTTCATTTCATATAAATTAGGACACCCAGTTCGTCCTGTACAAGGAGTTAGGATCGTTTGAAGTTGACCCTAAAAATCTGTTTTGAGAGGCTGAAGTAAAACGCGTATAACTCCTTACGCAGATATTGGATTTGGATGTAACTAATTGCATTAGAAAGAAGACTCAAAGATCTTTCTATTGATATATGGTAGCTCACCCAGTTCATTATATTGAGGAAGTTATGATCGTTCAAAGTTGACCCAAAACTGGCAGGCCTCAGTATTTTCCTGCTAATTTACTGTTCACAAAAATCTGTTTTGAGAGGCTGAAGTAAAACGAGTATAACTCCTTACTCAGATGTTGGATTTGAATGAAACCAATTTCATTAGAAAGAAGACTCTCGGAGCTTTTTGTCTATATACAGCAGCCCACACAGTTCCGTTTGCACAAGGAGTTATGATCGTCTCAAGTTGGTGTGCCTAGCTGCAGAAATTTTCCTGCAGAATCACTGTTCACAGGCTTCCCGGCCACCGATTTGAAATTTCGAACGTGCTCGCTTATATGAAATACTCCTCTGTTTTGGGCAAACTTTATATCGTTGGAAAGCTTATTCGAATACCTACTCATACAACTATTGACGGGATACTTCCGAACACCATAAACTTAATTTAACCCATACACAAGTCTTTAGGACTCCATATAATCGCGATAAGTGTACGAAAAAAATTTACGGGGTGTTACATTATCCCCCCCTTAAGAACATTCGTCCTCGAATGTTAGCATAGTTACTCAGTTAAGACATGTCCAAGCTTACAATTAACACATTCATCATCATAACATCCTTGCATAAAAACAAACACTTACTTGTTATTGTACTTCTTCCGTCTCATGAACCTCCTCCTCATCGTTGAATAGGTAAGGGTAGTTAATCTTCATCGCTTCCTCAGCTTACCATGTGATCTCCTCAACTTGTTGATTCCTCCAAAGTACTTTTACCGATGCTATCTCTTTATTCCTTATCTTTTTAATTTGGCGATCAAGAATAGCAATAGGCATTTCTTCAAAAGTGAGATCTTTTGTAATTTGTACATCTTCCGTAGTAGTGATGTGCGATGGATCTCCGATGTACTTGCGAAGCATCGAAACATGAAATACAGGATGAACTGCTGAGAGCTCTTGAGGTAGCTCTAACTCATAAGCAACCTGTCCAAATCTTTGAATGATCTTATACGGACCTATGTATCGTGGACTTAACTTTCCTTTCTTGCCAAACCTCATCACTCCTTTCATCGGTGATACTTTCAAGAATACCCAATCATCGATAGAAAACTCAAGTCCTCTTCTTCTAACATCCGCATAAGATTTGTGTCGACTTTGAGCTGTTGCAAGCCGTTGTTGGATCACTTTAACCTTCTCCATTGCTTGATAAACAAGATCCGGTCCAAATAAGACCGTATCACCTGCTTCAAACCATCCTATTGGCGATCTACACTTTCTTCCATACAATGCTTCATATGGTGCCATTTTGATACTTGAATGATAGCTATTATTGTAGGCAAACTCGATAAGAGGTAGGTGATCATCCCAGTTGCCTTTGAAATCTAATACACATGCTCGTAGCATGTCTTCAATTGTCTGGATGGTACGTTCCGCTTGTCCGTCCGTTTGAGGATGAAAAGCCGTACTTAGATTTACTTGTGTCCCCAAACTCCTTTGAAAAGACTTCCAGAAATTCGCGGTAAATTGGGCTCCTCGATCGGATATAATGGAAATTGGAACTCCATGCAACCGAACGATCTCCTTAATATACAACTTCGCATACTCTTCCGCTGTATAAGTTGTCTTAACTGGTAAGAGGTGCGCAGATTTGGTAAGCCTATCAATGATCACCCATATGGAATCAAACTTCCGATATGTACGAGGCAAACCCGTGATGAAATCCATATTGATCTTGTCCCACTTCCAGACTGGAAGATCTATACATTGCATGTAACCACCGGGTTTCTGGTGTTCTATTTTGACTCTTTGACAATTCGGATATTCAGCTACAAATTCGGCAATATTCCTCTTCATGTCATTCCACCAATATATTGTTTTCAAATCTTGATACATCTTAGTCGACCCTGGATGGATGGAATACCTTGAACAGTGTGCTTCTGTCATAATTCTCTTTCTTAGCTCAACTACATCAGGTACACATAAACGATTCTGACACTGAAGCACTCCTTCTCGCGTAAGCTCAAATGCCTTTGTCGTGCCACTCTGCACATCCTCCTTAAGCTGCAATAAAATTGGATCTGCATACTGCTTCTCTTTCACTTCAGCTATCAATGAAGATTCCGCTGCATTACGTACAATAACCTCTTCATCTGGAGTTTCGAGAAGTCGAACTCCCAAATTAGCTAGTTGGTGAAGATCCTTAATAATCCCCTGCTTTTCTATAGATGCCATTTTAGACTTACGACTCAGTGCATCCGCTACCACATTCGCCTTCCCTGGATGATACAAGATATCAACATCATAATCTTTCAACAATTCAAGCCATCTCCGCTGCCTCAAGTTTAGATCTTTCTGACTGAAGATATATTGCAGGCTCTTATGATCGGTATATATGTCAACATGAACCCCATATAAGTAGTGGCGCCATATCTTCAAAGCAAATACAACTGCAGCTAGCTCAAGATCATGCGTGGGATAATTCCTCTCATGAGGTCGCAACTGTCTAGAGCCATAGGCTATTACTCTATCATGTTGCATTAGTACGCATCCTAAGCCAATTCTCGAAGCATCACAGTACACTGAATACCCTTTTGTGCCTTCAGGAAGTACCAATACCGGTGTAGAAGTCAACTTGCTCTTCAGATCCTGGAAACTCTTTTCACAGGCATCATTCCATTGAAACTTGGAGGCTTTATGCGTCAACTTAGTCAAAGGTGCAGAAATAGAAGAAAAACCTTCAACAAACCTTCTATAATAACCTGCCAACCCGAGGAAACTACGAATCTCCGTAGGCGTCGTGGGTCTTGGCCAATTCTTCACAGCCTCAATCTTCTGAGTGTCAACTTTTATGCCTTCACTGGATACAATATGGCCCAAAAATGCCACTGACTTGAGCCAAAACTCACATTTAGAAAACTTCGCATACAGCTTACGATCACGAAGAATCTGCAATGCCTGCCTTAAGTGATTAACATGGTCCTCTTCTGATCTAGAGTAGACCAGAATATCATCTATGAAAACTATCACGAACACATCTAGAAACGGCTTAAACAACCTATTCATCAGATCCATAAAAACTGCGGGTGCATTTGTCAGCCCAAATGACATAACCAGGAATTCATAATGACCATACCGTGTTCGGAAAGCTGTCTTGGGTATATCTTTATCCTTGACTCTTACTTGATGATAGCCTGATCTCAAGTCAATCTTGAAAAAACACTGGGCACCCTGTAACTGGTCAAATAAATCATCAATTCGGGGAAGGGGGTACTTATTCTTGATAGTCACCTTATTCAATTGCCGATAGTCAATACACATCCTCAGCGAACCATCTTTCTTACGCACAAACAATACTGGTGCTCCCCAAGGGGACATACTAGGCCTGATGAACCCCTTCTCTAGCAAGTCTTTCAGTTGCTCTTTCAATTCTCGTAACTCTGCTGGTGCCATTCTATAAGGAGGAATTGAGATTGGTTGTGTGTCTGGCAACAAATCAATACCAAACTCCACTTCTCGTTCAGGAGGTAAACCTGGTAGTTCTTCAGGAAATACATCAGGAAATTCATTCACAACCGGAACGGTCTGAAAAGTTGGCGGCTCTGCCTCTGCATCCCTTACTCTAACCAGATGGTATATGTACCCCTTGGAAATAATTTTTCTTGCCTTAAAGTAAGAAATAAATCTACCTCTCGGCGCGCCAACATTACCCTTCCATTCAAGGACTGCCTCATTTGGGAAATGGAAATATACCTTCTTAGAACGGCAATCTACTGTAGCATAACAAGACGCTAACCAATCCATGCCCATAATAACATCAAAATCTACCATTTCCAACTCAACAAGATCGGCCAAAGTATCACGACCACAAATATTCACAACACAATTTCGATAAACATTCCTAGCTATAAGAGATTCCCCCACTGGCGTTGATACTTCAAATGGCTTGGCTAATAATTCGGGTTTTCTTCCGAACCTTCCCGCAACCAAAGGAGTAGCATACGATAATGTAGAACCAGGATCAATTAAGGCATACACATCAAATGCAAAGATGGACAACGTACCTGTAACCACGTCTGGAGAAGCCTCTAAATTCTGCCGATCTGCTAGGGCATACACACGGTTCTGAGCTCCGCTAGCACTAGCTGCTCCTCTATTACCTCTACCGTGACCCATAGGTTGTGCACCCCTACTCAAAGGAGGCACCGAAGATGACGCAACAGCTGATTCGGTAGGTCGTGTTATACTACCTGTGGTCCTGCGTGGGCAATCTCTAGCCATATGCCCCGGCTTACCGCACCAAAAGCAATTATTCGTCCCAAGCCGACATTCGCCAAAGTGAAATTTTCTACAAATAGGGCACGGGTGTCGTGGAGGTCTCAATTGACTCATACTCCCTTGCCCTTGATACCCCACTGTTCGCGAACTCTGATTTTCACTGCTTTGCCCGAACTGATTACCTCTGAACCTTTGAAATTGTGGTGGAGCACTAATTGCAGGATAAGAAGATAACGAGCTAGGCAATCTATGAGAGAACGAAGGCCTAAAACCTCCCTGAGATGCCACAAACTGCCCTATAGCTCTGGGCCGCTTAGAATATCCTTTTTCTGATTCCTGGGTTCTTCTTCTTTGCCTCTGCTCTTCCATCTTCTGAGCGAAAGCTTGTATCCTCGCTATATCCATGTCCTTGTTCAAAGCAGCAATGGTACAATCTCTAACCAAGTATGGTTCCAATCTATTCACATAGTGATGAACTCTGTCGTCCATAGTAGCTACCACATTAGAAGCATATCGAGACAAGGAGTTAAATCGAAGATTATACTCTCTTACACTCATATTACCCTGACGAAGATTCAAGAATTGATCTGCACGGGCCTGACGAGTCTCAAATGGAAGATAGTGATCAATAAATGCATTTTTGAACTCTCCCCACGTAGTTGGAGGTGCATCAATACCCCTAGATCGTTTCCAATCCTCGTACCACAATATAGCCTCTCCTTTCAGTCTATATGCTGCTAGCTCAACCATCTCTTTACCGGATACATGCATAACATCTAGAACCCTTTGGGTTTGATCGACAAAGTCCTGCGGGTCTTCATTAATATCTGATCCGGTAAAAGTAGGAGGATCCAGTTTCAGAAAATCCTGAGTCCGAAGGCTAGCTGCTCTATCCATACCACTAGAACCCGTGGTAGGAATAGCTTGCCCTTGAACTTGACCGGCAACTATACGCATCAGAAGTTGTACTGCATCCCTCAAATCTCGATCAATAGCATTAATAGACGGCCCTTCCGGAGGAGAAGAAGCGCCTGATATATGCTCAGCTTGAGACTCACTTTGCTCAACTTGTGCCGGTGGTGACTTACTAGTACCTTCTCCGGCCACTGCATCTACTCGTTTCCACTTATTCTTTCTCCTTGTAACCGGCATCGTCACTATAATAAATAAAAAGAAACAATTGGATTAAGCGATTGATTATGACTTTATCTCTAATATGGGATCTATTGCACGATCTAAGAAATGAAGAGTGGAAACAATCCCTAAATGTCCAATAGCCTCCTGTTTATAGATGTGGTGCACAACACACCGATAAACGAGATTCTACGTAGACACGGCTTTGTAGACTCACTAGGACGAACTTCTCTGATACCACTTCTGTCACACCCCAAATCCCATTGGAGCAGACTGGCACCCGTAGCCGAGGAGGCCCGGGAGAACCCATTCATAACCTATACTTTCACATTCACATTACTTATGAAAATTAAAAATTTGGGCAGCACTTCGTTGTAAATAGAAGAAAACATTACCTGTATCAGCCCAGCAGACACGCATATATATATATAAACAGTAATTGGCCGTCAGAGCCATCACGTCTATCAACCAAACACTCCTATGGCTGTACAATATGTCTACAAAAGCCTCTACATAGATACACAACTGAGTTGGGGTCGGGACAAACTCCCGCCCACAAAAGACTTTTATGCAAACACCAAAAGTACATATAGAGACGACTTGGGATGCCCCGAAACAACTGGAGCTCACCACTAACAACAGAACGTCCTGGCTCTTACTGCGGAGGTGTACGACCTGAAGTACCTGTTCCTGCAGGCATGAATGCAGGTCCCCCGTGAGGGACATCAGTACGGAAATATGTACTGAGTATGTAAGGCAGTGAGTATCAAGATGATATACAAAAGGTCAACAGAAACCAGATACGAGTGAATAAACAGTATGAGTAGACCACACTTAAAAGAACTGATGGGATACCTGCACATTACTTTCATATCATTACTTCCCGTAATCCTTATCAATACATAACATATGTCATACAATGGCCAACTGATCAGTGGTACTAATACAATACATCAGGGACCACCCCTGGAATAGCATATATATACATAATCTTTATAATACAATGGCCAACTGATCAGTGGTACTAATATAATACATCATATCATCAATTTAAAATATAGACATTCCATTTCTTAATTCAATTAATCTTTGAGATTGGTTACTTTGTGGTCACACTTTATTGAACTTGAAACCATGATACCTCAATAGGAAAAACATGTAAATAGGTAATCAATATCATGAAGATGATGTAGAGAATCATGGATACCTCATTAAACCATTTCGGAGTCAACAATAGTATATGGACATTTTTTTGACTAGCCGGACATCTTAAAAGTGAAAACAAGTTCAATTGGTAGTGTCGAAGATCATATGATGTTATTATGTGTCATGTGTCGTAGGACAATGTTGGAAGCTTACTTGAGAGTGCCATGGGTCATTATTCATGCCAAAGAGTAGATAGAGTATGTCTTACATACCTCGATATAACCACTTCAATACAAGTGACTTCCCGTACTCTTCGAACACTTATCTACAATAAGTCATTTGTGGCAACAAGTATTAGCAACCAAACCTTACCATTTAGGTATTAACTTCACCAAATAATGTCTAGGAAATAATCCTTTAGCTCATCAATAAGAGTACTACATACATCCTCTTATACTCTTATTACATTCACATATCATGCATTTTCATGAAATATCCCTCAACATCACTCTTAGCCTTTATTTCCCTTCTTAATCACCATCCAATACCAACATGATCACTAGGCATACATAACCACTAATATAATGATATATCACCACAATTCATCCTCCATAATCCAATACAGCAACTTCCATAATTTACAGCAACTTCCATAATTTACTACTAGCAATTTATACACAACCAGTCATAACTATGTTTCTAGTTATCTTCCAACATCAAGACAACACTCATAATCCTTTATAAATACTTATTCATGGATAAGAATCAAGAATAAACAATATTCATACCTTAACAATGAACTCTTGTATTTATGATCCTCCTTACATAACCATGGGGTGCTTCTTGAAGCTTCCGAGATGGTGAACACAACTACGGAACCAATTTGAATTTTCTACGGTTGAATCACAAAATATTTGGGGTTGAAATTGGTTAGGGTTCCCACCTTTCCTAAAATTTGGATAAAATCTGATAAAATTGAGGCTAAGTGCAGGTTTTTAAGACCAAATTTTCGTCCAAATAGAAAATGACCATTGTGCCCTAAAAATTGAAATAAATCCCGAATCTGTCCCCAGTGGACAGTTTTGACAGGCTGAAGTAAATCGATCATAACTCTTTGCTCCGATATCGGATTTGGGTGAAATTGGTATCATTGTAAAGATAATTAAGAGGTCTTTCATTTCATATAAATTAGGACACCCAGTTCGTCCTGTACAAGGAGTTAGGATCGTTTGAAGTTGACCCTAAAAATCTGTTTTGAGAGGCTGAAGTAAAACGCGTATAACTCCTTACGCAGATATTGGATTTGGATGTAACTAATTGCATTAGAAAGAAGACTCAAAGATCTTTCTATTGATATATGGTAGCTCACCCAGTTCATTATATTGAGGAAGTTATGATCGTTCAAAGTTGACCCAAAACTGGCAGGCCTCAGTATTTTCCTGCTAATTTACTGTTCACAAAAATCTGTTTTGAGAGGCTGAAGTAAAACGAGTATAACTCCTTACTCAGATGTTGGATTTGAATGAAACCAATTTCATTAGAAAGAAGACTCTCGGAGCTTTTCGTCTATATACAGCAGCCCACACAGTTCCGTTTGCACAAGGAGTTATGATCGTCTCAAGTTGGTGTGCCTAGCTGCAGAAATTTTCCTGCAGAATCACTGTTCACAGGCTTCCCGGCCACCGATTTGAAATTTCGAACGTGCTCGCTTATATGAAATACTCCTCTGTTTTGGGCAAACTTTATATCGTTGGAAAGCTTATTCGAATACCTACTCATACAACTATTGACGGGATACTTCCGAACACCATAAACTTAATTTAACCCATACACAAGTCTTTAGGACTCCATATAATCGCGATAAGTGTACGAAAAAAATTTACGGGGTGTTACATTATCCCCCCCTTAAGAACATTCGTCCTCGAATGTTAGCATAGTTACTCAGTTAAGACATGTCCAAGCTTACAATTAACACATTCATCATCATAACATCCTTGCATAAAAACAAACACTTACTTGTTATTGTACTTCTTCCGTCTCATGAACCTCCTCCTCATCGTTGAATAGGTAAGGGTAGTTAATCTTCATCGCTTCCTCAGCTTACCATGTGATCTCCTCAACTTGTTGATTCCTCCAAAGTACTTTTACCGATGCTATCTCTTTATTCCTTATCTTTTTAATTTGGCGATCAAGAATAGCAATAGGCATTTCTTCAAAAGTGAGATCTTTTGTAATTTGTACATCTTCCGTAGTAGTGATGTGCGATGGATCTCCGATGTACTTGCGAAGCATCGAAACATGAAATACAGGATGAACTGCTGAGAGCTCTTGAGGTAGCTCTAACTCATAAGCAACCTGTCCAAATCTTTGAATGATCTTATACGAACCTATGTATCGTGGACTTAACTTTCCTTTCTTGCCAAACCTCATCACTCCTTTCATCGGTGATACTTTCAAGAATACCCAATCATCGATAGAAAACTCAAGTCCTCTTCTTCTAACATCCGCATAAGATTTGTGTCGACTTTGAGCTGTTGCAAGCCGTTGTTGGATCACTTTAACCTTCTCCATTGCTTGATAAACAAGATCCGGTCCAAATAAGACCGTATCACCTGCTTCAAACCATCCTATTGGCGATCTACACTTTCTTCCATACAATGCTTCATATGGTGCCATTTTGATACTTGAATGATAGCTATTATTGTAGGCAAACTCGATAAGAGGTAGGTGATCATCCCAGTTGCCTTTGAAATCTAATACACATGCTCGTAGCATGTCTTCAATTGTCTGGATGGTACGTTCCGCTTGTCCGTCCGTTTGAGGATGAAAAGCCGTACTTAGATTTACTTGTGTCCCCAAACTCCTTTGAAAAGACTTCCAGAAATTCGCGGTAAATTGGGCTCCTCGATCGGATATAATGGAAATTGGAACTCCATGCAACCGAACGATCTCCTTAATATACAACTTCGCATACTCTTCCGCTGTATAAGTTGTCTTAACTGGTAAGAGGTGCGCAGATTTGGTAAGCCTATCAATGATCACCCATATGGAATCAAACTTCCGATATGTACGAGGCAAACCCGTGATGAAATCCATATTGATCTTGTCCCACTTCCAGACTGGAAGATCTATACATTGCATGTAACCACCGGGTTTCTGGTGTTCTATTTTGACTCTTTGACAATTCGGATATTCAGCTACAAATTCGGCAATATTCCTCTTCATGTCATTCCACCAATATATTGTTTTCAAATCTTGATACATCTTAGTCGACCCTGGATGGATGGAATACCTTGAACAGTGTGCTTCTGTCATAATTCTCTTTCTTAGCTCAACTACATCAGGTACACATAAACGATTCTGACACTGAAGCACTCCTTCTCGCGTAAGCTCAAATGCCTTTGTCGTGCCACTCTGCACATCCTCCTTAAGCTGCAATAAAATTGGATCTGCATACTGCTTCTCTTTCACTTCAGCTATCAATGAAGATTCCGCTGCATTACGTACAATAACCTCTTCATCTGGAGTTTCGAGAAGTCGAACTCCCAAATTAGCTAGTTGGTGAAGATCCTTAATAATCCCCTGCTTTTCTATAGATGCCATTTTAGACTTACGACTCAGTGCATCCGCTACCACATTCGCCTTCCCTGGATGATACAAGATATCAACATCATAATCTTTCAACAATTCAAGCCATCTCCGCTGCCTCAAGTTTAGATCTTTCTGACTGAAGATATATTGCAGGCTCTTATGATCGGTATATATGTCAACATGAACCCCATATAAGTAGTGGCGCCATATCTTCAAAGCAAATACAACTGCAGCTAGCTCAAGATCATGCGTGGGATAATTCCTCTCATGAGGTCGCAACTGTCTAGAGCCATAGGCTATTACTCTATCATGTTGCATTAGTACGCATCCTAAGCCAATTCTCGAAGCATCACAGTACACTGAATACCCTTTTGTGCCTTCAGGAAGTACCAATACCGGTGTAGAAGTCAACTTGCTCTTCAGATCCTGGAAACTCTTTTCACAGGCATCATTCCATTGAAACTTGGAGGCTTTATGCGTCAACTTAGTCAAAGGTGCAGAAATAGAAGAAAAACCTTCAACAAACCTTCTATAATAACCTGCCAACCCGAGGAAACTACGAATCTCCGTAGGCGTCGTGGGTCTTGGCCAATTCTTCACAGCCTCAATCTTCTGAGTGTCAACTTTTATGCCTTCACTGGATACAATATGGCCCAAAAATGCCACTGACTTGAGCCAAAACTCACATTTAGAAAACTTCGCATACAGCTTACGATCACGAAGAATCTGCAATGCCTGCCTTAAGTGATTAACATGGTCCTCTTCTGATCTAGAGTAGACCAGAATATCATCTATGAAAACTATCACGAACACATCTAGAAACGGCTTAAACAACCTATTCATCAGATCCATAAAAACTGCGGGTGCATTTGTCAGCCCAAATGACATAACCAGGAATTCATAATGACCATACCGTGTTCGGAAAGCTGTCTTGGGTATATCTTTATCCTTGACTCTTACTTGATGATAGCCTGATCTCAAGTCAATCTTGAAAAAACACTGGGCACCCTGTAACTGGTCAAATAAATCATCAATTCGGGGAAGGGGGTACTTATTCTTGATAGTCACCTTATTCAATTGCCGATAGTCAATACACATCCTCAGCGAACCATCTTTCTTACGCACAAACAATACTGGTGCTCCCCAAGGGGACATACTAGGCCTGATGAACCCCTTCTCTAGCAAGTCTTTCAGTTGCTCTTTCAATTCTCGTAACTCTGCTGGTGCCATTCTATAAGGAGGAATTGAGATTGGTTGTGTGTCTGGCAACAAATCAATACCAAACTCCACTTCTCGTTCAGGAGGTAAACCTGGTAGTTCTTCAGGAAATACATCAGGAAATTCATTCACAACCGGAACGGTCTGAAAAGTTGGCGGCTCTGCCTCTGCATCCCTTACTCTAACCAGATGGTATATGTACCCCTTGGAAATAATTTTTCTTGCCTTAAAGTAAGAAATAAATCTACCTCTCGGCGCGCCAACATTACCCTTCCATTCAAGGACTGCCTCATTTGGGAAATGGAAATATACCTTCTTAGAACGGCAATCTACTGTAGCATAACAAGACGCTAACCAATCCATGCCCATAATAACATCAAAATCTACCATTTCCAACTCAACAAGATCGGCCAAAGTATCACGACCACAAATATTCACAACACAATTTCGATAAACATTCCTAGCTATAAGAGATTCCCCCACTGGCGTTGATACTTCAAATGGCTTGGCTAATAATTCGGGTTTTCTTCCGAACCTTCCCGCAACCAAAGGAGTAGCATACGATAATGTAGAACCAGGATCAATTAAGGCATACACATCAAATGCAAAGATGGACAACGTACCTGTAACCACGTCTGGAGAAGCCTCTAAATTCTGCCGATCTGCTAGGGCATACACACGGTTCTGAGCTCCGCTAGCACTAGCTGCTCCTCTATTACCTCTACCGTGACCCATAGGTTGTGCACCCCTACTCAAAGGAGGCACCGAAGATGACGCAACAGCTGATCCGGTAGGTCGTGTTATACTACCTGTGGTCCTGCGTGGGCAATCTCTAGCCATATGCCCCGGCTTACCGCACCAAAAGCAATTATTCGTCCCAAGCCGACATTCGCCAAAGTGAAATTTTCTACAAATAGGGCACGGGTGTCGTGGAGGTCTCAATTGACTCATACTCCCTTGCCCTTGATACCCCACTGTTCGCGAACTCTGATTTTCACTGCTTTGCCCGAACTGATTACCTCTGAACCTTTGAAATTGTGGTGGAGCACTAATTGCAGGATAAGAAGATAACGAGCTAGGCAATCTATGAGAGAACGAAGGCCTAAAACCTCCCTGAGATGCCACAAACTGCCCTATAGCTCTGGGCCGCTTAGAATATCCTTTTTCTGATTCCTGGGTTCTTCTTCTTTGCCTCTGCTCTTCCATCTTCTGAGCGAAAGCTTGTATCCTCGCTATATCCATGTCCTTGTTCAAAGCAGCAATGGTACAATCTCTAACCAAGTATGGTTCCAATCTATTCACATAGTGATGAACTCTGTCGTCCATAGTAGCTACCACATTAGAAGCATATCGAGACAAGGAGTTAAATCGAAGATTATACTCTCTTACACTCATATTACCCTGACGAAGATTCAAGAATTGATCTGCACGGGCCTGACGAGTCTCAAATGGAAGATAGTGATCAATAAATGCATTTTTGAACTCTCCCCACGTAGTTGGAGGTGCATCAATACCCCTAGATCGTTTCCAATCCTCGTACCACAATATAGCCTCTCCTTTCAGTCTATATGCTGCTAGCTCAACCATCTCTTTACCGGATACATGCATAACATCTAGAACCCTTTGGGTTTGATCGACAAAGTCCTGCGGGTCTTCATTAATATCTGATCCGGTAAAAGTAGGAGGATCCAGTTTCAGAAAATCCTGAGTCCGAAGGCTAGCTGCTCTATCCATACCACTAGAACCCGTGGTAGGAATAGCTTGCCCTTGAACTTGACCGGCAACTATACGCATCAGAAGTTGTACTGCATCCCTCAAATCTCGATCAATAGCATTAATAGACGGCCCTTCCGGAGGAGAAGAAGCGCCTGATATATGCTCAGCTTGAGACTCACTTTGCTCAACTTGTGCCGGTGGTGACTTACTAGTACCTTCTCCGGCCACTGCATCTACTCGTTTCCACTTATTCTTTCTCCTTGTAACCGGCATCGTCACTATAATAAATAAAAAGAAACAATTGGATTAAGCGATTGATTATGACTTTATCTCTAATATGGGATCTATTGCACGATCTAAGAAATGAAGAGTGGAAACAATCCCTAAATGTCCAATAGCCTCCTGTTTATAGATGTGGTGCACAACACACCGATAAACGAGATTCTACGTAGACACGGCTTTGTAGACTCACTAGGACGAACTTCTCTGATACCACTTCTGTCACACCCCAAATCCCATTGGAGCAGACTGGCACCCGTAGCCGAGGAGGCCCGGGAGAACCCATTCATAACCTATACTTTCACATTCACATTACTTATGAAAATTAAAAATTTGGGCAGCACTTCGTTGTAAATAGAAGAAAACATTACCTGTATCAGCCCAGCAGACACGCATATATATATATAAACAGTAATTGGCCGTCAGAGCCATCACGTCTATCAACCAAACACTCCTATGGCTGTACAATATGTCTACAAAAGCCTCTACATAGATACACAACTGAGTTGGGGTCGGGACAAACTCCCGCCCACAAAAGACTTTTATGCAAACACCAAAAGTACATATAGAGACGACTTGGGATGCCCCGAAACAACTGGAGCTCACCACTAACAACAGAACGTCCTGGCTCTTACTGCGGAGGTGTACGACCTAAAGTACCTGTTCCTGCAGGCATGAATGCAGGTCCCCCGTGAGGGACGTCAGTACGGAAATATGTACTGAGTATGTAAGGCAGTGAGTATCAAGATGATATACAAAAGGTCAACAGAAACCAGATACGAGTGAATAAACAGTATGAGTAGACCACACTTAAAAGAACTGATGGGATACCTGCACATTACTTTCATATCATTACTTCCCGTAATCCTTATCAATACATAACATATGTCATACAATGGCCAACTGATCAGTGGTACTAATACAATACATCAGGGACCACCCCTGGAATAGCATATATATACATAATCTTTATAATACAATGGCCAACTGATCAGTGGTACTAATATAATACATCATATCATTAATTTAAAATATAGACATTCCATTTCTTAATTCAATTAATCTTTGAGATTGGTTACTTTGTGGTCACACTTTATTGAACTTGAAACCATGATACCTCAATAGGAAAAACATGTAAATAGGTAATCAATATCATGAAGATGATGTAGAGAATCATGGATACCTAATTAAACCATTTCGGAGTCAACAATAGTATATGGACATTTTTTTGACTAGCCGGACATCTTAAAAGTGAAAACAAGTTCAATTGGTAGTGTCGAAGATCATATGATGTTATTATGTGTCATGTGTCGTAGGACAATGTTGGAAGCTTACTTGAGAGTGCCATGGGTCATTATTCATGCCAAAGAGTAGATAGAGTATGTCTTACATACCTCGATATAACCACTTCAATACAAGTGACTTCCCGTACTCTTCGAACACTTATCTACAATAAGTCATTTGTGGCAACAAGTATTAGCAACCAAACCTTACCATTTAGGTATTAACTTCACCAAATAATGTCTAGGAAATAATCCTTTAGCTCATCAATAAGAGTACTACATACATCCTCTTATACTCTTATTACATTCACATATCATGCATTTTCATGAAATATCCCTCAACATCACTCTTAGCCTTTATTTCCCTTCTTAATCACCATCCAATACCAACATGATCACTAGGCATACATAACCACTAATATAATGATATATCACCACAATTCATCCTCCATAATCCAATACAGCAACTTCCATAATTTACAGCAACTTCCATAATTTACTACTAGCAATTTATACACAACCAGTCATAACTATGTTTCTAGTTATCTTCCAACATCAAGACAACACTCATAATCCTTTATAAATACTTATTCATGGATAAGAATCAAGAATAAACAATATTCATACCTTAACAATGAACTCTTGTATTTATGATCCTCCTTACATAACCATGGGGTGCTTCTTGAAGCTTCCGAGATGGTGAACACAACTACGGAACCAATTTGAATTTTCTACGGTTGAATCACAAAATATTTGGGGTTGAAATTGGTTAGGGTTCCCACCTTTCCTAAAATTTGGATAAAATCTGATAAAATTGAGGCTAAGTGCAGGTTTTTAAGACCAAATTTTCGTCCAAATAGAAAATGACCATTGTGCCCTAAAAATTGAAATAAATCCCGAATCTGTCCCCAGTGGACAGTTTTGACAGGCTGAAGTAAATCGATCATAACTCTTTGCTCCGATATCGGATTTGGGTGAAATTGGTATCATTGTAAAGATAATTAAGAGGTATTTCATTTCATATAAATTAGGACACCCAGTTCGTCCTGTACAAGGAGTTAGGATCGTTTGAAGTTGACCCTAAAAATCTGTTTTGAGAGGCTGAAGTAAAACGCGTATAACTCCTTACGCAGATATTGGATTTGGATGTAACTAATTGCATTAGAAAGAAGACTCAAAGATCTTTCTATTGATATATGGTAGCTCACCCAGTTCATTATATTGAGGAAGTTATGATCGTTCAAAGTTGACCCAAAAACTGGCAGGCCTCAGTATTTTCCTGCTAATTTACTGTTCACAAAAATCTGTTTTGAGAGGCTGAAGTAAAACGAGTATAACTCCTTACTCAGATGTTGGATTTGAATGAAACCAATTTCATTAGAAAGAAGACTCTCGGAGCTTTTCGTCTATATACAGCAGCCCACACAGTTCCGTTTGCACAAGGAGTTATGATCGTCTCAAGTTGGTGTGCCTAGCTGCAGAAATTTTCCTGCAGAATCACTGTTCACAGGCTTCCCGGCCACCGATTTGAAATTTCGAACGTGCTCGCTTATATGAAATACTCCTCTGTTTTGGGCAAACTTTATATCGTTGGAAAGCTTATTCGAATACCTACTCATACAACTATTGACGGGATACTTCCGAACACCATAAACTTAATTTAACCCATACGCAAGTCTTTAGGACTCCATATAATCGCGATAAGTGTACGAAAAAAATTTACGGGGTGTTACATTACTGTTCATTGCATCCACCGTTTTCAAGTTTCGAACATGCTCGCTTATATCCGATACTCATCTGTTTTCAGAAATCTTTATATCGTTGGAAAGATAACTCGATAAACTTCGCATGGAAACTTCGACGAGCAAATTCCGGTATAAATAAAGTCGATTCCTATACACATATAATCAAACTATACACTTGAAACCATCTCAAAATAATCAATACTCATACTTAAACTCATATATACCTAACTTATGATCAATACATATACTCCAACACATATAACCGTGGCTAATGCACGTAATTAAGTACAGGGTGTTACAAAAATCCCAAAGTTTCATGGGATGAAACTTTAGCCAAGCAATGGTGCAGAGGGGTTTTATTAGATGTTACTAAATTTGTATTGATGTATGATTTGTGAATAACCCAATAGAGATGACATGAATGGTGACTGAAACTGTAATCCATATGTTGCTTCATCTTCGGTCACATACACAAAGAATCTTTCGAACGAGTTACCATGGTCCCTAGTTCAAATGGTAGTTTTATGTCTCCTTGTTTATTCAATCTTTTCCCTATATGATTAGCTCACCTAGCTAGTCTATTAACTAAACAGATAACAAAAATTTTTCCAACTCTGTCTCTTCTTGCAGTACACTACAACAGAATTCAAAGCTCTGTTTTACAATGTAAATGTATGTGTTTGTACGTTGTTGGATAATCTTAGTGCCTACAATACAAAGCTAGTGCTTTTCATCTCATGAATGTTGGTTTTGTTTAATGTGTTTGCTCTGATTTTTAAGAGTTTATAGTATCATTTGTCCATCACTGTACAAATATTTCATGAGAAATTATTCAATTTGATACTCTTTTTCATGGGTTAAAAAAGAAGTTTATTCTAGAGATGGTTGGAGTAGGCTAATCAATAATAACCGAAAAAACCGAAAAATCGAACCAAACCGACGGTTATTTTCTGTTTGTGGTTTGATTTGGTTTTAGAAATTCAAAAACCGACTAATTTGATTTTGGTTATGGTTTTAACCACTAACCGATCCAAATCGACCCATGAACACCCTTAAGTGCACCGAAGAACCAAACTTTTATTTATTTTTTTTAATAAAAAAAAATTACATTTAGCTCATATTTGGCCCAAAACTTTTCAAGACCAAACCCATAAGGTACTTCCTATTCCAGCTTGAGCCATTGTTACAGAGGCTACCAGTTCTTCATTACCAGTTATGGTAATTTCATTCTAATTTTTCTTCAGTCCTCATAAATTTAACTGCTAGTTTTTCTTTTTTGTAATTTTCTATGTAAGTGTTAGTTTCAGAAGTTCATCAGGAACTTAATATCATTGTTTGTTGGACTAACATGACTATGAAGAATCATCATTTAATTAATCAGTTTATAGTTAATGAATACAGACGATTATATCATAGTTCAGGCTATAGCTTTTCTCTCCTAGGCTGTTAATGTTTGACACAATTTAATATGATATCTTATTCTAGTTTATTGAGGATTTTTCCTCTCATCTCTAACAAGACAACGAAGACGCATCATTTGATTAACAGTTATTTTTCCGAGAGTTAGTAGATTTAAATGTTTTAAGTTTTTTAGATATCTTATACGTTGATTTGGTCCTCATTTTATTTCTCATTTGCACTGAAAAACCTTTTCAGAGAAATCGAACCGTAGTTGAAAAAAATGTGCATACTTTTCCAAAATCAAAGATCGAAGAACCGGACCGAAATTTGATAAAATAGAATCGAAGAACCGAATGCTCACCCCTAGTATGTTATTTATGGATGACATAGTTCCAATTGATGAGACTCATAGTTCCAATTGACGAGACTCGTAGAGAGTTGATGCTAAGCAGGACCGGTAAAGACATACTTTGTAGTGTAAAGGGTTTAGGCTGAATAGAACCAAGATCGGGTATTTGGAGTGCAAGTCCAGGGGCGTAACACAAAAGGCTATGTGGAAGTAAGTCTTGTCCGTCTTGATTCACATAGAGTCCCGTTGAGAGAAAGTTTCAAGTATCTTGGTTCCATTATTCAAAGTGATAGTGATGGTGAAATTGAACATGATATCACACACCATATTGGCGTTGGGGGGATGAAATGGAGGCTTGCATCCAATGCCTTCTGTGATAAGAAGGTGTCACCAAAACTTAAAAGGTAAGTTCCATAGAGTGGTGGTTAAACTAAGCCTATCAAATGGGCTGGCTTGACTTGGCCCAACCCGACCCGAACCATCCCGTTTAATAAAATCATCCCGGTTTGACCCGGCCCGATCAACCCATGGGCTGTAGGGTCCCGGGTCCCGGGCCGGTTTAATTTATTTGGTTGGGCCCGGTTAACCCGACCCGATCCAGGCACGCCGGTTAACCAGCCCGACTCGGCTAGCCTTTTTTTTTTTTTTTGGGGGGGGGGGGGATTTGGGCCAAACTAGCCGTTGGGCCAACAACTATATAGCCGTTTTTGGGTCCAAACGGCTAGTTTGGGCCCTTTTAGTAAAAAAAATAAAAAAATTCATTTAGAATACTTTTTAACCCCAATTTTTTTTTCTATAATTACCCTACACCTTCAAATCATTTTTCACATAATTTTTCATTCTCTCAAATCTCATTCTCTCTCAAATCTCAATTCTCAAATATTCTATATATTTAATTTTCTAAAGTGCTCACTTTAATTTTTTAATTTTGCGATTACAAAGTACGAGTGGAAGTTTCTAAAGTCGCAACCTTCGGATACTTCCAAAATTTAATATTGTCGTTCTATCTCTTACGTTTAATTTTTATTTAGTGTATTAATTGTTGAATATTTAATTTTATTATATTTTTGTATTTTGAATTTTTTTAGTTTAATGTATATTATGGATAAATTAAGAAACCTCGCTACTAAAGGTGTTAAAATTTTTTGTTCCGGAAGCGGTAATGGTAGTAAAAAGCGTAATACTAGCAGTAGAGGTATTCAAGTAGTAGATATACCCGTGTGCTTTAGCCTCCGGTACCGCTTGATATACCTTTTGAGGAAGAAATAGGTGTAGGTGCTCACGATATGGATTATGTAGAAGCTCAGGAAAATTACTGTATAGAAGAAGAAAATGAAGTAGATGCAGTTAATTTAGACGAAGATGATGAAAATATTGGTGAGACACCTGTAGTAAGAAATGCTAACGTTTGATCTGAATCGGTTAATCTCCCTCCCGTCCTCCCCGTGCCCCAAGAGCTCGTAAAACAACTAGTATTGCATGACAATTTTTTGAACGTATATCAGATACTAAGGTACAATGCAATATTTGTCAACAAGTATATAAGCATAAAAGCGGAGGAAAGCAAGGGGGTACAGGTACGTTAATGAGACATATAGGTGATGCTCACGAAAGAGAATTAAATATTGCACGAGGTGGTGGGGATGTTGGTAGGCCAACACAAACTAGAATGGATCCAGCAACTAGTTAGGTAATGAAGAAGTATAATAAATTGAGGGACCGAGAAGAAATAGCTAAAATGGTAGCTGTGGGTTGTTTGTCTTTTAGTTTTACTTCTTCTGATGCCTTTATTCATTATATACAAGCAATTTATAATCTTATGTTTAATGGTATTCCTAGAAGTACTTGTCGGTCTGATATTTTTAGCTTCATTCACAATATTATTTTTATTTATCAACATTGTTAAAAAATATTCAATGTAGATTGTCCCTAACTTCTGATCTTGGTCGTGCTGTAAATAAAAATGATTATTTAATCGTTACTTGTCACTGGATGGATAGTAATTTTGTGATGCAAAAACGTATTCTTGCTTTTTTATATGATGAAGATCGTAAACATACTGGAGATTTTATTGCTGATTCTATTGTTAAAGTTGTCGAATTTTATGGTATTGAAAATAAAATCTTATGTATTTCTTTTGATAATGCTTCTAACAACAAGATTGCTATAACAAAGTTAAAATCTAAGCTATCTCCATCGTTACCTGAAATTTTTCATATTAAGGGTGCATGCCATATATATAATTTAATTGTAAAAGATGGTCTTGAGTTTTTTGAGCTTTATATTGAAAAAATCCGTCTTGCTGTTGGTTTTATTCAAGAAAATAATCGAAGAAAAAAATTAGAGAATTTAAAGTTAAATGTCAAGAAAATGAACTTTCACCGATATTAATGCCTGAGGAAATTGATATTAGATGGAATTTTACGTATGATTTTTTAAAAACTTGTTATAAATATAGAGTTCCTAATACACTAGATTTTAACCAATATTGTGGTTCATTTGCTGATTCTGCTGATTGCATGCTACATGATTCTGATTGGGTTGTAATTAATGATCTTGTTAAGTTTTTAGAAAAAATTTATGTAGCTACGGTTGAATTTTTCGGAGCTTATTATCCTACTGTTCGTAATATTTTGACATATATAGCCGATATTTATGGTTTGCTCAAAAAATATAAAAATAAAGAATGTTATAAAGAAGCTGTTGGTGCCATGTTTACTAAATTTTAAAAATATTTTTTCTTGATTCCCCCTATTTACTTGGTTGGTGCTATGCTAAATCCGTTCATGAAATATAATACGATGTGTCACTTTAGTACTATTATTTATGCTAACTTAGAAATAAATACTAACAATGATTCTGAACAAGTACAACTTGATTTGTGGACGGCTATGGGTGATGCAAATGAATACATAGAAAAATTATATAATCACTATCCTGATTTAGTTGATTTAGCCATACCTACAAATATCACTCCAACTGTCGCTCCTCATCCTCTCGAGGAGCCATCATCTTCTAAAAGGACAGCACATAGTGGTTTTTCTGGTTTATTTTATGATTTACCTTGTTGGAACAGTGTTGATGAGAGAGCTTACACATCAACTTATCAGAAAGAGCTGAAATATTATCTTCGGCCGCTGCCAGAGGATCGCAGAAGACGGATCAACACATTGGATTGGTGGAGGAGTAATGAAACACAATATCCTGTGCTTTCAAGATTAGCTAGAGATATCTTTAATGTTCCAATATCAACCATTGCATCAGAGAGCGCCTTTAGTCAGGGACGACAGTAGCTTGAAGACAACCGACACTCATTGGGAAGCAATGCAATGAATATTCTAGTTTGTCTCAGAGGTTGGATTAGATGGAAAGAAGAAACCAAGGAATGGAACCGGAGCCGAAAGACGAGCAGAAACTTGAAGA
Organism: Capsicum baccatum var. pendulum; assembly: GCA_030864225.1. Classification (NCBI taxonomy): domain Eukaryota; kingdom Viridiplantae; phylum Streptophyta; class Magnoliopsida; order Solanales; family Solanaceae; genus Capsicum; species Capsicum baccatum. The sequence continues at coordinate 81,629,873 of CM061550.1, forward strand.
AATTTTGTCTTCACGGGAGAACTCAGCAGAATCAAGTCCAATGCATGGTTTTGCCCCCGTTGACTTTTACTATCCTATGCAGATTCCCGTTAATATTAACATGAATGAGTTGGAAAAATGATGCATAATTTGGAGATTTTTCATTCATGTAAATTATAAATTTTGGATCATTTCGCAATCAATAAAATTCAACATTCATTCACTCCTTAGTCCTTACTTTGTAATTTTTTTTAATTAATGATTTAAATTGAATTTCTAGTTTAAATTTAAAACTTACTTCGAATATATTATTAATTTCCTACCAAGTATTATTATTAATTTATTATATTAAGTAGCATATGTTTTGTATATTTGTGTATATATCTTCTATAAATATGTATATTTAATGTATACATGTGTATATGTTTTATAAATTATATATATATATATATATATATATATATATATATATTGTAGTATATGTTTTATTTAAAGTAGTACATATATATTGAATGGTGCGTATATATATGTATATATCTTCTATAGACGTGTATATTTAACGTATACATGTGTATATGTTTTATAAATTAGTATATAACTATATATATATATATATACATATATATATATATATATATATATATATATATATATATTGTAATGTATATATATTGTAGTATATTTTATTTAAAGTAGTACATATTCATTGAATAGAGCGTATATATATGTATAAATCTTTTATAGACGTGTATATTTAACGTATACATGTGTATATATTTTATAAATTATTATACAACTATATATAAATATATATATAAATTATAGTATATTTTATTTAAAGTAGTACATATACATTGAATAGTGCGTGCATATGTGTATATATCTTCTATAGACGTGTATATTTAACGTATACATGTGTATATATTTTATAAATTAGTATATAACTATATATATATATATATATACATGTATATATATATTGTAGTATATTTTCTTTAAAGTAGTACATATACATTGAATAGAGCATATATATGTGTATATATCTTCTATAGACATATATATTTAACGTATACATGTGTATTTGTTTTATAAATTATATATATATATATATATATATATATTGTAATGTATATATATTGTAGTATATTTTATTTAAAGTAGTACATATACATTGAATAGTGCATGTATATGTGTATATATCTTCTATAAACGTGTATATTTAATGTATACATGTGTATATGTTTTATAAATTAGCATATAACTATATATATATATTGTAGCATATTTTATTTAAAGTATTACATATACATTGAATGGTGCGGTGCGTATATATGTGTATATATCTTCTATAGATGTGTATATTTAATGTATATATATATATTGTAATGTATATATATTGTAGTATATTTTATTTAAACTTTAAAGTAGTACATGTACATTGAATGGTGTGTATATATGTGTATATACGTTTTAAATTCTAATGTTGTATATACTATATATATAGTGTATATATATTGTTTAACGTATTTAAAAGATATATATAGGTGGGCATATATAGTGTATATTGAAACAAACTTTTTTTTTACCGGGTTAGACCGGATTTTTAACCGGGTTTAGGTGGGTTTGACCGGGTTGGGTTAAGTGGGCCGAGTTAGGGCTATTTTTAAAAATTTTACTGTTGAACACGGCCTGGCCCAACCCACTTAACCCCAACCCAAACTCGGCCCGACCCACAACCCGAATAAATTTAATGGTTTGATTCCGGGTTGACCCAGCCCGACCTACTTAACACCCTTAGGTTAAACCTGCCATGTTGCATGGGGAAAACTTTGTCCAATTAAGAATTCTCATATTCAGAAGATGAGAGTTACAGAAATTAGGATGTTATGATGGATGTGTGACCACACTAGGAGGGATAAGATTAAAAATGAAAATATCCGAACAAGGTAGGAATGGCCTCAATAAAAGACAAGATGAGAGAAGCAAGACACTAAGATAGTTTGAGTATGTGGAGAGAAGATGTACAGGGTACTCCAATGTAGAGTAGTGAGAGGTTGGCTTTGTATGGGTAGAGGTAGGTCAAAGTATTGAAGAAAGGTGATTATGCATGACATGACACAGTTCGAGCTTACCGAGGACATGATATTAGATGCGAGGATGTGGAGAAGATTGATATGGGTGTACCAAGCTGTCCAACAAGTTCTACAAGTTGTCCAACAAGTTCACAACCATTCACATGTAGCCAAGCTCGGGAGTTACAAAAACTCCAAGCTATGTTCATGCAAATGGACGTGTGTGAGTTGGTACTTGAGACTTCCAATGGATTAAATATTTTTAAGTGTTAAGAGGAGCCTTGAAGTGTAATAAACTTACACTCCAAGGCCACCCCTTTGCAAGGGTAGGATGATCATTTGTTATCTCACTTTGTGGACTAATATAAATATATAGTGTTAGGGTTATTTGGAGTTAGTTCATTTATATTTTGGAAGGCAACAAACACTTTGTAATATTTTGGAACTTCTCTCTTCCATTGGAGAAGCCCTAATTCCGAAAACTCACTAGTAGAGTGATACTAGTGTTGTCTCTTGGCTAGAAACTGGGGTCTTGGGGTTCTTTGAGTTCCTCTTGCTCCAAGTAAGAGCTTGGTATTAATATTCATTAATCTTAGGGTCCTTTCTCTTGTTAGGGTTCTTAGATCATTGAATATTGTGTCTCAAGTTACTATCCCTCTTGTAATCTTGTTAGTCTTGTGTTGTTGGAATCTTGAAGTCTAGTGAAGCCGTGTGAGGCTCTTTTGATTCACTAGAATTATTATTGACTTTCTTGTTCTTGTGGTTAATATCATCTTCTTATTCTAAAAACGTGACTCTTGAAGACTAGTGAAGCCGTGTGTGGCCTATTTCGATTCACTAGCACTTGTTGTTCATCTTGTTGTTTGTTTCTTGTGTTGTGAACTTGGGCTCGTATCATTTGGTATCAAAGCTTGTGGTTGATTTTGTTCCAAAAAAATCAATCTTGGGTTTGGTATTTAAAAATACCAAAAAAAAAATAAAGTTGCTGAAATCTGAAAATTTCAGAAAAAAAAAAATCTGTCCATCTTGTTCTTGGCCGAGAAAATTGTGTTGTGTTGTTGTCTTATACGAGATTGGTGTTTGTGTGTTTAGATCTAGATGTTCTTTTGTTTGTCTAGTTTGTTTCTTGTGTTGATTTCTTTCTCATCAACACAAAAAGTGTCTAAAGCTAAGTTGAGCTTAACATATTGACATTGCAATTGTGGACTTGAAGTGGTAGTATGATGAACTTGAAGTAGGCTGAGTTTGTGTATTGTTGCTTGACTTTAAAGTGGGTTATTGTTGGTGAATTGTGGTTGTGTTCTTGAAGTATTGTTATGGTGATCATCTTGATCTTCTCATCATCTCATATCTTGACCACTATAAAGACTAAAATAGATCCAAAAGGGTTGTAAGACAAAGTTGTAAAGTTGTTTGTGAAAATACTTGCCAACATCATTTCCTTGACTTAACAATCACTTTCCCTTAAAACAAGGAGCCTTGTCTTGTGGAACTAGTAAATTCAAGCCTCATCTTTTTGAGTTGGAAAAATTTGAAAAGCTACAAGACTTTACTTCCCTACCAAAAGCAAAGTCATCCATTACAAAATTGTGAAAATTAAGGCTTCAAGTTGTTGAACAAAATGTATGGACCCGTGACCAATTCCTTGAAGCTACATCACCTTAATCACTGTTCATGTCATTAATTAAGCTCAATTTGTATATTCTAGTTTCTTATTATTGATTCTTAGTTTCTTCTAATTGACTCGAGAACTAATTAGCAAGCTAGTACATTCCTACTAGGTTGTCAATTAGTCCTTTGAAGCCTTGTATTCGTGTCATCATTTGTTTGTGTTCTTTTGTCGTTTGAATATGTTGTAACTCCTTGAATCTAGTCTGACAAGAATTCTTTGAGTTCAAACAAGAATCTACTTTGGACAAGAGCATACTCAAACCTTAAGGATTCATGGCTTACTAGCCAATCTACAACACTTATAGAGCTCGAGTGTGAGTGATTCGAGAGTGTGTGAGTGAGGAGAGGTTTTAAACTAACTTGTTTGTTACTTTTGTAGGTGATACCTTAACAATGGAGGGAACCACGTCTCAAACCGTGGATTCTAATGAAATGGAGAATATGAGGGCCACTCTTGAGGCTATGACCCAAGCTCTTGAAAGGTTGAATACGAAAGTGGGAGCCATAAGGGGAGAAGTGACGACTATTAGTGGGAGGTTAGAACAAGTGGAGATTCAAAGGAACTCTCGTCCTTCTACTCCTCGACATGTTTCGTCAAGTGGTCATGATAGAAATTCCTCCGCCACTGTTACTCCCGAAACATGGCCACAATTGCCAAATCCTTCACTAGCTTCACTAAATGATGCAAGCCAAACCACTCATAATCCCCAAACCGAGACTCCAATATACCAACCTATTCCCAAACTCTTCAAGTTCTGCAAAAGTGGCTCGAACGTCAAATGCCTCCAAAAAATCCAAACCCTCCTTTCCAAGCTCCACTAAACCAAAGACCACTACCTCCACAAAATCTAATCCCTCCAAATCAAGTTCCAAATGTCCAAAACCATCTCATCCACTTTGAGGAATATGGTAGAGAGTATTATGAAGGGTATGGATCCTTTGACGATGCTTATATGAGAGAAGAGGAGATAAGAGAGGGGCGTGTAGATCCAAGAATATACCAAGGGTATAGAGAAAGGGAAAATCGACACCAAGAGAGAGACGTAGGCATCAATACCATCAAAATGATCCTACCTATCTTTAAGGGTGAAAGTGACTTCGAGTTGTATCTTGCTTAGGAGTCGGCGTGTGATAAAGTGTTTCAAGTGAATGGTATATCGAAGGAGAAGAAGAGTTGTTATGCCATAGCTTACTTTGAAGGCTATGCTAACATATGGTGGGAATATGTCAAACGGTTTGGTAATGAGTTGATTGAAGGACAACCACCACCATGGTTTCGGTTGAGGTATCTAATGAGGCAACGGTATCTTCCCAAAATTTATCATCATGAGTTGCTTGCTAGGTTGTACAATTTGCGATAAGGGAATTGAAGTGTGATGGCATATTATGATGAGTTTTAACAACTCATGTTGAAGCTTGATCATCGTGGAGAACAAATTGGCCATGACATCATTCGGTTCAAGTGTGTCTTGAAAAAAGAGATCTCCACTCATTTGAAACTTCACTCGTTTGATACCATTGAAGGAATTTTCCAAGCGTTTCTTGAGATTGAAAGGGATCTTAAAGAGAGGTCGTCGTTCAAGGCAAAGAGACCATCAACCTTGGGTTGGCCGAGGAGCAAAGATATGGTTCAACCATATTTCGGTTGGCCCAAAAACAAGGTCCAACCTTCCACTATAAGGCTGCCCGAGCCTAAAATATTCCACAAGTTTCCTCCCCGGCAAGAATCTCACAAGTATCCTAATCCTAAAGGGTTCCAATGTTTCAAGTGCCAGGGTTGGGGGACACAAAGCTAATGAATGTCCAAACTGATGCAATGTGATCCTAAGGGAAGGGATATTGTATTACCTTGGTGAGGAAGTGGATCTTGAAAAAGAAGAGAATGAGGCCGAGCCTCGAGATGAAGAGGAACCCGAAAATGACCCACATAATGATGATAATAATTGTGAGGATGCTTATCCACAAGAAGGGGAGTGCGTGATTCCAAACTTTGTAGTGAGGTGTGCCATGATTATTAAGGCGATAGATGATCCTAGACAATGGGAGAATCTATTCTATACTAAATGCCTTGTGAAGGAAAGTGTGTGCACTTTGGTGATAGATAGTGGTAGTTGTGCAAATGTTGTTAGTGTTGCTATGGTGAACTTCTTGAAATTGCTAACTATATTTCATACTAGCCCTTACAAGTTGCAATGGTTGAATGAATGTGATGAATTAAAAGTCATGAGGCAATGTTTGATACGGTTTAAGATAGGAAACTACCACGATGAAGTGCTTTGTAACGTAATACCAATGCAAGCGTGTCACTTGTTTTTAGGTAGAACTTGACAATATGTTAGGTCTACCAAACATAATGGGAGGTCTAATTGATATACACTCGAGAATGATGGCTGAAAGGTCACACTTCATCCACTTTTACCTTCACAAGTGAACGAGTTGCATCAAAGGATGAGAGAATTGAAAGAAAAGGGGAAGAAATTCAAAAATATAGAAAAAGAGAGGGAACCCATAGGTGGGGTAGTGGGGATATCCGGGGCTGCCTCAACATCAAAGGGAAAAGAAAATATGGTGATGTTGGTTAAAAATAAGGAGCTCTTCGTGGATCATGACAAGGAGACACCCATGCTTCTTTGACATATTGTTTTAACACTAACCCCACTAATTCTTCCATTTATCCTTTGATTTCTTTTGTGTTGTAGGATTATGAAGATGTTTTTCCCAAATAACTTCCAAAAGGGATGCCCCCGCTTCGGGGAATTGAGCACCAAATAGATTTTGTGCCAGGATCACAATTGCCCAACAAACCGGCTTATAGGAGCAACCCGACGGATACCAAGGAATTGCAATGCCAAGTTGAGGAACTCCTCAAAAAAGGGTATATCAAGGAGAGTATGATCCCTTGCGTGGTCCCGGTGCTACTAGTTCCCAAGAAAAATGGGACTTGACGTATGTACGTTGATTACTGAGCCATCAATAAGATAACGGTAAAATATCATCACCCTATTCCTAGGAGAGATGATATGCTTGATGAATTGAGTGGTTCATGTTTTTTTTCTAAAATTTATTTGAGGAGTGGCTATCACCAAATCTGTATGCAAACGGGCGATGAATGGAAAACCGCCTTCAAGACCAAATTCGGTCTCTATGAATGGATGGTTATGCCATTCGTCCTACCAAATTCTCCAAGTACTTTCATGAGGCTAATAAATCATGTGATGAAGCCTTTTATCAGAAGGTTTTTTGTCGTCTACTTTGATGATGTGTTGGTGTATAGTAGGTCCTTAGATGAGCATGTAAAACATTTACAATGTGTGTTTGATGTCCTCCGAAAGGAGAAGTTATATGCTAATTTAGAAAAGTGTTCTTTTGGTGTCCAAGAAGTTGTATTTCTCAGTTTTGTGGTGAGTTCAAGAGGGGTGGAAGTGGATGAATCTAAGATTGACGCTATCAAAAATTGGCCAACTCCCAAAACCATAGGTGAAGTGAGAAGCTTCCAAGGGTTGACTAGTTTTTATAGATGTTTTGTCTAAGGATTTAGCACCATTGTCGTCCCCTTGACCGAAGTGATTAAAAAGGATCGGCCTTTCTAGTGGAGATATGGACAAGCTAAGGCCTTCAAGGACTTGAAAGCTACGCTCATCTCGGCCCCTTTGCTATAATTACCAAATTTTGACAAGACTTTTGAGGTTGAATGTGATGCTAGCAAAGTTGGTATAGGCGCGGTTTTAATGCAAGAATTGAATCCTATTGCCTACATACGATTTAGAGTTGTATCCTTGATTAGAGCCTTGGCCACTTGGCAACATTATTTATGGCCTAAAGAATTTGTGATCTGAACAGACCATGTGTCCTTGAAGTATCTTTGGGCACAAGATAAGCTTAACAAATGGCATGCCAAGTGGATTGAGTTTCTTAAAACTCTCCCTTATGTTATTCATTACAAGAAGGGTAAGGACAATGTGGTTACCGATGCTTTGTCTCAAAAACACGTTCTTGTGTCTACTTTATCTTCAAACTTACACAAGGATGTGTCTAGGATTTGCGGCCAATGTGTAGATTGCAAAGGATCCAAATCTCGGCTCCAACCTCATGGGTTGTATACCCTGCTACCCACCTCTTTACATCCTTGGCTTGATATATCTATGGATTTTGTGTTAGGGTTGCAAAGGACTAGAAGAGGTCGAGATAGTATCTTTGTTGTGGTTGATCGGTTTTCTAAGATGGCACACTTTATTCCATGATCTAAATGTAATGATGCACCTAGTGTGGCCTTTTTGTTTGTTGATAATGTTGTCTGTATGGTGTTCTGAAAACCATTGTGAGTGATAGGGACTCTAAGTTCCTAAGTCACTTTTGGAAGTCCATGTGGGGTAGTCTTGGTACCAAGTTGTTGTTCTCCACTTCTTGCCACCCACAAACTGATGGACAAACGAAAGTAGTAAATAGGACTTTGGGTTCTATGCTACATTCCATGATTAAGGGAAAATTGACTTCTTGGGAGGAACACTTACCAGTGATTGAGTTTGCCTATAATCGTGTCATACACTCAAGTACGGGAATAAATCCCTTGGAGTGTGTATACGGCCTCAACCCCCTTACCCCTTTAGATTTAAATCCTTTGCCAAGTGATTTTATGATTAGCCTAGATGGAAGAAAGTGGGCAGATTTTATGAAAAAGTTGCATGAGAAGGTGCGGCTTCGACTTGAGAAGAAAAATCAAGAGATTGGAAAGCGGGCAAACAAAGGAAGAAATAAACTCATTCTTGAATTGGGAGATTGGGTATGGGTGCATCTTAGGAAGTATCGGTTTCCATCTTAAAGGAAGAACAAATTGATGCCAAGGGGTGATGGTCCATTCCAAGTACTTGAAAGAATCAATGATAATTCCTTCAAGATTGATCTTCCCCCGGAATACCAAGTGCACAACACTTTCAACGTGTGTGATCTTTCTCTAGTGGATGCGGTTGAAGATGACCAAATGTCGAATTTGACCAACAAGTTCTACAAGCTTTCCAACAAGTTAATGACCATTCACAAGTAGCCAAGCTCGGGAGTTATAAAAACTCCAAGCTATGTTTATGCAAATGGCCATGTGTGAGTTGGTACATGAGCCTTTCAATGGATTAAATGTTTTTAAGTGTGAAGAGGAGCCTTGAAGTGTAATAAACTTACACTCCAAGGACACCCCTTGTCAAGGGTAGGATGGTCCTTTGTTATCTCACTTTGTGGACTGATATAAATAGATAGTGTTAGGGTTATTTAGGAGTTAGTTCATTCATATTTTGGAAGACAACAAACAGTTTGTAATATTTTGGAACTTCTCTCTTTCATTGGAGAAGCCTCAATTCCGAAAACTCATTAGTAGAGTGATACTAGTGTTGTCTCTTGTCTAGAAACTAGGGTCTTGGGGTTCTTTGAGTTCCTCTTGGTCCAAGTAAGATCTTGGTATTAATATTCATTAATCTTAGGGTACTTTCTCTTGTTAGGGTTCTTAGATCATTGAATATTGTGTGTCAAGTTACTATCCCTCTTGTAATCTTGTTAATCTTATGTTGTTGGAATCTTGAAGTCTAGTGAAGCTATGTGAGGCTCTTTTGATTCACTATCATTATTATTGACTTGCTTGTTCTTGTTGTTGATATCATCTTCTTATTCTAAAAACGTGACTCTTGAAGACTAGTGAAGCGGTGCGTGGCCTATTTCGATTCACTAGCACTTGTTGTTCATCTTGTTGTTCTTGTTGTTGTTTGTTTCTTGTGTTGTGAACTTGGGCTAGTATCAAAGATGGATTAGGATGGAGGGTTAGTAGATAATTGATATTTATCTCATTTATACCTTTCCCCACTAGTAAGGTCGTCATAGTGTTATTAGGGAGTTTCTTGGCCTTCACTATTTCATGTAAGTTAATTTGCTGTAGTTATATTTCTTTTTTTAGTACGCTCTGATATAATCTCTATAGTATTTTGAGATGGCTTCTTTACTTGTGTTTATTATTTTTCTCGAGTCGAGGGTCTTTCGACCTATCTAGGTAGGTATAACGTCTGTATACACCACATCTCTCTACCCTCCCCAAAGCCCACTTGTGCCATTTGTGAATTCACACTGCGTACCTGTTGTAGTTGTTCTATATATGTCCAAGTTTAAACTCGGAGGTTAGAAGTTTGAATTGCAAAATTTTCAAAGTGTAACACATAAATTGAGACCGAGGAGAAACTGTAAATAATACAATCCACACACACATATATATATATCTTAGTACTAATCAGTCTGGTAATTTGACAACTTACCTGAATTTGAAGATTCTAACGAGGACGAGTACATCAAGGCTAGAATTGTGGAGAATCTCCTCCTTAGTAACCCGAACCGCATGAAAAATCTAGTCGACCATCGGAACCAACCACCTGAAACTAAAAGAGCGGTGGGCCGAATCAGGAACGTCACGGTGGCCTAAGGAAAGGCGTCGAGCATAATAGATAGGAAAATAGAAAGGCTGTTTTTTGAGTAAAGATAAAAGAGAGAGAATGAAGATAGATAAGCCAATGTTAATGCCTACTGCTACCACTAAACTCTCTATATTCATTTTTTTCTCAAGTTTTTCTCTTACTATTTCCTTTTCATTTCTCTTCGAATTCTTTTTTGCTGCGTTGGGAAGCTGGAGGAAGTAAGCATATGTGCGTGAGGACAAAGAGGGAGGGTTGGAGGTGGCAATATTCATGAATATGTGGCAGATGTGGAGAGATGGACATAAACACCATGCATAACAGCCTGTCATTCGAGACTATTTGGGTGCACAAGACCTCGTAAACAATAACTACACATAAGTACTCTTGCCGTCATTACAGTAGAGAAAATTGAAGGAGAGTTATTTTTTAAGGCTTCATTTATTTTCTTTTAATACATATCTAAATTTAAATGGTTCAGATTTCAAATTATTAATTATATTTATTTTTTATTAGAATTTTAGTTTTTAATTGGTGTGAATAGGTTTTAATTATTCAGATCTGGAACCAAGTCTTAATATCATTAAGACGTATTTTTTTGTTGAATAATATTCACTACTACTCTATCTATGATTACCGGTCACCATCACTACCACCTTTGTCACCACCATCATTGTCAACCACCACCCACCATCACCAATTACCACCATCAACCATCACCAATCATTTTCACCATTGACAATCAATATTGTTACTAACCACTACTGTCTGCCACTAATAAATCTACCACGTTCATTATTCTAATTATATCCACCGCTACCGCCATCCCAACACTAACATCAATTCCAACTCCACCACCATCATCAACCACTACCAACCAATCTCTATCAACCAACTCATCTATCACAACTAGAAACACCACTAACTATCACTAATACATCATCAATCATCACATATTCTTTGACCACCACCACCATCATTATCATCGCTATCGCCACCTTTACCACCACTTCAACCACAACCATTACTACGATCTATCTCTACTAAAACCATCTACACTATCATAGCTAATAGCATCTCTAACTACCACCAACACATCGTCAAACATCATACATTTATTTTTCAGCCATCACAACCAATACCTCTAAAAACTACTATCAACCAATTTCACATCACAATCACCACTTCCGCTACCAGTCGCCACCATCATAACAATCACTATAATACCAACCATATCTACCATCACAACTATCACCACCATCACTACTAGTCACTAACATCAATCATTAGCACTACCACCACTAGTACAAACCATCTCACTATGACTAGCAAACATAAATATTTTTTTCAATCAAATAATAATTTTTTTGTATTAATTCAAATATTTTTTTAATATATAATTAATTTTTTTATATGAATTATATTTTTTTATTTTATATACAAATGAATAAATTTTGCACATTCAGATGTTTAAAAACAAGTATTCTTAATCATTCAATTTTCAGATCTAGAGACAACACCTTAATCATTTAGATCAATGTTCAGTTTCAGACGTATGAATCATAATAAAAATAAATACAACCTAAGTCTTGAATGAAGTGGTGACATTGACCAACTTAAATAGTCAAACATAATTAGGAAGTTTGATTAAGTTAATTGTGGACTTAATTAATATTTTAAAAACTTTTTAATCTTTTTAAAAATACAAATCAACCCACACCCTCTCCTCTCCAAATCATCCATCTTTCCTCTCTCCCCTCTTTCTCGACAGTTTCTCTCAAACTTTTCCCAATGAACAGTTCTGCAAATTTCTCCTTTCAATCTCCGTCGACTTCAACCTCCGATGATAAATAGTTGGTCTTCGAATTTCTTTTTGACTTTTAACCATCAATCGATGTGACAACACTGCTCTCTGGCGACAATAACTTCGAGTTCTTCATCGTCCCTTTTATTCTTTCACAGGTAAAAAATTATGATTTTTTAGTTATGAAGAAAAAAAGAAACTTGAGCCAACTTCTCTTCTAGTATTGGTTAACAATTTCAATATTTGTTGCTTAAATTTGAAATGAGGACAGAAGAAAATCCTAAATTCTAGTATTTCTTCTCTTCTCTTTTCAAAGTAAAATATAATTTTTTGTTGTTATTGTAGTTCTTTTTGTCGAACTGTTGATTTGATTTGTTGGTGTCTGTTGAGTTTTTTGAAGTTTGATTTTTGTTGTTTGTGTTTGTACAAACAAAAAAATAATGTATGTGTTTTTGGTTACTGTTGAGAGTTCTTGGTGTGTATGTGTTATGTTGGTGTTGCTGGATTAATTTATTGTTGTTCTTGGTAAAAATAGTGTATTTGATATTAAATGATGATATTGTTGTGTTTTATTGAATAAAATCTTGCTACTGGTTTTTCTTTCTAACAAATTAACCATCTAATACAACAAATTAACCATCTGATGCAACAGATGAATAATCTGTTGGATAAAATCCTATCAACTATTCTAACAGGATGACTATTCAAGACTTTGATTTCTTCCAATAGATCATTCATCTATTTTGATAGATGACCCTTCTGTTGGAAGAAATCTAAATAATATGGATAGTTGATAACAATTTCAACAAATCACTCATATGTTGCAACATATGAATGATCTGTTGCACAAACTAGTTATCTATTTCAACAGATGAGTGATCTGTTAGAAGAAATCACAATAGTATAGAAATTGTTTTTATTGTTTTCAATAGATTACTCATCCGTTGCAACAAATTAGTTATATGTTGCAACAGATAACTCACCTATTGCAATAAATATATGATCTGTTGGAACTGTTATTTTACTGTGTTGTATATGTGTGATTTACAGTTATCCTTTTTAACGATGTATTAATCCATTATAATCTTTTTTATTTTTCTATTATTTTTAGATAATATGACTCCCAAAAGAAAATAAACTAAATCAAGTCCAATAAAAAGAACAAGTGAAGCAGTTAGGCTACATCCACCACTTTATGTGCTTGCTTTACAAGTGATATCTCAATCAGAAGCAAAAGATAATGAACATGGGGATGAGGAATGTTTCAAAAGAGATGACCCAAATGCTAACAGCTCTTCCGCTGAAGAGTTGGTCAAAACCTTCAGTATTGATAGTTATCTTGTGAGAATGCAGTGGAATAGTGCCACAGTGATTTCGTGGTTAAGTCAGCCATGAAAAAATCTTTTGACGCCTTTAGAAAAATACTTCGAGACCGAAAATTAGATATTTATTTCAGAGATAGTTGCTTTGGGCAATATCTTAATTTGCTGGAGGACAACAATGCTCGTTTCTAAATGACCATAGTATATGATCTTCTCAAGCATAGGTTTATGTATGAAAATAAAGATAAGATGAATAAGGTATGGATAAATTATTGTGGCATCCTTGTTTGTTTTGGTTGGAAAGAGTTTTCCATAGTTACTGGACTAAAATGTTATCCTCTTTCTTCTTCTCAACTTATACCTATTCTAACCCAAAAAATCACCCCGCACACTCAAAAAAGGCAAAGACAAGTCAAGTGATGGTGATGACTTGGAGTCCCTTGTTGGTCCAAGCTTCAAAAACAAGAATTTGATAGAAACTTTCAAAGAAGCACAAGTAATCATTTTGCCTGGTTTGGTTTGTAAATAATATTCTTTGGGCAAGAGACCTTAACAACAACATACCACTTGGTTTAATAAAGCTCTCCGAGGATCTTGATGTATTTAACAACTATCTTGGAGTAATGAAAGTTTCAAAATGACTGTCAAATATTTGTTGACTCTATTAAAGCCAAAGACAGTCAACTTATATGGCTTTTCATGGTAAATATTTCTTTTATTACGATTCATTTATTTTTTATTGAACAATACTTTTGATTTATTGTTGTTATTTCATAGACTTGGGCATTTGAAGTCATTCCTTATTTGGCACAATAAGTGAACTACCAGGAAGAAGTTTCATGTCCAAGAATTGTGAGATGGTTAACGGTCAAAATTGATAATTTTTTTTGTCTCTTCAACCCCTAAGGAAGCAATAAGTCTAATTCTAATTAAGTTTTTAATTTAATTAATAATTTTTTTAAATGATTTAATCATCATTCTAATATATTTATTGATTTATTTTAGATTGTGCATCTGTGGCTTGTTCCGACCAATCGAGAGTTGAAGATCTCATATTTTTTCTTACTTTACAGCTTGTGCAAACTTTATCGGACCCTAAGGTTATTGATAGAATAAAAAAATTATTTGGAACAACAATCATCACAAGAAAAATAATTTTGGAGGGTGGGCTTGTTGTTGTTGATGGTGTTAGTTGTGATGGAGCTATTGATGGTGGTAGTGGTAGTGGTAGTGGTACTACTGTTGGGGCTAATGATGCTCCTCTTAAAGTTCTTGAAATAATAAACCATTATGATTATGATCATACTGGTTTTACAGATTTTTCCTTCCCAGTGAAATATGATGAAGTAATTAATGCTATTAATGCATTAATTTCTTTTGTTAAGTAATTGACATATAAGAGGGGTGTCATTCCTTAAAAGAGGATTTCATGTCCAAACACTCCATTAGAGATTAAGGCGGCTAAACGAAGGAGAGAAATTTCCAAGGCACTATCAAGCATCGAAAAAAGAAAAATTGCACTCCTCCGTCTTTGTCTTGCACTTTTGATCAATGTAAAAAGGCCACAAGAGAGTAGCATGAGCTGAAGAAAGTAAATATATATCATCTATTCCAAAAAACAAATAGACTACATATCTGTTTCAACAGATGACACATCTACTAAAAATTATCAAACTGATATATATATCTGTCACAACAGTTGAATAACCCATTGCATCATATGCATTATCTGTTGCAATATATGTCTAGTCTGTTTTAGCAAATCAAACAGGTCTTTATACTATTTTAATTTGTACCAACAGATGACCTATCTGCTGCAACAGATGGGGAATCTATTGGGACAAATTAAATCAAGACTTCATATTGTTTTAGTTTGTCCAAACAAATGAGTCATATATTGCAAAAGATGGGTCATCTGTTGAAAATTATCATACACATATTTCTTCTATTTTAATTTATCCCAAAAGATGACCCATCTGTTGCAACAGATAAGTAATATGTTGGGACAAATTAGAAGAGGAAGAAGACCTGTTTGATTTCCTCCAACAGATGAGTTATCTTTTTTCATTTTTTTGTATCTTTGTGATTAACATTGACAATTCGGGTTTTTCAGGTGGATGTCACAATAGAAGCTACTGCTGAACAACATAATATCACAACTGATAATCCATCAATTGCTTCCAAAGATGAATAAAAAGTAAAGTCTTTCAGTTCAGAATAACGGAAGAATTACCCATTTAAAGGGTTTAACCTTTCGGACGAAGCTTTAAAAAAACTAACAAAGTTGATCAACGACTATTTAGAATGGATTGCCGATGGGCTATTAAAGCTTCATAATAGCAGGTACATAAATTATTTTTAAAGATATTAATTTACACAATTCTTAAAAGATGACATTAACACATATAAATCATGTAGAAAATAAAATGTCGAACACTACAAAGTGAACCTTTTGGGTATTGATTTTGATATGTTCAACTTTGTTGTTGCATATCCCAGAATGAAGAATTTGTTCTTTTTGATGTCATAATCCCAAACTTGTTGGAATGATGAAGTTCAAATGCCATGCATCTTACTATTAATACTTTATTTAATAATATCTGTGTATTAATTTATTATCACGTAATCTGAAATGTTTGATAATATGTGCAGCACATCAATGTCATTTTTTAATACCACCAAAAGAAGGCCAAGTTGCAAACATAAGAACACTATAGATTCACGACAGACAATTATTTGTACAAAGCTTACATCAATAATGTCTAAAATAGGTATTGTCAACAACAACCAAAAGTTTCTCTAAATAAGGAATGCTTAATCAATATCATCAAAGGTTTTAGTATTCAAGCTGACATACCTTGGTATTTGGTCAATGAAGTGTATTTTCCAATTAATTATGGTGATGAATTCCATTGGGTATTGGCTATGATTGTTCTAAAAGAGAGTCACATCTGAGTTGACGACTCGATATCGGGAAGGAGACGTTCTGGGCCATCGTATAAGATAAAAAAGCTGGCCAAAATATTGCCTACTTACCTTGATTTAAATGGATTTTTGGATCAAAAGATTCATATTGATTGGTCAACGATTGAAACATACTGGGATAAAATGGGTAATCCATTTGATATAGAATATGTTGAAGGATTAATCAACAACCCAGTGGTAGCTTGTAAGTATCATGATTTAGCTTCATTTTATAAATTTCACAACACTTACATCAATTGCAAGATATGGATTATCTGATTTTTACAAATGCAGGGATTGCGGTCCTTTTGTCGCTACTTACACTGAGTATTTGACCGATCGATTAGAAGTAACAAATGATGGACTTGATGTCGGATTACTCTGTAAAATATATGGTACTCTTTTATGGAAATACAGAGAAGAAAAATCTCAGAAATCATACGCAAGCGACATTAAATATCTAAGACAACCAAAGCCGAATTTCATAGAACCGGATGAAGAACAAATTATCCATATTGAGTAGATGTTTATAGCTTGAGTCTGTCAAAGTAATAATCTCTCCTTAGGAATTGTTGGCATCAAAAATTAAATGTAGATTTATTTGTTGAGTAGATCATCTATACCCATAGCAGTTTTTAAATTTTCATTTATTTTTTGAAGGCTTTGATTTATTTTATTTTGACTATGAATTTTATTTTATCCTTAGATTTGAACTTATTAATTGAAATGAAATACTAGATTATAATATTGTAACAGATAATGAATCTGTTGTAATAAATGACATGTCTGTTGAAAATTATCAAATAAATTTAAACATATGTTGCAACATGTAGGTCATCTGTTGGAAATTATAAAACAGGTCTTCCTATTATTTTGATTTGTTCCAATGGATGACCTATCTGTTGCAACAGATAGACTATATATTACAACAGATAGACTATCTATTTCAACATATAGGCTTTGATATAAACATCTGCATAATACAACAGATGACCGATCTATTTCAACTAGTAAACTATCTGTCAAAACAGATAGACTATCTGTTGGAATAGGTTGGTCATCTATTGCATTATGAGGATGTCTATATATCTATATAATGCACTTGTTGCAATATTTGAACTTAGTATTTTTTTTGTACTAATTCATAAGTTCCCAAATTTAACAAACCAATTCAATTTTCATCAAACATAAAAAATTATCACTACATGTAAACTTACTTGAAATAAAAATTGTCATGGTATTTGTGTTTCTACATCTTCGTATTTTACGTACACATGCTCCAACCTTTTAGTTATTACCCCATAAGCCCAGACCTCTTATACCTTGCCATAGTATTTTCGCACAAAAAGGTCGTTGGGTTGGTCATTTCTATATAGGTTAACAATCATTCGATGTGTGCAAGCATGTACGACCCTCATACGACACTGATTTGATTTTTTGGAAGGTCCTTGTCCTTATTTTAACCTTCAAAATCCCATTTTTCATTTAACACTTTTGTTGACAAATTATTCATCAATTTACATTGCTTCAATAAGATGGGGAACAAGTCCAATAGTGGTTGTATCTTGGTAAAAAAAATCTTCCTCTTTGAAGACAGGTAAGTTGTAGTCATAAACCTTCATCATTCTGTCCTTGAGTAGTATCTCAAGAGCCAGAAAATGTTTTATGTCCACATTCATGAATGCAAGAACTTTATTTGCCTTGATCCAGTCCTTGCTGTATGGATATGGCCTCTTTTCTCTAGCGTATTCAATCATATATTCATCCCATTCAAACCTAGTAACGAACAAATCAAATACTGAGCCACCGAGAGTTGATGCTAAATGAATAAGATCATCGTACCTATTCTTGAAATAGTTGTAGAAGTTAAGGTTTATTATCCTATTGTCAGCATCATAAGCATCTAAGTACGCTAATTGTCTGCCCCTCACGAGGCAGAGAATTTCATCAACATACTGTGATATAAGAAGACAATTTTTAAAGAGCTTAGTAGTTTTAAAAAGGAAAAACAAAGTAGAAAGATATAGCGGATGTTTCATAGGGGTCTCTGAATCTGTTAACAGATTACCCATCTAATACAACTTGTACAACAGATGGATAATTTGTTGTAATATATGAACCACCAGTTGCACCATAATACCTAGTTGTTTCAGTAGATGACACATTTTTTTGCATAGCTTTTTCTTCATGGAGTAGATTAGAAGGCTAGGTTAGGAAAAGTAAACTTACCAATTCCATGTACTACACTTCCATATCTGTCATCTTCTTGTAGTCTTGGGGGGAAAAGACATTCATAGTGAAGGTTTTTGCACGTTGCTTGGAATTTATGTACTTTCTCAGAACGGCCTTCTATTTGGCGTCAAGTTTCACGTATATGTTCACCTTCTTTAATGGTCCCTGAACTTCATCAACTATTGAAGGAGGAGAAGTTACAATTTTTTGGTTTCATATTTGAGAGTATATGTCTAATTATTTTTTTCATCTTTCTAACCTCCACTGTAGGAGTGTATGACTCTCTCACATTTTTGGATGGTATGACACCTCTCTTAGATTTCAATTCCATGACAACATTAGTGAGAAAATCTATTTTGTGAAATAGTTTATCCTGTCTGTCCATGCACATGGGAGTGAAGAGGGTTGAAACGGACCACTGTAAAGGGTGATTTCAAATATATTTACTTTTTCTGGAGAATCAACATGCTCATCATCATGAATGACAGCAGCATTAGCATGGCTGCCACCAACATCAACAACTCCAGCAGCAACACCCCCAGAAGCAACACCCAGATCTGCTGCAGCAGGTTTGTTATGAAAAGTCTTAACATGAGGCTAACCTTGCCTAACTTCTCTTCTTATGGCTATTACTCCAGCCAATTTCCTCTTTATTAACTTCACCGTTAGGTCATCTATTATATCAACAAGACCTAGAGTAATAAAAAAAGTCATCTCCAACTCTTGCTCAGTAGGTATGATCCATAGATGCACAACTTAAAAAGGGGTAGATATGTTTAAATCAAATAATAATTTACAGTCAGTTGGGTAATATGTTAATACAACAACTTATACAATAGATGATCTTTATCTTGAAACAGATAATTCATATATGGCAAAAGATTAACCATCCATGCATCAGATTACCCATCTATTGCATAAGTTGCAGTATATGGTAATCTATTAAGTCAGGTTCAGAGAACCAAAACTATAGATGGGTAATCTGTTGGAAATAATGACTCATCTATTGCAACATATTACCTATCTATTGTATCAACGAGTAATCTGTTAAGATAAATTGCAATAGATGATCCATCTGTTGCAACAGATGGACCATCTGTTTTAAATTCTTACTTTAAGTAAAATTATTTTACTTGAAAGAAGACTCACTGTATCATTCAAAGGGTTAAAGAGATCAACCACCTTAATTCTTGTATTGCTCTTTCCAACCAACCACCTAAGGATCCTAGGATGAGAAACCTCATCCGGGTAATCCTTGACCTGCTTTCAGACGGGAGGAATGATTTCAAATGCCCAAGCCAAAAAAATATAAATGAAAGAAAAAAAAATTCATAATAATTATTCAATATAAACTAATGCAAGCATAAACAAATAGTGATTAGATTTACCATAAAATCCCAAGGAAAGCAGTATAAAGAGATAGTCTTTGTGGATAGCTTTGTCAATAAATATTTGACAATTAACTTGTAGGTGTTAGATACCCAGGGATAATTATTGAATTTCTCAAAATCCTTAGCAAGCTCCAACAAATCATCTTCTATGACTTTGTAGACGTCTTTTGCCAATATAACGTAATGGGCAAACTAAACTAAGCATATTTGTTGCTTGTACTTCTTTGGTATTATTTTATCTTTGAGATCTTCTAACAACATTGTGGCTTTGTAGCCATATTCAGCAATGTCAAACAACCCATCTATTTTTTACTTTTATTTGTTGGTTTTGGTGGGTGATTGCTTGGATAATGTCTTGCCTTTATTTAATGGTGGTGGTTGGCTGTCCTACTTGCCTAGGAATTTTTAATGCCCTGAGTCTGTACCTCAGATGCTACACGGTGCTTACGACTCCGAAGGACCACAAACTAAACCATGATTGATATCTGCTATGAGCACTGAATAATAATAATATAATTAATGCGGAAAATAGGTTGAAATGCCATAAGGTTCAAAATCTGAAATACTGGTAAATAATAACATCTGATAAAATATCTAAAATCTAAACACTATTTAACTAGTCTAGTCTTAAAATCCTCTAACTGAACTACTGATAAGATGAAATACTGAAATAAAAGCATGCCCTTGATAGATAAGGACCCACTACTTAAACTGTTGCTGATAACTGAATCTGTCTATGCGCGGTCAGGAACCTGAGCATCCGAACCTATGATATAAGACATCATAATGCAAAGAGAAAGTATACGCAGTACATATAATGTACTAGTATACTAGATTGGGTAAGGTTGAATGCACGGGTTCATATGCATGTATATTAACTGATTGAATAATATAGAGTAACTGAATATAAGAGTACATAGATACGTGAAACTGCTGTAAATTCTAAGTATGCAATACTATGCATATACGTTTATATTGTAACTGAGCTTTTACTGAAGCTGAGTTTTGAGTTTTGATAACTTAGTAACTGATATCTGAGATTACTAATAACTGAGTTACTGAAAGTGATTGACTATATCTGACAGTCCTAATTCTGTTGAACTGAATTGAGTTCTATGCTGAGACTGAAATTGAGACTGTGGGAAGTAATCATCTAACCGATATGCCCCAATTAAGATAACTGGGTCCAACCTATAACCCCAGTTGGAAGGATATCAGTATTATGCCATGGTTAAAGACAAGCTGAAGAGTTACCCTCATCTGGCAGGTACTCTAATGAGAACAGTGATACCCTCAACTGGCAGGTTAAAATACCTCATCAACCCTCAACTGGTCAGTTTATGTCTCAACCTACGCTGGCTATGTAGTTCTAGAATGCAAGGACTTCTTCTAAGGATCATACGTTCTACTGGCAGGTGAGCACCCATCCTTGGGTTCACTCTATGCTGAATCCTACTCCCAACTGAATAGATACTGAACAGAACTAGACTGATACTGAGTTCTATTAATTGGTTGAGTACTACTATTTCATGACATGTTTGAGACTATTCTATAACTACTGTAGCTCTAGGTAAACATCTAGATTTCTGGGTATTGAATACCCCCAGGACTCGATAGCATGAAAGTAAAGCATGGCATGATCTTGAAAAACATAACAATGTCCACTTGTTCATAATTCATTCATAGAGACATTTAATCAAACACTTGTAGGGCATAAGCTTATACATGATTGGGACCACACAATGACATGTCAAGATTCCACTATTTACTTCACATAGGAATTTTAGCAAACACTTGGGGAACATGGATTATTTCACATGGTAATGACATAACATCACGAATAAAATACTCAATTGCAAATTCAAGGGTTTAGCATACAATTCATATAATGCATCTCATAACTATTTTAATTTCATAAAAACTTATAATTAATCATGAATTGAAACCCAACTACTATCATGGACATGAACACAATCAATTTCAAGCATGAAGTTCATAAATCTGAGATCTTATAAGTTTAAAAAGGGTTCTTGGACTTCATGGATGAAAGGAACCTGCGAATGAACACCTAACATACTTGGGAATATTAATTCTTAAAGGTTCTTGAAGGAATTCTTTAGTTTGTTCTTGATTTCTTGAAGCTAAGGTTTAGCCCTTTGAGAGAGAATGCTTTTAATTTGGGGAAGAAAGAGTGAATAATGGTATAACTAGGTTATTTAGGGCTAAATCTCATGTTTAAGACTGACTTGGGTCATGGAAAAATACCCAATTACCCCTGGGAATGATTTAAAAATTGTCACTGGAAAAACTTGATTTTGGGCCCTGGCGTGATGCGCCACCATCGCGCCATGATACTGGAATTCCACTGGAACTATTTAAAAAGGATGACTGGGAATTTGGCCTGTGTGACGATTTGATACAATCGCGGAGCGCCACTAGAAATTGACAATTGAGAAAATGACCGGTGGTGCAACGCAGTGGTATCGCGTTGACACACTAGATGAGACCTGAAAGTTCACCACAACACGGGATTATCGCGTTGGCTCACTAGTTTTTGACAATTGCCATTTGGCTTTGCTCCGCGATGCACTGACATGTATTTTGGCACACTGTTTTACAAAAACAGCTATAACTCTTTACCCGGGTATCGGATTCGGGCGAATTTTATATCATTGGAAAGCTGACTGAATTCTCAGGCAATGGTAAGCTCTAAACTGAAAAATACGGAGTATTTAGAAAAATTTATATAGGATTACTCATGTACTGAGAGTTAAGTTAAGCTAGGGAAATACGGGGTATTGCAATATCTCCTCCTTAGGAATATTTATCCTTGAATGCGACTGATTAAGATGAGAAATACTGATGGACTGAGTTTATACACTTAACATACACATCTGATGCATGGAATACATGACTAAAGCTATTGGTAAGTTGATTTATCATATTGAACATGCATATCTGATGCATGAGTACATGACTGAACTAATTCATAAATGTATGACTGAATATGCAACGATAAAGAATACCAAGTTTCTAACTGTAATTAAACATGGAACTAAGAAAATCTAAGGAAGACTGTTTACCTTAAGCTGAATCTAAATTTATGGAGAAGAGGTGATGATACTTGGTATGCATATCTGCTTCTGCTTCCTAAGTAGCTCCCTCAATGGGCTGATTCCGCCAAAGAACTTTGACTAATAGAGTTTCTTTGTTCCTCAGTCTGTGAATCTAATGATCAAGGATCTGGATTGGGACCTCTTCGAAAGAGAGATCATTCTGAATATCTACTCCCTCTAAGGGAACTATGTTTGTTGGGTTACCAATGCATTTCTTTAGCAAGGAGACTGGAACCTCTTCGAAAGAGAGATCATTCTGAATAGCTGAAGGAAACTCAAGCTTGTAAGATACCTTTTCAAAACGGCTGATAATTCTATAAGGACCGACATATCGGTGACTGAGATTTACCTTCTTGCTGAACCTCTTCACCCCCTTCACGGGAGATATTTTCAAGAACACAAAATCATCGATCTCAAACTCGAGATCCTTTCTCCTCATATTTACATACAATTTTTGTAAGCTCTAGGCAGCCCTAAGCCTTTCTCTAATCAACTGAACCTTCTCTAAGGAATCAAAAACTAAATTAGGCCCTACTACTGTGGCCTCACCTACCTCAAACCAAACAATTAAAGATCTATATCTCCTACCATAAAGAGCCTCAAACAGAGACGTCTGAATAATGGAACGGTAATTCGATCAAAGGCAATCCCAACTACCTTTAAAATCAACAACGCAGGATCTTAACATATATTCTAGAGTCTGAATGGTCCTTTATACTTGACCATCTGTTTGAGGGTGAAAGGCTGTACTAAGGTGAACTTGAGTACCAAGACCCTTTTGGAATGCTTTCTAGAAGTGAGAGGTAAATTGGGTACCTATATCTGAGATGATAGATACTAGAAATCCATGTAATTGGGGCAACTCTCTGATATAGAGTTTGGCATAGACCTCAGCTGAGTAGGAAGTATGAACTGGCAAGAAGTGAGTTGATTTGGTCATCCTGTCTATAATGACCCAAATTGAATCATGCTGACGACGAGTACGAGGAAATCCTATCACAAAGTCCATGTTCACTTCTTTCCATTTCCATGTGGGAATACTAAACTCCTGCATGGACCCACTAGGTTTTTGGTGCTCAATCTTAACCGACTGACGCGTTGAGCACTTGGCTACAAACTCTGTAATATCTCTTTTTATCCCACTCTACTAATTGATCTCCTATAGATCGCAGTACATCTTAGTGGACCCTGGATGAATATATTATTGTGCACCATGCGCTTATGCAAGAATTCATTGCCTCAAGTCATCTATGCCTGGAACACATAGCCGACCCTGGCAATGCAACACATATCGGCCCCTTGGGAGAAAACCTCTACTTTCTGATCTCTAACTGACTCCTTTAGCTTAGCTAGACTGAGATATCTATCCTGCTTTTCCTTCTTTTCAAAAACTAGAGATGATTCTGAACTATTTTACACCTACACACTACCTTCTACTGAATCGACTATGTGGACACCTTGTCAGGCAAGCTGAAGAACTTCCTGAACTAACTTTTCCTTAGCATTCTCAACATGAGCCACACTACCCATAGACAACCTACTGAGAGCATCTGCCACTATATTGGCCTTTCTTAGATGATAAAGAACACTCATGTCATAATCTTTCAGCAATTCTAGCCACCTCCTCTAACGCAGATTCAAATCTTTCTGAGAAATACATATTGTAGGATTTTGTGATCAATGAAAATATCCACATGCACCCCACACAAATAGTGCCTCCAAATTTTTAAGTCAAACACTACAATTGCTAACTCAAGATCATGAGTTGGGTAATTCTTATCATGGGGCTTAAGTTGTCAAGAGGCATAGGCTAGGACCTTACCTCTCTGTATAAGGACACAACCCAAACCTACTCTGTATGCATCACAGTACACAACAAAACTATTTGACCTATCTGGTAGAGTCAAAACTGGGGCTGAGGTAAGTTGAGCCTTTAACTCCTAAAAACTCTTCTCACAAGAATCTCACCACTGGAACTTGACTTTCTTCTGAGTCAATCTGGATATGGGAGACGTAATAGATGAAAAACCTTTAACAAATTGATGGTAATAGCCAGCTAAACCTAAGAAGCTCTTGATATCTGATGGAGAAATGGGTCTAGGACAGTTTCTCACTGCTTTGGTCTTTTGAGGATCAACTCTAATGCCATCACTGGAAATAATATGACCAAATAATGCTACCAACCTTAGCCAAAATTTGCACTTACTGAATTTCGCGAACAACTAATGGGCTCTGAGAGTCTGAAGTATGATTCTGAGATGATCTGTTTAATCATTTTTACTTCGGGAATAGACAAAAATGTCATCGATGAAGACTATAATGAACATGTCTAAGTACTGCATGAACACACAATTTATTAAGTCCATGAAAGTTGCTAGGTCATTAGTAAGACCAAAGGATATCACTAGAAATTTGAAGTGACCATACTGGGTTCGAAAAGCTGTTTTCAGAATTTCACATTCTTTGGCTCTAACCTGATGATAAACTGATCTAAGGTCTATCTTCGAAAAGTAACTGGCACCCTGAAGTTGGTCAAACAAGTCATTAATTCTAGGAAGTGGGTATTTATTCTTGACGGTGACTTTGTTCAACTGACGGTAATCTATACACATTCTAAGAGAACCATCTTTCTTATGCTCGAATAAGACTGGTATGCCCTACGAGGAAACAATGGGTCTGAAGAACCCCTTATCTAAAAGGTCCTTTAACTATTCTTTCAATTTCTTGAGTTCTGCTGGTGCCATTCTGTATGGCGGAATAGATATAGGCTAAGTAACTGGAAGAAGGTCTATTCTGAAATCAGTTTCCCTTATAGGAGGAACTCTGGTAAGACCTTTAGGAAGCATATCTAAGAATTCATTCACTACTGGAGCTGACTCAAGACTAGGAATCTCTGAACTAGAGTCTTTGACTCACACAAGATGATAAACACATCCCTTGGATATCATTTTTCTCGCTCTAAGGTATGAAATCAACTAACCCTTAAACCTTGTAGTACTACCTCTCCATTTAAAAATTGGTTCATTTGAAAACTAAAAAAGAATAATTTTTTCTACAATCAACTGAGGCATAGCATGAATGGAGCCAATCTATGCCGAGAATGACTTCAAAATCCTCCATCTCTAGACCTACAAGGTCTGTTGAAGTAACTTTCTGAGATATCATAATGGGATAGTTCCTGTATACCCGTCAGGCTATGATAGATTTACCCACTGGGAAAGAAATGAGAAAGGTTCTGCTAGGATTTCAGGACTAACTCTGAAGTTAATGGCTATATAAGGAGTTACAAAAGATAAAGAATCTCCTGGATCTAACAAGGCATAAATATGTAAATGAAATATCTGTAACGTACCGGTGACCACATTAGGAGAATTTTACTGATCTTGTCTGGACTAAAGTGCATAAAGCCTGTTTGGGCATTGCCCACTGGTGGCACGGGAAGCGACACCCTACTAATTCGGGCGACCGAACTGAGCTGGGGGACGATTATACTGACCCTGAGAATCTGACTGAGGACAATCACTGATTGTATGTCCTGGCTTGCCACACCCGAAACAAATATCACTGTCAGCCCTGCAAATACCCTAATAGTTTCTGCCATACTTCTGACAAAGAGGATTTGTTCGAGCACTGCTGATACTAACCTGAGATTTAGAGCCTAGTGCCCTATCCTTGTTACCATTTATGAACTTAGGTACTGGAACACTGGCTGAAGACGGAGCTGGAACTGAAGATTTTAGGAGAAATTGGGAATGGTTACCACCCTCTGACTTAGGCTGAGTGAAATTAAAGTTAACTGTTCTAGCTCTCTTGTTCCCCTTCTCTCTTTCTCCTTATTCTTAGCTTCTTCTATCAACTGAGCATGGACCATAAGCCTAGATATGTCCATCTCCTTAATTAACATCGTAGTTCTGCACTCCGTAACTACATTTTCTGACACCCCATACACAAACTTTCTCATTCGGGACCTACTGTCTACTAATACATGGGGAGCATATCTGGCTAACTGGGTAAACTTAAGGGAATACTCTTTCACACTCATATTTACTTGATTGAGATTGATAAACTCTAACACCTTGGATTCTCTCAGCTCTAAGCAAAAAAATCTATCTAGAAAAGCAGTAACAAGTTCTTCCCACTCTATGGGCTCTGCATCTGTGCCCCTGTCTACTTTCCACTGGTTAAACCATGTATACGACACATATTATAGATGATAGATGGCTAACTCAGCACTCTCACTAGAAATCACTCCCATGATATCTGTTACTTTCTGAACCTGATCGAGGAACTCCTGTGGATCCTTTTCTGACTTAAATCCTGAGAATAGGGGAGGATTCATTCGGGTGGAGTACTAAACCTTGCTTGCAGCAGTATTAACCACTGTATTGGCCTGAATAGTAGCTGCTCATTCATTTTGAGCTGCTAACGAATTGCTATAGTAGTGAATACAACTCTAAATTTTGAGATGCTCGTCCAGGGGATCTTCCTGAACGGGCAGAGGTGTTGACTGGTTTCCTGTTCTTCTTTTGTTGGTATTTTTTAGAGGCATTTTATCTAAACAGAAGGGAGAAAGGATTAGACTGAGAGTTTAAATTGAGCTCATTCTCATACGCACGACATGAATACTAAAAGAAGGGAAACTTTTCCTAAAAATATCTCATAGCCTCTTGTCCATAAGTGTGGTGCACTATACACACATGCATAAGGCTCTACTAGATGTGGCTTTCAGACTCCCTAGGAATCTATTGAACCTTTGGCTCTGATACCAAGTTTGTAACACCCCGAGTCTATACCCCAGACACTACACGGTGCTTACGACCCCAAAGGACCACAAGTTAACCTATGACTGATATCTGATGTGAGCACTGAATAATAATACTGTAAGTAATGCGAAAAATAGGCTAAAATGCCATAAGGTTTAAAATCTGAAATACTGGTAAATAATAACATCTGATAAAATATTTGAAATCTGAATACTATTTGAACTAGCCTAGTCTAAAAAGCCTCTAACTGAACTGTCTAAACATGGAGTTGATAGGACAATCCCCCAACTAACTCTGACTACTAAACTACTGATAAACTAAAATACTGAAATAAAATCATGCCCTCGATAGATGAGGACTCACTACCAAAATACTGCAGATAACTAAATCTGTCTATGTGTGGTCAGGAACTTGAGCGTCTGAACCTATGATATAAGATATCATAGCGCAAAGAGAAAGTATGCGTCAGTACGTGGAATGTACTGGTATACTAGATGAGGTAAGGCTGAATGCAAGGGTTCATTTGCATGAACAATAACTGACTCAATGATATAGAGTAACTGAATATGAGAGTACATAGATACCTGAAATTGCTGTAAATACTGAGTATGTAATACAGTGCATATACGTGTATACTATAACTAAGCTTTTACTGAAGCTGAGTTCTAAGTTCTGATAACTGAGTAACTGATATCTGAGATTTCTGATAACTGAATTACTAAAAAAATTGATTATATCTAACAGTACTGATTTTGTAGAACTGAACTGAGTTCTATACTTAGACTGAAAATAAGACTGTGGGAAGTAATCATCTAACCGACATGCCCTAAATAAGATAATTGGGGTCCAACACGTAACCCCAATTGGAAGATGTTAGTACTGTGCCACAAATAAATACAAGCTAAAGAGTTACCCTCATCTGGCTGGTACTCTAATGAGAATGGTGGTACCCTCAACTGGCAGGTTAAAACACCTTATCAACCCTCAACAGGTTAGTTTTGGAATACAAGGACTGCTTCTAAGGATCACACCCTCTACTAGTAGGGGATCCCCCATCCTTGGGTTCACTCGGTGCTGAATCCTACCCCAACATGATACAAGAATGACCAAGAACACAAGAAAACATACACCAAAATAGTCCACAAGTTGAGGAAACCCGAGACTATTTTCGTGACCACTCTCGAATTCGCTACTTATAACAAGAATAGAGGGCACAACGAGTGTTAACACCTCAAAAAAGCCAACCAACAAGTTATATTAGCACAATACAATGAAGAACAACAAGGCTACAACAACTAGAACCTACGGGTTTTACAACAATACAAGGGAAACCCGAAACTAGAACAAAAAATAAGGATAGATAGTTAGACACAATGAAGTTGTAATCTTAAGAACCCAAGAATGGTAACTCTTGGACCCTTAACACCACACTCGACATACACCTAACTCTTACAATGAAACAAGAGGGCGTCCACCTCTCAAGCACCAAGGTATCAAGCTTTGCAATACACAAGAGAATCCATCCTTATGCTATGCCTTAATTTTGATTTTGGAGCTCTCTCTTACAAGAGGAGTGTTCTTACAATCTCAAACATAAACTAGGGAAATAAACCCTACAAGGTTCTATTTATACAATATTACAAATAATAGAGAATAGCAAAAGAGCTCTTTAGTGACTAGTCTTCAAAACTACTCAAAAGTGTCATGATCATGATCATACTTGTATCATCCTCTCCATCTTGAAAGAAATTTGACCACAAATTCATGGGCTCACTTCTTTTACAAAGGCACTTCACAATCTCATTATTGCGGCCACACATCTTCTACATACTCTTTAGTTTGCACTTCATCTTCTTTTTTCTCTCCATCTTGCGGTTTGCCATCATTATTGATTGATTCAATGCCCACCTCCTCTCCAAGATAGTACAATCTACCCTCCCTTAGGATTATATTCCTCCAATTTGGTCACTCACTAGCCTTGTGCCCCCACCCTTGACACTTGAAGCATTGAAACCCCTTGGGATTGGAAGTAGAATTCAATTTATCTTCATACCTTGGAGGATGTTTTCGGACAACTTTGGTAGCCTCAGGTTGGGTAGCTATGAATGAGTTCTCTTTTAGCTCCCTCTTAATATCTAAAACCGCGTGAAAGATGCCATTTATGGTGTTGAATTTGTGAAACCTCATGCTAGTGGAGATATCCTTGTTTAACCCAACCTTGAAGCGCACAATGTCATGGCTTACGTGCTCACCTTGGTAGTCAAGTTTCAACATCAAATGTTGAAATTCATCGTAGTAAGCCATGACACTCTTGCTTCATTGCCTCAAATTGTACAATTTGGCAAGGATCCCATGCCTATAAGTTTCAGGCAAGTACCTTTGCCGCATGTGGTTCTTCAACCGAAACCAAGGAGGAGGTTGTCCCCCAATCAACTTATTCCCAAATCGTTTAACATACTCCCACCATGTATTAGCATACCCTTTGAAGTGAGCTATAGCATAGCAACTTTTCTTTTCTTCAGTGAGATCATTAAGTTGGAAGATCTTATCACAAGATGACTCTCATGCAAGGTAGTCTTCGGGATCACTCTCACCTTTGAAAATGGGAAGGCTCATTTTGATGGTATTGAGACCTACATCTTAGTTTGGGTGGCCATCTCTTACCTCTCAGCCTAACTCCCCATGTATACCCCTCATTATTTATTCCCTCAAGTAAACATCGTCATACGACCCATAACCATCATGTTTTCCTCCCCTATCATAGCCCTCAACATAGATGGGTCTATTTGGGTTAAGTGGAGCTTGTAGTGGCGAGATTGGATTTGGATAGTGAGGTCTTTGGTCAAGTGGAGTTTGGATGGGAGGGTTCGGGTTTGGCGGTGGTATTTGGGTTCCAATCCCTTCTTGTTGGACTTGGTGGAGTGGAGGATTTCTTGGTCTATCTTGTTCTCTGCTTTGGGAGTAAAGATTGGTTTGATTTGTGGCAATTGGTGGATATAGCATTTGGTGTAAGGTCTCAGGAGTATTAGTAAGGGAAATGTTTTGAGGGGTGGAAGGTCGACTCCTTTGGCTTTCCACACATTCTAATCTCCTACTAATTGATGCCATATCCGTATCTAATTTCTCAAGACCCACATTCAATCTAGCCACCACATCTTGGGACATAGTTTCAAGGAGAGCCAAAATGAGATTGATGGTATTATTGTCCATTGTATGAGAATTTGAAGCCTCGGGTTCCATTGTGGTGGTATCAAAAATCAACCTTTCAAGTTACAGTCCAATCAAGACACCCAATCAGCCCACAATGTCACACACAATAATACAATACAAATCCTACAAAACAAAACACACGTGAGTTCGAAACAACCTCCCACAATGAGATCCCACCTTCAAATTTCTTCAAACTCAAGCTCAACAATTATGGATGGCTCAAATAACCTACAATTTAGCTCAAATTCGAACCCTATGCTACTATAGTGTTGGAGAACACAAATCTAACACTAAAAACACAAGGAAAACACAAAATTTGACGTACGGTCAAAAACGGGTTTACTATTTTTGGGGGAATTTTTTATTTTGACACTTCTTTTTTGTTGGAATTTGCAATTTATAGAATCTAATGGTGCTAGGGAACAAGGATCTAACACTAGAAACACACAAAACACACAAAAATCAAGTTTTTTGAAAAACCCAAAAAATGTGAACAGTAACTTTTTTTTCTTTTTTTCTTCTTTTTCACTTTTTTTTTTATTTTCAAGATAACAATCCAAGATTGATTTTGTTGGAACAAAATCAAACCTTTCTCTGATATCAAATGATACAAGGATGACCAAGAACACAAGAAAACAAACACCAAAACAGTCCACAAGTTGAGGAAACCCGAGACTATTTTGGTGATCACTCTCAGATTCGCTACTTATAACAAGAATAGAGGGAACAACGAGTGTTAACACCTCAAAACATCCAACCAACAAGTTATATTAGCACATTACAATGAAGAACAACAAGGCTAAAACAACTAGAACCTACGGGTTTTACAACAATACAAGGGAAACCCGAAACTAGAATAAGAAATAAAGATAGATAGTTAGACACAATGAAGTTGTAATCTTAAGAACACAAGAATGGTAACTCATGGACCCTAAACACCACACTCGACACATACCTAACTCTTACAATGACACAAGAAGGCGTCCACCTCTCAAGCACCAAGGTATTAAGCTTTGCAACACACAAGAGAATCCATTCTTATGTTATGCCCTAATTTCGGTTTTGGAGTTCTCTATCACAAGAGGAGTGTTCTTACAATCTCAAACATAAACTAAGGAAATAAACCCTATAAGGTTTTATTTATACAACATTACAAATAATAGAGAAATGACAAAAGAGCCCTTTAGTGACTAGTCTTCAAAAATACTCAAAAGTGTCATGAACATGATCATACTTGTATCACAACTGAATAGACACTGAACTGATTATACTAAGCTGAACTAGATTAATACTGAGTTCTGTAACTGACTAAGTTCACTGAGTTCTATTAACTGGATGAGTACTACTGTTTTGTGTCATGACTGAGACTATTCTATAACTATTGTAGCTCTAGGTAAACAACTAGATTTTTAAGTATTGAATACCCCCAGGACTCGATAGCATGAAAGTAAAGCATGGCATGATCTTGTAAAGCATAACAATGTCCACTTGTTCATAATTCATTCATAGAGAAAATTAATCAAACACTTGTTGGGCATAAGTGTCATGCCTCAAATCTTATTGGGGCGGACTGGCACCCGTAACCGAGGAGGCCCGGGAGAACCAACTCATAACCTTATACTTCCCATGTATACCTCTATGACAACCCAAAATTCGGACAACATCATGTCGCATATAAGAGGAAATAATCACCTGTATAAGCTCGAGCACACACATATATATATAATACTTGGACGTTGGAGCCATCACGTCTATTAACAAAATACCACCTTGACTGTACATTAGGTCTACAAAGCCTCTAGAAAATACACAGAGTTTAACTAAGGTCGGGACACACCCCGCCATATAACTAACTTCTATACAATACCAAAAGTGACTGGATATAACACGAAAAGCCCTGAAACAAACTGGAGCTCACCAAAAGCAGCTGGATATCCTTGCTCCTACTTGTGCGGTGTATGAGCTGAGGTACCTGTGCCTGCAGCATGAAATGCAGGTCCCCCGTGGGGGACGTCAGTATGAAATATGTACTGAGTATGTAAAGCTGTAGATAATCACATATGATATAGGAGCTCAATAGAAATCAGAAACAAGTGAATAAATCGTAATAGGAGTAGACCACACTTACTACTTGTGACAACCTGTACATTGTATTTATTCAATCACTTTACCTTCGTTCTTATCATCTTTGTAATCATTACTGTACTATACTGTGACCATTAGGTTGCCTCCAGTACATATCAACTGGTATCGACCCATGATAGGCTTATGCCCCTAGGATACCACCCATAAACACATAAATAGGGATCGACCCATGATAGGATTATGCCCCTGGGATACCACCCGATAAAAGAAAACTTTTATCACTTAATTCAATTAATCTTTGAGATTGTTATTCGGTCGCCACCGCATTTTTGATACTTTGAAACAATGATACATCAATAAGAGACATATTAATAGACCAGCAATGCAATAACAATGAAGTAAGAACTCATTGGCACATCAATGAAGTGTTTTGGAGTCATCAATGCCATAACAATGAAGTAGAAACTTATTGGTATATCAATGAAACGTTTTGGAGTCATTAATAGCACATGGATCTTGTTTGAGTAACTGAATACCTTCTAACATTCATTAGTGCAATAAACATGTAAGATTTGGAAAACAAGTAAGTATTGAAATATCTTGACATCTTGTAGGGTGGAAACAAGTTCATTGGTAATGTAGGACATCATACAAAACCATTATGGATCACATGTTATTGAATAACTTTGGAAACTTTCTTAATAGAACAATTGTTCACTTTCATGCCAAAGATATGGTATAGAGTATGCTTTACATATCTGACTGTCAACCTTTAATACTAGTCCAAAATGGACTTTCTGTCTTTTCGAATTACTTATCTACAATGAACATATATAGCAATCTAGTATTAGCAACCAAACGTCACAATTCAATTATTTGAATTCACCAAACTAGTGGTTAAGTAGTAAGCCTTAATTACACCATAAAGGGTGTCACCTTAACCCTCTTATACTCCAATTACATTCACATGCCATGCATATTAATACAACATCCTCCAATATCAAGTTTGAATTCATTTATCCTTCCAACCAATCCATTAAACCAAATTGAGCCATAGACATAAGTAATCATCAATTCAATAGTATATCACCATATCCACCTTCCATAACTCAATTACCATATACACCTTCCACAATTCGATACAATCAAACCATGCAAAATAGTCCATAACCCTATTTCCATCACCTTTCAATAACATCCAATACATATAATCCTCTATCAGACATATACATATGGAAAAGAACAAAGGCAAACAATATTCATACCTTAGAATTCACCTCTTGATTATGCAATCCTGTTTGCACAAATAATAGGTGCCATTCGAAGCTCTCGAGATGACAAACGCAGTTATCGGATTACTTTGGAATTTCTACGGTTGAATCAAAAGTAATTTAAAGGTCAAATTTGGCTAGGGTTTGTTCATTCTCAATGATTGATGATGAAAATGAGTTTTTGAACTCATATACATGTATATATACACATATTCCCATCCATAATATAATAGGAAAAAACCAAAATGCCTTTAAAATTTAAATAATATCAAATCTATCCTTTGGTGGACTGTCTTGATAAGCTAAAGTAGATCGACCATAACTCTTTGCTCTGATATCGGATTTGGGTGAAATTGGTATCGTTGGAAGGATAATTCAAAGGTCTTTCATTTCATATAAATTAGTACACCCATTTCGTCTTGTACAAGGAGTTATGGTCATTTGAAGTTGACCCTAAAAATCTGTTTTGATAGGATGAAGTAAAATGAGTATAATTCCTTACTTAGACGTTGTATTTGACTGAAACCAATTGCATTGGAAAGAAGACTCAAATATCTTTGTTTTCATAGGTCGCAACTCTCCTATTTCATTATATTAAGGGAGTTATGATCGTTCGAAGTTGACCCAAAAATTTGGCTGGCCTCAGTAGTTTGTGTGCAGAAAATTTTCCTGCACATTTACTATTCCCAAATATCCCGGCCACCGTTTTATAGTTTCGAACGTGCTCTATTATATCCGAAATCTATCCGTTTTTGGAAATCTTTATATCATTAAAAATCTTATTCAATAACCTTCACATGATACTATCGACGGGCAAATTCAGGTATAAATAAAATAAAAAATTAATTCCATATAAATAAGACCAATACACGTACTTGAATACGCCAATACACATACTTGAATACGGGGTGTTACAATAAGCTTATACATGATTGGGACCACACAATGACATGTCAAAATTCCACTATTTACTTCACATAGGCATTTTAGCAAACACTTAGGGAACATGGATTATTTCACATGGTAATGGCCAATACATGAACATCATGAATTTAGTACTCAATTGCAAATTCAAGGGTTTAGCATGAAATTCATTTAATTCATCACATAACTATTTTAATTTCCTAGAAACTTATAATTAATCATGAATTGAAACCCAACTATTATCATGGACATGAACACAATCAATTTCAAGCATAAAGTTTATAAATTTGAGATCTTGTAAGTTTAAAAAGGGTTCTTGGACTTTATGGGTGAAAGGAACCCGTGAATGAACACAAAACATACCTGGGAATATTAATTCTTAAAGGTTCTTAAAGGAATTCTTGAGTTTGTTCTTGATTTCTTGAATCTAGGGTTTAGTCCTTTGAGAGATAATGCTTTTAATTTGGGGAATAATGAGTGAATAAAGGTATAAATAGGTTATTTAGGGCTAAATCTCGTGACTGACTTGGGTCATGAAAAAAATACCTAATTACCCCTGGGAATGATTTGAAAATTATCACAGGAAAAACCCAATTTCGGGCCCTGGCGCGACGCGCCACCATTGCGCCATGCTACTGGAATTCCACTGGAACTGTTTAAAAAGGACGATTAGAAATTTGGCTTGTGGCATAATGCGGTACAATCGCGGAGCGCCACTAGAAATTAACAATTGGGAAAATGACAGGTGGCGCGATGCGGTAGTATTGCGTTGCCAAAATGGATGAGACTTGGAAGTTCACCGCGATGCGGGCTTATCGTGTTGGTTCACTAGTTTTTGACAATTACCATTTGGCTTGGCTCCGCAATGCGCTGACGTGTATTTTGGCACACTGTCTTACAAAAATGGCTATAACTATTCACTCGAGTATCGAATTTGAGCGACTTTTATATCCTTGGAAAGCTAACTTAATTTCCCACACAATGGTAAGCTCTAAACTGAAAAATAATTAGTATTTATAAAAATTTATATAAGATTACTCATGTACTAAGAGTTAATTTAAGCTAGGGAAATACGAGGTATTACAGACTTTTTGAGGGGTGTTTCCTTGATGAGATGTTCTTTTGGACGATCGCATCTCAAGCCTGTCACTATGGCAAACTCTTTCATGCCAAAACAAACCTACATGCCACAGTAGTTGATCCAGATTTCATCTATCTTTTTTCCCCCTCCTTTAAATCTTTATCATCCCCCACGTACTTGACCCTACACTTGAGAACACCATATACCATGCTCATTTGGAAACAGGCATTGTTGTCCTCAAGTAGCTTAAGAAAATGTCCAAAGCAGTTCTTTTTAAAAAATTCCTCTAGTTTTTCCTTCTTCATAGTATTCCTAAAATCATCAAAAGATTTTCCCAACAAAGATTTAACTACAAAATCACCAGTTAACTTTGCAAGGTTGTCTATCGGTATCTCAACTTAAAACCTATCAATACTAATAGTTTTGATAGGATCATGCTGGGATTTCAATCTTAATTCGCATCCCATTGGTGATGCATTATTATCATGTTGATCACCATCACCTTTCTCACTTTCTACTTCCTTATCTTCTTCTTCTTCCTCCTCACTTTTATTATCCTCACCACTCTCTACAAACCTTTCTCCACCTCCCTCAACATTGTTTTATAACTTTCCTCATCTTTACTTTTCCCTGACTAAGATTATCCAGGAAGCTCCTCCGAATCCATCTGTACTCTAGCCTTTTTTGTTAGGCGGTCAGAAGTTGATCCACTTTTAGTTTCTTTTCCTTTGGGAGATATCTTTTACCTACAAACAAGAGAAAAATAAAAATACATTACAATTGATGTCTGCATAATTTTTTAAAAAAAGTTAAGACAAAATTCAATAAATTTTTATAAACACATTACAAAAAATATTCCAATAGATAACCCATATGTTGGAATAAATGACTCATCTGTTACAATAGATGCATAACCTGTTGCAACAGATGAACAACCTGTTAGAAGAGATTAAAACATTCTTTCTACTGGTTTATTTTATGCCAACAGCTGAAATATTTGTTGCAACATATGATGAATCTATTTGAAGACCTATTTTAATATCTCCCAACAAATGTTCCATTTGTTGCAACAGATGAACCGCCAAAACCACCACCAACACCACCAATACCAACACCACCACTACACCAACACCAACACCACCAATACCAACACCAATACCAACACTACCAATACCAATACCACAAATACAATATCAACACCAACACCACCAACACCAATACCAACATCACCACCAACACCACTAATACCACCACCACCAACACCACCACCAATATCAACACCGTTATGAACACCACCAACACCAATACCAACAACAACAACAACAACAACAACAACAACAAAACCAATACCAATACCATTTCGTCCATATGTGATGTTCATCCATGGATCCTTTTCGTTCATAGAGTCCAAGAATCCATTTTCAAGTTTAAAGTTATGATTTTTACATGTTATGAATTATCCATATGAAGCTATAATGAACTATGATTTCAAATCATGTTTACCATATATTTTCATTGGAATTCGTTCGTGACACGTTTGAATGGTGATTTTCACATGTTGCATACTTAAACCATGATTTTAGTATTGCAATTATGTTAGTAGCACATGTTTTAACTATTTCCATGCTAAAGTCTATGAATTTCAAATGTTTAATGAAATGCCAAAGAGAATGATTTTGTATAATGATTTCCGTATTATGGTTTTGGAGCGGTTACATGACTTTATTTTTATTTTCATTCAGTGCTGGGGGTTATGAATACCCAAAACTTAGTTGTTTACCTAGTTTTCAAAATATTCATAATGATTTCAGATAAATCATGAGCCTTATCATTCAGTTAGTATCATTGCTCAATTGCTGGCTCAGATAAGGTCAGTTTAGTTTAGTAATTAGTGTCTTTCAATTGGGAGTAGGATTTAGCACCGAGAGAATGCAGGACAAAAACTTTCTTGTCAATTAGGAGAAGTCATTAGTAGCAGTCCCTGTATTTTAGAACCACATAGCCAGCATGGGTTATGAGGAGTCACCCATCAGTTTAGTCTTGACTGCCTCCAGGGGTCACCCATCAGTTTAGTCTTTACTCCACTTAGGGATCACCTATCAGTTTAGGCTTGATACTATGGTTCTTCAGTACCATAGTAGATCCACATAGTCAGTGTTAGTACCCGTGGCACGGTACTGACACCCTTCCAACTAGGGTCATAGGTTGGACCCCAATCAGCTTAGAATAAGGTATGTCGGTTAGATGATACCTCCCACAATCTTAGTTTAGTACTCAGTACAAAATTCAATTTAGATCGCTTGACCAAGGGATACAAATTATCAGCTACTAAGTTATCAGACTTTAGTATTACAATATTTCAGTATATCAATTTTGTAAATTTATATCAGAAACATTATATGTCTGGTCTTGTACTTCTAGTATTTCAGTTTTTATGCATGTTTATACAGTTACCTCATGTTATTCATCCAATCATTGCTTTATGTTTAGTTAACCCATGAGCTATAGCCTAACCCCATCTCATTTACCAGTATATTCAAAGTACTAATCGCATCCTTATTTTCTTGAGTTACGATGTCTTATATCATAGGTTCGGACGCTTAGTTTTCTGACAGGTCCTAGATAGGATTAGTTAGCCAGTATCAGCAGCAGTGGTAAGTCCTCATACTTTGAGGATGAGCTTATATTTATTCAGTTGAGTTAGCAGTTTAGTTATATGGTCAGTCGGAGTTAGTTGGGGGTTTGTCCCATCAACTCCCCAGTCAGTCAGTCTTAGAGGCTTTCAAACATTTCAGACAGTTAGTTTATTAGTTTTATCAATTATGTTGCACTATATTTGCAGATGTTTTCTTTCTCAGACTTGTGACTTCGGTTATAATTTTTAGTACTTAAAATCTTATGGATATTTTAGCTATTTTCCATAAATGTCTTTATTATCAGTATATTATTTAGTGCTCGCAATAGGTACCAGCTCATGGGTTAGCTTGTGGTCACTTGTGACCGTAAGCACCGTGTGGCGTCTAGGGTGTCCTTATAGGGTGTTACAAACTTGGTATCAGATCCTAAGATTTTAAGTGTTCTAGAAAGTTTGCAAGTTGTGTTGAGTAGAGTCTTATGCATGTGTGTGAAACGCGCCATATTAGGCTACAAGACGTTTTAGAAAAAGTTTCCCTTTGTTCAGTATCCATGTTGTACGAATGAGCATGAGCCCAATTTAAACTTTTTTCTAATCTAATCTTCATTTAGTTTATAGAACATTCCTTCCAGAAAGAATAATGGAAGAAAAAATGGGAATCAGCCCGTACCTCCGCCTGTTCAAGAAGATCCTCTGAATGAGCATGTTTCTCATGCCAAGTTCAGAGCTGTATTTGCTTCTTTAGCTCACTCATTAGTAACTCAGAATAATCAGAAGGCTTCTATCCCATCCAATCCAATGGCTAATACCGTTGTAGTTAGGATTCAAGACTTTACCCAAATGAACCCTCCTTTATTTACGGGATCTAAGTCTGATGAGGATCCACAGAAGTTTCTTAACATGGTTTAGAAGGTGAGGATATTATGGGTGTTACGTCTCGTGAGAGTTCATAGTTGGCTTCTGACCAGTTTTAGGATGTAGCTCACACCTGGTTTAAGCAGTGGAAGGAGGATAGAGGCGCAAATATAGGGCTTATAGAGTGGGAGGAGTTTTCTATAGCCTTTTTAGGAAGATTTTTTTCCTTAGAGTTGCAGGAGGCTAAGGTGCTGGATTTTATTAATTTTAAGTAGGGGAATATGAGTGTGTAAGAGTATTCACTTAAGTTTACTCAGCTAGCGAAGTATACTCTTCATATGGTGTTTGATAATCGATCTAGAATGAGTAAATTCACATCTAGCATATCTGATAGTGTGGTCAAAGAGTGTAGGACTACGATGCTGATTAAGGAGATGGACATATCTAGGCTTATGGTCCATGCTTAATAGAGTGAGGAACAGAAGTTTAAAGAGAAAGAGAGAGAGAATAAGAGAGCCAAAATAGGTACCTTCAATTTTTCTCAGCCGAAGTCAGAGGGTGGTAACCATTCTCAGTTCTGCCAAAATTTTTCAGCCCAAGCTCTATCTCCAGCTAGTGCGCCAGTACCAAAGTTTAGGAACAACAATCAATATAGGGTACCAGGCTCTAAGACCTAGGGTAGTGTGAATAATAGTCGCACTAATTCTCTTTGCCAAAAATATGGTAGGAATTATCAGGGTATGTTTAGAGCTGGTAGTGATGTATGTTTTGGATATGGAAAGATAGGACATAGGTTTAGAGAGTGTCGATTAGTTGCTTAGAAGGGAAGGAACTTGCAGTAATAGGGACAGTCTAACTAGTCATCAGCTCCAGCAGGTCGCCAGGCTTAGCAAGGCGCGGCTTCCAGTGCCACCAGTAGACAATGTCAGAATAGGCTTTATGTACTTTAGTCCTAATAGGATTAATAAAGTTCTCCTAATATGGGTACTGATATGTTACAGGTCTTTCACCTTCATGTTTATGCTTTGTTAGACCCTAGAGCTTCGCTTTCTTTTGTAACCCTCTATATAGCTGCTCATTTTGGTGTCAATCCTGGAACCCTTCTCAGTGTCTACCCCAATAGGTGTCTCTATTATAGCCAGGCAGGTATACATGAACTGTCCAATCACACTATCCCAGAAAGTCACCTTAATTGACCTCATGGAGTTAGAGATGACTGATTTTGATGGCATTCTCATATGGATTGGCTCCACTTATGTTATGCTACAATTGATTACAGAAATAAAATTGTTCAGTTTCAGTTTCCTAATGAACCAGTCCTTGAATAGAGGAGTAGTACTTCGGCGCTTAGGGGTCAAATTGTTTCATACCTTAAGGCAAGAAAAATGATTTTCAAGGGTTGTGTTTACCATCTTGTTCGAGTCAAATACTCTAATTCTGAGACCCCAAGTCTCAAGTCAGTTTCAGTAGTAAGGGAGTTTCTAGATGTATTCCAAGAAAATTTTCTCAGAGTTTCTCCCAAAAGGGAAATTGACTTCGGAATAGACATCCTTTCAGATACCCAGCCTATATCTATTCCGCCATATATAATAGCACCAGTAGACGTTAGGGAGTTGAAAGAATAGTTGAAAGATCTCATAGGTAAAGGATTCATCAGGACCAGTGTTTCCTCATGGGGTATTTCAGTCCTTTTCATGCAAAAGAAAGATATTTCTCTCAGAATGTGCATTGATTACCGTCAGTTAAACAAGGTCATAATCAAGAATAAATATCCACTTCCCAAAATTGATGACTTGTTCGACCAACTTCAGGGTGGCAGTTATTTCTCTAAGATAGACCTTAGATCCAGCTATCATTATCTCAGAGTCAGAGAATGTGACATTTCAAAAATAGCTTTCAGAACTCGGTATAGGCACCTTGAATTTCTAGTTATGTCTTTTGGACTAACGAATACCCCAACAACCTTCATGGACTTGATGAACCCAGTGTTCAAGCAATACTTGTACATGTTTTTTCATAACTCGGTATAGTCACCTTGAATTTCTAGTTATGTCTTTTGGACTAACGAATACCCCAACAGCCTTCATGGACTTGATGAACCCAGTGTTCAAGCAATACTTGTACATGTTTAGACTATCTCAGAATTGTATTACAGACTCTTAGAGCCCATCAGTTGTTCACCAAATTCAGTAAGTGCGAATTTTGGCTAAGATTAGTAACTTTCCTTGGCCATATTATTTTCGGTGATGGCATTAGAGTTAACCCTTAAAAGACTGAAGCAGTAAGAAACTGTTCTAGACCCATCTCTTCGTCAGATATCAGGAGTTTCTTAGGTTTGGATGGCTATTACCGATGATTTGTTGAAGGATTTTCTTCTACTACATCCCCCATACCCATATTGAATCAGAAGAAAGTCAAGTTTCAGTGGTCATATTCTTGTGAGAAGTATATTTAGGAGTTGAAGATTCGACTCACCTCAGCCCTAGTTTTGACGTTGCCAGATGGTTCAGATGGGTTTGTTATTTACTGTGATACTTTCAGAGTTTGCTTGGGTTGTGTTTTGATGAAGAGAGGTAAGGCCATAGCCTATGCTTCTTGATAACTTAAACCCCATAAAAAGAATTACCCTACCCATGATCTTGAGTCAGCAGCTGTTGTCTTTTCCTTAAAAAAATTTGGAGGCACTATTTGTATGGGGTTCATGTTGATGTGATGTTTGCAGTATGTATTTTCGCAAAAAGATTTAAATCTTCGTGAGAGAAGGTGATTGGAGTTGTCAAAAGATTATGCTATGAGTATATTGTATCATTTGAGCAAGGCAAATGTAGTGGTAGATGCCCTTAGTAGATTGTCTATGGGTAGTATTGCTCATGTAGAGGATAATAAGAATTATTTAGTTAGGGAGGTTAATCAGCTTGCTAGATTAGGTGTGCGATTGGTGGATTTAGCTGAGGGTAGTGTATGGGTTAGAATAGTTTGGAATCTTTGGTTGCCAAAGTGAAGGAGAAGCAAGATAGGGATTCTAGTCTAGTTAAGTTGAAGGAATCAGTTAGAGATCAGAAGGTAGAGGCTTTCTCCCAAGGGGGAGATGGCGTGTTGTGATGTTAGGGTAGGCTGTGTGTGCCGTGTATAGATGGATTGAGATAGTTAATCCTTGCAAAAGCGCATGGTGCACGTTAATCTATTCACCCAGGAGTCACTAAGATGTACCGTGATTTATGAAAAATCTATTGGTAGAGTAGTGTCACACCTAATTTTGAACCGATCGAAACAACACACGGCATATGGTGGCGTTTCAGACTCTTGGATTTTGAAAATCATTTTTTAGAGTCACCACCTAAATTTTTAGGAAAATTAGGAAAAACCCATTTTTATTGTAAAACTTTGTTTTGGTCTTTCAAAACTTTTTTGAAATTCTGGGTAAGGGTTTTGGTTACTCTGGGGAAGGTGTTAGGCACCCTTCAGAGCCTATCCGAAGATAGTCCATACACTTAGTTTAGGAAAATATTAGGAAAAACTTTTAATTCACTATTTGCTTAAAACAATGATAAGAAAATTTTTATTAAAAAAAAATTCGAAGTATACAAAGATACATTACCACAATATACAAGGATATAATTTATTGTAAAATATATATGCATTTTAAAGATGTGAAATGGGAGAGTGAAAAAATCAGATGTTCG
Source organism: Capsicum baccatum var. pendulum (assembly GCA_030864225.1). Classification (NCBI taxonomy): domain Eukaryota; kingdom Viridiplantae; phylum Streptophyta; class Magnoliopsida; order Solanales; family Solanaceae; genus Capsicum; species Capsicum baccatum. Next base: position 81,673,371 of record CM061550.1, read on the forward strand.
CATTTTATAGAATCCAATAACTCAGAATTTTTTGTGAAAAATTTAGTAACACCTAAGGGCAAATATATTAGGGAATTAATAACTGAGTAAAATAAGTATAATTTAATACCATATGAGAATTTATTTTCTTATAAATATAATTATGTATGAAAAGTAATTTGTGTTCAGGAATAAATATACATATAGGTGCATTTATTGTGAAAATATATAAATATATATATATAAATTTTGATAAAAATAGACTAATATATGACAATGTTCATTTATTCATGCATTTATTTGTTTATTCATATATTTATTTATTTATTTATTTGTGAGATTTAAAATAGTGAGTAAAAAAAATAAATTTAATAGCGGAATATGGATATACGGTTGAAATAAGATGTAAGTAATAGTAAATATTTAGGATAAATGGTGATGATACTAGATACCTTGTATATTGTAGCGCATATATAAATATACCTCGCGGTTTAGTCTTTTGAAAGCGAAAAATAAAAACTCAAGCACATGTTAAAACGTTAGAGTTATTAACTTGTTGAAATAAAGTAGCAAATGAATTTTATCGGAATTTGAATTTGGCGAATTGCCTTCCTATTAATTTAGTTTTGAAATTCATTTGTTATTTTAGAAGTTATGGAGATTGCTACGTTAAGAAAATGACGTTGTTTGATGCAAAGTTAGCTTTTAGAAGGGTTAACTAAATGATAAAATCTATATTACTTTTTTACGAGCTAATTAACCATACATTAATTTTGCAAAAATCGGGACCTTAAACTACTACGAAGAATCAACAAATAATAAACAAAACAATACCTTGAACAGGTTTAATAGCAGGAACTAGAATTAAATCCATCATTCTAAAAAAAACCAACATAACCAAATATATGATAAAATCAAAAGAGACTAAGGAATACTAGACTCCGTTTAGGAGTTTGGACTTCTAATTTGCGCGACTCCGAAGCTCTTATGATCCTAGTAGCGTTGACCCGATGTGGGATCAAAACGAATTCCATGGTAGAACTCCAATTCCCGAGTACATGTAAAATAAGGAAGAAAAAGGAGTTAGAGAGGGCATATAACTTCACAATTAGAAACAAAGATACACAGTAGATACAATAAACTCAACATGAAGATAACACATCAAACCGAATAAATATCTTACACTTAGCCGTTATTCATGTACAGATGAAGATCATACTCTACACAAGAGACTATTCTCAAATAGAATATTTCTATTCGACAACTAGATATTCCTCATTTTCTTTTAAACTTAAGAAGTAATAAGCTTGAATCAAGTTGAATAAGCTTGAATCAAGTTGGACTAGACTATACCTCGATGAAACATTATTGTAAGACTTCAGGTAAAATCAATTGAAAGGAAATAAAAATAGTTAGCTATAGTCCCTTCGTCATATTAAGGGAAATCAACACAATGTACTCTGAACATACTTCATGAAGTAACAAACCCTAGCAAGCATATATCCACTACAGGATTGACGACTTAAATACCAATTTAAGTCCTATACCAAACTTTTTTTTAAAATCTACAGATTCATGATTTTATTCATACGTCATGGAAGGTTGACAGATAAAAGAAATATTATTCATACATTATGGAAAGTTGGCAGATAAAACAAATAAGATGCAAGACTCATTTTAAGATGACTACTACACCATAAACAAGTTTAAAGGACTAGAAAAACCAAGAAAATAATAATGTTATATACATCCGATCTAAAAAACATGAGATGGAGGAAAATCCATGAAAAAAATACGATTTGAAATTTGAGGTATATTCCTAGTGATTAAAATGGAACGACATTTATGACATGTTTCTAAACAAATTACAATCCAGAGAACATTTTAAAATATGAAGTCAAGATAAATGAAATTATTTAGTTTCTTTTTTTTTCTTTATCAACCAAGTAAGTATCACTAACAATTTTAACAAAATAAGAGACAAAGGCAAACCACATATTCATCAAATATAAGGAAAATAAGGGAAAAAGTTCGGAGAAATATTAGAGTTACAGGGCAGCGAACTAGGGGAGTTTTAGATTGCAAATCCACACTGAAAACTTCACGATTTTAAACTTATTCGCACAAAGGAATCCCAAAACTCAAAGAGAGACGAAAGGGACGAATCCACACCTTTTCTGGTGCAACAAACGTGAGACTTTCACGTCAAGTAGTTTCTGGCGATTAAACTCGAACCCGAGAAAACTTACTCTAGAGCCGAAGCAAGAAGTGACGGAAAAGTGATCGAATCAAAAATTCACTCTAGAACCAAAGCAAGAATCAATATTCTCGGACCTCTGTTTCCTCCTTTTTCCTTTCTCGACCCTTTTTTTAGATTTGTAAGTTGATTTTACTCTCAAAAATTGCTTGCCTACATAGGGGATGAGAGCACCATATTTATAGGTGTCAAATCCAGACTTTCAAGTCCGGATTTGAAACCATAAGATAAGAAAATAGGAAGAAATTGAGGGATATTTGAATTTCACCAAGGACAATCCTCCATATCACCTTTTTCAGAGTCATTGATAACGGATTTAAAACTGAGAATAGGCTGTTATACCGATTTGGGGACTGTTTCTCTTCTATTTTCTTCGAATTTGCGAGCTGGGGGATCGGTTTTGGCGAGATTCTTGCAGGCGGTATGGCAGGTGGCCAGCTAGCGATGGGTTTAAGTTTTCTTTATTGAGGAGGATGAGAAAAGAGGAAGAAAGGAGAAGGAGAAAGACATTTGTTTTGCTACTATTTTGGGGAAAATGGATGGGACTTGTGATGTTTTTTGGGAAAGGGTTAACGCGTGAACTGCTTCTTTTTTTTTTCAGAAAGAGAAAAGGGACATGTGAAGGGCATTTAATGCACTGCTCTTGAAAATCTTGACCAGTTTTAAAAGATCAAATGACACTAAAATAATAATAATAAATATATATATGTGTAAATAAATATATAAAAAATTGACTATTTTTTTATCCGTTCAGTCTTTATCCGGATCTAATTTTTAAAAAGAGGAGGGGAGAAGATAAATACGTAAATAAATAATTAGAAACAAAATAAATTATACATGTATATATGAATATATAATGATAATCAAAAATTTTGAGATCTTCGGATTGGGGAGTAGTCAATGGATCGGACTGAGTTGTGCTAGCCAGGTATTTTGGTATTTTTGATGATGCGGCAGTGCCTAATTAGAGAATATTGCGTGTGTAATGATGAAGTAGACATGGAGATTGAACTGGATTTTGCGCCAATTTTTGGGTCTCTTTTTGAAATTTATAAATAAAGAGCTGGGTTCGGATGAAACAAATAAATTGAAGTTGAATTATTGTTAGCTCGAATGCTTTTTTTCTACTGAAATTAAATTTTTCGATCCTTCCTGCTATCCTAAAATTATTTTTAGTTTAACGTATATAAATTACAGACATAATTTGTATAAGCATCTAATTTGATATCTTTTTGTGAAATTCCTGTTTGAAACTCTTCACGGGCAAGCTTCACTCAAAGTGGTCGGGACCATTTGTGATTTCTAATGTCTATCCAAGTGGTGTCGTTCAATTGGAAGATCATGAAGGAAGAAAATTTGTTATAAACGGTCAAAGAGTGAAGCATTACGATGAGAGAATTCCTATGGTGGCCAAGGTGGAGTGTATTAACTTCAAAGATGCTATGTGGTAAAAAGGGAGAGTCATGCCGCGACGTTAAATTAGACGCTTGATTTAATATTAACAATAGATATACATGTGTAAAAATAAGAATATAATAAAATATATGTAAAAATTAAGAATATAATAAAAATATATGTACATCTTATAAATATATTTTATGTAATAATTATATACTTATATGGTCACAATATTGTTCAAAAAATAAAGTTAGAAAGGATGCGAATGCGAATATCAAAAGATATATATATTTTTTTATTCGTTAAATATTTAATTATATTTAATTAAAATATTTTATATTATGATAGAAAAATAAATTCTCCTTTTATTAAAAATTTGTAGAAATAGAAACAAAAATACGAATCTTATTTTTTATTTAATTTTTAAAAATTATTAAGGGCCGAGGAGTATCGGTAAAATAATTAAAGAAAAAAGTGCGAGCCAAAATTGGGTGTCAACAAGTTGCATGAAGAGAGATATTGCAGATTTTGTAGCTAAGTGTCCTAATTGTTAGCAAGTTAAGGTTGAGCACCAAAGGCCTAGTGGTACGACACAGGAGTTCAGCATTCCCACTTGGAAGTGGCAAGAGGTGAACATGGACTTTGTGACAGGGTTGCCCTGTACGCTTGTCAGCATGATTCGATATGGGTTATTATCGATAGAATGACCCAATCAGCTCATTTCTTGCCAGTTCATACTTTTTATTCAGCAGAGGATTATACCAAGCTCTATATTAAAGAGTTGGTTAGGTTGCATAAAGTCTCCATTGTCTATCATTTCAGATAGAGGTACCCAATTTACCTCTCACTTTTGGAAAGTTTTTCAGAAGGGTCTAGGTATCCAAGTTCATCTTAGTATCGCTTGTTATCCCTAGACAGATGGTCAAGAAGAGAGGACCATTCAGACCCTAGAGGATATATTAATGGCATGTGATATTGATTTTAAGGGTGGTTGGGATGATCACCTACCTTTGATCGAGTTGGCTACAATAACAGGTATCATTCCATATTCAGATGGCTCCATTTGAGGCTTTCTATGGAAGGAGGCATAAATCTCCTATTGATTGGTTTAAGGTAGGCTAGACCGCATTGATAGGGCCAGATTTAGTATTTGATGTGATATATAAGGTTCAGTTAATTAGGCAAAGGCTTAAGACAACCTAAAGCCGTCAGAAATCCTATGCAAATGTGCGTAGGAGAGATCTCAGGTTTAGTTAGAGATTTGTCCTATTTGAAAATCTCTCCCATGAAGAGAGTGAAGAGATTTGGCAAAAAAGGGAAGCTTAGTCCCCAATTTATTGGCTCTTATTGGATATTGAGTCGTTATATAAAGGTAGCTTACTAGCTTGAGTTGCCTGGAAATTTGAAACCGGTGCATCCAGTGTTTCATGTATCCTTGTTAAAGAAGTGTATTAGGAATCCAACTGTATTTGTTCCTTTAGAAAGTGCAGATGTTTAGGATAGTCTTTCTTACGAAGAAATTCCAGTTGAAATTCTTGATCATCAGATTTGTAGACTAAGGAACAAAGAAGTTCCCTTGGTTAAGGTTCTTTGGCGGAATCAGTCCGTAGAGGAAGCCACTTGTGAAGCAGAAGCAGATTTGCGAACGAAGTACCCTCACCTTTTCTCCGCAAACTCAGACTCATCTGAAGGTAACAATTTTCTTTAAATTTCCCCTTTTCTGTTCTCAGTTCCATCTATATAATTATTTCATGTCATTGCATGCATTCACGAATTAGTTCAGTCATGTATCATGTTTTAGACTCAGTAATGTAATCATATTTCCAGTTATGCATGTTGAGTATGTAATCTCAGTTCCTCAGTATTCTTAGCTTAATCAGTCTCATTTGAGGACGAATGTTCTTAAGGAGGAGATATCATAATACCCCGTATTCCTAGTCTAGTTCAGCCCATAGTACTTGGATAAGAGGTTTAAAGCTTGAAAATTTAGCTAAGTGTTGGGGACTAAGCCTTATTTTTTGGCCTTTTAACTTAGATGATTTTTAAAGTTACCTTCCCAACCCCGAGACATAAGTTGTTGAGTTCATTCATGTTCAGGGGTGTTAGGAGCATGTCTCGAGTAAGTTTTGGATCTTTTCAAATGAGGATTGAGGCATGTTTGGATTTTGTTTCCAGTAGCTCAACGTGATTACATCGTGTCACTCCAGTTATAGCTATGAGCATGTCATCGCGTCGCGCCAAGCCTTCAATCGGCATTCCAGTTACGTATTTAAATTCTAGAGGGAAGTCTTGCCTTTTTCCAGCACCTCAATTCATAAAAATACGAGATCAAACTGCTAATAGGGCATTATATGCTCAAATTTCCCAATTTCTCTCTCAAATAAACCCTAACCTTTCTCCAAATTCATCAAATCAGATCATCTTCCTTTCAAAAAAACCAAGAACTCAAGTGTTCCAATTTAAGAAAGCTTTCAAGAAAGTTGTTCTCTTTCAAGATTTAAGTATTAAAGGTATCTGTGATGTTCATCCATGACCCTTTTTGTCCATGGAGTCCAAGAATCCATTTTCAAGTTTAAAGTTATGATTTTTACACGTTCTTATGAATTATCTACATGAAGCTATTATGAACTATAATTTCAAATCATGTTTACTATGTGTTTTCGTTGAAATTCGTCCGTGACACGTTTGAATGGTAATTTTAGCATGCTGCATCCTTAAACATTGATTTTAGTATTGCAATTATGTAAGCAGTACATATTTTAACTATTCCCATGCTAAAGTCTATGAGTTCCAAGTGTTACATGAAATGCCAAAGAGAATGATTTGCTCATTATGGTTTTGAAGCGGTTACATGCCTTTATTTTTATTTTCATTCAGTGCTGGGGGTTATGAATACCCAAAACTTAGTTGTTTTAACTAGTTTTTAGAATCTTCAGAATGATTTCAGATCAACCATGAGCCTTGTCATTCAGTTAGTATCATTGCTCAGTTGTTGGCTTAGATAAGCTCAGTTTAGTTCAGTAATTGGTGTCTTTTAATTGGGAGTAGGATTTAGCACCAAGTGAATGTAGGACGTGGCTTCCCCGTTAGTTAGGTAAAGTTGTTAGTAGCAGTCCCTGTATTCCAGAACCACGTAGCTAGCATGGGTTATAAGGAGTCACCCATCAATTTAGACTTGACTACCTCCCAGGGGTCAACCGTCAGTTTAGGCTTGACTTTACTCAGGGATCACCCGTCAGTTTAGGATTGATACCCTAGTTCTTCAGTAGCTTAGTGGATCCACACAGCCAGTGTTAGTAGCCCTGGCACAGTACTGACTCCTTTCCAACTGGGGTCATAGGTTGGACCCCAATAAGCTTAGAATAGGGCATGTTGGTTAGATAATACCTCCTACAGTCTAGTTAAGTACTCAGTATAGAATTCAATTTAGATCGCTTGACCAAGTCATACAGATTATCAGCTACTTAGTTATCAAACTTCAGTATTACAGTATTTCATTATTTCAGTTTTACAGATTATATCATAAACATTATATGCCTAGTCTTGCCCTTGCAGTATTTTAGTTTTCATGTATGTTTATACAATTATATCATTTTATTAAGCCAGTCATTACTTTATGTTCAGTTAACCCGTGCATTATAGCCTAATCCCATCTCATATACTAGTACATTCAAAGTACTCTTCACATCTTCATTTTTTGCGCCATGATGTCTTATATCATAGGTTCGGATGCTCAGTTTCCTGACCGGGCCTAGACATGATCAGTTAGCTAGCATCAGCAGTAGTGGTGAGTCCTCATACTTCGAGGATAAGTTTATCTTTATTCAGTTGAGTTAGCAGTTCATTTATATGGCAAGTCAAAGTTAGTTGGGGGTTTGTCCCATAAAATCCCTAGTCAGTCAGTCTTAGAGGCTTTTCATATATTTCAGATAGTCAGTTAGTTTATCAGTTTTATCAGTCATGTTGCACTATTTTCGCAGATGTTTTCTTTCTCAGACTTGTGACTTTAGTTATACTTTGTAGTGCTTAAAACCTTTTGGCATTTTCATCTATTTTCCATAAATATCTTTATTAACAGTATATTATTTAATGCTAGCAGCAGGTACCAGCTCATGGGTTAGCTTGTGGTCACTTTGAGATCGTAAGCACTGTGTGACGTCCAGGGTGTATTTCTGGGGTATTACATAATACAACTAAAAGTCTTTTTTTCATCATTAACTAAAAAGCCCTAATTTTTAGAAAAAACAACAAATGTAGAACTCTTCTCAAACTCTGTTACCTGCAAAGAGAGAGAAAATGATGGATACAAGCAAGAAGAAAGTCAAAAATAACAACTATGTGAATGGAAATGGGAAGAAAATTGATTTGTTCTGAAGGGTTGAGCAATATGTTGAGTAGTCGTTGTTTGTATTGTTGAGCCAGAAAGAAAAGAGAGAGAACTCGAGATTTGAAATGATAAAATATTTTTCCCGCAAATGGATGATTTGTATTTTATAAAAGAATGACAAGTTTTAAAAATGTTAATTTGGTCCGAATTGATCTTAATTAATTTTAAAATGCAACGACTCAATTGAAATTGTAGTTGAACCTATGAACTCATCTCTAATTATATATAAATCAATTTAGATATTTCAAACAATGTCTAGATATGAATCATTTCAATTCAAATTATTCAATTAATGACTCCAATCAGGACGAACACAATACCAACAATACCAAAATCTAACGACTCAATTGAAATTGTAGTTGAACCTATTAACTCATCCCTAATTCTAGCTAAATCAAGCTAGATATTTCAAACAATGGCTTGATTTGAATCGTTTCAACTCAAATTGATCAATTGATGTCTCTGATCAGGACGAACACAATACCAACATCATGAAAATCCAACGACTCAATTGAAATTGTAGTTGAACCTATGAAGTCATTCCTAATTCTAGCCAAATAAATTTAGATATTTCAAATAATGGCTTGATATGAATCGTTTCAACTCAAATTGATCAATTAATGACTCCGGTCAAGACGAACACAATACCAACATCATGAAAATCCAATGACTCAATTGAAATTATAGTTGAACCTATGAACTCATCCCTAACTCTAGCTAAATCAATTTAGACATTTCAAACAATAGCTTGATTTGAATTGTTTCAACTCAAATTGATCAATTAATAACTCCGGTCAGGATGAACACAATACCAACATCATGAAAATGCAATGACTCAATTGAAATTGTAGTTGAACCTATGAACGCATTCCTAATTCTAGTTAAATAAATTTAGATATTTTAAATAATGGCTTGATTTGAATTATTTCAACTCAAATTGATCAATTGATGACTCCGGTCAGGACGAACACAATACCAACATCATGAAAATGCAACAACTTAATTAAAATTATAGTTAAACTAATGAAATCATCCCCGATTCTAGATAAATTAATTTAAATATTTCAAATAATGGCTTGTTGATATGAATAAATAGAGAACTAACTTGTTGCAACAGATGATACATCTATTAAAAACTATCAAATAATTATAGACATCTTTTAACATAGATGCTTAACCTATTACAACAGATGACTTATCTATTGGTCATTATCAAATAGATAATGTCATTTATTACAACAGATGACTTATCTATTGGAAATTGTCAAACAGGTAATGACATCTGTTACAACAGATGACTTATTTGTTGGAAATTAACAAATAAATATTGCCACCTATTGTGACAGATGACTGATTTGTTGGAAATTTTCAAACAGATGTAGACATCCGTTGCAACAAATGACTTATCTATTTTAAGATATTTTATTTATTTTAAAATAATTTTTCGTCCGAAATAAAAAAAGAAATACTAAGGTAGTACAAAAAATTGTTGGATAACTCAAATATCTCCTCCTTGAGTTGTCTTATCTTCTCTTTTCAATGTCACCATCACTGTCTCCTCGTTCTCCTCAAAACCTTTCACCACCATAAATTATTAATAAATATTTAAACCCATCCCTAGAATTTTGATCTCCTTCAAGAATAAAATAATTCATCTCTCTTTTTTCTTTTTCTCTCCTTTTTAGGGTAATCCCAACTGTCTCCTCTTTTTCTCTATTTTCTCTTCTCTTTTGCCTGAGGATCCTTTCGGATCTCAACCAATTTATATATTTTCTCGACTGAAATTGATGTTTTGATCCCATTGCTTTTGACATGGCAGGTATAGTTCACTATTAGATCTGTGCTCTCTGATATTATTCTTGCCTTCTCGTCTTTTTCTTTGCCAGTTTCATCAATTTTTTCTTATTTTCTATGATGAAAATTAAAATTGTGAATATCATATTTTTACATTGGTTATTTAAATTAGTTATTTACATTTGTTGTTTTTATTTATTTACCCATATCCTATTTATTGAGAAAATTGAAGAAATGGTGTCTTTAAGTCTTGAATTAATGAACCATTATTTTTATTAAAATATACATAGAAAGTCATCTGTTTGGAGAACTTAAAAAGCCTTATTGGCAGTATCATTTTTTCTTGTTTGTTTCTTTATTGTTGATGTTGTTAATGTTGGTGGTGGTGGTGGTGATGTTGATGGTATTGGTGGTGTTAGTGTTGAAACATGTGGAACATATGGTGGAAGATATTAAAATGGGTCTTCCAGAAAATTCCCAATCTATTGCAACTGATGAATCAACTGTTGGAATAAATCCAAACAACTATTCCAATAGATGACCCATCTATTGCAACAAACGGAGCACCTATTGGAAGAAATCAAACTAGTAGAAAGGTTGGTTTAATTTCTTACAATAGGTGACTCATCTTTTGCAATATGTTGATCACCTTTTACAACAGATGGGTCATCTGTTGAGCAGATAGGGAATGTTGAATAGATGGAGAATTTGTTGTGACAGATGGGTCATCTATTGGAATGCTTATTGTATTGTGTTGTATTTATTGAATTTTGTGTTACCCTTTTTAAAAGTATGCAGACATCAATTGTAATGTTATTTTTTTCTCATGTTTGTAGATAAAAGATGTCTTTCAAAAGAAAAGAAAGTGAAAGTGGGATCAATTTTTGCCCGACCAACATAAAAGGATAGAGTAAAGATGGGTTCAGAGGAATAAGCTGCTTGCAGATGGAACTACTTTATATGTGGGAGTTATGTATTACCGATTTATTATCGTGAAAACACACATAGAGTGCACTTATTTTGTGAATAAAGTTTTTTACCAATTAGGCATTAATTATTCAAATAAAATATTGCATTTTACATTTAATATTGATAGATTCAAACTGATAAGGTTGAGGGACCAAGTAGGTGGTGTCGATACCCTATTATGATTTAATTATGGTTTTGCTAATGTTTATGTGTCAAGTTTTGAGAAGGGATCAAGTTTTTGGTGGCAATGTAAAGATTCAATAGTGATTGGACTGATTTTAAGGGTTCAATGGACTTTTGAAAGGCCTTTGATGCCTCGTACTGCTGCAAACAAGAATAAAAATCAATATAGTTATTGCCCTAGTTCAAATTTATATGGTTGGGTTTCTCGGGGTGATGATTATACAATAGAAGGTGCTTGGGAGAATATCTGCGAGAGAAAAGAGAGGTGTTGAAGACTATATATCAACTCAGACCTTATTAAAGAAGAAACACAGGGTAGTAAAGAACGTGTATCGAATCTGGCCGATGAAATTGACATGAAAAATGAAAAAACCAAATGAGCTAAAAAAATAAAAAGTGTATCCAAAAATGAAAATCCATCACTCATTTTTGAAAAGAAAAATGGTGAAGTGGACAGAAGCTGGACACTTTGCTAGGTAACTGTGTTTAGTTAGCATGGCCTAAATGATGACCCACAAGTGCAGGATCAGAACTCTAAGAAAGAAGCTTTGCTAGCACCGAGGGTTGAAAAGATGGATAGTCAAGAACGAAGCTTAAACCAATAAATCTTGAAGTAAAAATAAGGGATCAAGCCAAGGTGGCAATTTATGAAGTTAAACTTCCATCACAGGCCTTCTGCTTGTGGTTCTGGTTAGTTCAAAGGCAGCGGAAACAAAAAGGCTTGGGATTTCTGTCCAACTTTAAACCTTTTGTTTTTACTGCCATTGACCTGATTAGAACCACAAACAAAAGGCAAGGGATGCAAGTTAGACTTAATAAATTAATGCCTTGGCTTTCCTTATTTTTACTTCAGAAGTTCTTGGTTTAAGTTTCATTCCTGACTGTACATCTTTCCAATCTTTAGTGATCACAAAGATGTTTCCTTAGAGTTTTGATCCTATGCTTTGTGGGTCATCATTCAGGCTATGCTAACTAGTCGCAGTTACCTAGCAAAGTATCCAGCTCCATTCCACTTTACTATTTTTCTTTTAAAAACTGACTGACGGATTTTAATTTTTGGATACACTTTCACATTTGCAGCTCATTCAATTTTTTTATCTTTCAAATCAATTTCTTTGGCTAAATTAGCTAGAAGTTCCTTGCTTGCTACCATGAGTTTCCTCTTTAACAATATAGTCTCCTCCTCCTCCTCTTTTCCATGCAGGTATTATCCTACCGCACATTCTGCTGTATAACCGTCTTCTCGAGCAACCCATCAATATAAATTTGGACCAGGGAAGTTTATATTGGTTTTTCATTCTTGTTTTCTGTACTAGGGGGCTTCGAAGTCCTTTTCAAAGTCCATTTCAGCATTAAAATCAGTCCAATCACTTATTGAATCTCTACACTGCCCTCAAATATTGATCCCTTCTCGAAACTTGATGCATAAACATGAGCAAAACCATCATTAAATTGTAACAGGATATCGACACCACCTTTTTAGAATCCTTAGGCCTTATCAGTTCGCACCTATCAAACTTAACTATAAAATGCAGGATCTTGTTTGAAGGATCAATGCCTAATCGGTAGAAAACTGCATTCACAAAATCATTGTACTTTGTGTATTTTTACAATAACCTAATCAGTAATACATAACTCCCACACATGAAAGTGGATCCATCCACTGTACACACCTTATTATTCCTACCCTATCAATGTTAAATAGTGTTTAATTTTTAGTTCCCATCATGAAGTAGTGTACAAGACTGCAGAGGCTCAAAGGGTAACCATCTTCAATGTCAAAGGACTACATGCCCGTCAAGAAAAAAATAAGTGCTACGTATGTAATGCACCATGATCGTTGTAATAGTAAAATTGTGTTGTTTGTTATGGACTTTGATAATTTTAACTCATTGTTGGGGATGTAAATGTTATTATTTATTAAATAAAATATGTTTTTATTAACTTGTACATCAATAAAAAGAGGTAAAATGGGATTTAAATACGACAGACTACAAAAGATATTTTTCACAAATTACCCATGTGTTGCAACAGATGGACATTGGTTGGAAGAACACAATACAGTTCATCAATTTGTATAGCGTTCAACCAACAAATAACCAATATGTTGCAACAGATGGGTAATCTAATGGAAAAACTCAAAATCCTCTTCTTCCCACAAATGACACATTTGTTACAACAGATTTGCCAGAAGAACACAATACAATTCTTGCTACTGATTTGTGTTCTTTGAACAAATGACACATCTGTTTCAACAGATGATCCATTTGTTGAAAAAATTGACTAGAAATGGTTATTAATTGTAATACCCCGTACATGAGTATTCATATATAAAAATTTTGAAATACTCATTATTTTTTAGTTTAGAGCTTACCATTCATAGGAAATTCAGTCAGCTTTCCCATGATATAAAGTTTGCCCAAATCCGATACCCAGGCGAAGAGTTAGGGCCATTTTTGTAAAATAGTGTACCATTTGGTACACCAATACATCATGGAGGCATGCCAAATGGCAATTGTCCGAAACCAGTGAGCCAACGCAATAAGGCCGCGTCACGGTGACCTTCCAGGTCTCAACCAGTAGGATACCGTGATTCCACTACGTTACGCCAAAGTCCAAAATGGCATTCTTCAATTTCCAGTGAGACTTCGCGATCTTGGCGCATCGCGCCAAGGCTAAAATTCAGGATTTCAGCTTTCAGTTTTGAGATTTTAAATTTCTTTAGGGGTATTTAGGTCTTCTTCCACAACCCTAATTAGCCTAAAACACGAGATTTAACCCATAAACAACCTAAATAGTCATCATTTATTCAATTCCTCTCAAAAGTTAAGATCCTTTTCCCAAGAACAAAAACTCTAGCTCTCAAATTCAAGATTAAATCCCAAGAATTCGCCACCAATTCTCACGAATTCGTCAACCCATGTATGTTAAATGTTCATACATGGGTTCCTTTCACCCATGGATTCCAAGTATCCACTTAAATTACAAAAGCTATTGTCTTTTCAAGATTTATGATATTAAATTGTGATTTTAAATTATGAGTCTCAATGAACTTCCATGAATATTGATTTTATACCATGTTTAAATGAAATTATTGTTGTGGTCAAATTCCCCATGTTTTATTGTTATTATTCATCGAATTAAATCATGAGCAAGTGTTTTTTATCTTGAAATCATGCTATTATTTCAAATTTAATACTATTCCCATGATTTGCTTCAGTTATGAATACCAAGTGTTTGATAAATGCCTATAAGAATGGATATTTGATAAAGGCTTGCATGTTATGTCCCCTAAGCTTAAGTATCATGTTACTATTATTGCTTTTGAGTCTTGGGGGTTTTGAATACTAGAAAACCATAGTTGTTTACTTAATCCTGTCTCAGTATCTTTAGAACAACTTTAGATTATATTATGAGCATTACTAGGTCAGTCAATTAAACTCAGAATAGTCAATAATCCAATGTCATTTAGTTGTGAGTAGGATTTAGCACCTAAGGGGTGCAGGGATGACGACTTCCCCGTTAGATAGGCAGAGTTGTTAGTAGCAGTCCCTGTACTCTAGAACTACATAGCCAGCATAGGAAATAAAAAGTCACCCATCAGTTTAGGCTTAACTATCTCGCAGGGGTCACCCGTTAGTTTAGGATTGACACCCTTAGTCTTTTCGGACAATACAATATACCAGTTTAATAGATCCACATTGACAGTATTAGTACCCATGGCACGATACTAACACCTTTCCAAGTGGGGTTATAGGTTGGACCCCGATTAGCTCAGATTAGGGCATGACGGTTAGATGATACCTCCTACAGTTTCAGTCCAGTAATCAGTTCAGACACTCAGTTTCAGTGTTGTTTGACCAAAGCATACAGATATTAGTTATTTCAGTATTTTATTCAATTCATGTTATATGCTTGGTCATGCATCCCCAGTATCTATTGATTTTATGTATCTTCAGTATTTACAGTATTCATGCATTCTCAATAATTATAGACTCCATGTATTCTTAGTATCTATAGATTTTATACACTCTATTCAGTACCTTATGTTATGCCTACATACTCAGATGATTACTTATTCGTGTTCATGAAACCATGCATATTAGCCTACCTCATTTAGCATACCAGTACATTCAAAATACTGATTGTATACCTTTTATTTTGTGTTATGACGTATAATATCATAGTTTTAATTGTCTATCTCCTAGATCACACATAGACTTCTCCGATTCTCAGCAGTAGCAGTGGTGAGTCCTCATATTTTGGGGATAGTCTATTTTGCATTATGTTTTCAGATTTTAGTAGTTAGTCAAAGTTAGTTGGGACTTGTTCCATAAACTCATATTCAATTAGTTCAGAGGCTTTCAAATATGTCAGTTAGTTACTTAGTTTATCAGTATTTTTATCAAATTCAAATAGTTGTTTTCTTCAGATTTATAATTCAGTATTTATTTTAGTTGTTAAAACCTTATGGCTTATCGGTTGTTCTTCTGTGTATATTATACTATTATTTAGTGCTCACAGCAGGTACCAGCTCATCGGTTAGCTTGTGGTCCCTTGGGACTGTAAGCACTATGTGACGCCCAGGGTGTACTCTCAAGGCATTACAAACTTGGTATCAGAGCCTAAAATTTTAAAGTGTCCTAGGAAGTCTGAAAGCCACGTCAAGTAGAATCTTGTGCATGGGTTTGTAGAGCTCCACACTTTTGAGCAGGAGGCTACATAGTGTTTAGGAAAAGTTTCCCTTCTTTCAGTATTCATGTCATACGATTGAGCATGAGCTCATGTTAAACTATCTATCTAATTCATTTCTTTCTTTTATTTACAAAACATGCCTCCCAAAAATAACAATGCAAGAAGAACAAAAAAGCAGCCAACACCTTCTCCCGTCCAGGTAGATCTTCTGAATGAGCATGTCTCCCATGCAGAATTTAGAGTCGCGTTCGCCACTCTACCCAATTTTGTAGCAGCTTAAAATAAATGGCCAGCTGCTATTCAGGCCAACTCAGTGTCCAATACTATTGCAGCCAAGATTTGGTATTTCACCCGAATGAACCCTTATTTCTTCATGGGATCCAAGTTCAAAGAAGATCCATAGGAATTCTTAGATATGGTGCAGAAGGTAATAACTATTATAGGGGTGACATCTAAAGAGAGTGTTGAGTTGGTTGCATATCAGTTACAGGATGTAGCCCATACATGGTTTAAATAGTGGAAGGTAGATAGGGGTGTAGATGCAGGTCCTGTAGAATAGGAAGAGTTTGCTACAACTTTCCTAGACAAATTCTTACCATTGGAGTTGAGAGAGGCCAGGTTTTAGAATTTATTAACTTGAGGTAGGGCAACATGAGCGTGAAGGAGTATCCCCTCAAGTTTACTTAGTTATCTAGATATGCTCCTCGTGTAGTGGCTGACAACAGATGCAAGATGAGCAAGTTTGTGTTTAGTGTGTCTGATAGTGTGGTCAAGGAGTGTAGGACTGCAATGCTGATTAAGGAGATGGACTTGTCTAGGTTGATGGTACATACTTAATAGATTGAGAAGCAAAAGACTAAGGAAAGGGAGAGGGAGAACAAGAAGGCTAGGACGGGTAGTTTTAACTTCAGCCATCCAAGGTCAGAAGGTGGTAACCATCCTCAATTTCATCAGAGATCTTTATCTCCAGCACCCTGTTCAGCCAGTTCCCCAATGCCCACATTCAGAAATGATAACAAGGACAGGGCACCAGGCTCAAAGTCCCAAGGCAGTGTTAACAGTGCCCGTACAAATCCTCTATATCAAAAATATGGCAGACACCATCAAGGTGAGTGTAGATCTGTAAATGATGTATGCTTTGGGTCTAGCAATGCAGGCCATCATATTCGAGAGTGTTGCGTAGTTGCTCAGAAAGCTAGGGAGTTGCGTTGTAACACCCCGTACTTTTACCTAACTTAAATTCATCCCAAAAATATCAAAGACTTTCTTTAAATATGAATACACTTTTTTTACATGTGGAATTTTCAAGATTTTGACTTTTTGTTGTGTGGGAAATTGAATTAGCTTTCGAACGATATAAAATTTGCCTAAATCCGACAACCGGGTAAGAAGTTATGGCGATTTTAAGTTTCAGTCGTTAAACATCATCATTCAAGACAGTAGCGCATCGCAAAGTGTATTAAAATAGCAATTTTCAATTTCTAGTGTTTTTCTGTGATATTGGTGCATCGCGCCATAGACCCAGTTAATAATTGTCAATTTTCAGTGTACCAACGCAATTACACTACTTCGCGGTGCACTTCCAGTTCGCAAACAAAGTGGCAACGCGATTGTACTGCATCACACCACCATCCCATTTCACAGTTTTCTTTTTTCTAGTGACATGACGCGATAGCGCCACATCACGCTAGGGCCCCAAATAGGAAAATTTTCACAAAAAATTAAAGTTGTGCCAAGGGTCAAAACAGTTCTTTCCCATGATTTTATTCTGCTCAGATGTGGAGTTTAAGCTCTAAAAACATGTAAAACCCTTTATTATTCACTTTTTTCCAAAATCAAAAGGTAGTTCTGTCTCAAGAAAACAAACCATACCTCTCAAGAATTAAGGTCAATCCCAAAAATCTCTCTAAGAACTCAAAGAATCTCATGAATTAAGGTATGTTAGATGTTCATCCATGGAGCCCAAGAATTCCTTTTCAAATTACAAGATTTATGATTTATGATTTCTATGTTTGAATTATATTGAATTCATGGTCATGATGTTGTTTAGTTTTAATCCATGATTTAGATTACAAGTTCTAAGAATTGATTCTAGTATGTGTTAAATTACATGGTATTCATGATAAACCCTTTAATTTGCAAGTTGATTGTTGTAACCATGTTAAACCTAAGTGTTTATGACTTAATGTACCAAGTATGCTTCTTATGTTTTTGATAAATTATCTATGTGAATGAAATAATGCCATTATAGCATGCTAACATATATTCGCCATTCATGTACAAGTTAATGTATTACAAGTGTTTGATAGAATGTCTCTTTGAATGAATTATGACCAAACAAACATTGTTATGTTATTCAAGATTATTCTTTGCATTACTTTTCATGCTATCGAGTCCTGCGGGTATTTAATACCCGACAATTTAGTTGCTACCTAGAGCCAGTGTTAGTTACAGAATATATCATTTATGTCACGATCAGTAGTACTCTTAGTCAGTTATAGAACTCAGTCAGTCATAGAACTTAGGAAAAACTCAGTGATCTTAGTATTAATCCAGTTCAGTCCAGTTGATCAGTTCCGTGTCTTCCAGTTGGGAGTAGGATTCAGCACCGAGTGAACCCAAGGATAGGGGCTTACCTATCAGCAGAGGGTGTGATCCTTAGAAGCAACCCTTGCATTCCAGAACTACGTAGCTAGTGTAGGTTCAGACATCAAACCTATCAGTTGAGGGTTGATAAGGTGCTTTACCTGCCAGTAGAGGGTACCACTATTCTCGTTTAGGGAACCTGCCAGTAGAGGGTGACTCTTCAGTTTGTCTTTACCCGTGGCACGATACTGATACTCTTCCTATTGGGTTTACAAATTAGACCCATATTAGTTCATATTGGGGCATGTTGGTTAGATGATTACCTTCCATAATTTCAGTTTCAGTCTCAGTCTTTAAAATAGAACTCAGTTCAGTTCTACAGAATCAAGACTGTCAGATACAGTCACTAAGTTATTACTAATTCAGATTGTCAGTGATCTCTGATTATCATTATATTCAGTTATCAGTTATCAGATCCAGTTCCAGTATACTCAGTAATAGTATGCATAGTATGCTCAGAAGTTACAGATCCTTCATGTATGCTAATCCATCTCTTGGATGTCATTCAGTTAGTTATTTTTCATGCATATAAACCCATGCATTCAGCCTTACCTTATTTAGCATACCAGTTCATTCCCACGTACTAATCGCATACCTATTTCGTACGCACTGATGTTTTATATCATAGGTTTGGACGCTCAAGTTACTGACCGTGCTTAGCCAGATTCAGCCAGCAGTAGCAAATTTAGCAGTGAGTCCTCATCTATCAAGGATATGCTTTTATTTCAGTACTTCAGCTTACCAGTGTTTTAGTAGATGGAGTTAGTTGGGGGATTGTCCCATCAACTCCGCTTTTAGATAGTTTTAGATAGAGGTTTTTTAGACTAGATTTCCATACAGTATTTTAGATTCAGATGTTATATTTTATTAGTATTTTAGATGTTTTGAACCTTATGGTATTTCAGCCCATTTTTCCATGTTAATTTTAATATTATTGTTCAGTGCTCATAACAGATATGATTTATGGGTTAGCTTGTGGTCCTTCGGGGTCGTAAGCACCATATGATGACTAGGGGGTAGTCTTGGGTTGTTACATGTGCTAATAGGGCCAGTCCCATCAGTCATCAGTTCCAGCCGATCGCCCGACTCAGTAGGGTGCCGCTTCTAGTGCTACCAGTGGTCATCATCTAAATAGATTGTATGCTCTTCAGTCCTGATAAGATTAGAAAAATTCTCCTGACATTGTTACTAGTATGTTGCATGTCTTTCATTTACATATTTATGCTTTACTAGACCCTGGAGCTTCTCTTTATTTTGTAACTCCATATATAGCCGTAAATTTCGGAGTCAGTCCCGAAACTCTAGAAGAGCCCTTTTAAGTATCTACCCCATTTGGTGTTTCCATTGTAGCCAGGCAAATATACAGGAACTGTTCGATAACAAAATATCTCAGAAAGTTACTTCAGTTGATCTCGTGGAGTTATAGATGATGGATTTTGATGTCATTCTCAGAATAGATTGGCTCCACCCATGCTATACCTCTGTTGATTATAGAAACAGAATAGTTTATTTTCAATTCCCAAATGAACCAGTGCTTGAATAGAGGGGTAGTAATACAGCTCTTAGGGGTCAGTTTGTTTCATACCTTAGAGCGAGAAAGATGATATCCAATGGGTGTATTTACCATTTTGTTCGAGTCAAAGACTCTAATTCAGAGACTCTAACTCTTGAGTCAGTTTCAGTAGTCAGGGAATTTCTAGATTTGTTCCCTGAAAATCTTTCGGAATTCCTCTTAAAAGGGAAATTAATTTTGGAATAGACCTTCTCTCAGACACTCAACCTATCTCTATTGCGCCATACAGAATATCTCTAACCAAACTCAACGAATTAAAAAAATAGTTAAAGGATCTCCTAGACAAAGGATTCATCAGTCCTAGCGTCTCCCCGTAGAGTGCACCAATTCTATTCGTGCGTAAGAAAAATGGTTCTCTCAGAATATGTATTGACTACCATCAATTAAACAAAGTCACCATCAAGAATAAATATTCACTTCCTAGAATCGATAACTTGTTTAACCAACTTCAGGGTGCCAGCTATTTTTCAAAGATAGACCTCAGATCAAGCTATCATCAACTTAGAGACAGAGAGTGTGACATTCCAAAAATAGCTTTTCGAATCTGGTATGGTCACTTCAAATTTATAGTCATATCCTTTGGTCTTACCAATGCGTCAGCAGCTTTCATGGACTTAATAAATCGTGTGTTCAAGCAGTACTTGGACATGTTCATTATAGTCTTCATCAACAACATTCTAGTCTATTTCCGTAGTGAAAACAACATGCAAACTATCTCAGAATAGTATTGCAGACTTTTAGTACTCATCAGTTATTCGCCAAATTTAGTAAGTGTGAATTTTGGCTAAGGTAAGCAGCTTTTCTTGGCCATATTATTTTCGGTGATGGCATTAGAGTTGATCCTCAAAAGACCAAAGTGATTAGAAACTAGCCTAGACCCATCTCTCCTTCAGACATCAGGAGTTTCTTAGGTTTGGATGGTTATTACTATTGGTTTGCTGAAGGGTTTTCATCTATTTCATCCCCCATGTCCAAATTGAATCAGAAGAAAAGTTTCAGTGGTCAAATTTCTGTGAGAATAGTTTTCAGAAGTTGAAGACTCGACTCACCTCAGCCCCAATTCTGACTTTGCCAGATGGTTTAGATGGGTTTGTTGTGTACTGTGATGCATCTAGGGTAGGTTTGGGTTGTATCCTCATGTAGAGAGGTAAGGTTATAGCCTATGCCTCTAGACAGCTTAAGCCCCATGAGACGAATTACCCTACCCATGATCTTAATCTAGCAGTTGTGGTATTTGCCTTAAAGATTTGAAGGGATTATTTATATGGGGTGCATATTGATGTGTTCATAAATCACAAAAGCCTGCAGTATGCGTCCTCTTAGAAAGATTTGAATTTGCATCAAAGGAAGTGGTTAGAGTTATTGAAAATTATGACATAAGTGTTCTATATCATCCAAGCAAGGCCAATGTAGTGGCAGATGCTCACAGTAGATTATCGATGGGTAGTGTTGCTTATTTTTAGAATGATATGAAGAAGTTAGTTCAGGAAGTTCATTAGTTTTCCCGACTAGGTGTTCGCTTAGTCGATTCAGCAGAGGGTAGTGTGTGGGTGTAGAGTAGTGCTGAATCATCTCCAGTTTTCGAGGTGAAGGAAAATCAAGATAGTAATCCCAATCTAGTGAAGCTAAAAAAATCAGTCAAAGATCAAAAGATAGAAATTTTCTCCCAAGAGGGAGATGATGTGTTGAGTTACCAGGGTCGGCTATGTGTGCCTGGTGTAGATGACTTAAGGCAACAAATTCTTGCAGAAACACATGGTGCACGCTACTCTATCCATAAAGGGGTCACTAAGATGTACCGTGATTTGCGGAGATCTATTGGTGAAGTGGGATAAAGAGGAATATTGTAGAGTTTGTTGCTAAGTGATCTACGTGTTAGCAGGTTAAGATTGAGCACCAGAAGCCTAGTGGATCCATACAGGAGTCAGTATTCCTGCATGAAAATGGGAAGAAGTGAACATGGACTTTGTGATGGGTTTGCCTCGTACTCATTGTCAGCGTGATTCTATATGGGTTATCGTAGACAGGATGAACAAATCCACTTATTTTTTCCCAGTTTATACCTTCTATTCAACCGAGGACTATGCTAACCTCTATATCAGAGAGTTGGTCAGGTTACATGGAGTCCCAATATCCATTATCTCAGATTGAGGTATCCAATTTACCTCTTACTTCTAGAAAGCATTCCAAAAGGGTCTTGGTACCTAGGTTCACCTCAGTACAACCTTCCACCCTCAGACAGATGGTCAAGAAGAAATGACTATTCAAACTCTAAAAGATATGTTAAGAGCATGCGTTGTTGATTTTAAAGGTAGTTGGGATGATCACTTGCCCTTGAACGAATTCACATATAATAACAGCTATCATTCCAGCATTCAGTTGGCTCCATTTGAAGCTCTCTATAGTAGGAGATATAGATCTCTAATTTGTTGGTTTGAGGTAGGTGAGGCCATAGTAATAGGGTCGGATTTAGTGTTTGATGCCTTAGAGAAGGTTCATTTGATCAGAGAACGGCTTAGGGTAGCTCAGAGCCAATAGAAATCCTATGCAGATATGAGAAGAAAGGATCTCGAGTTTGAGATCGATGATTTTGTGTTCTTAAGTCGGTCCTTACATAATTCTCAGTCATTTTGGAAAGGTTGCTTATGAGCTCGAGTTGCCTTCAAATCTAGCTTAAGAGCACCTAGTATTCCACGTCTCCTTGCTGAAGAAATACAATGGTAACCTAGTAGTCATAGTTTTCTTAAAGGGCGTAAACCTTCAGAATGATCCCTCTTTCGAAGAGGTTCCAGTCCAAATCCTTGATCTTCAGACATAGACTAAGGAACAAAAAAGTTCCACTAGTCAAAGTTCTTTGGAGGAATAAGTCCATAGAGGGAGCCACTTGGGAAGTAGAAGTAGATATGCGGACCAAGTACCCTCATCTTTTCTCCACAAACTCAGATTCAGTTTAAGGTATTAATCTTCTTAAGATTTCTCTTTATCATGCTCAGTTTCAATTGCACATCATGCTCATATCAGTCATGTATTCCTGAATCAATTCAGTCATGTATTCCATGCATCATATATGCATGTCCAGTGTGTAAGCATCATCCATCAGTTTTCTCAGCTTAACTAGTCTCATTCAAGGACAAATGATCCCAAGAGAGAGATATTGTAATACCCCATATTCCCTAGCATAATTTAAATCAAAGTACATGAGTATTCATATATAAAATTTTTGAAATACTTATTATTTATTAGTTTAGAGCTTACTATTCGTGGGAAATTCAGTCAACTTTCCAACGATATAAAGTTCGCCCAAATCCGATACTCGGGCAAGGAGTTAGGGCCATTTTTGTAAAACATTGTACCATTTGGTACACCAACGCGTCGCAGAGGCATGCCAAATGGCAATTGTCCGAAACCAGTGAGCCAATACGATAAGGCCGCGTTGCAGTGAAATTCTAGGTCTCAACCAGTGGGAGACCGCGATTCTATCGAATCGTGCCAAAGTCCAAAATGGCACTCGTCAATTTCCAGTGAGACTCCGTAATCTTGATGTGTCACGCCAAGGCCAAAAATTGGAATTTCAGCTTTCAGTTTTGAGTTTTTAGATTTCTTTAGGGGTATTTGGGTCTTTTTTCACGGCCCTAATTAGCCTAAAACACGAGATTTAACCCCTAAACAACCTAAGTAGTCATCATTTATTCAATTCCTCTCAAAAGTTAAGATGTTTTTCCCAAGAACAAAAACCCTAGCTCTCAAATTCAAGATTAAATCCCAAGAATTCGCCACCAATTCTCAAGAATTCGTTCAACCCAGGTACTTTAAATGTTCATCCATGGGTTTTTTCCACGCATGGAGTCCAAGTACCCACTTAAATTACAAAAGATATCGTATTTTCAAGATTTATGATATTAAATTGTGATTTTAAATTATGAGTCTCCATGAACTTCCATGAATATTGATTTTATACCATGTTTAAATAAAATTATTGTTGTGGTCAAATTCACCATGTTTTATTGTTATTCTTCATCGAATTAAATCACGAGCAGGTGTCTTTGATCTTTAAATCATGCTATTATTTCAAATTTAATACTATTCCCATGATTTTCTTAAGTTATGAATACCAAGTGTTTGATAAAATGCCTATAAGAATGGATATTTGATAAAGGCTTGCATGTTATGTCCCCTAAGCTTAAGTATCATGTTATTATTATTGCTTTTGAGTCTTGGGGGTTTTGAATACCCGAAAACCATAGTTCTTTACTTAATTCCGTCTCAGTATCTTCAGAATAACTTTAGATTATATTATGAGCATTACTAGGTTAGTGAGTTAAACTCAGAATAGTCAATAATCCAGTGTCATTTAGTTGGAAGTAGAATTTATCATCGAGCAGGTATAGGGATGACGACTTCCCCGTTAGATAGGTAAAGTCACTAGTAGCAGTACCTGTACTCCAGAACTACGTAGCCAGCATAGGATATGAGAAGTCACCCGTCAATTTAGGCTTGACTATATTGCAGGGGTCACCCGTCAGTTTAGGTTTAACACCCTTAGTCCTTCAGGAAAACATAGTATACCAATTTAATGGATCCATATATCCATCGTTAGTACCCGTGTCACGGTAATAACACCCTTCCAACTGGGTTTACAGGTTAGACCCTGATTAGCTCAGATTGAGGCATATCGATTAGATGATACCTCCCACAATCTCAGTTACAGTTTCAGTCCAGTTGATATGAGAATAATCATGGAAATAGACTTATGTGAGTGTGCATTGAAAGCAACCAAGTGTATGTTCAAGAGAAGTGTAATTAAAGGCCCAAATACACACCAAAATAGCCCACTCCATACACTAGAGGGGCAGCCCATTCTTGAAGGGCCTTTTTGGTCATTTTAACTTCTATTTGTTTTGTAATATATAAGGAACATGTTAGGGTTTATTCACTTAGTTTTTGAATGTTGAAAATGGTAGAACACACTTGAAACCCTCAAGTTCTTTCTCTTGTGAGGCTTGGCCAAAACTAGGTTACAACATTAAGGTGAAATCTCTTTTGTTGTTTGTTTGCTTGGAACTTGGGGTGCTTGAAGGATTGAGGTCCTCTCTTGTGTCTCTTTGAAAAGTGTAGGTGTTCCTACTCTCATCATTAAGGGTCTTTGTGTGTCATCTACACTTAGGTTCTTAGTCATTATAGTAGTTTATGTCTCACTATCTATCCCTTTGTCTTTTGTAATCTTGTAATGTTATATCTTGTTGTTGTGGAATCCGAATCTGGCTATTCTTGTTGTCATCTTGTTCATCTCGTTATTGTTGTGTTGTTTGCTGTTTTTGGGTGTCAAATACACCCTTGTTTCTTGTATTCTTGTTATACTTGTCGAATCCGAGTGAGGTCCCCTTTTGGTCCACATTTTTTCTTGAATTTGTGGATTGTTTGGGGTATGTTTTGTGCTTTCCCTTGTTTGTCTTGTATCACCAGTAATCAGTTCAGACACTCAATCTCAGTGTTGTTTGACCAAAGCATATAGATATCAATTATTTCATATTTCAGTTTACATATTTTATTCAATTCATGTTATTTGCTTGGTCATGTATCCCCAGTATCTACAGATTTTATGTATCTTAAGTATTTACTGTATTTATGCATTCTTAGTAATTACAGACTTCATGTATTCTTAGTATCTACAGATTTTATACACTCTATTTAGTACCTTATGTTATGCCTACTTACTCAGACGATTACTTATCCATGTTCATGAAACCATACATATTAGTGTACCTCGTTTAGCATAACAGTACATTTGAAGTATTGATCGCATGCCTTTTCTTTTGTGCTATGATGTATTATATCATAGGTTCAGACGTCCAGTTCTCGGATCGCGCATAGACTTCTCCGATCCTTAGCAGTAGCAGTGGTGAGTCCTCATATTTTGGGGACAGACTATTTTGCGTTATGTTTTATATTTTCATAGTTAGTTGGAGTTAGTTGGGGCCTGTCCCATCAACTCATATTTAGTTAGTTTAGTGGTTTTCGAATTTGTCAGTTTGTTACTCAGTTTATCAGTATTTTTATCAGATTCAAATAGTTGTTTTCTTTAGATTGATAATTCAGTATTTGTTTCAGTTTTTAAACCTTATGGATTATCAGTTGTTCTTCCACGTATATTTACTATTATTCAGTGCTCACAGCAAGTACCAGCTCATGGGTTAACTTGTGGTCCCTCGGGACTGTAAGCACTGTGTGACGCCCAGGTATACTCTTGGGGTGTTACATTAATAAAAAAAGGGTTATTGAAAAGGTGAAAAGTCATGACTTTTCGATTATTTAATAAAGAAAAATGACTTGTAATTAAATACTAAGGAAATAAATAATAAACACAATTTAAAATCATAAAATAATTATTTAATTTTAATAACTGATGTTAATATAAATATTCACCTTTTTTATGTTTTAAAATCTATTTTGTTGATTTAAATAATCAAGAAGTCACCAGTTTGAATTAATTATGGGATATGATTATTAAAAAAGAGGTGAACAGTTGTAAATTTTTACATAACACATTCAAAATAGTTGATGAATTAAATTTCTCATTTGTTGCAACTAATGAATCAACTGTTGAAAGAAATTAAAACAGCTCCTCCAACAGATAGCCCATCTGTCGCAACAGATGGATCATCTATTGCAATAAATCAATAAAAACAGCTATTATTAAACGAAACGGTTATTAAAAAGCTGAGAAGTATTTGATTATTTAATTGAGAAAATCAACTATTTAATTTTAAGAACTAATTAATATTAAGAAGATGAAAAGTCCTGACTTTTCACAATAATCAAAAAGTCACCAGTTTGATTTAATTAAGTCATGTCTATTCACAGTAATAAAAAAGTCACCAGTTTGAATGTAATTAATAAAATAGAGGTGAAAAATCATAACTTTTTGCGTAACACATTCAAATTCAATCATCTATAAATAGGTACCCCTTACTCATTCATTCTACTCCACTTTATTTATTTCTTGCATCTTGTCTTTCATATTACATCTTCAACCACTTATCTTCAAAGAGCAGATTTTTCCATTGAGGTAAGTTTTTATGTGTGTGTGTAAATCTACCTATTGGTAGTATACGTTGTTGACACCTAATTTTTGCCCTCCAGAACTAATTTCAATTCTGAGTTTTTTCGATTTTTCAATAAAATTACAACATTTATTTTATCGAATAAAGAAACTTTTTAAAAGCATTTATCCAGATTAGTTTGTCATTTTAAGTAGCGATTATATATTATCGTATTCAATTATACAAAATTATATAATTTTGCTACTTAAATACCCATCTTTTATAAAATATCAAATTTTAATCAAGGTTTGTCTTGAAGTAAATTTTTAAATGATTAAAATCTTGATTTAAATGTAATTTACTCTCAAAATATTTTATTTGGATAAAGTATGTGTTCGATTTTATTAAATCAAAAAGCTCGAGATTGAACGAGGTTTTAATTCGTATCGAGGTTTTAATTCGTATCGAATTTCAATGAAATTTAGTCAATTTATTTAATTCGGTCAGAATTGAAATTAAATTGGCCACAATTGCAATGCAATCGACCAATTGATTTTTAATTTGGTCGAAAATTAAACAAAATGACTAACTTTTAAACTAATCGGGGTTATTTTTTAAAATAACCTTAAATCTTAAAACACAATCAGCAGGCTATTGCATTTAAAAAGCAAACCAACCCAATTTCTTTTCTTATTAAATCCAAACCAACCCCACCGGCCCAATAACATTATCTCCTCCATCAATAGGCCTAAACCAGAGACCGCCCCAGCCCAATACATTCCCACCATGTATTTACTCTTCTCTTTCAAACCAACAACAATAACGCAGCAACCTTAATAATTCTCAACCCAACACGCAAAAATCACAACATCAGCAAACGACAACACCTCTCCACCCGAAACCCGTCCAAATCAACCCGATTCCCCTCTTTCTCGATCCAAATCTATCATATATCAAATTTACCCTTTAATTTCCCTTTATCCCACATCGTCCAAATCTGAAGGAAGATCCTCAAGGGTCGCCTATAAAAAGAAGCTCATGTGGGAGTTTTGGGCGGGAGGGTTAGGGATGGACATTTTTTGGTTTAAATCAAAAAAATCCAAAAATCAAATCGAAATTTAATTTTGGTTTCAGTTTTTTGGTTTCTCGGATCGGATTTGGTTTGTAGTTTTAAAATTTTGGTTTTTCGGTTTTTGGTTTACAAAAAATCGGTTAAATTGAAAAACCAAAGTTTTATAAACAAATAAATAATATATATATATATATTATTATTATTATTATTATTATTATTATTATTATTATATATAGATATATATATACACACACACTAGACATTGTGTTATTTTTTTAATCTCAATTTATGTGACACAAATATAATTTAGATAATTAATTATTAAAATAATTTTAATTTTTAATTATTGTGATTTATAATACTATTTTTTCTATTTCAATTTAAGTGACACTGATATAATTTCAAAAGTTAACTTATGTGGTAGTAATATAATTTCGATAGTCAATCAAATGTTTTATGTTGACATATCGTTTTGTGTCTATTTTATGAAATATTATTAATTTTCTAATGTGATCGTAATAATTAATTAGGAGTGATATAATAAAATCACGATTGAAGCAACGAAGAACTCGTGTCTCAAATGACTTATAATAACTAATTAGAAGTGATATAATAAAATTACTTTAAAAAATACTTGTGAAAAAAACATAAATAGGATCATATAAGACATCAAGTTAATTTAAAAAATAAAAAATTATTTTATTATTTTTTGTCAATTTTATATTTTTTATTAAATATTATAATTTTTTAATACTTAAATAACCTATAATAATTAATTTGGGGTAATATAATTAAATTGCGATTGAAACAGCTGAAGCAGGCAACACAAGTAAGCATGTCGATTATTTTATATTTTTATTTAATATTATAAATTTTTAAATACTTAAATAACTTATAGTAATTAATTAGGAATAATATAGTAAAATTACGATTGAAGCAGCTGAAGCAAGCAACACAAGCAGGCATGTCGAAAACATACATGCTTATTGACACTTATTATATATTATATAAATATATAATATTTAGTAATTCACATTCACAATTAACATTTAACAGCAAATTCGCATACGTCGCATGCTGTTTATGGATTGTTTTAGTAACTCAAATATTTTATGGATTATTTTGATGACTTTGGACTATTTCATGGACTATTTATGCAAGGTTATATTATATGTAATGATTAATGATGTTATGCATTATGTTAAGCTTATGATTATTTATTTCGTTTCATCCATATTGAGTTATTTATATTTGAAAATGAAAAACAGGTTTGAAAAAATACTTTTTCTAAAAAGACCCATCAATTTTAAATGCTCAGTTATAAAAAAGAGAGGCTAACTACTTTCAAACCAAAATAAAAATTTGAAATAACCGAACCAAATTTGTAAAAGCTGAACCAAATTGAATTTATTTCGATTTGGTTATGAATGTCATTTTTGTCAATTCGAAAATCGATAAACCGAATCGATATTAAATAATCAGACCAAACCGACCGAACGCCCACCCCTAGGGAGGGTGGGGGGAAGAAAAAATTTCTTTTGAAAGGGTAAAAAAAAACTTAGAGCAAAAGGTTGAATTTTTCACAGTCAATTTTTCTTTATTTTTCATTTAATCAAAGATTTAAGGGTTTCTCCCAGTGGTGGCAGATCCCGACGAAGTTCGAGGTCCCGTTTTGCTGCTCAGAAGCCGGTCAGTATTCAATTTCTTTTTATTATTTTATCGTCAGCGTCGTGATAGTGATAGTATGTAGTAATTGTGATTATTGTCTAGCTCTGCTGGGAATTGATTGTTGTTAGAGGCTTTGATGAGCCATAGGATTTTGTGATGAATATGTTGATGTTTTTTGGATAATCATAATCTCGTCATTGAATGTTCTTCGTTACAGCTTAGTTGTTGGTTTTCTGTTAGGCTTCGGTGATCTGCTACTTGACTTGATGTTGTTACCATTCTAAAAATTCCTATTTGAACCTCTTTTCGTTTGCTAAAACCTGTGTTCTTATCCAGATTGTATTAGTTTTTTTTTTCTCTGTTTGAGATGAATAAGGTGTTCTGTTGCAATTTTTGTGTCCATGAACGTTCTTCGAAATAAGTAGCTAATACTCTAGTTTAGAACCGATTGTGTTTGGCATTCAAACAAGTTCATACTGAATCTGGAATTAACAGAAGATTATGACGCGTTGAAGTCAATACAATAAAATAGCCCTGACTCTTAATAACCCCAGGAAATTATGGCTTGAACCCATTTGTTATTTCGATTGTATCACTGGATGGATTGAGCTTTGGAAAATACTTGCTCGTTTGGGACGTTTTTTTTTTTCGTTATCATTGAATCTATTTAATTGTCTTCATGATATAGAGAGTTTTTTTTTTGGCCATTTTGTCAGATGGCATCAATTAGCTTTTTCTTTTATTTGAGTATAGTTCCCTAGAGTATACTGCAATTCTGCTTTCTGTCCATTTCCTTGTGTTGAGATTTTTGTAGTTAAATGCAAAATGTGTAATGGGATTTTCCAACATTACGTTGATTTAGTCTTTGTTATCACTCTTGACTTTTAATCTACTTATGGCTATAAATTTTCCACGGGAGGTGAATTATTCAATTATTGGAATGGTTGCTTCTTTCCTTGAGCTGCTGTCTAAATGTTTTACATTTGATACTTCTCTTCAAACTTTTCCTTGCTAAATTTCTCCACCTGGACCCTTTAGCATCTAGTTTAAATGCTAATAGTAATCTGTCATCCCGTCCAACGGATTCGCTTAAAGCGTGACGAAGAATGATCAATCTGTTAAACGAAAGCTTCGCCTAGAAATTTGTCTTACAATATGTTAGCAAATGGTGTAAGATCACCTTATTTCAGAAAGTATGCATGTCTACAAGCGAATCATCTTTTTTTATTCACTAGTTTAATATACATGTTTTGCACATGTGTCTCATGTTAATTAATAAAATAATCCACAAAAAATTATTAAAAAATTTTAAAAATGATTTTGACTTTATGATAAATGTTGTATCTATTTAAATGAGACTTTTATCATGCACAAAGCACAAAATCTCTTAACCATTATTAACCAATATAAAGTAATAAAATAATGACTCAAATTTCATGTATAAATCGAAAAGCTAAAAAAAAAAAATCATTACTTAAAATTGATTTCAAGTTACCTAAGTTACATCATGGAACTCTTTAAAATTAACTATAGAAAAATTATAAATTTGTAGTAAAAGTATTCTAAGAAAGACATCTTGAAAAAAAAAACAGTGAGATAAAAACACGCCATAACATTTATCATCAAAGCCTTTGTTTCTTTATAAAGCAAATCATGAACTAATCTCACTAGTTTTCGTTCTTACCACTCTTAGATTCTATTTTCCCACTTTCCTTTTCATAGTAGAACACAACTATTAAGCTGAGATAAAGAGCTCCATTAATAAGATTTCAAAATAAGCTTCTAAACGTAGTATGTCATTAGTTACTTTTTCGAGGCCTTCGCTTAAAGAAAGAAATCAACTACGTGGAAGAAATTATTGTTTCAAGTTTAATTAGATTATGCAAATCTTAGACATTCATTCAAAGATTAGAGAATAAATATTATTATTATTATTATTATTATTATTATTATTATTATTATTATTATTATTATCGCCCCCTCTCTACTCCCCTTTCACTTTAAGCAAATTTTATTATTAAATAAAAAAAGGAATGAGATAAACCTTGATTTTTTTGTTTACTTTATTCGTCAAAAACAATATGCTTGTTTCATCCAATTTTTTGATCTGAAATTTTCAACTGACAAAGAAAACATGAAAAATTCTTAAAAAGGAAGAATCCATTGTCAATTGTTACTTTAATTCAAATTAAAATTATTAACTAAAAGGAAAAAAAAAAAGTCAAAAAGGATGATGATAGTGAATGCAAGAAGATACTAATTAAAACGATAACAAAATAAGAAAAAAACATAAAAGTAGAAGAAGCCGATGTTCTTGTCAAATTTAATCGAAAATATTACTTGAATAGAATTTTTACCTTGATTTTTTTGCTACTTTATTCGAACACAACAATATGCTTGTTTCATCCAATTTTTTGATCTGAAATTTTCAATTGAAAAAGAAAACATGAAAATTATTAAAATAAAAGAATCCATTGTCAATTGTTGATTATTAAAACTATTAATTAAAAAAAAATTCAAAAAATATGATGATAGTGAATGAAAGAAGATGACTAATTGAAACGAAAACAAAATAAGAATAAGAAGAAAACATAAAAGTAGAAGAAGCCAATGTTTCTTGGCAAATTTGATCAAAATATTAGTTAAATAGAATTTCAGAATTTTTTTATTTAAGGTAAATTTTAAATAATTTAAAAGTGTTAAATTCATGATTTCTTAACTTGTTCAAATAAAGATCTTAAATAATTTTAAAAATCTAAATAATGTATAGTATTGATTTCTTTTAAATAATAATCCTAAATCGGTCATAAAAATAAATTTTGGTAAAAAAAAATTAAAAAGAAAGTTCTTAATCCTAAATCTATAAAAACTTATGTACTGCTAATATCCTCCCACTTTTTAACTGACCAAATTTTTTTTGTGTGCTTTTAACTAACTAATTTGACTTGGAACGGAGTTTAAGAAAATAAAGAAGACTATTGAATCGTGTGGTATTAAATTAAAGATATGTTAAATGTACCAAAATGCCCTTCAATCTTGTGGTCTTAAACATGTCATGGGGAAAGTTAAAATTAAAAAGTTGCTAAAAAGGGAAAGGGGTCATTCTTTTTAAAACGGACTAAAAAGAAAAGTAGGTCATTCTTTTTTAAACGGAGGGAGTAATAGTTTTTCAAATAATTCTTACCATATATTTGTTGTTAGTTGCTATTATATATTTTAGGACTTCTTACTTTGTAAAACTTACCATATATATTAGGACTTCTTACTTTAAAATATTATAAATATAATTAAATAATAATTTAAGAAAAAAGTGAAAAGATAATTTTATCTATTGCAGACTGTTTTAATGAAGGACAAAAAGTTCGAATCACTTTTCTAAGGGTTTGCACACTTTTAATATATTATAGATTATAGATATAGATTTATTCAAATCTTCCTCAATTTGGATTTCTTGATTCGTCTCATGTATCTTGTTTAACATTAGTAGTAGTGTTTCTGCACTTATTTTTGTATTTGGTTTAGCATCAACGATAATTTTTGGGCATTTACTTCGTTACATTTTTCTTAGCATCAATGTTTGTTTAACATTAATATTGTTTCTTATACAATGTAACATTAGTGGTAATATCTTTATTTGTTTTAGTCTTTATCTACATTTCACATATATTAATTCCCTTTTTCTTTGCTTTGCATGTGAATATATTTGAGTCCTAAATGGACTCTTCTCTTTTTTGCATTATCGGTATGGGTCACTGAGATCCATCCTTCTTGAATCAATTTCAAAGCTCCCAAAAAAGACAATCACCTTTTATATGGGCACAGAAGAAGAGGACGGAAGAGGAAGAAAGGGGTTAAAATCCATCTTTGAAGCGGCAAAGGGGACTTGAAAGTCTCGTTATTTTTTTTTTATTGATTTATTTATCCATTGTGGCCATTATTTATTTATTTTTATTTTTGTTTATTCAGTGACTTATTTATTCATTCATTTGGGTCTCGAATCCAAAGTTGCAAATTTAATATAGGTGGAACGATACTCGAGCTAAAGGTTCAAAAATTAGACTAGCACAGGTTATGGGCCAAGGGCCCAATATCTAGATTAGGACAGATTTTGTTGATTTGGGCCCAATGGCCTAAATCTTTTACTTTCTCCTCCCTTCCCCTTTTATGTGTTTATTTGCTTATTAGTTTTGTTTAAACTTAGTTAAAATCCCTACTAAATCACCTAAATCTATTTTACGCAAGTCTTGGCTAAAAATCGATCACTTTTCAACAAATTAATTTTTTCGAAGTTAATCAAAAGATGTTTTCAAACAATTCGGATAACCGCAAGCTAGCGGACGTTTTAGGTGTCTAACACCTTTCTAAAACGTTAATAGGAATTGCTTACTCAGAATCTTCAAAACTTAAATGATTTTCTGTTTTGGATCGTTTAAAGTATCCTATAAAGGTTTCTTAATTCCTTTTCAAAATTAAGTGGTGACTCTCTAAAAAAGTCAAAATTTTCGCAAATCAGAAATGGCGACTTCGCTGGGGATATTTAACTAGGTTCTAACCAAATGTTTGACTTCGTCTTTTGATTAACTATTTATGTGTTTATATATTTTGATTTTGCGGTATTTTATTATTGCATATCATATTATATTTCTGCATTTATTGATAAACTATTTTGGGGTTTCGTGGATGTCCCGACCCCTGTTGTTCAATTTCAAATAGTGTATTGGAAATACAATAGTTTATTAGCACGTGAGTCATCTGATAGTTGTTCGTATTTCCAAAATCAAGTCGTCTTCTTGGGAACCTGGTTCAAAACCACTTTAGACACCTAGGATAGAGCGACACCCAAACCTTATTTTAGACATAAGCCTAGGACGACCTAAGACCCGAGAGGGGTATTGAGCCCATTAGAAACTTGTCATACATCTATTGACCCCGAGTCAATTACAGGTGAATCATATTTATGTGTCGAAGAAATATATGTTTGTTTAATCCAATCCATTATCCTTTGGGGGGTCGGGAGAAGGCTTGCTTTACTTACTTTCGTGTAAGGATGCCTCATCGATTGAGGAAGAAATTGAAGCAATCCAAGCAAGAAATTGATTGATTTGGACAGTTGCATGGCATCTATAGTACAATTATACAGTAATCGCTTGATCATTAATGGATGTTTCCAATAACGGGAAGTGGACAAAGCTAAGAGGGGGAAGACTGATAGAAGAAGCATTCAGGAATTAGTATTTTTTATCCCCTGCGTGGGACATCATTCTTTTTCTCATGTTATTTTCCTTTCCCTAAAGATTGTATCCTTTTTGTACGACTTTTGTAGGCATTTATGTCGTTTATGTATATCTATGAAATAGGGGGATAATGGATTGGCTTTAAAAATGCATATATTTTCTTCAAAATCTGTTAGGCCCAAACCCTTGGCTCAAAAGGGGTCACCCCAGTTAGGATACACGCTATTATAATATTTATGTGATATAACTGCTTTATGTGTGTTTGTTGGAGGTGAATACAAATTTATCCACTACGCTCCCATGAATCAGTTTGTCTATGGCACCAACAACTCTATATGGTTACTTCTTGTCAAGTATCTTGCATTACTTATCACATATGGAAACTAACACATCGGTCTTTGAGTTATTTTGCTTTATAGATAATAGAAAACTACTCCTTGTTGAAATAAGCTGGCAGAACATCCTTACTTCACTTAGTAAAAAGCGCATAAAATTCTATCCTCTGACCATCATTCAAAAATAACTGGAAACAACGAAGAAAATGCATTGACCATCAGAGATAATGTAATAGCAGAACAGAACGAGATGATTGCTGAACTCGCGAGAAAATTAGAATTGATTCAGAAGGAGATAAATCGTACTTGAGATTTGGATAACTTGGCCATCACTGTCAACGCTCCCGCTCCAGGAGGACACGGGACTCAACTCTAGATCCTTTCTCTCGGTACGCTTATTCTCGGAGATCAATCAAATAACATATCGTCCATCTCCGCTCCTCCACTTGTCCAAAATACCGATCGAGAAAATAACCCAGATACTTACCATCCATAAAATCTGTCTTCAAATCCATAAAATTCATTTCCAAATCCCTAGAATCCGCTTTTAAACCCACAAAACCCACTTCCAAATCCATAAAATTCGCTCCCAAATCTACAAAATCCATCCCCAAATCCACCAAATCTATCTTCGAACCCACAGAATTCATTTCCAAATTGCAAAATCCTTGTCAGATACTACCAAACTACTCTCGAATTCTACAAAATTTTCTCAATTTCCTCCCCACCCACCAGCCAACTTCCTCTCGTCCTCAAAACCAAGCTCCATTCCAAATATCCAATCCCAGTACCAAGCTCCATTTCCAAATATCCAATCCCGATACCAAGTTCCACTCCCTAATACCAAGCTCTATTTCTAAATATCCAATCCTAATACCAAGCTCCACTTTCAAATATTTTACCTCAGTACCAAGTTCTGTAGCCAAATTATCAGTCTCATGTTTAAGCTACTCTTCCAAATAACCAAATAAACATTCAAGCGCCTCCAAACTATTATCACATACCTTCTCTCACTAATCAAAACCAATATAACCCCCCACGTCTAAACCTCAAAACAAAACCTCCAAGAAAATTCACTTCATTGGCTGAAAGTCGTACTCAGCTCTTTGGAAGATTGATGAAAGCTGGTTATTTATAGCCTATTCCACCGAACCTACCAATGTCAATTCTCAATTCTTGCAGGTCGATCAAGTCTATGCATATCATTCAGGAGCACCCGGGTATAATACCGAAGATTGCATCAATCTAAAACACAAGATCCAAGACTTGATTGATCAGAAGATCATCACTCTTCAGGCACCGACCCCAAATGTCACCAGTAATCCATTGCCTAATCATGGGGGAGACATAATTAGTATGATCAAAATAGCAGGAGAATGGGTATCTAGCAAGACTATTACTGAGGTGGATTTGCAAAATTCCAAAAAGATAGAAGGAGTGGAAAAGATAGAGAAAGTTGTGGCTGCCTTAAGTATCTTGGGTGAGAATTTGGAAGGAATTATTGAGCCCATTATGGTCCCAGAAAAAGAATCTAAGTATGGGATAGGATACCAGCCAAGAAAGGAAGATGAGATTAAAGATAAGTCAAAGATGAGTTTGTCAAAATCGTCGCCATTCATGTACCAATCATGTCTTACGCGTGAGATGTCAAAAGATGATGGTCTTGGGGATAGGATATGCAATGATATACCAGAGGATTTCCCAAAGTCTGATGGGGTGAGGAAAGTTGCACCAGGCGAGGCTTCACAAAACTAGACCTCTACTTCGCTCATAATCTATCGCTCGTCGTAGAAGAAAGGGCAATTACTAGTAGTTTTAAAAATTGCTGATGATACGAAGGAGGCTTCGTGATCCACCCTCTTATGTCTCAAATTTACATTTGTGTTTTATAATTTTCAAAAAAGCATGGTTGCGCGGGTCATGAACCATAGTTTTTATTTATTTTTCAAAAAGGTCTCCCTTTATTTCAGAAGTTATTTTGAAATCTTGTTATAATCTAACATGGTTTATTTCGGTAGCAATAATTTAAAAACTTGCAAATGTCATGTCATGAAAAGGGTTAGATGAACAAAGCAAAGAGAATGATGATGAACGAAAAAAGGTGATGAGGAGCAGTTAGTGAAAGATATAAAGGAATTTGAAAATCGAGAGACTCCCAGCCTGGAGGAGCTCCAATCCTATCTGAGAAGGATGGTTAAGAGTGGACCAAACTAATTATTCTAATGCGGTGAAGAGATACTATAGTTAAAGGATGTTTTGGTTTTGTTTCCTTAGTTTATCTGTAGTTGCCTTTATGGTGGTATTTGATTTATGATGTATAATTGCCTAGAATCCCTTTTCTTTTATGTATGAACTACGTTTGACCTGAATTCCCGAGAAAGGGATACGTAGGCGGCCTATTTTGGCTTCGATCAACCCCTTAGGAAAATTTATCCTTTCCTTTCATGTATGAACTACGTGATGACCTGAATTCCCAAAAAGAGGGATACGTAGGCGGCCTATGTTAGCTTCGGTCAACTTATTAGATTTTTTCATATATCCTTAGCGTAGTCTTGAACTACGTTTGACCTGATTCCTGCTTCAATGGGATACGTAGGTGCCCCAACAGTTCAGTCATATTAACCCTAGGAAATGGAAACTGGGGTAGACTTTTTGAGAAGGAATCTCGAAAATTCACAAAAGAAAGATCATCATCCAACAAAGAAAATGAAGACCAACAAAGACTTCGGATCTTCTTGAGTTGATATCATCGCAAACAACTTTAAACTAGGGAAGAAATTTTGAGGAAGGCCTCAAAATTTCCACTAAATATTGGAATATATTTCAAATGCCCCAGCACCAGAGGGAAAAGTCAAACTTTAGAAGTCACTGGCTGCGACAAAGTCTAGGTAGACTAGATCTTCGGCTATGACAGAACTTTTGATAAGAACCCTCCAACAATGAGGGTGAGTTTTGGAAATCCTATGTCAGATATAATCAAAACCAAGATGAAGATGTTTATTGAGCTAGTACATGACATGAATGGCAGAGATTTTCTAAAGCATTTTAGAAACTTTCGAAACTATTTTCTAAAATTAAGACTACTTGCAAAAATCTATACAAATCTTTTACTTAGTGATTGCGTAGACGTCTATTGAAGCAAGAAGCCGGGGTGGAGGTACCAATATGACAAAGTACCCAAAAGATAGCGAGGAGCAAACCAAGGATCGATGAAGGTCAACACAGAGTAGTTTCACTCAAACTAATTATTTTTCTGTGGATGCAAGGATCAATACACAAAATGAGAGTCTCTTTCAAAAATCCCTAAGCAAGTTAGGAGCCACACCAGGGCATTAATGCTCAAGAAAGGTATTTTTGGGTAGCGCCAAAAATGGGTTTAATACCTATTTATCGAGGACCTTTTGAATTGTCTATCTCATTTCTTGAGATCATGAAGGACAAACAAAGGCGTCTTATCCTCTTTACGAATATTGTATTTAGAAGTTTTCTAAAATTAGTCGCTTGCAAAAGAGACTTTGTGTCTACTAAATATTTACCTTGAGCGCAGGTACATTCAAGGAAGTTGGCACAATAAATATAAGAATCAAAGGAGCACTCAATAGGAGGAAGAGCAGAAAGTCATCCTCAAAATTCGCCTTGAAACGAAGTAACGGTATTTGAGTAATCCCCAAACAAGGGTTTTGCCTCATGTACTTGCATACGGTGGATTTTCTATTTAATCATTTCTTCAAAAATAGAAGATTAATAGTAGAATAAGTCATTTAAATTATGATACTCAATATTTGTCATTAAACTATCATAAAGCTTGACTTTGGTCGCCAATGAGAGGAGCATTGTGTCTACTAACTGTCTGCCTTAAGTATAGACACATGTAGAACACAAAACGCAGACAAAGGAATTCAAGTGAAGCTATTTTAAATTACCAAAAAAAACATTTCATATCATTGCCAAGAGGGTTATTCATGCCATTGCCAAGAGGGCCATTTCATTTCATTTCCAAGAAGAACATTCAAGCCATTGCCGAGAGGGTCATGTCATATCATCGCTGAGAGGGCCATTTCATATCATCACCAAGAGGGCAATTTAATATCTGTTGACAATGAGACATAAATGCTAGCGTCGAGAATATCCTCAGCATTCAATATCTGTTGACACGTGAGACATAAATGCTGGTGTCTTGGATATCATCTCCGTTCAATATCTATTAACACGTGAGACATAAACGCTGGTGTCGAGGATATATCAACATTCAATATCTGTTGACATGTGAGACACAAACACTGGCATCTAGGATATCTCATTATTTTATGAATCATCATCTAAATGCATCAAGAGCACACGATTTGAAGGGATGACTTTAAGTCGCTATCCAAAGATGGGTGATATATAAGATTTCCTAGAAATTGACAATTTAAGGGTCATCTATAAGTCATATTATTTGAAATATGATAGTGTGCAATATTACCTATGAATTGACAGCTCATAGGTCATCCATAAGCCACAAAAACATCCTAACCGAATAGTGTGCAAGGTCACCCAAAAATCGATAGTTCGAAAGTTATCCATAAGTCACAACTAAATCCTTACCGAAGAATATGCAAGATTATCAAATTGATAATGCCCAAGGGTTCTATATAAGCCGCGTCATATCCAAGATCGATTATGTGCAGGATTACCCAAAGACTAGCAATTTGAGACATATTTATAAGCCATATTGTATCCAAAGTCGGATGATGTGCAGAAATACTGGAGAGCTAATGATTGGAGGGATATTTGTAAGTTATCTCTTATCCAAGGATGGATAATGTGCAGGATCACCTAAAGACTAGCAATTCAAAGGATATCTGTAAGTTGCCTCATATCCAACATCAAATAATGCGCGAGATTATCCGAAGATTAACAATTCAAAGGAAATCTATAAGTCCTATCAATACAAAGGGTCTGCAAGACTTACCCGATATCATATGTAAAGAATCATTGACAATAACCGGAGAGGTTATCACACAACAAGCATCATAGGTGAACAAAGAGGTTGCCACATCGGCATAAGATTACACGGTTGCAGGGACCGTTCTACATAAAGTGTTGTCGTTGTCTAAAAAGGGCCACCCAACTTTGAAAACATATTCACTCAACAAATGAGATAATTATGCAACAATAAAAAGGGTTATTGCATCTATTTTTGCAAGTTATTTCCTTCCAAATGGGTACATAAAAGGATGACTTCACTTTTCAGGCGACAACTTACGTGGAGATATAGTAAAGACTATATACCTCTTTTGTGAATTGTGTTTAGCACTAACACTTTTGTTTGAAACATTGTCGAGAGAATCCGAGAGGGTGAAAATCTCAAATCAAAACCACAGGTGCGGACAACTCCATAGGACGCAGCACAACGTGGAACTCTTTCTTAGCAGTAAAATGGGACATAGTCCAAAGAGGGACGTCAAACTCTTTGGACGTGAGCTAAAGGATGATCGCCACCACCATCAAACCATACCTATATTAGAAGACATATGGGTATTTTGAGATGTTCTGGTTTTAGCTTCACCTTCAGAACATTTCTAAACTCATGCCGAGGGTAAACTTCTTTTTCTTTCAAATTCGAGTGATAGGACGCCTAGGTCTATAGAAATAATTTAGGAACTGACCTTCTAGGTTCTCCCAACAATTAATTGATTCAAACTCCAAGTCCGTGTACCAATCAAAAGCGTTGCCTTTCAAAGAACAAATAAACTGCTTGACAAGAAGATCACCATGCGTACCAGCACTGCTACAAGTATCAACAAAATGAGCGATATGTTGCCTTGGATTTCCCTTTCCATCAAATTGTTGAAACTTTGGCGGTTGATATCCAATTGGCATTGGTAAGCCCTAAATTCGTTTAGAATACGGCTTTGAGTATCCTACGAAACTTTGTGATGCACCGCCATATTGTGCCTTAATGGTATTTGCAATCATATCTTGTAGTTTTTGAACTGTTAAAGTAGTAACCAAAGTAGACTGCTTCTCTTTTTTAGTCTTGCTAGGTGACTCATCGACATCTTTATTTTATAGAGTAAAGCCGGGTGGATAAGCAGGGTCGTGGATCGATTCTCCAGGGGCGAAGGATTCTAACTTATTCATCAGTTGAGCGATTTGAAGATCTTTATCCTCGATGGATTTCTTCAAAACCTTAATGGTTTGTTCCATTATTGCGAACTTCTCATCCATATAAGTTGCGTCGGTCATTAAGGCATTGACCTTTGTTGAAGTTGGTGAATCAGTAGAATCTTTAGATTCACTAAAATTAACTCCAGTTTGAGAGGATTCATCACATAACAAGGATGTCAAATTGCCCCCAGGGGCTGCAGCTTCAACCGTCATATCAGATTTGCTCTTTTTTACCTTCTCTAAAGAAGTGAAGTATTTAGACCCGTCCCAACCACTGGTCTTAAATTTGTGCTGAGTGAGGGGACCAACAAGGCTGAGCTCATCAGATGTGGCAGTAGCAAAGTTCTTGCATGAGACATCTTTCGTAGTTTTGACATTCACAGCAGTAGTTGAATTTGATTTGCAGGAAGAAGAGATGAAGAGCAGAACTGGTCCCACTGGGCATGCCAAAATTTGTTTGCAATAAATTTTCGTTTATTTGGAAAATTAACTGCAATCAAAGATATAAATAAAAGAAAATAATAATTTTATTAAGATGAAACTTGTGAGTACAATTCCGTTATTCTCTCGATTCTTCTCTCCTAAGTTTTTTCGTGATTCGAGGGCCTTCGCAGTGTGATTCTCGAATGTAGGATGATTTGAGCCTCCTAGAAATGCGTTTGGATCTCCAGGAATTGTCTGACAGTACTTTGTCTTGTCGAGTTGATCTTCGGACAGAACTCCATTAGTCGATTCGTTGAAGAGTTGTTTATTCAATGCAGAAGCTTCCTCCAATGCTTGCCGAATGAACTTTAGCATGTCATATTACCCCCTATTTATAGTTGTAGGTGGTAGGCCTAGTTGCTTGTGATTGGCCGAAACATGTCACTTTGACACTTGGCGACTTTTGACTGGTTCTTGAAT
Source organism: Capsicum baccatum var. pendulum (assembly GCA_030864225.1). NCBI lineage: Eukaryota > Viridiplantae > Streptophyta > Magnoliopsida > Solanales > Solanaceae > Capsicum > Capsicum baccatum. Next base: position 81,715,657 of record CM061550.1, read on the forward strand.
TTGAATGAGATTTTCACATCATTTGTACATGTGGCGGCGTCTCATTGGTCTTGGATTTGACTGGGATGCCATGTCACTTGATGAGTTTCGGCCTCCAAGTGTAATGGACCTTGAATTCCACGATGAGGAATAAAATGGGCTTATTATTCCTATAGCCCAAAATGATTTTAGACCCAATAAAATATGGATCAAATCAAAATTTTGTATGAATTTGACCCAATAAATTTTACGTGTCTACAGGGTTATTTTTTAAAATAACCCCAAATCTTAAAACACAATTAGCAGCCCATTGCATTTAAAAAGCAAACCAACCCAATTTCTTTTCTTATTAAATCCAAACCAACCCCATCGGCCCAATAACATTATCTCCTCCATCAACAGGCCCAAACCTGTGTGCCAAGGTGGCCTCTCAACATTCAAGATTTGTTATTCTTAGGTGGATTTGTAAGATTTCATACCGAGGTGTGCAAATTTTATTGGTTTTGAAAGAATTCCCATTTTTACCATTCCTATTGACCGAAATCAAATTTCAAATTCTTTAAAAAATCCAAAACCAATACTAGTTTGAAGGGGGAAACTCAGTTACCATCAAAAAGGGTTGAAAATATACACCTTGCAAATACCAAATTTACCCTTTAATTTCCCTTTATCCCACAGCGTCCAAATCTGACGGAAGACCCTCAAGGGTCGGCTATAAAAAGAAGCTCACTGTGGAGTTTTGGGGGGGAGAAAAAATTTCTCTTGAAGGGGTAAATAAAACTTCGAGCAAAAGGTTGAATTTTTCACAGCCGATTTTTCTTTCTTTTACATTTAATCGAAGGTTTAAGGGTTGCTCCCAGTGGTGGCGGATCCCGACGAAGTTCGAGGTCCCATTTTGCTACCCAGAAGCCGGTCACTATTCGATTCCTTTTTATTATTTTATCATCGGCATCGTGATAGTAATAGTATGTAGTAATTATGATTATTGTCTAGCTCTGCTGGGAATTGATTGTTGTAAGAGGCTTTGATGAGCCATAGGATTCTGTGATGAATATGTTGATGTTTTTTGGATACTGATAATCTCGTCGTTAAATGTTCTTCGTTGTAGCTTAGTTTTTGGTTTTCTGTTAGGCTTCGGTGATCTGCTACTTGACTTGATGTTGATACCATTCTAAGAATCCCTATTTGAACCTTTTTTTTGTTTGCTAAAAATACTTGGTCGTTTGGAAAGTTTCTTTTTTTGTCGTTATCATTGAATCTGTTTAATTGTTTCATGATATAGAGAGTTTTTTCTTTTCCATTATGTCAGATGGCATCAATTAGATTTTTCTTTTATTTGAGTATAGTTCCCTAGAGTATACTGCGATTCTGCTTTCTATCCATTTTCTTGTGTTGAGATTTCTGTAGTTTAATGGAAAATGTGCAAAGGGATTTTTCAACATTACGTTGATTTAGTCTCTGTTATCACTCTTGACTTTTAATTTGCTTATGGCTATAAATTTTCCACGGGAGGTGAATTATTTAATTATTGGAATGGTTGCTTCTTTCCTTGAGTTGCCGTCTAAATGTTTTGCTTTTGATACTTCTGTTCAAACTTTTCCTTGCTAAATTTCCCCACCTGGATCCTTTAGCATCTAGTTTAAATGTTAATAGTAATCTGCCATCCCGTCCAACGAATTTGCTTAAAGCATGGCGAAGAATGATCAATCTGTTAAACGAAAGCTTTGCCTAGAAATTTGTCTTACAATATGTTAGCAAATGATGTAAGATCATCTTATTTCAAAAAGTATGCATGCCTACAAGGGAATCATCTTTTTTTATTTATTTATTCAAATCTTATTTTGGATTTCTTGATTCATCTCATGTATCTTGTTTAACATTAATAGTAGTGTTTCTGCACTTATTTCTGTATTTGATTTAGCATCAACAATAGTTTTTGTGCATTTACTTTGTTACATTTTTCTTAGCATCAATGTTTGTTTAACATTAATATTGTTTCTTATACAATGTAACATTAGTGGTAATTCCTTTAATTTGTTTTAGTCTTTATCTATATTTCACATATATTAATTTCCTTTTCCTTTACTTTGCATGTGGATACATTTGAGTCCTAAATGGACTCTTCCCTTTTTTGCATTATCGGTATGGGCCATTGAGGCCTATCCTTCTTGAATCAATTTAGAAGCCCCCCAAAAAAGACAATCACCTTACATATGGGCACAGAAGAAGAGGATGAATGAGGAAGAAAGGGGTTAAAATCCATCTTTGAAGCGGCAAAGGGGACTTCAAAGTGTCGTTATTTCTTGTTTATTGATTTATTTATCCATTGTGTCCATTATCTATTTATTTTTATTTTTGTTTATTCAGTGACTTATTTATTCATTTATTTGGGCCTCGAAGATAAATTTGTAAATTTAATACAGGTAGAACGAGACTCGAGCTAAAGATTCGAAAATTAGACTTGGACAGGTTATGGGCCAAGGGCCTAAAATCTAGATTAGGACAGGTTTCGTTGATTTGGACCCAATGACCTAAATCTTTTACTTTCTCCTCTCTTCCTAGTTTTATGTGTTTATTTTGCTTATTAGTTTTGTTTAGACTTAGTTAAAATACCTACTAAGTCTCTTAAATCTATTTTATGCAAGTCTTGGCTAAAAATCGATCACTTTTCAACAAATTAATCTTTTCAAAGTTAATCAAAAGATGTTTTCAAACAGTTCGGATAATCGTAAGTTAGCGGACGTTAGGTGCCTAACACCTTCCTAAAACGTTAATAGAAATCACTTACTCAAAATCTTTAAAACTTAAATGATTTTCTATTTTGGATCGTTTAAAGTATCTTATAAAGGTTTCTTAATCCCTTTTTAAAATTAAGTGGCGACTCTCTTAAAAATTCAAAATTTTTGCAAAACATATGTTGTATTACATTCAGGCTCTTTTCTTTACTTTTGTGTGTATGTTTTTTTATCAATTCATGCGTGTTTTAGATATGATTGATCCTTTTTGGGACAGTGCTATTCTGTGCGGCACGTGGGAGAACTTTAGAGGTAGGTTAATGATCTCCAATGGAAGTTGGGCATCGTGAGAGCAAAGATGCTCCGAGATATTTTGTAGCTTAGGAGGACCTTGCTGCTGTCGGTTGACGATTGACCATTAGACAATAATAATAATAATAATAATAATAATAATAATTAGGTTATATTTTTCTTTTAGCGTATGTATTTTTTAATTTATATCTGATCTACCTACCTAATATATTTTATTTTTGTTTAATGAAAAAATTTATGTTTGGTCGACTTTGACTTTTTAATTCTTATTTAATTTTCATTCTATCTATTTCTTCTTCTCAATATATCGATGGTTATAGGTAAAGATTGAGTGTTTGACACAATTTTTAATCCAATAGCAAGAGTTTTGAGTTCTTTCAACAGACAGACCATTTGTTAAAACAGATTGTTAATATGTTGGAAGAACACAAACCAGTGGCAAGAATTGTATTGTGTTGTTCCAACAGATTACCCATTTGTTGCAACAGATTGGTCATCTCTTGGAGGAACACATTCCAGTTTGATGAACTACATTGTGTTCTTCCAGCAAATGTCCATCTATTGCAACAGATGAGTAATCTGCTGAAAATAGTTTTGTAGTCTGTTGTATTTAGTTCCTGTTTTACCTATTTTTATTGATGAACAATTTAATAAAAAGATATTTTATGTAATAAATAATAACATTTACATTCACAACAATGATTTAAAAATACCAAGTCCATAACAAACAACAACAACACAAGTTTTACTATTACAACTATCATGGTGCATTACGATCCAGGCATGTATTTCTTTTGTGGCCAATGTTATTACCTACGAAGCACTTATTATTTATTGATTAAAATGATTCTCCGATTCCACGTCTCCTCTTATATCTCTTTCTTCCCGATTTGATTGTGCTTTGGTCAATATATGGAGGAGGTATACATCTCTCTAAAATCTCTACAGGAACAAACCAAGATTCTTCAGGAGGCATCGATTAATATTCTCACTACATGCCATTATATATCTTTCCAACGAATAATATGAAGACGAGTACTCATAAGTTTGAGTTCCATATTTTGCACCGTATTGGGCTCGTAGTGTTGTCATAGTATGTGGATAGGGTATTTTGTCCAAGTAAAAAACTTTACATGTACAAGATCTTATTTGAAGATCAAACGTGGAAACATCACCATGACCGTCGATACTAAACTTTTAATTTGCTATTTGGTGACAAAATAACCTATTCCCCAAATTGATGTTCGTTGATATTTGTTTTTCTGCTTCTAAAACAAATCTGTTTCTTGTGTCCGTGAACTTAATACGCCTTTCATGAAATAATTCGGCATACCTCTTGTTTATTTCCTTAAACATCGTCATGATGAGAAGTTCTCTTTCATGCCAAGCATTGAATTTAATGATTCAGCTATGTTTGACGTCATAATATTATACCTATATAAAAAAATCACTTAGTATGCCATCATACACTAAGTCTTACAAAGTTGTAACTCAAACAAGACATTAAATTCATAAGAATGTACCTATTTGTAGGACAAAATACCCGACTCTATCTCTCAAAACTGACATGTTCTAGATGTTGTGCTGCCTTGGGATGCATATCCCTTATTTGATTGAAATATTCAACAAACTCAACTCTATTATATGCTTTAGCTACTTTATTAAAAATACTCACGTCCTTTTTATTATGAAAGTAGTTTTGAATATTTTCTCCAAGATGACTCATGCAACAACCAAAGTGAGCTGAAGTGAATAAAATTGAACCCATTTTTCGAATACTTGGATGCCTATCCAAAATTATACACAACTCTTCGGTATCGTCAACACAACTTTGCATTTGTTCAAAAAAATATGCATTTGAAGCATCACATTCTTTTTTACTACACAAAAAGCGATGGAAAAGATGTGATCTCGGCATCCTCTGCCACCGCCACTATCAAAACTCCATTATAATTACTCCTGAAGAAAGTCATATCGACGGCTATGACTTTTTTCAACTGGTGAAAACTAAGAATCCAAGTACCATAGGATACAAAAAAGTATGTGAACCTTTCTTTTTCATCAATATGCAGTGCCGTCTTACTTCCGTGATTTATGGACTCAAGCATGTAATGATAGACATCGAGGACTGCATACCCATGCTCATGTGTCCCCCTAACCAAGTCCTTGGCAATCCCTATAGCCATATAAATATTCCAAAAACTGACTATAACACCTAATTTTGTACAAAATTAATTGGCTATATCAACTGTAGAAGGAAAAGACCTTTGCTATTTGGGAATCTATTTTGAAAATAACTACCAAGGACCTTTGCCGTGGCATGAGAATTTTGGATCGTAGTATGATCCGAATCACATGTGTGATACTTTTGATAAAAATTAATGATGAATCTGTCTGAACTTAAGTATTTCAGAGCCCTCAACCACTGCTTGAAGTCCCGGATGAGCGCATCTAAAACAAAAGACTTTGCTCAAATTAATCACATTCTTTAATCTAAAATCTTTTTTCAAGCAAGCAATAAACAAAGAAGTAGATAGTTCTATCTTATCCTTGAATGACATTCCCTTGTAAAAACCATCCTCGTCATCTTGACGATTGCCCGATTGTGTTGATAGAGAAGAACTGCCCACCGTATTGCTTGCAACAATGGGCATAGGTGTTTGATCATCATCTGGAATATTCATGTCCAAATCATCCAATGTATCATCAAACATGTCTTGTTGTTGTTTTTCTACATTCTGGTTCTCACTCTCTCTCATTTTTTCAATCGAGTACACCCTTAACACCGGCCTAGCTGAATCACTCAAATAAGCATGCAACTAAACCTGATCGATTATCTTGAAATGTAGTGTCCTCTGATTTTCAAAGGAGTTGTACATGTAGCTGATGACGTGTTCTTTCAGTTGAAAATTCAGCCCACAATAGCTGCTGATTAAGTTCACAAAACCAGCATATGAAAAATCACTTTAGACTGTCATAACTATCGTCTCTAGAATTTCACCCTCCTTCCAACGCCAAACATATTGATAGCTCTTATCGATCCATTCACCATTACAATCTACCCCTATTGTTATTGGTCCCTCCATTAGTGGTACCTAAATAAAGACATTTGTAAAAAAAAAATTAATAATGACATAATAATAGAATTAATAGTGATTACATAGTACTATAACATGAACCCGAATAAATGAGTAATCAATCAGTTGCAACGTGTGAATAATATGTTACAAAAAGTGAGTTATGTATTGCAACAAACGACTCACCTATTGGTATTTATGTTATGGTACTATATAACCTGAAGCCGATTCCAACAAATGAGTCATTTTTTGGAACAGATGACTCATCTATTGCAAAAGATGACTCACCTGTTGGGATGTACTACAGAATCTTTGCAGTTTATTCCAACAGATGAGTCACCTGCTGCAAAGATAACTAACCTGTTGCAATAGATTGATCATCTGTTGCAACAAATGACGCATCTGTTGGAATCAGATTCAGGTTCTATATTCTTCAACATGAATACCAATAGTTGAGTCATCAGTTGGAATCAACTTTAAGTTCTATTGCAACAAGTGAGTAATATGTTTCAAAAGATGACTCCTCTATTGCAACAGAACTCGCCTGTCGCAACAGATGACCCATTTTTTTGATTCATGTTACAACACTATGAAACCATAAACATGAATCCAATATAGGAGTCTTCTGTTGCAACAGATGACTCATCTGTCACAACAAATGAATCTTATGTTGGATTCATGTTTGGATTCTATCCATTGTTGAAAAAACAGCAGTAGTAGTGTACCCAGATGAGAAATTCAACTAAATATCATAATTTTACTTACCAAAGTCAACTATGAAGTAATTCCAAAGTGATGTACTAAACAAAATTTGACCTAAAAAATTGATCAAGAAGCAGCAGTAGCAGTAACAATAACAACAATGGTCAACAAGAAGAAGATGATGATTATAATGAAGAAGAAGATGATGATGATGATAATGAAATAGAAGATGATGAATAAATCAGTAGTAACAATGAACAAAAATTGTGAAGAGATAGAAAACAACAAGAAATGAGAAGAGAAAGAAATACATGTTTTTCCTCCGTTTCTAATTATATTAGGTTTTACTTGGATCAATGTGTAATTTAAAAAACTTGTGGTCTATTCTCAAACTTTTCCAACTTTATTAATCCATAATAAAGTAATTGTCCCTACACTCAATTTTTAAAACTTGAGTCACCTACACCTCATGTCAAAACTCTCTTGTCACTTTTAACAAAAAAAACCCAAGAAACTATACAAAATGTGTATAAAAATTGTATAGTGTTATAATATATATATATATATATATATATATATATATATTTGTCATACTTTCTTGATAGGTGAGACTTCCACGAAAGAAAGCACGGATAAGAATAATCTTAGTATGCAAGGACTGAGGAGTAAAGTAACTCGACTGAAAGGAGAGGAGCGTTCAACTACTTGAGTGGTTGCAGAGGGACAATGTAGTGTATTTCTTGAACGAAACAAGTTCCTTGTGATGTGTTGAATCTTCAATGAACTTCCATCAACACTTCAAATTGATGGTTTATCATCATCAGAACAAAGATCAGTCTAGGTCGAGATGAATGGAAGATGCTTCTGAAACTAGTTTTTTAATAAGGTCTATCGTAGCTCGAAGGAAAGAACAACCAAAGTTAGACCCCCCAAGAATATGGATTCAAATCAGTTAGTATTTGACAAAAAACCTAACGGAATTTAACAAGCAGTAACCGGAATAAAAATAAAATAAAATATATATATATATATATATATATATATATATATATTATACGTATAGAATGCATATAAAAATTGTATCATTGTTGTGTAAAAATATATCTATCATGATTGAATATGTATACGACGTGTATATATATTTTATAGAAAGTGAAGATGAAACATTCATTGATAAAAATGTATATTGTAGGTATTGTATAAAAATGTAAATGTTATATATATATATATATATATATATATATATATATATATATATATGCACACACACTATGTATGGAAACTATTTCATTATTGTATGAAATATATATATGTATCATTGTTGTATAAAATATATTATTTTATGCAGTAAATAAAAATACACATCTTTTATATTTAATTGATAAAAAATAATAGTAATTATAATAATACAGATTTATATTTGATTGTTAAGAAAAAAATAAAATTATTAAGAAAATAGATTTTTTTTTTCCTTAAAATAAGGTAGAGCTTCAACCAAAAAACATAAAAATTTTAAAAGGATGCAGTAAATTAAAAACAAAGAGTAGCCAAATTTTCTTTTATTTTTTTTAAAAAAAACAAAAATAAAGATAAGCGGCAGAAGCAGCAAGAAAGGCCAAAAAATGAAAACTGAAATTGCTTGGCCACCCGATGGCAATAGTTTGCACCTTTTACTTTTGGGCTGAACCCAAAGTAGTTATTTTAGGTGCTATATATACAAACTAAGATTGTTTATTGCCACTTATAACAATATTTGTTAGATTGCAGATAATAGCAAAATCTATATTAAAAATTATTTTGAAAAATATTTTTTTTATATATAAATATTGAAATCCTTAAAAATAGAAAACAATTAACCACTAGATATCATACACCCCCCATTTTATCTCTAAATTTTTTTTTTCTTTTTTTCAAAAAGAGTCATGTCCTTTTGTTTTTCCTTTTCTATACTCATCTTCTTCAACAAAAAATCAGAGAAAATATAGAATTTCTAACCATCATCTTCTTCATTCATCAACACAAAGAACTACTTGCAACCCATAATTTTTGCAATTCCTTTTCTTTCAAATCAAAATATTTCAATTGAAATGCATATTTGTGTATTTTAATTGAAATAAATTGAATGCACAAATTCAAAAAAAAAAAAACACAAAAAGGATATAAATTAAGGCAGTATGGATGATGCTTCTTTACATTCAATAATGATACAACATGGAGGAAGATGAGATGCATCAGGCAAAAAATATCTTACAAAATAAAATATAATTGTTGTAATTTTTGTAGAACAAAAAATTAAAATCTTTACTTTACTGTGTTTCACGTAAAAAAATTCGTATCTGTAGCTATGTTTTCAGACTAGTGATGTTGAACTTAATTCAATAGAAGATTGTATTAGTTTTTTTGTTTGAATTTATGATTATTTATTGTGTTTAATTTTTTTTAATTCTTGTGGCAGATCTTACTCAAACATTACAACAAGAAGACCCAAAGATATTTGTGTCGATGAAATTATGTATGATTCACATACAGAGTACAATGAGTTGATAAAAATCATTGTGACTCAACTGAAAATAGACACTAATTATGTACAGATTGAAATTAGATAGTTAGTTAATGATAAATGTCCACCAATGATCATACACAATGATACAGGCGTAAGAAGTTATTTGGATAAAAAAAGAACAATTTCAAATTTCTTCATTAAATATTCTTTGTACAACACATAAAAAAATAAGATAATTAAACATAAAACATAACAAAATAAGACTGATTATAATAGAAACAAAATTCAAAGCTGCAACTTCGAAAGTAATTTAGTTCAAAATCAAGTGTCTATAATGTTGAGAGCAATTAACGGAAAAGAAGCGTGTATTAAGAAATTGGATACAGTAAAAGAGTTTACTTCCTCTGAAAAGAGTAAAACAAGTGGGTAAAAGGGGAAAAACTACACGTTTAATAATAATTTATTATATCTGTTATAACTTGTAATTAAAATTACAGTTCAATAATTACTTAAAAATAGTGTTACAAGTTGCAATAAACTATCTAATAACAATATAGAAGATAATTTTTCCTTTACTTTTCCTTACTTTTTTACATATTTTTTTGATTTTTTTATGCGTTATTTCTTCAAGGATAAATTACACAAAACCCAAACTTAAGAGACTATATTACCCAATATCCCTTACCTTTTAAAATTTACATTAAATCCCACTTTTCAACTTTACTCTTGATATATATCAACAAAACCCCACATCCTATTTTTACTCCACCATTAACTCATGCAAGATATTTTTTTTCAAAGATTACCTTCCCTAAAATCTCTTCCAAATTATAATCAATTAAAACATCTTCTTTCCTGATTTTCTCTCCTCCATTAACACATGCAACTATTTTTTTTCCACAAATTTCTCTCCTAAAATCTCTCCCAATTTTTTTTCTAAAAATCGATTGATACATATATAAATTTATTTAGTTATTCATACATGTTTATTCTTTTATGATGATTCATATGAATGATAAATATAATATCATTATATGGGCATTATGTTGATTCATACGATAGATACAGTTGTATGGTTTTAATGGGTGATGCATATGATATTAATGGGTGATACATATGGTATTATGGTGATTCATATGGTAGATACATTTATTATTTCAATTATTAGGTGATTCATATACTATTAATGGGTGATACATTTTGTTCATATTGCAGGAGAACGGAGCAACCATCCCCATCACCGGAGTTCACTTTCCGGTGAACCAGCGTCGATCCACTAAAAAACGATTCACTCACCACCGGAAAATCTCATAACAGCCTACCATAAAAACTACCCCACCGGTGTAACCAATAGCGCACCAAAAGTGACCTCTTCGCGTCAATTCCGACAAAATTTTTAAATTTGAATCTCCGGTGATGGGTGATACTTCAAATTTGAAATTTGGTCGAGAGGAATTGCGGATTTTCGATATATAGAAAATCCAGCTTGTAACTGATTGGGTGTGATTTGCTCTGCATAATAAAACAAAATCCGTTACTTCCTAAAATAAATATCTAGTCGGTTGTAAATGTATCACTTTTTATATGTATCACGTTATAACAGATGTCTCAAAATTTTAAAAAACCAAGATGATATAATTACCCAAATAGCTGGGATAAAATGTAATAACACTTAAACATTCAGCGATTTATGTAAGTTTCACTTTCTTCAAATTTTCTTTAACATAAATATGTGGATCCATCTTTTTTTTTTTCTCTATTTGTGCCTATTAAGTTTCAATCCTTTTTAACGTGAAAACTTGTTACGAGGGATGATGAGAAGTATGTTTGTTTTAATTTATTTATCAAAATTTTTCTCAAGTATTGTTACAATATTTTAAATTATACTAATTGACAATTCAAAATATATAAAAATTTATAGAAAAATAAACTTGTGTCATCTGAATTGACAACTCTTGAAATATCATTTGTGTAATATAAATGGAGACTGAAGGAGGAATATGTATTATTAAAAATACATAATAAGAATATTATAAAACATAATATATATATATATATATATATATACACACGATTAACCGCACATGTCTCGCACGTGTAATAATTTTATCTATTGCGAAGACTTTTAATAATGTATAAAAGTTAAAATTACTTTTTAAAGATTCTTCACACTTTAATATAATAGTGAAAGCACATATATATATTTATCACTAGAAGTTCTATGTGGTTGATGGATAATCACTTTTGCGTTTGACATTCAGTACCTCTTTCCCTTGCTGTCAGAGGCTAAGAGAGACACATCAATTTAAATCATATTTGTGGTATGGTTATTTTTTTATATTTAAAATCTTTCCTTCTTATTAAAGTCGATGTATGGTTATTTTTTCTTTTTTCTATATTTAAAATATTTCTTGTTTTTAAAGCCAAATCTTTACAAAATCATTGATTACATTCTTATTATGTACTTAAAACTTTTAAAAATTTGATACTTCTTAAAGTTTTCTTATTCGAACGTTTTTATATTTATTTTTAGATTTTTGAAATCTTCTAAAATCAAATTGAGTTAATTTAAAATTTTTAAACTAATAAAAAAAATATTAATTGTTATTAATTCTGATGACTTCTAATAAGGAAAGGTTTTACCATAAGATATTTAATTAATTTTTTAAATCATTTTAAAATCAAATTTAATTGATTTAGAATCCTTAAACTGATGAAAAAAGTATTAATTGTCATTCATTCCGATCACTTCTAATAAGGAAAGGTTTTACCATAAATATATTTAATTAATTTTTAAATTTTAAATATTAGGAAAAAAATAGTGAAAAGATAATTTTGTCTAAAGAAAGACTTTTAATGAAGGATAAAAAGTTCAAACGACATTTCTAAGGCCCTTCATACATTTAATATATATATATATATAAATTTAGTTGACTTCAAATCTTATCCATGCCAAATAAATTAAGATAAATAAAATAATATATATTAGGCTCGTGCTGACACGAGGCTTGTGTCGTGTTTTCAAGATGGCCACGTGCTCATTAGGATGGAGGCACAAACCAGTTTATTATATTTTTAAAATTAAGAATTTGTACTTACCATTTAGAATTTTAGTGAATTTACATTTCTTATTAAATGTAGTAGGTTTAATTAAATATAATATCATTAAAACAACTTTATATTTGGAGATTAGGATTTAACACTAAATGATCAAAGTGTTTATTCATTAACAACTATTCATAGTTTTTATTTCTTTTTTTGTCTTTCTAAAAAAATTAATTTAACTAAAATATTTTTTTTGTCCATGGGTCGACCTGGGCCTAGCCTCAAGAATCAGTGGATTGACTTATGCTAGCCTTATAAGCCTCAATTTTAAATGAGCTTTAAATTTTTTAACACAAACCCTTTCCTAATGTTGAATTGAATTGGAATGACCTTAAGAGCCAAACTTACTTTTGACAATTTTGGACACAACTAATCTGCATTTATATGAAATCTAATAAAAGAAATTGGTGAAATGGTCTACTGGACTCTTGTACTTGTCAGAGTTTGTAAACTGAACACCTCTACGTAGTTTTTTGTCATATGAACCCCTCAACTCATTAAAAAAAGAGATTTTAAATCTCTCTGACCGTTGACCAAGCTATGGCATAAGGGTGGCTGAGTTGGACACGACATGTGACTACACGCGTGTGAAAGCAAGTGGGCGTTCATTTTTATTCCCCCCCCCCCCCCCAAAAAAAAAAACCTATTTCTTTCTTCTAAATTTTTTAAACCCATACAACCCCTACCCCCGTTCCCCCACCCTGTCTCCCCCACCCCCTCCAATTTTTTTCTTTCTTCTTCTTTGGCAGACTCCATCCCGTTTTCCCTGCCCCGTCTGCAGCATTATTCTTTTCTTCAGCCCTCGCCCTTATCGCACCTAAAAGAAAACATAATCTATCTTCCTTCTTCGAAATTATCTTCGTTCAAGATTCACTTTTTAAATTTTTTTTTGCATATCACTTTCTCAAGTCAAACTTTTCATGTTTTTCAGGATTAAAATTTGAACTTGAATTGAAAGTGAGTGTTAGTGGATATTGAAAAATTAATGAACTCCATGGATAATCTTGAAAAATAATTTATAGTGTTTGAGTATTTGAATTTATAGTTAAAATTTTAAATTAATTGGAGAGAAATTTCAACTATTTGGAATGAATTTGATGGTCAATTTGTGAGCGAACATCAAGAACATGGTTATTGATTTTTTTCTATAATTTGTAAAAGTCATTTATTAAATTAAATTTATTTTAATATTTAATTTCTTATGTGGCATTTAAAAATGAAATGAAATTTATAGCAACATTTAAAAATGACGTGAATATTGACGTGGAGTCAGTTGTATTACACACACCAAAAATATAGTTTAAAATGTTGAGTTTTATTGAGTTGAAGGGTTCAGATGAAAAAAGTTAAGTCGAGGTGTTCACTTTATAAACTTGGATAAGTGCAAGGGTCCATTAGACCATTTCACCAAAGAAATTTTAGTAACTTCCTTATTAAAGAGGACACAGTTCTTGAGATTTGAATTCAATATCTCAAACATTTATCATTTGATCACATCCTGGACTCAATAGTTGGACTAATACTCATGTCATTCAAAGTGGAGCTTCAGTTACATTTTTATTTATGTGATAGCCATTCCACCATTCGGGTAGAATTATGAAACTTTGATTTAGATTTAGATTTTCATATTCGAGAAATTATAATCCAAATAAAATAGTGATAGAGTACGCGGTCTACCGATTTTACTTATATTCGCTTAAGAGTAACCTACGAGTGAAATAGATTGCCTAATGTGTTTCAACTATGTAGTGAACAGTATAAGTAAATGGGATAATACTTTAAACGAGAAAAACACCCGACTCAAAATGGTGTGAAAAACCGTGACCTGTACCTTTACCAAATTTCACCCGAACTTTACTAAACAATTTTGAGCCTCATTAACAACAAATTACAAGAATTATGTAATCGCGGAATTATAAACCCAACTCCTAGTCAAAAAAATCTCAGAAACCTCTCAAGGTATGTGATACCAAGTCTTCGAGTTTCCTAACTTGAAAACAATAATCCTAATTCAATTTATGCTTCACTGAATCTAGAATTACATCAAATTTACAACTCAAGAACCAACCCTAATACATAAAAACTAAGACTCCTTAACTTTCAAAGTATCAGAACCAAGTCCAGCAACGTGTTCCTTCAATCTTCAAGCTACAAACTATTAAGGCAATTTTTCAATTGCCTTTTTGCTTTGTAAGTGTGTAAGATTGTACTAGTAACTCCCGCTATTTAAACACAATTCTCAAAGAGTTCTTCATCAATCAGACTTCTTGCTGCATTGAAACTCTTGTCTCTTTAGAGTTTTATTTCAAGTAAAACTTCTTCTTCAACTCAACCTCTCTTGTCTTCATGTGTTATATTCAAACTCAAATTCTTCAATTTCACACATGATGGTTACTTTGAGTTTATCAACTGGATTGACTCATCCATTCCTTCAGTTGGGCAACCCTGTTTTCTTAGATCATTGGACTTTTTTCTAATCTTGCATCCTTGCTTCTTTACATCAGTGAATCAAATCGAGTAACATATTTTATTCACTTGACAATTATCAAAACTTCATAGAATCCAACAAATTCTCCCTTTTGATGATGAAAAGCCAATGTCTTTGTGCATCCCCCACCTTTTTCTATAGATACTTAGCAAGAAACTCTAGAATGAAGTAAGTTAGCCAGTGGGTCATAAACACTATACAACCACTTCTTTCCCTTTTTGACATCATCGAAAAGCCGTTTTAAGAAAACCTAATGCTAAGAACAAGTGCTTAATAATCTATGGCCACTGGAGCTATCACTAATAAAATTAGAATAGAACATAATATAGAAAAAAGTAACTTTTCATTAAATTCCCAAAATATGATTAACATTAAACCAATACTAAAATCGTAAAGATGACATAGTTGAAGCATAAAAAAATCCTAAGGCACTTAGAGTTGAAGGATGAAAGAGGAGCAAATGGGAGTAATTGGGTCAGCCTGCTCACAATCTTAACATTCTCAAAATATTCTCAAGCAAGTTCAGCTTGAAAGGCATCTATTCGAGCAATGAGTATTAATTCTCAGCCTCATGGGCAACACACACAACTTTCGATTCAATATTTTTCTTAGTAAGAGAATTTCTCAGTCGTTGTAAGGGTTTATCAGCACGCCTTATAGAAACAGGTAAGGCAGCATGGTTCACAGTACCGATCATATCCTTGGTGGTCTATAGAGACCAAACTTAAACAAGGACTGAGAATTTTTCAAATACAGGGGCAAGCCAAAAAGTATAAGGAAGAGAATTACCTTTATCATCTTTGAGCAAGACTCAATGCATATGTTTGATTATGAGTCTAGGAAAGTCAATCTTTACCTAAGTATTAAGAAGTTGTACGAGGGTCAGGTTAAGAAAGTTAGACTCAGTGCGATGCTACTTTTGAGGAATGAGCATCTTGTGGACCACATTGAAGTATAGCTGATGGAGAGGAGACATTTTTCACTTAAAAACTCTATGATAATGAAGGAGGTATGGGTCACCAAAAAATTTCCTAGAAATTTCTAGTAAGGCCAAATTGTCCAATGGGGTCTATTCAAATTTCACATAATGTCCCCATACTCCCATTGGTACATCAAGGATTTTAGCAATGTCCCATGCAACTAGGTAAATAGACACACCTCTCACAGTGCTGAAGAATAGCTCTCCATTCTCATACCCATTAGTGTAGTACTTATACGTCTCAGATTTTAAAAACTTCCTTTGGGAGTCACCTTGTAGGAATCGGTGAGACCACCCTTGGGCTTATAATTTGGATAACAGGGTATCCATCTAAGGACCACAAAACCCAATAATAACAAGACCACAAACAAAAATTCTCTTTTAAAGTGGAGAAGGAAGGATAATTGAGAATCAAGAACTTTAGGGATGTTAATGTTCTTAATATCCTCAACTTGCTCAGGTGAGGCATTCATAGTAGGCTTAGAATCAGAATTTTTAGATTGAATATATTTTCTAACCTGTTTCTTAGAGCGGGAGATAGATTTGGGCTTAGGGGACTTTAAAGAAGCAGAGGGTTTATACTTGGAACTGGTCCTTGGAGTAGATGTATAACGCGATGGACAAATAGAAGATGGTTTTAGAATGGTGCTTTGGTAGTCTTACTTCTGCGTACAATGCAAATTAGTAAGTCATTAATGAAAGAAGTAGGAGAAGTATCATATGATCAGGGGCATTTCTTTACTAGACCTAAGAGATTCAGTAATTGAGGCCTTCTTTTGATATTTTTTTATGAGTATGAGGAGTTCTAACTGAAGCAGAAGAAGGGTGTGGTTCAACATAGGGATCACCCTCATAAAAAAGGATTGAAATAAAGGACTTCTTCTTTAACTGAGATCTAGCCTTTAGATCTGCTATGGGAATGTTATCAGTATCTATGATTTGAATAGCAGCGACATCACTGACAACAGAGGATAGAGTGAAGGGAAAATGAGGAGCCACAGAGAATTAAGTGAATTTGTTCTTAAATTTAGTCCAAGAAGAAAAGTCAGATAACTTTATTAGAATAGTGGATGGAATTTGGGAATCTGTGTTGGCCCTTGTATGGACCACTAATTGGGAGGAGGTATTCAAAGTGAAAGCAGCAGACTTAGGGATTTTCATGGATAAGGCGGAAGCCATATTTTTAGTTGAAGATAAAAGAGAATTTGAGAGATGGTGAGATATGTGGAAAAAGACCTGATTATGAATTGCTTATAAAGAAGAATTTTGGATGATAAAATGTAAAAGAGTTAAATTAAAGTGTTCAGAGAAGGAATTGATGTGAAAGAGTAGCGGAATAATGATGAAAAAACGGTGGCAACTTTTTGAAAAAAGTTGGACTCCTATCATTTTAGCGGTTACATTTAGTATTAAGACAATTAATACTTAGACCAGATGTGCTCAGATGTTTCAACACATAGATTCAAGAAGTAGTTAATGTAAAATCATACCTATAGACTAAAATGTATGAACATGATTACTTGTATGATCTAGTATCTCTGCATAAATTAATACACTGCTTAATTAATTTAGTCAAAAAATTTGGAATTAGGACACACAACTCAATGTGCAAGGCTGAATTAATCAACAAATTTAGCAAAAGATATAGGCAAGAACATGATAATCTAGTTAGTCATTGGAAGGGTTCATGAATTAATTATCCCCAAGTCTAACCTATTCTTTTAAAAATATTTTCTACTTAGTGTCTTAGTAAAAATATCTACAATTTGATTTTCAGTAGAACAAAATATAAGTGAAATAAGACCTTTTTCAACATTGTGGGTGTTTGGATTGGCTTAATTTTAGTTGCTTTTAGCTTTTAAGCACTTTTTCAATTTTGATGGTGTTTAGCAAAGTAAAAAAGTGCTTTTAAGCACTTATTTTTAAGTCAAAATAAGTGTTTATAAGACAAAAGCCAAAAGTAGGGTAGTACCAACTTATGGCTTTTGGCTTATAAGCTACTTATTAAAAGCCAATCCAAACAGGTCCATTGTCTCTAAGAAATTGATGTCATATGTCAATATGCTTAGTTCTTTTATGTTGCACAAAGTTTTTTGCAATATTGATGTCACTAGTATTGTCATAAAAAAATAGAACACAACCATACCAAAATACTTGAGTTGTTACTTAATCCATAACAATTGAGCACAACATGATCCAACATCAACATTCTCAGCTTCAACAATAGACTAGGCTACAACGTTTTGATTTTTAGTGGATCAGAAGATCAGACATAATCCAAGAATGTGTTCCATACACTTAGTGCTTTTTTTGTCCACTAGATAACCTGCATAGTCATTATCAGCATAGCCCACCTACTTGAAATTGTTTCCTTTATGATACCAAAGACCTAGGTTAGTAGTCCCTTTGAGATATCTCAAAATCCTCTTTATAAACTTAAGATGGTATTCCTTAGGATTTGCATTGGAACCTTGTGTTATGAACCAATTTCTTATGTCATGATGGCACCTACCTTATACCACCAGTAGGCCAGCTAAGCCATAGCCTAGAATAATGGGTAATGGGCGAATAGGCATAAACTAGAAAAGATCACATATAATGATATCAATAGTAATAAGAAGTGATAAACTATAACACCTCATATTTTTAGGATAGAATTTGAGTTGTCGTTCTTACGTATATAGAATCGAACCCAAAGATTCTATGAGCCCATTTGGATTGGCTTATTTTAAGTGCTTTTAAGCCAAAATTGACTTTTAAGCACTTTTAAAGTATTTGGGTATATTTAAAAATTATTTATAAGAACTTAATTTTAAGTTAAAATGCTAAAAATAAGCCAAAAGTCATAAGTTAGAAATCTTAACTTATGGATTTTGGCTTAATATGCTAAAAACAAGCCAAAAGTTATAAGTTAGAATTTCTAGCTTATTGCTTATTGCTTATTGCTTATAAGTCAAAAGCCAAAAGTCAATCCAAATAGGCACTATTCCAATATAAGCATGATGATCAATTCTATAGTATGGAAACATCTTTGGATGGTTTGAGATGATAAAAATCTCCTAATTCAAAGACGAGTTGAAAGCTTTTCTATCGATTGAGTTTTAGTAGACGAACCTACTTGGTTAAATTTCAATGATTATTACTACTAAAATATCACCATTTAGGTGATATACTATATACCAAATTAAATATCTTCGATTGTTCTTTTCAACTCATCTTATTTCACCTTAATTTGATATCGGAGTATAAAGTTATGCTCATTTTACTTTGGGGTGTCTGTCTGTCAGAAGGTGGCGAAAGAGTTGACGAGTTGTCAACTAGCTGATGACTAAGTTGACGAGCTAACAACTCAAGTCATCAACCTTAACCAGTAAATGGAAAAATCCAACTAGAGAATGACGAATAGGGTGACGAGTTGTCACCAAACTGACGAGTTATCAACCTAGTCAACTGATGAATTCCTGTAATTTGTTTTGGTTTCTTTCAGGGTATTTTAGTCTTTTTGTTACCTCAAACCCTACCCCTACGACTTAAATCACACATTAAATATTATTTACTCATTATATATTAGTTTCTCATCACTCATTCTTCTCTCCAATCTCAAGAGAGAAAAGCTAGGGTTTCTTCCCCAAAACTCATACTTCCAAGGCTAAGATTCAAGGTATCACAAATTTGGTTCATGAAAAAGGCATGTTGCTAATCTCTAACTTGTATTTTCTTACACTGTGGTGTTATTTACTCAATATTCATGTGTTTTGAATGAGGGTTTGAAATTGGGTTGAGGTTTTTTTTATTGTTATTACTTAAATTGCTTTTCTCATACTTTAAATGAATTATTCATGATTTAATTGATGGTTTTTAGGATTGAATGGGTGCATTGTGGTGATGTCTGGAATGGGGGACATGGGTTTCCCCAATTTTATGGATTTCTATCTTGGTATTGGCATTAACCTTAACCCACTTTGAAAACTTGATTTTGAACATAGATATTTGCATGATTTAACTTATCCCCGTGAGAACATTGCATTGCATTAATGAATACAGGGATAAAAAGATTGGGAATGCCCATGGTGCCCATGATTTTGAATTTTAATTGAAACTGGGGAGTCTAATGGTTAAATGAACTGGATTGACATAATTGAATTAGCTTGCAAGAATATTAGTATGACAATACTAAGTGGTAATGCCTAATAATAAAGACTCTTTGCCTAATGGTTGGGTTATGTGCAAACTATTTTAATTTAAGATTAAAAGGAATTCTATATCTCACCGTAAAGGTATGGTCCCGGGGAGGTGGGCAATATTGAAAATCACGTTTGCTGATGTTGGGGGTCTATATGGATGTGTGTTTGATGCACACATTATATTTTGAAGGGATATCTCCTTGGTGTCTTAGCCTTTCCTCGGTATGTGTGACTAACATATGCTGGAGCCCTTCCGGCAAGGAGAGCCGGACCCATATAGCCCATGGGTGCCTTTAGGACGAGTGAGCTACATAGTTCAGGCTAGTATTTTAAACTATCATATTCATGACCCTTTGTCCTTATCCCGACATGTTATATATGTATATATAATTTTTGTCAATGTGATTTTGACTGGTTTTGATAAATGTAATATTTTATCCTTTTTCTTTGAGTTACATGCCAGTGCTCTCCCCATTACTGTCCCTGGATGCTACATTATTTCATGATGTAGGGCTTGAGGGCTTTGTTGTTGATACCATGCAATGTTAGGTGGTTGGGTACTCCTATAAATCTGATGTGGAGTGGTGAGCCTCCATCTTCTAGAAGGACCAATCATTTTATTAGTTTCTTTATAGCCTTAGTACTTTTGAATTCCTTTTTTCATAGTTGGGGGCATTGTCCCAACTTAGTTTTGTATTCTCGGTTTAGAGGCTTCTGTGGATAAGTATTGGGTTGGTTGATTGATTTGACTCTTAGAATTATCTTTGATTTATCTATCTTTAATATTACAATGTGGTTGGCTTCCACTGTTTAATTTTATTATGCTCTTGAGGTAAGGCTAAAGGGGGTTATCTCTAGCCTATGGTGAACTTGAGATACCCTTCACGACCAGGTCCAGGTTTGGATCATGACAAGCTTACTATCAGAGCCTGGTTCAGGGTTGCTAGGTGTCCACAAAGTTGTGTCAAGTAGAGTCCCCTTTATAAGTGTAAAGCATGCCATACTTATAAAGGATATGCGACAAGGCATTTAGGAAATGTTTCTTATTCTTTTATACTTTAGATCATGCAGTCATGTATGTCATCCATATGAAAGTTATCTAAATTCTGTCCTTGCTCTAGTATTGTGGTCTATGACTCATTATCGAGGCGATACAACTGCAAGAACTTAGATTCCTAATGATGCAATCCTTTCTGATTGAGTCATCAAAGGGTTGTGAAATGTCACAAAGACTTGATAGGAGTCTATTAGTGCATTAAAGTGTATGGATTCAATTGTATACCTCGATCTTCATGAGTTGTGCTTTTTAGCCTGAGGTAAGGTATGGATTCGGTCCCTTTCAAAAACTTTATTCCAGATGTCCCGCTTGTTGACACTCAATTTTGGCTCTCCACACTTAAAATTAGCACATTTAGGCTCCTTGATCGTTAAATGACACAATATGTAATTTTTCATATATTTTTTGCAATTGTTAATAAATTGCTGATAATCATCATTATTTTAGGATTTTTACTCATTAATTGTCATATTTTAATTTTACATAATTTATTGATAATTATCTTTAATTTCATAAATTTTAGAATTTATATCAGTTTATTATTATTTTAATATTTTTGCACAGTCATTTGCATGCGTACACAACATAGCACTGTAATTTTTATTGCACAGTATAATTTTAATTATTTATAGCATAATATATTTTTGTATGATAATTATATTTTTTATTTGTTGTTTATATTTTTCTGTAATTATACATCGGCATCCATTATTTTGTAGGTTATTTAATACGACCTGCAAAAGTGAGTCGATGTAATTATTTTTATACACAAAGCAATAAATCAGTCAAATTAAATTTCCTCACTTTTTAACTTTTTGACTTTATTTCACCTACTATCCCTAATATAAGGGACTTGTTAGGAAAAAGTAAATATGAATACTCTGTATTTTTTTCTTTTTTAAATACTGAACAAATATACATACACACACTACACACACATTATCAGATTTTCACTCTCTCCCTCACTTTCTCTCTTTCTCCATCCCCCACTACTGCCTCTCCACCACCATCGGAGCTTTGGTGCGTTTCTCCAATACCAAAACCTCTTTATTCCAGCCACCACTACTCCATGATGCCACCCTCCCTCTCTTCCTCTACTCTTTTCCGTCGCATCTAGCCGGAAGTGATGATCGGCGAGCTGCCTCCGGTCACCGCCATATTGCCAGTCTCCTTTCTTTTCCCTCTCTTCCTCACTTTGTTATTGTAACACCGAAAAAGGGTGAGATCTGACCACATCTATACAATTTTGGCATTACTCCGGTGATTTGCCGTTGAAGTGATGTCGCCACCTCTACTGCGATACTGAAACCATGGGGTTTTTTGCTGTTACTTCCCTGAACATTAAATCTAGAAGAAATGATACTCTTTCCTCTTTGTTTGTTCCTCATATTGTTGCTTTGAATGTTGTTTGTTTTTGGTTGAAATAGTGTTTTGGGTGATGCTATAATTTGCTTTATCATTATGTTCAGGTTGATGTTTGTTTTACTGGGTTTTGGTTGAGATTTGACCGAAAATTATCTCTTTGCTACTTCTTTTCTATTGTAAAATTTTTGGAGGTGAGTGGGGTACCGGTGGCGTATATTAAAGCAATCAAGGACATGTATAATGGAGCTAAGACCCAGGTGAGAATGGCGGAAGGAGACTCAGAGCATTTCCCTGTCTTGATGGGGTTGCACGAGGGTTCCACTCTTAGCCCATTTTTGTTTGATTTGGTGATGGATGTGTTGACACAACGTATTCAAGGAGAGGTGCCTTGGTGTATGCTTTTTGCAGATGATGTAGTTTTGATTGATGAGATGCAGAGAGGTGTGAATGATAAATTAGAGGTGTGGAGATAGACCCTTAAGTCTAAAGGGTTTAGGTTGAGCAGGAGCAAGACAGAATATTTGGAATGCAGGTTTAATGATGTGAGGCAAGAAGACGAGGTGGTAGTAAGATTGGATTCCCAGACGGTGTGTGAGAGAGATAGTTTCAAGTATCTTGGGTCCATGATTCAGGGGAATAGTGAGATTGACGAGGATATCTTCCACCGTATTGGGGAGGGATGGATGAAGTGGAAGCTCGCCTCACGGGTGTTGTGTGATATGAAGGTGCCGCCCAAGCTTAAAGGCAAATTCTACAGGGTGGCAGTCCGTCCGGCCATGTTGTATGGAGAAGAATGTTGGCCAGTCAAGAACTCTCACATTTAAAAATTGAAGGTGGAGGTAATGCGGATGTTGCATTGGATGTGTGGGCTTAATAGGGATGACAGAGTTCGAAATAAGACTATTCGGGAAAAGGTTGGAGTGGCTTCGGTGGAGGACAAGATACGGGAAGTCCTATTGAGATAGTTCGGGCATGTGATGAGGAGGGCCACGGATGCTCTAGTTCGTAGGTGTGAGAAGCTTGCTTTGGATGGTTTCAGGTAGGGTAGGGGTAGGCCAAAGAAATACTGGAGAGAGGTGATCAGGCGAGACATGGAGCAGTTACAGCTTACTGAGGACATGACCCTAGATAGGAAGATCTGGTGGAAGCGGATTAAGATAGAAAGCTAGTGTCAGTTTGAGTCATTGGGGTAACGCATTACTTGGTAGATGTATTATTCTTGCTAGGACACTTTTTTGCATGCTTTATTACGAATTTGTTTACTATTCTTTGTTTATTATTCCTTGTGGGTGGTGTATTTATGTCTTGACATCTTGTTCCATGCTTTATTAAGTATTTGTTTATTATTCCTTGTCTTGAGCCGGAGGTCTATTGGAAACAACTTTTCTACTTATCCTGAAGTAGTGGTATGGACTACGTACATCTTACCCCCCCCCCAAGACCCCACTATGTGGGAATACACTGGGTTTGTTATTGTATTGTTATTGTATTATTTACTGCTCTTGGTTTGCTATTTCTTCACAATTATCCTGGACCCTTTTGTCCATCACATTTATTTATTTACTGATAATAGACATATACTACACTGTATTTATCTCTCCGTCTGGATATTTGAGGCCACTCCATTACAAAAGATGAATTTTATTTTATCAAAGTTATTATTTTATATTAAGGACCAAAATTTGGCCAAAGAAATTATCTCTCCGTCTGGATATTTGAGGCCACCCCATTAAAAAAGACGGTGTCATGACCCGCGTAAGGGCCCTAGACGTAATAGCATCCCAATCCATGAAGGCCGGGGGCGCTCTTCTAAATCTGGTAATCATGCACAATAATCACATAGTATAAGAAACTTTGCGGAAAACAATACATGACAGATCCATGGTCAATCTAATAACTTGAACAATTTAAAAGGGGAATTCTGAATATTCTAAACACGTGACAATCATCTACGAAATCTCTAACTTTACATTAACCATAATACGTCTGAGACAAATCTGGGACAAGGCCCTCAGTAGACCGTAAAAAAAAGCAATGAAATCTAAAAATCAGGCCTTCCGAAAAGGAGAAGGCTCACCAACTGCAACTTCTAACACATACACGGATCTACTCCAGTATAAGACGCGAAATTGTGCCTCAGATCCTGAAATATAGGGGGTCAATATAGATGTACTGGTACGCAGAGCAATCCAAAATAATGTACTTTTATATATAACATAGGTGAGAGTATTTTATAAAAACGTTATGCAAGAAATAATTTGAAACACATGGGCAAGTTAAATGATTATTCAAGCAAATATGTAGATGTAAAACCATTCTTTATTTTACTTCTGAGTTAGGTGGTCCACCCTACAAGTCTAACAGTCTATGGGCTATATGGAATTCGCCCTTAACTTGATAGCCAAGCCCCCAACCAAAGTTTGCCGCAAGGGTTGAAGTTTCTGTTTTGATATGCCACAGGGCACTAGTCCAGCGTATAATTCCTCTTTGGGAACATAATAACCCGTATCGACAAAATATGGCTTTGGGCAATGAGTTTTCTGAACTCATGCCTTCTTTGGGTAACCACCTAACTCTCTTTAAGCCCAATTTTAATCTTTTCTAAACATGCATAGTTCTAAGTTCAAAATCTGAAAATCTGAATGAAAATATGCATTTTTTTCTATTCTAAATTACCATGTCATTATCTGTATTGGTATCGTCATACCAAGACTTGCAAGTCATGTTCCGAGCCATAAAATCTTATTACAGTTTTTTCTTTCAAAACATAAAGTTCAGACCACCATACTTCAAATAATTCAAGAAGATCCATTCTTCAATGCATTTATCAAATTATGCAAAGATCATTCCTTTCAATCATTTCAACAAATTTTTGGTGGTCATGTAATTTTAGTAAACCATGCAATTCTTTCATTATATATATTCAACATGCAAAACCTCACTTTCATCAAATTGAAAATCAATCTTAAATCTTTCAAAAATAGTTAAGAACATTGATACCATGCTTCTAAATAACATTCTTCAACTCATAACATTCTAAAATCAAAAAGAGTTGCAACATGAGAGGGAGTGTGAATAGTCATGCTCTCAATTAAATATTCAACTCTATTTCATGCATACATATATAAGATTACAAATCAATTTTGGGGAAAGGCCTCAAGACCAAAATAATAATTCCATTTAAGAGTTCATAAGGCACAATCGAAATGTAAATTTCAAAACTCCTTTGTAAATTCATGAATTCTAAACTTAAAATCATATTCAAAGTGTTTAAACCAACCCATGTAGTTTTAGGAAAACCCCACGTACCTTGATTTCATAGTTAGAAGAATGGAATCCGAATCTCAATCATTTTCTTGGAATTCTTGATCCTAGAGATGAGTTCTTGATCTTTGGGGAAGGAGTTAGGGTTTTAATTTTGAGAGGAAGAGTGAATAATAGGCAATTTTGGCTTCTTGGGGCTTAAATTCTATGTTTTAGACGGATTTTGAGTGAGCGGAAGTGACCAAAATGCCCTAGACCCATTAGGAACTGAAATAATGCGTAAAACAGCTTTAAATTTGCGTCAGGTTTCGTGTCGGGGCGCAGTCTACGCGACGCATCAAGATCGCATCAGCTTACTGCCTCACATGGAAAATGCTCTAACTTTTTGCTCGATTTTTGGTTTTTGGCGAAATTGGTATCGTTGGAAAGATAATTCAATTATCTACCATTTGGTGGGTCTTGAGATGAAAAATTTTATATGTATTGAAAGTTATATACATTTAAAGTAGACCCTAGTAGAATCGAATATCAAACTTTGGATGAATGAATGACTCTTAGATCAGCTTTGCTCCAAGTGATTTTTATGAACACTTTTCACCTCATAATCACTTCATACACTAGGAGAAGGATCATTACACATGAATTTAAATATAAACCATGGAATTAGAGCTTATGCACATAGAAAAAAGATTCAATTTCTAGCTCAAAAATACAGGGCGTTACAGACGCACTGTATTTTATCAAAATTATTCTTTTATATTAAGGATCGACACTTGGCCGACGAAGAAATTCTCCGTCGATTTTCGAGGCTTGCACAAATAAAAAGACAGATATTACTTATATAAATACGTAATAAAATAAATAACTTTGGGCGATGACGAAATTTTTATAACAATGCAAAAAGTTTTATGATTCGTATCTTGGCAAGACGATTTAGGACGACTAATAAACCAGCAACCACTTCGTAGCCATGTCGTATTTAAAATCTAATCTGAGCCCATCTTTTAACGAAAATTATATTTTTTAAATATATATGCACACATACGTTCTCAATTTATTTTGATAGTTGTTTATTTGTTACTAACATTTTACTACAAGTGTTTATACAAGTTATTGAGAATATTTATCGGGAATGGCAGGCAAAGAAGATTTTAATTTTTATATTTGTATTTTATATTTCCACACTTGTACAAAATGACAATTATAGTGAAAATTTTATTTTTGAGACGTTGGGCAGGAATGCTTATATACAAATATTTACCATGCGTTTAGGAAAATTTAGGCCCTTAATATTTATATTAAAAAAATAAATTAATTTAGATACTTAATTAGTTCATACTTATACATTGAAAGATATTGTGTCAAACCCCTTTTTTACGCGTACTCCAAAAATATGGATATTTTAAGAGTTGAAAGGGTTTATTATTTAAGTGACAAAAGATGAAAATTTGTTTCGAAAAAAGGATTATTTACATTTTTTATTCAGAGTCGCCACTTGGCATAATCCGATGTGCCAAGTCACCTTTGGAAAATCCCTTTTCGAAACCATTTGACTCTTAAACCAGTTTGCGAACAGAGATTCCGGCTAAGGAATTCTATTGACCGAGGGGAAGGTGTTAGGCACCCCTCGATCCCGTGGTTCGACCACGGTCGCTTGGTAGAGTGTATCAACTATTTTGGCATTATGAAATGTGTAAACCACACAAAAGAACACAATAATCAAACAATAAACAAAACAAAGCAGTCCAAAACATAAAAGTCCAGTCCAATTATATAGTCCAAAAAATAGAAAAATACGAAAATACAAATCCTAGTCTAAAACTAAATCTAAGCTCCAATGCCCTACCCGATGCCTCGGGCCTTCACCACGAACGTCCTCCGGGTACATGATACCTCGGGGCATTCCCCGGTGAATAAATATATACAGGTACTTCGGGGCATTCCCCGGCCAAATTATACAATTGCATTAAATACGATAACTAGAAAGAAACATTCATACGCACATTCCAACATCCAACCAAAACATCAATCTTAAATTCTTGCCTACCCGAACCTATATTGCCTATCCATTTCATTATGGCGTAAATCTATCAAATTCACTTATACCGAATGGAACAAAAGACAATAAACCAAAATCAATCTACGTTCAACTTTTATCAATCTCTCCATTCCTTCCCTAAATCCCCTTATCAATCCATTAAAACATGATCAAATTCAATCTTCAAACCACCAAAAATCGACCCACCAAACATCATGATCATAACAATCGACATCAACAAAGTTCAACGAAACATAATCACAACCAATTCAATATACCAAGATAAATAAAAGAGAGTGGGTTAAAGAAATGGACCTCACTGACACTTGCTTTTGTCGATAATAAAGAAATCCGAAGACCAAGATACTCGATCGGAGAACCTCACAACGAGCAAACCAAACTCGGTATTAAAATAATAACTGGACAGCTCCAAAACCTGTGAATAAAAAAACTTTACTATACGAAACCCAACCAAGAACGATGACGAGATTCGATAAAGGCGACTCGAAACCCACTATCGACGTCGAAACAGGAAATAGACAAAACCAAAATCAACTAAAGACAACAAAAAACCCAAAACCAACACAGATCGAGCTCTGGGGACTCCGGTGATGGAGATCTGGAGAGTTTAGTTGATAGTCGGCGATGGAGATCTGGCGGTTTGGTCGAGAGTCGGCGGTGGAGACCCGGCGGTTTGGTCGTGAGCCGGCGTCGGTCGGAGCAAAGGCAGCGACGGGCTGACTGTCGGATCTGGCCGACGCGCCATGGCCGGAGCTGGTCAGATCTGAGTGAAGGCGGCGTTCGGTTGGCAGCTTTGCCAGCACCGGCGAAGCTATTGGAGGAGAGAGAGTGTGTGAGTTTTTTAGAGAGAGAGAGAAAGTGCTGATGCTTTTTTATTTCTTGTTACTTTCTACTGTTCATTCATTTTTGTGTATGTGGGGTATGTATATATATTGTGTTTTGAGGCCTTTCATTTTTGACAAGAAAAAAAAAGGGAGGGTGGGGTAACGTGGGGTAGGGGTAGTGGTGAGGTGTTATATTTTTATTGGGTAGGTGGTTAGAATAAGATAGGGTTAGTTATTTTATTATTTGTTTATTATTTTTTTGTATTTTGTGGGGTGTAATCACGTGGGGGAGGGTGCATGATATGCTACGGTAGAAATGAATAAAATGAACTTTTGAGGGGGACAAAATTACGTGTCTACATCATGCCCCCTTTGAATGTAAACACGCAGTGTTTTCAGACAAAGAAGTAGACAACGAGATAGAATTTTGTCCGACCATTATTCAAAGGAATAAACAGAAGAAAGAAGGACTATTGGGTCTTGAATTAGGACAGCCTACCAACCCAAGTTATAAAGGGATCGAGTGACAAGTATTTCCAGGGATTGGACAGAGATGAACTATACCGAGTTGGAGAATCGAGTGAGGTTCCGTCGAGGTTCCGGTCCGCGGCTCTGTTATTACATCAAAAATGCAAATTACAACTTAAAACATAAATGAAATTACAAAAATCCTATCTATACTTCTGTTGGTTCTTGACTCGGCTTTCATCACCCTATTCTTCAGGCGGGCTCCTGACTTGCCATTTCTTTCAACTTGTTGCTTGGCTTTCAATTTCTTCACTTCGTTGCTTGACTTTTTGTTTCTTCACCCTATTCTCCAAGCGGGCTCCTAATTTCCTATTTTATCACCCTGTTCTCCAGGCGAGCTCCTGACTGGCTATTTCATCACCCTGTTCTTTAGGCGGGCTCCTGAAACCCAAAATTAAAACTAGAACGAACAATATCCCAAACAAAAATTATAGTAAAATAGTATTTCATTTTTGAAAGTGTTGTCCCATTTTTTAGGTGGGTCCTGAACAGAAAGTAAAATCCCATTTTCAGGAGGGTCCTGAGCAGAAAATAAATTCCCATTTTTCAGGAGGGTTCTGAGTAGAAAGTAAAATCCCATTTTTCAGGAGGGTACTGAACAGAAAGTAAAATCCAATTTTTCAAGAGGGTCCTGAACAAAAAGTGAAATCCCATTTTTCAGGAGGGTCTTGAATAGAAAGTAAAATCCCATTTTTCAGGAGGGTCCTCAACATAAAGTAAAATCCTTGAACAGAAAGTAAAATCCCATTTTTCAGGAGGGTTCTGAACATAAAGTAAAATCACTGAACAGAAAGTAAAATTCCAATTTTCAGGAGGGTCCTGAACAGAAAGTAAAAATCCCATTTTTCAGGAGGGTCCTGAACATAAAGTAAAAATCACTGAACAGAAAGTAAAATTCCCATTTTTCAGGAGGGTCCTGAACAGAAAGTAAAATCACTGAACAGAAAGTAAAATTCCCATTTTTCAGGAGGGTCCTGAATAGAAAGTAAAATCCCATTTTTCAGGAGGGTCCTGAACATAAAGTAAAAATCACTGAACAGAAAGTAAAATCCCATTTTTCAGGAGGGTCCTGAACAGAAAGTAAAATCCCATTTTTCAGGAGGGTCCTGAACAGAAAGTAAAATCCCATTTTTCAGGAGGGTCCTGAGCATAAAGTAAAATTCTTGAACAGAAAGTAAAATCCCATTTTTCAAGAGGGTCCTGAACATAAGGTAACATCCCATTTTTCAGGAGGGTCCTGAACATAAAGTAAAATCCCATTTTTCAGGAGGGTCCTGAGCATAAGGTAAAATCCCATTTTTCAGGAGGGTCCTGAGCAGAAAGTAAAATCCCATTTTTCAGGAGGGTCCTGAACATAAAGTAAAATCCCATTTTTTAGGAGGGTCTTGAGCATAAGGTAAAATCCCACGGATGTGCATTTCCAATGGTAGCTGAATTAAGTAAAGCGAATCTTCCCCTATTTCAAAAAAGAAAATTTGTCAGTTAAAAACTTAGTGGTAGTTTGCAGCACTTGGCTTTCCAGGCATTTGCTCTAGTGTTCATTCCCTTCATTTTGTTTCAGATTGCTGACATTTGCCCCTGCTTTGTTGTGTCATTGACCCAAACTCAGATCATTAAGAGTGACTCCAAAATAACCACAGTATCTCTGCTTTGTTATGCTTCTCAGATAAATCCTTCAAACCTTGGGGTTTCATTAGTTCCTAATTATGTCTCTTTCATATGCTGACTTTGTCTTGCATTGTGCAATTGAAAAAGTTGGTGGCCAGTTTTGAATTCGTTTCTCACTTGTTTTGATATGGACTTGACTCAAAAACAAGAGAAAAATGACAATGACCTTTATTTGGACCACTGACTCAAGAAAACAAAATAATATAAAGAGAAGAAAGAAAAGACAATGAGTGTCCCCATTTGAAACAAAGAAATGACAAATTTTCTAAAAATGACAATCAACTCTAATGATTATGCCATGCCTTTTGGATTAAGCTACCTGATCTTTCCATCCAACCTCTCTACCAATTATTGTTGAGTTAATGGCCTTGAAACTGAGTTGTTTCCTTAGACCAATTGCATTCAGACCTCATTCGGCTAGTGACGTTTTGAAGGGTCTTTCCCTCAGCTCACCCTTGTCCTATGGTGTCTGTGAGGGTTTTTACTAATGAGACTCTCTTATTCTCATTTCTCCCAACTCACAATCATCTCACGGTGCCCGTGAGGGTTTTCACCAATAAGACTCTCTTTTTTATCTCTCTCAACTTACTATCGCCTTACGGTGCCCGTGAGGGTTTTCACCAATAAGACTCTCTCATTTTTATTTCTCTCTTGATTCCTTGGGCTGAGGAAGGTAGGTAGTTCCCAAATACATCAGCATATCCCTTGCATGCTTTGCCTTAACATCCCTAAAGATTGATCTGAAGGTCTTTTCTTTAGTTGTAACTTGGCTTTTGGATAGGGTTAAAAAGAAAGGATGGCGTGAGGCCCAAACGACACTTGAAGTGGTTTAGGACTTACAACTTTTGGAATCGACTCAAACAATGAGGATTAACTCATGCCCCAGTTTCTTTTGACTGAGTGATTCTAAATTATTTATTTGGTTGGACCGAGCCCTTAGTGGGGCAGCCTACATATCTTACCCCCGAGAGAGGAGAATCAGGTCATGCGTAGTTCCGGCAGCTTGTCCTTTTACTTTGATCTGATTTTTCTCTTCTTTGTTTTTCACTTTGCGATTCTTTTTTTTTCTAACTCTATTTTTCTTGACACTCTTTTTTTTGGAAACATTTTTGTCTCTTTTTTGTAACTTTTGACTTTATCTTCTTACTCGACACTATTCTTTAAACTTTGCTTACTCTATCTTGATTCCAAAAGAGGGGTATGAAAGAAAATAACACTAAGGCTCAAATGGGGTAAACAAAGGATGACACAATGTTTGGATAGCAGAATGAAATGCCTTCATCATATCAATCCTTGAGAATTCAAGTATATAGCATGCAATGTGAAAGTACACGACCGATATCACTTATGACATGTTTTACAACACTAACTTGCCTCGAACATGTGTTTCACCTCTTTTTATATACTTGCCAAAGATACAACTCTACCTTTGTTATGCATCCTTCACATCGAGTGATTCATGCTTCTGTGGAGCTGATTATCTTCTTGTTAACCTTGATATAGGGATCACACGTCCACTATTTGACCTAATTGGGACCTATCTTTCGATCGATAGACAAGTTATTCTTGTGATTCTCAAAATAATTGCCTTAACCTATTACCAAATGTCTCAGCACTCCATCTATTTTCTCATATGCTCTTTTTTTCTAACTTTAATCCTCTGATTCAAAGTTCATGCTTAAACTGGATTTTAAGATCTGGCTGAAAAATTCACTGCATGTCATATCACTAGAGTTAACACAAAATGTACTATGTAAAGAAAACAAACAAACGACACATATTTAAAACAAAAAGGAAAATGAGACACTTCATTTAGTCAAAACAAAAGATAGAAGGGTTTGAACATAAACAACAAAAGGACAAAACAAGACAGATCCCGAACTACAACCCTGAAATAATTCGGAGAACAGAAAATAAAACAAAACAAGCTACCGGACCCTTTCCTAGTAAGGGGAGAGGTGACTTCTTAATTGCTCAGCCTAACATCTTAGCCACTGGTTTGCATATCAGCATGACTAGAGCTTTCCTCACTGTCAGTGTTCTGCACCATGATTGATTTATCTTGAATCATCTTTTCAATTTCTCTTTTCAAAGAACGAAAATCTTCAATACTGTGACCCTGAACATCAGAATGATATGCACATCATACATTAGGATCAAAACTTCTTGAATGTGGGTCGGGAGTATACCCGAGGAGAGGAGTGATCATGTCCTGCTGTACCAATCTCTGGAATAAACTTGCATACTACTCTCCAATGGGTATGAAGTTATATCTCGACTTCTGTCTCATTTCATTATTTGGCTTAAATTGAAAACCAGGCTTAGAAGGGCTTCGGTATGTATGTGGAGTTGGAGGATGACTCGGCAAAGTTGGCGCACACCAGTGTGGTTAAGATGGAGTTTGAACATAAGGTTAAGCATTATACACTTGATATGGAGGTGGGGGAATGGGATATAATGGATTTTGATAAAGATTCTGTGGAGCTTGGGCATAAGCTTGGGTTTGAGCCCGTGGGTAACGATGGTGTGGTCCTCTTGCCCATGCCTGTTGTCCAAATGCAATGGAAGATGTATCTTTCACATTCTTCTTTCCTCCCATACTTCCCAAACCTTTATGAATTTCTTAAGTAGTCATTTTTAATGTTGCAAAACTCACAATGCGACTAGTTTTAATTCCATCCTCTATCATCTTCCCCATTTTGAGGACCTCAACAAATGGCTTGCCTAATGCAGGTAACAAGTGTTGATAATATGTTTCATCTTGCACTTGAATAAACGCCTCCACTATCTTACTTTCTTTCATTGGCGGTTTCATCCTAGCAGCTTGTTCACGCCATCTAATCGCATACTCTCTGAAAGTTTCAGTACTCTTTTTATTCATATTAGTTAAGGATTTCTCGTCAGGAATCAACTCCATATTGTATTGAAATTGTTGCACGAATTCATTAGCCAGGTCATCCCAGTTATTCCACGTGTCGATGTCTTGATCAACAAACTATTCTGAAGCTAGACCTGAAAAACTCTCACCAAAATATGCCATGAGCAACTCTTCCTTCCCTCCAGCGCCCCTTAGCTGGTTGCAATAGCGTCTCAAATGTGCTATAGGATCGCCATGTCCATCATACTTCTCAAACTTTGGCATTTTAAAACCAAGAGGAAGATGTACACTTGGAAACATGCACAGATCTTTATATGAGACACTTTTGTACCCCCCAAGTTCTTGCAAGTTTTTCATAGTCAGTTCCAAACTTCTCAATTTTCTGGCTATTTCCTCTTGTTCTTCTGTCATAACAGGTTTCTCAGTGTTAGGAGGGAATTCAGGCGGTTGAGGAAAAACGTAAGGACCCATCGACTTAAATGTGGGCTCGGGAGCATAATGCTGATCACTAAAAATATTTAATACAGGGTCGCTTGTAGAGTGAGGAATCACAACCGTTGGATTAACATTAAAAGCAGGAGCTTCAGACGGAAGTGGGGCTGCAAAAGCATGAATAGCAGGTGGAGCCGAGCATGTGGTAATTTTGTATTGAGGAGTGAGGAAATGAATATTGGAAGTGGTTGGATATTGTTGCCCCGGAGTCGATCCTGATGCATGTTGTGGCATATCAACAAAAATGGGAAATTGTGCATGTGACACGGGAGGCAAGCTAGACAGATATTCCAGATTATCAGTGGGAACCGGAGGAGGCGGCAACCCATTAGCCCAATCTCGATGCATTTCTATTATTTGCCGCCTTAATTTCCGAATCTCTTCATTATCTCCTACATTCTCATTCACCGAACTCCCTATCAGATTAGTGACAACTAACTCGGTATCCTTGTTGGCCATAACTTCCTCTGTGACTTGGAGCAATATGGAGGACCAACCAAAATGCCACAAACCAACCACCTTAAACTAACTGGACAAGAGATAGCAAATGGTTAGAGTTCAACAGTTTTTCAAAACCTCTCTATTTTTTTTTATTTTTTTTGAAAAGATCACCGAACCCAAGAAGGGCGCCTACGTATCTCACCCCCGAAAGGGAAGACTCGGGTGTGAGTAGTTCGTGAAGTCGTGCCAAAATGGCCAATTGAACTCTTTCTCTTTTTTTTTTCTTTTTGAAACTTTAAGAGGAAAAGAAAATAACAAATTGTCAAAAAGAACTGACGAAAATCTTTTTTTTTTGCATTTTTAGGCTTAACATCCTTATACAAAATGAAAACTATGATTAACAAAGAAAAATCTTTTGGGTTTTTTGATTTTGAATTTCATATGAAAATGAAACTTGAAACTATTAGAGAAAAATCTTTTTGTAGTTTTCTTTTAGAGATGTATATGAAACACCTACTCTAAATGAAGAGTGAAGAAAATCTTTTTGAATTTTCAGATTTCTGTACAAAAATGAAATCTATGATTACCGAAAAAATATTTTTGGATTTTTTTTTTATTATTTTGAATTTCATGCGAAAAATGAAACCTGAACCTGTTAAAGGGAAATATTTGTTGTTGTTGTTTTCTTCTAAAGATGTACATGAAACACCTACTCTAAATGAAGAGTGAAGAAAATCTTTTTGGATTTTTGACATAAGATCAACCAAAAATGAACCCTACGACTATTGAGGAAAATCTTTTTTTTTTTTTTTTGAACTTACGTACTTTACAAAACGTAAAAAAAAATCTTTTTTGAATTTTTTGGATTGTGCAAAACAAAAGCCATAACGAATTCTAAAATAAACTACGATACTCCTCTTTTTTTTCCGTTCTTTTCGACTCACCTTTCTATCTATTTTTTTTCTCTTTTTCGTTTTTGCCTACACACCTTACTCCTAACAAAATAATTTTTTTTTCAAAAATCAGTCCGTCAAATGACCACGTTACCCTTAATAATGCAACAGTTAGCACGTAAGGATGCTTTAAAGGGGAGTCTCCTACAAAAGTCATGTGGGGCCCGCTAGGTCTCCGCATGATGCACTTAAGCATGACCTAAAGGCTGACCTACGTTGTGGTTTACTAACAAGGCTGTTCGGGGGAGCGTATGGTCGATAGTGGCTGCTTTGCTTTCCACCTACTCCATAACACCGACGACTCCCCCCCTAAAATAAGGGTGACTCAACTAGAGGTTGTGTACAACACATGTACTACGGACTTGTTGCAGAAAGAAGGCCGGGGGGAGGACTCATGATGACAGATATAAAGCGGTAACACATAGGATAAATAATATAAACAAAGAGCACGAAAAAGCACAAAAATTAAAAATAACACAAACAATAACCAAAAACAATGTTTATACACTCGTAATGCCAAACAAAGCCGATACGACTCCAAAAATAGCTCAAATTCTAAAAACTTGTCATATTCTCCAGCAGAGTCGCCAGAAGCTGTCACACTCCTTTTTTACGCGTACTCCAAAAATATGGATATTTTAAGAGTCGAAAGGGTTTATTATTTAAGTGACAAAAGATGAAAATTTATTTCGGAAAAAGGATTATTTGCATTTTTTATTCAGAGTCGCCACTTGGCATAATCCGGTGTGCCAAGTCACCTTTGGAAAATCCCTTTTCGAAACCATTTGACTCTTAAACTAGTTTGCGAACAGAGATTCCAGCTAAGGAATTCTGTTGACCGAGGGGAAGGTGTTAGGCACCCCTCGATCCCGTGGTTCGACCACGGTCGCTTGGTAGAGTGTATCAACTATTTTGACATTATGAAATGTGTAAACCACACAAAAGAACACAATAATCAAACAATAAACAAAAAAAAACAGTCCAAAACGTAAAAGTCCAGTCCAATTATACAGTCCGAAAAATAGAAAAATACGAAAAAATAAATCCTAGTCTAAAACTAAATCTAAGCTCCAATGCCCTACTCGACGCCTCGGGCCTTCACCACGAACGTCCTCCGGATACATGATATCTCGGGGAATTCCCCGGTGAATAAATATATACAGGTACTTCGGGGCATTCCCCGGCCAAATTATACAATTGTATTAAATACGATAACTAGAAAGAAACATTCATGCGCACATTCCAACATCTAACAAAAACATCAATCTTAAATTCTTGCCTACCCGAACCTATATTGCCTATCCATTTCATTATGGCGTAAATCTAGCACATTCACTTATACCGAATGGAACAAAAGACAATAAACCAACATCAATCTACATTCAACTTTTATCAATTTCTCCATTCCTTCCCTAAATCCCCTTATCAATCCATTAAAACATGATCAAATTCAATCTTCAAACCACCAAAAATCGACCCACCAAACATCATGATCATAACAATCGACATCAACAAAGTCCAACGAAACATAATCACAACACACATAATCACAACCAATTCAATATACCAAGATAAATAAAAGAGAGCGGGTTAAAGAAATGGACCTCACTGACACTTGCTTTTGTCGATAATAAAGAAATTCGAAGACCAAGATACTCGACCGGAGGACCTCACAACGACCAAACCAAACTCAATATTAAAATAATAATCGGACAGCTCCAAAACCCGTGAATAAAAAAACTTTACTATATGAAACCCAACCAAGAACGACGACGAGATTCGATAAAGGCAACTCGAAACCCACTATCGACGTCAAAACAGGAAATAGACAAAACCAAAATCAACCAAAGACAACAAGAAACCAAAAACCAACACAGATCGAGCTCCGGGGACTCCGGTGATAGAGATCTAGCGGGTTTGGTCGAAAGTCGGCGGCGGAGATCTGGCGGTTTGGTCGAGAGTCGGCGGCAGAGACCCGACGATTTGGTCGTGAGCCGGCGTCGGTCAGAGCAAAGGCAGCGACGGGCTGACTGTCGGATCTGGCCGATGCACCGCGGCCGGAGCTGGTCAGATCTGAGTGAAGGCGGCGGTCGGTTGGCAGCTTTGCTGGAGAGAGAGAGAGAAGAAATTTACCGAGGAGAAGGCAACGGTGTCATCGTCACCGTCGTTGGTCAGACGGTGGTATCGCCGGCCGGTTGGTGGGTTGCTCCGGCGCTGGCGAAGCTATTGGAGGAGAGAGAGTGTGTGAGTTTTTTAAAGAGAGAGAGAAAGTGCTGATGCTTTTTTGTTTCTTGTTACTCTCTACTGTTCATTAAATTTTTGTGTATGTGGGGTATGTATATATATTGTGTTTTGAGGCCTTTCTTTTTTGACAAGAAAAAGAGAGGGGGGGTGGGGTAACGTGGGGTAGGGGTAGTGGTGAGGTGTTAATTTTTTATTGGGTAGGTGGTTAGGATAAGATAGGGTTAGTTATTTTATTATTTGTTTATTATTTTTTTATATTTTGTGGGGTGTAATCACGTGGGGGAGGGTACATGATATGCTACGGTAGAAATGAATAAAACGAACTTTCAAGGGGGACAAAATTACGTGTCTACATATTGCATAGTTTTTTTCTTTAATATACTTTTCTGATATTTTTTTATTTTTTACGCAATTCTCATCACGTGTTAGACAAATTTAGGCCTTTAATATTTATATTAAATTGATTTATACATTTAATCAAATAATTCATGTCTTTTACATTAATCAATATTATGTAGTTTTTTTCCTTAAAATAATTTTTCTTTATTCAATTTTGTCTTTACATACATATTTATATATATATTTTACGACAACATACAAATTGTATTATTTCAATACATATTGTATATTTGTATTTACAAACACTAATTTTTCTCTTTTCCCTTTTAATAAATCTAAGTCTGACCGGGAACCACATTTGTGGATTCTGAAGGGTGCCTAGTCCCTTTCCTTCAGAATAATTTGAACCCTTACCTAGAGTTGAAAATGGTTTCTTAGATTAAATAAAGTCATACTTTTTAAATAAATAAATAGGTTTCCTATTTTTCCTTTAAAATAAGGTAGCGACTCTGTAAAAATTTATTCATTTAGAGTCCATAATGTCATGCCTGTTTTGATCTTAGGTAAAAATTGGGTATGACAGTTTGGCGACTTCGCTGGGGATACAAGGTTTTAATCATTACAGATTTAGGTAAATATTTACGTTTTTATACATTGCCATTTGTTTCATGCTAATTGTCTTGATTAATCTCGTTTATGTGACATAAATTATTTATTGGTTATTATTTTGTATAAATTGTTCATTTGTTTATCGCTTTATATAAATTGGTCTTCCGTTCATATTTCCTCTATTTTGAAATACTGACACTCACACACATTGTAAATGCGGATTGTACATTGTACTTTCCCAAAATTCTTTCATATCATCTTATTTTAGAGAGTTGACGCATATGTGGGGTGAGCGGGAGTTTTACTGCCGTGGGACTATACGTCTTCTCATATAGGAAATTCAAGTCTGTGTCTACCCACTCTTAGTTAACATAGGATATATCTAAAATAACACCTTTTTAGGCGCATGTATCATTAGTCAACTTTATGTTCGAAGGGTTTACGACCCAAGTGACATATTATTATAGTCCTTGTACATATTTGAAGGATTATTATGTTTGTACATATTTATTTGCTCTAAATTGGTTGTACTTTAGTAGGGAAGGTGTTTCTAATTTTTGTTTTGCATAGCAGATCAGTTAAGAAATACACCTTAGAAACATCGCCATTAGTTATGTATAGGTTTGAACTATGTTTTGACCTGATTCTTGTCCTAACAAGATACGTAAGCAACCCTACATTAGGGTTTGGTCTCTTCACTATTTTAGAATAATTTCTCTGGTACTCTAAACTAGGGCAATTTTCTAGAACAGTTCAAAGACGCTCCCCAGAAGCCTTCAAGAGCGCAAATTAATAGCTCCTTAAATCCAAATTTCATTATCATTAGTTCCTAGTCAGCCTACTTTCAAATCCTCACCCAATTTTGGTGCGAGAATACCTAACTTCTTCTTTCAAACATCATAAATCATGTATCGATTCTCATTTTCAAAAGCAAGGGTTCAATATTTTTTCAGTTATAATAATTTTGTCAACTGCGGTGAAATAATGTCATAATTTCTTCAATGTCTGACTTTTCAATCTTGTCAGTATAATGAAGTAGTGTCAAAGCTCCCCCATGCATGATATTCATTCTCTCGATCATTTGGTCAGAAAAATTTTGTTGTTAAAAATAGTTTTTTCCTGATTGTCTTTCATATTATTTTCAAGGATGACAATCATATTTTTCCTAATCATACATTGCATATACAAAATTGCAAATTTGTTTGAATTACGCAGACCTAATTCTTGTTTTCGCAAGATACGTAGGCAAACCTCATTTGGGTTCGGTCCCATTCTTTTTTTAATAAGAAATAAAATTGACTTGGTTGATATCAATACAGTTAGGAGTGTGCATGAGAAAGAGCAAATTGGTACGATGAAAATGACCGATTTCATGGTAAATCATAGATTCTTTTGGTACCTTTTATCACACCTGCGCAACACTTGAAAATGCTCTTGCATATATTTAAGACAAAAATGGAGCCAACCTCATTGTTTTATGTGCATTGTATGGCGAGCTTTAGTTTAATTCACTACATTGCATTATTGATCTAGAACTTGGCCTAAATGTACGTTGAGGCAAAATTATGAGTTACACTTGTTTTAGGAAAGGATCGTAGGCTTTTTTTTTTACCCGATTGTGCCTTTCACAGCCCACCAAATGACATTAATCCCTAGCCTTTCCTCTTTTGAGCCTAAAACCTTTTCTTTGGATAACCGCATCTGAGCCTATACCTTTTTGAGTGCTTACGTGCACTATCCCTCTCTTGAGCGCACTAAATATGTGCAATTTACCCAAAACACATCAAAATCAGTCCACTCCTAACACTTGATGAGCATCTCCCCTTAGGAGTACTATGGTCATTTTAGCTTCTATTTTGTAATGTACTATATAAGGAACATTTTAGGTCATTTAATCTTAGTTTTTAAGAATGTTGTAAGTCATAAGACACCAAGAAACACAAGTTCTCTCTCTAAAGAGGCTTGACCGAAACTAGGGCTTAAACAAGTGTGGAATCACTTGTGTTTGACTTTTGCTTGGAAACGTCGATGCTTGGAAGGTGGAATCCGATCTTTTGTCTTCGTAAGAGATAGGTTTTTATTGTGTGTAGTCTTAAGGGTCCAAGAGTCTACCACTTTCTTGGATTCTTAAGATTACATCTTCATTGCTCTATCTATCTATCCTTTTTACTTTTATTGTAATCTTGTTAGTGTTTTGTGTCTTGTAATTCCAAATCGTTGGTTGTTGTTATCATATTGTTATTGTCATCATCTTGTGTTGTTAACTTAGTTTGGGGTGTGGCTGATTTGGTGTTAAAACACCTTGTAATCTCTTCCTTCTTGTTCTTGTTCTTGAATCCGAGAGTGGTCATCAAAAGGGTCCTTGGTTCTTTGAACTAGTGGACTGTTTTGGTGAGTGTTTCTTGTGTTTCTTTGTTTTTAGTGTATCACTTAGCCTCTAACAATAAGGAAAAGAGGTACTACATGACAAACACAAAAGTGTCGATTCATTAACTACTTAAAACTTCTGATTGTAGATGTTATGTTTACATTATTATATTAAAGTGTGATTTGAGAAGTGGTTTGAAATTTTTGCACTTCATTAAAAATCTTCGCAATAGATAAAATCTTCTAATTTTAAATAATTAAAGATTGCACGTGTGAGGCACGTATGATTCAACTAGTATTATAAATAGGTATGGAAAATAGGTATGGTGGGCATCAATAAACAAATTTGTGAAGGTATAATACATAAACATTTCGTTTAACTTAACACCAAATTACCTCCAACTCTGGTGTGCACAAGTAGGCACATTAACTTGAATAAAGTTGAACAAGTAGACACACATGTTTTATGTGGCATAATACGTATAGGAAACCATGTAGGGCAAGAATTGACCATGTAGGATGCTACATAAGATATATGTATCTACTTGTTCAACTTTATACAAGTTAAAGTACCTATTTGTGCATATTCAAAATTGAAGATCATGATGTGACATGAGATCACGTTAAAGGGCATGTTTATGTACTGTGACATTTGTGAATTCAAGAAAACTTCCAACATTTGAGACTACATCTGAAATGCGTGGCAGGGCAGTGGGAATGGGGCTACGGGAGCAACGTGAAGATAACGTGTGTCGCACTTGAGAATATTTTTTTTATTTTTAACAAAGAGGGTCGGCCAAGGAGAGCCACATACAAGAATTTGAGATCATGTATCAGAAACATGTAACAAAATAAAATTTCTACTCAATTTTAACTACTAAATTTGACTTCAAATTAAAGTTTCAAATCACGTCTCATCATTCTTAAAATTCGTATATTGCCTCGTATATATGTTTTCAAAGAATTCCAATCATGACCATTGAAATCAATCCTTTTTTTAATTTTTGAGTTGTTCCTCTAGTTCTCCCTTTTCTAAATAAGGCTACATCTTCAAATTGAAATTAAATTCTGCAACAAATTAAACTTTTGTATTAACCAAACAAAGAGTTTACATTATTGTCCATGAAAAGGAAGATTTCATAGTGCCATCACAAAATAGCTAATAAAGAAAAAAAAACTTAACGTATTTTGTCAAACTCCCCAACGTGTCCTCTACCATGGCCATACAGATCGTCGAGCTTAAATGTTTTCTTGATGAATCTAACATAAAATTGGACTAGCCCTTATCGTTGTTTTCGAATATTATCAATTTTTGAATAAATGAATCTAACTAAAAAGAAACGAAGAAAGTAGAAGACAAAATTATCATTTGATTTTTCTCATACTGTTTGACATGTGTACTTGTGCGATTCACAATTGAGGGATGAATTTTATAGTTTGATAATAAGAGATTATAAATATCGTGGAGTAACAAAAAAAACTTAATATATCCTAATTTCAAATATTAAGAATAATTTTACACATATATAGTATCTTTTAAAGTTGAAGAACAAATTAAAATTACGAAAGTAGTATATATTAACTTGCAAACCTAAATTATTACATTTAATTTACAAAATGATACTTATGAATTTTATTTTTGAAACCAAAGAGCAAAATATTATATTTTGGTTAAAGTTAATTGATATTATTCAATAATTTCTTCTTATTTCATACATGTATTTTATAATAATTGATGGCTTAACGTGATATACACGTGCAACGCACGTATCTTAAACTAATAATAATAAATATAATAATAATAATAATACTTATTATTAATAAATTTTTGAATCTGTCAAGGGGCAAGAGGGCGTGACGAGAAAACAATATTTTATCACTTTTCAAGATTTGAGAAAGGCCGAACGCTTTACCGGTCAAGTTGGAACATGGAAAAGTGAAACCAATTTATGATGCCAACAAGAGACACATGGGAAACATCAAGATTTTTTGGTACTACTACAAGGGTAAAAAGGAGCCGAGTGAGGGGCACATGAGAGAATATTATCTCGCACCTAACTATGTCCCCCAAAACAAAGTTGAGAGAAACCATGTCGTACTTACACTGCTCACCAAGACCATTAAAATACCACTACCAGCTGATGAGGAGGAGATGGACACCACTTAATCCAATGAGCAGCAGATTATGTAATCTTTACAACTCCTTCAACTTCAAGACTCGCCCATCCTTACGAAACCCTAAGTCTAGCCTTAAATTCAGTCTATCGTTAATTTGGGATCCAACTTTGCCAGACCCAATTTACTAAAATTTGAATTACAAGTAGAGTTCAACGACTTTAATAATATAAAAAAATAATTTATAATTTTGTCGGTCTATTAACAGGTAAAATTCACTAAACTTATAATCATCTAAACATATATGCCTTTATTAAGTTTGAGGATTGTTGCATATTTACTAAAATTGTAATGTCCAAGATTACTTGCATGAATGAAAAATACCTTTTTACCATCACTAAATGTGTTTCCGTTTGTAATCCAATTTAATTTAGGATAAGAGGAACTAATTTCTTTTATTTATCATATTATAATTGAGTGTTAAATTTTGATTAAAGAGTCTGCCCCTCCATACTCGTCGTTAAGGGTTGGGCTGGAGTTATAAAAGCCTAATACCAGAATAAAGGATTTGTCCTCGAGAAATTGACATATATATACCACTTTCTAGTATAATTGGCCAAAAAAAAAAATAGCCAATTAAAAATTGATAAAAAGGAGACCTAAACTAATTGGCATAAATTAGCAACTAATAAAAAGTTACGCCTCTTTTTAAGGGATAAGAATATGGGAGAAGGACAAAAATAGCTTCGTGGCAAAAATAAAAGATATAAAAATAGCCCATGTTTCAAAATATTATTTTTTGGCCATTTCGCTAGCTAAAGCTGCCTTCTTTGACTTTTTTTTTTGTAATTTTGCTGATTTTGTCTTTTTTGTTTTACTTTTGTTGTTCTCCTTTTATTATTATTATATAAAATGTAAAGATTGTAATTTTTTTTGTTCTTTTTTCGGTGTTTTTTTTCTCTGGTAGTTGTGTTTTCTTCCTTTTCCTTTTTATTTTGGTTGTGCTCATTTTTTTTTTTAAAAAAATATAATGTTTCTATACATTTTCTTAATCCTATCAATAAATAAAGCAATCAAATAAAATTTTGTAGTTTTCTTTTAAAATAATCAAATACCAATTTATAATGTCGTAATCAAATAAAATTTTATATTTTTTTGAAATACAATTTTTTAAAAATAACATATTTTATGACTTATATACATGTTTTAAAACTATTTTCGTGTCTTTTATTTTTGCCAAGAGGCTATACACATTCTGTACACTATTTAGGTAAAATAACTATTTAGATACAAACTCTATACAATATTTATGCAGTTTATATACATCCTATAGATATACATATTCTATACAACAATGATACAAATACTATACAGATCATATATAGAAAATATATTCTATATAATGTAAGTTTTATACACATCATATACAAACCTTAAATATACTGTTTTTATACACATAATATACAAATCTTAAATATGCAGTTTTTATACACATCATATACAAACCTTAAATATGCAGTTTTTATACAGTTTTTATAC
Organism: Capsicum baccatum var. pendulum; assembly: GCA_030864225.1. NCBI lineage: Eukaryota > Viridiplantae > Streptophyta > Magnoliopsida > Solanales > Solanaceae > Capsicum > Capsicum baccatum. The sequence goes on from CM061550.1 coordinate 81,760,463, forward strand.
ACATCATATACAAACCTTAAATAAACAGTTCTTATACAGTTTTTATACAAATCATATACAAACCTTAAATATACAGTTTTTATACACATCATATACAAATCTTAAATATACAGTTTTTATACACATAATATACAAAACTTAAATATGTAGTTTTTACACAGTTTTTATACACATCATATACAAACCTTCAATATACAGTTCTTATACAGTTTTTATACAAATCATATACAAACCTAAAAAATATAGTCTTTATACATTTTTTATACACATCATATACAAATCTTAAATATACAGTTTTTATACACATCATATACAAACCTTCATTTCTCTGAAATCTCCATAGATAATCAATCCTATGCAATCTCGAATCATAAAACACAATGTTTTTCAAAAACAATCCATTTTCTTCAAATTTCTTCGTCACATACCTATCCACCATTATTTTAGCTTCAACACAATAGCCCTTTTCTTCCATCCCGATCAACCTCTAGATTTTGCATATTTTTTCTTCTTTCATTCCTCTATCTCATTTTTCATCCACCCACATAATTCACAAATTCAATTCAATTTAGATAACCTAAATAGAAAAAATTAAGAATTAGAAGAAAAAAGATATGAGTTTTGTTGGGTTCTTAGTAGAAAAAATTAAAAATTAGAAGAAAAGAGATATGATTTTTGTTGGGTTCTTAACTATCACAGATTGGAGAAAGAAGAGAAAGAAGAGAAAGAAGAAAGAAGAATGGTTATGGAAAGAACAAAGAAGAATGGTTATGGAAAGAATGAAGAAGTTAAGGGAATTGTAGTTACCAATTATTTCTTTCATTTTTTTTTTTAGGAAAAGGACAACTGCAAACCTTATCCTTTAGCGTGTGGCTTCTTAAAATAAAGGGCGCGTATGACTTATAAAAACAAAGGTCTAATAAATGACATTGAAAACAGCCGAAGTGTTACTTTTGTCCAAAACGGGAAACATGGGCCATTATTGTTCATTATTTTTCAAAAGAGCTACGTGATGTCCTTTTCCCTAAGAATATACCATATTTACCTTAAATTCAGTTGTTTTTCGCTTTTTATAAGGTTTGGTCAACTGCAAACTACCGAATAATCATAAAATTGAGAGAAAAGGTGAAAGAAAGATAGAGTTTTAATCAAAATTGTTACTAATTAAGGGTCAATTCATTTGGAGAAGACAACTTCTCTACCTATTACCATTAACATTAGCGGGGAATGGAATTATAACAATAGATTTGTGAATTATGAAATGGAAGGAATCGTCATCAATACACATATTGATTATAATGGATTCGTTCAGATTATTGCATGTGATAAAAATTGAAAGTTTTAAAAGGCAATATTCAAAATCAGGATTACTGTTAAAAATGATGAAGTGAATCATGGTTAATGGAGAGATTGTAAGAAGAAAATGAGAAAAAAAAAATGAGGAAATGAAAATGGAAAAAAAAAAAAAGAGCAACAAAGCACGATTACTGTTAAAAATGATTTTGGAAAACAGGTAATAAAATATGTTCGAAGTAAGAGAGAGAAAATATTTAATTATTTTTAAAAGAAAAGAGAGAGAAAATAGTTTTTGGCTATAGAAACTAAGCCAAAAAGGTTAATTTGTCTATTTAATGCCAACTTCAGGAGATTTAGCTTTACTTTGTCAATTTGAACTTTCTGTTGTTACATTGTGCCAAATTTTCCTTGTTTTGTCCTTGTTCCATTTAAATCCCTGATTCGTAAAGCAAGGTTGGACAGGCCCAACTCTTTTTGACACTTCTATAAGGATAATTTGCTTGTTCAAAGAAATTGATATTTAATTTTTATCTTTCAAATGGATTGAACTTTAATTTTTAGTTTTATCCCTAGAAATTGAAGTTGTCTGGCAAGCATTATATTTTTAAAGGTCTGAGGTATAACTTGTGGGATTTTATGATTCGAAAATGAAGAGACATGCAGTACGAAAAAAGTTAATTGCCCTATGAAGTTAAAATTAAAGACCAATGCAAAATAAGGGTAAAGGTGCAAATGATCAAAATTACGAATTTAATATGATGCATTATAGGTCAAACACATACACGATCCCTTAAACTTGTTTGAGAATCTAGTTTAGACACCTAACTTACTCTTGTTCCAATTAAACATAATATTATATATAATTTTGTTCCTGCTGAAGCGTAACGAAATCCATCTTTCTTCAAAAACCTGGACACGAGCTAGACTCAACTAATAATTTCAGCTTGTACCTTCTCTCTCATTATTAGGGGGCGGGGCCCGTATTAGCAAGGGCCCAACATGCTGCATGCAAAGAATAATCAGTTGCACTGCATCAATATATAAAATAAACTATTTACTTTATGTTATTCGTTAAGCAGTCAGGTTTTACAAGGAGTTACGTACATTTTTATTTACATAGATAACAAAATATGGTGCATTCCTAACTTGAGAACTAAGATGCGTAACCACATAACTGAAACCAGTTGCATAAAATTGTGTAAGTGTTAGCATTTTAATAAGCAGTTTCTACGTGGAAACAAAAGAATAGGAATGAAACGTTTGATAATTTTTTCTTCAGAGTTCACCAATTGAGCCATTTGATGAAACAGTTTGGTTCTCTCATCTGCATAGATTGTCTAGCATACAATAGAGGAAAAAACGAACAGAGAGATATTTTATTCTATTATTAAGTTTTTTTAAGAAATAATAGACATAGTATAGAATTGAGAGAATGAAAAAATTGAGTACGCAATATCATCTTTAATAACAGGAATGCCTAATGAATATTAATTTTGTAAATAACTCGTCTCAAAAAGCCGAGCAAGAAGAAAGAGATGCTTTCTTCTAACCATAGAAACATGCAGTCGCCGACTCTTTACGCAAATCACAGAGCACAGAAGCAACACGTTTAGCATGACTATAAATTCAAATAGAATCACACGTTTAGCACATAACCTATTTCTGTTGGTTCGTAGCTGGGGAGCAGACTATTGATGTGTGATAACGCTCAATCTACAGCTCTTATAAGAGTGTAAAGTGGTCGTTGTCAAATATATAACCCAACTGGGTTGGGTATCGATCCCACAGGGAATAGCTTGGTCAACAAGTAAGCAAAGATTACTAGACTTTTGGTGCAAGTCTCGTAAAAAGGGGGATTTTATCGTGCAAAATAATGTAAACAAAGTAATAAAGTAAAAATGAAAAATAGCAAAGTAAAAAGAAAGAATGTTTGGTAAGATGTAAAACAATGAGAATTGAGAAGTTGGGGTTATGTCCACCTTCTGAGTTGTACGTCTCTATTGGCTATTAGTTATGCGGAATTCAGACATGCATGTGCTTATAGAGAATTGTATTCGATGGTAAATCCAAGCGTCTTTCGACCTAAACAAGGACTATTTCACTGTAACTCTTTCGAGCTTACAGCGTATCTAACGGTACAAATTCTCCAAGAGGTTAATCCAGTTACGACACTAACTTTTTAATAGGGGATGGGACCCTATTACCTTGACATTATCTCTTTTCCAGACATATAACTTTTCTTTCGAACAAGTTAATGCTATACTGGCGTTATTCTATGCGTCTGCAGCCACAAGAATTTGCATTAAGATGAAGAGAATAATGATATAAGCAGCATACGTGTCACGAATTCATAAACTCATAGCAATAGATAGTATCTCATAAGGCTTCCATAACCCCAACAGAGAAGTTTAGTTACCCATGAGTGCGAAGGAAATCACAATAGACATTATCATTGTACCACAATAAAGATCTCGTGTAGTAGAGTGTGGTAGGCGTTAGGCGTGAACTCCCTTGCAAAGTAACGTTTCTCTTGTTGTGGAAAAATAAGAATTGATTAGATGAATAGAAGAAGAATAAAAAGTAGAATTAATGGAAGAATTAGAATCCGAGTTGTAAGTTGTGGAATAAGAAGTAGAATGAGAATTATTACTAATGGAAGAATTAAAAGTAGTAGTGAATTATTCAAAATCTCTAGCAAAATAGGGTATTTATAATACCCATATCCTAATCCTACTAAGCTAATGCATTACTTAACCCAATCCTACTGGGTTACTGCATCATTATCCTAATCCTAATAAATTACTGCATTATTATCCTAATCCTAATAGATTACTGCATTATTATCCTAATCCTAATAGGTTACTGCTGGTCCCCAAAGTCTTCAGAAATGCTGTTTTTGCCCGGGACAGGTTTTCCATGCGTCACTTTTGGTCCTTGGCATCCAAGCTTTCCCTTCCTTCTTTCGTGAAGCTTTCTTTGGCGTCAAGTTATCCATAAAATGCTGAAATCTGCATCATTTATACCTGAAAACTTGCTAATCACGTTTGTTAGCTCACTTATAGGAAAAAAGACTAAAAGTGCATGAATTATATAATTTGTCCTCAAAACTTAGCTAAAATATGGGTAAAATATAGCACTTTAGGCGTGTAAATTCGCCTATCATCAACACCCCACACTTAAAGCTTTGTTCGTCCTCGAACAAACTATCATGTCCATCTAAACATCTACTTGGGATTTCACAGTAACAACACAAAATATTCATCAAGACAAGCACGTCAATCATTAACAAAGAGTAGTTTTCTGCTCGTTAGTAGAAACAATTCAACCTCCAACATAGACTGCGTGATGGTGATTAATTCGTGTCCACAAGTTGAGGTACAAGAATCATACACAACTAATCAAAACTCATCAACCATGTGTGTCTCACAATATATTACCCATAATCACTCACAAGCATAGTATATTTGTCGAAACATGGGTAGAAGGGTATCCTTGCTCTCGCTCTCACAAAGAATTCATATGCTGCAACTGATGACCATAGGCTTGCCCTTAGTGTAATGCTCCACTAAATGTCAGAATGCTAAGCTTAGGATCAAATAGGTCTTCTACAGGTTGTAATGTAGGCTAAGGGACGGGTAGGACTATTTTGGCCAGAAATAGTGACTATGTTTCTAAGCGCTTTAATACATCACATTATGTCATTATCACTTTCTTTTCAAACAACCTTTCTACTTTCTTTTATTCTACCACCCCTTTTTTCCACCTTTGTTTTTCAATTTTAAACATAACTAACTTTTCAGTTTTCCTTTCCCTTTTTTTTTCTTTTCATAACACCTCTTATGATAGCAATTCTTTTTCATAACAAATTAAAGCACCATTACATTCTAAAGCATCATACTCACCCAATTTCCTCTTATTTTGTCACATGACTTTACACTTTAAAGCGCTTAGGATTTTAGATCAAATTATGGTCTTGAAAAAATGGATTAGGCTTACATATGAGGTTGTCAAAGAAAATAGGCTAAAGGCTCAAAGGGGTTAACTAGGATAATGTCCATGGGTAGGTAAAAAGAAGGTAAACAAGTTTAGGTTGCCAAAGAAATGCCTAAATCATCTCCTAGACTTGCACTCCTTATTTTCGCTTTACATACATACCAGGCAAGTTCTAGCATCAGCCACAAACACAGAATATACTATATTCTCACACACACAAGGCACATGGTCGACTTTATTGGGAGTAGTATAGACTCTCGACCCAACAGATGAAGGAATTGAACCACACAATATCACATAGGGAGTCACAATTAGAGCCTAAACGTCTCAATAGTCATGATTTTAGCACAAACTCTTGTTATAATCTCATGCTGCCTATTAGAATAATTTCATGCAAAGCTAAGTAAAAAAATTTAACTACTAAAAAAACAAAAAACGAAAAAAAACTAAAATGAAAAACGAAAAAAAAACAAAGCAAACATAAATGCAAATGCGGATAGAGAAGTATAGCATGCAAATACCACCACCCCACACTTAGACGGGGCACACTGCCCGCAGTGGAAAATAAATACGAAGAACCTGGTCAGTCGGACTCCTCCTCTATGTCGGGGGTCATACCCCCTTCGTCGGAATTATCATAGGAGTCGTCGTCATTAGAATTCTCCTCCACTTCGGAGTCTGGCATTCGTCGATCATCATCGGTCGGCACATCGTCATCAAGAGGTTCCTCAAAGTATGTACCTACTCCACACATCGCCTTCACGTGCTCATTCATTGGGTAGTCATAATCCAGCTGTTGGAGCTCTGCAGCAGTTGAAACACGACCTCCGCTCATCATTGTAAACTGAGTCATGCCATAAAGATAGCGAAAGAAACTCTCATCCCGAGCATGTCTATCTGCTGTAGTAAGGTTGACGCCATGTGTTGATTCAACATCTTTGACCTTTGTGAAGTCAACCTTCTTCGGGTTGTGTGGGAGTTTATGATCAGCCGGCTCCTCTTCGATGTCTTCCTTCCTCAAAATTGCAGTTAACAGATTGCCGAAGCTGAAATGGGACCGTTTGTGTAGCCTAGCCTTCCGCATTGTAGACCGAATGATTGCCCCAATGTTGATAGGGACATTCGTCATCAATGCATATACCAAGCACACTCTATCTCTTGTTATTTTTGTGTATTGCGTCCCTGGAATGAGGCAAGAGTTGACTATGCGCAACCATATCCTTGCTTCCCTATTCAAAGGAGCATATGGGAAGGTGTTGTGTCGACCGGTGTCTTTATGTCTGCTCCATCGTGCCATGGATCTTGTTCCACAAAGTGTGTGTCAAATGGTTCTGTATGGAGGTCTACTGTACTGCTCTTTGAATGGTGATGGATCAACAGCAGGCAAGCCAAGAAAGGAGTTGAAGAAATCCGCATTTAGTTGCAGAACTTGGCCCCGAATCTTAACCTCGCTTCCTGTGGTTTTCGGTGAATAGTTGGCATAGAATTCTCTTGTTAAATCGAGATTGCATTATCCCATGTCTCAGAATATGAAATCAAGATGTAACGCCATAATCTTGGCCAATATGCGCGGCTCTTTCTTTGCTAGGCTTTCCTTGTTTATCAAGTCCACATAAACATATTTTCTTTCCTTGTTGTTCCTATACCATTCCTTCGCTTCCTCCTCAAGAACCCATTTTATTCCAAACATGCGGCTTGGTAATTACATCGAAGATGATTCTCCTTGCTCTTTTCTGCCTCTTTTCTTACCTTTTTGGGAAGTGGTAGCCTTATCTTTGCCTTGTCTTGCTTTGGGTGCCATTGTACCTGAGACTAAAACAATGTTCATGTTAGCATCATCTTGATGGATACAATCTATAAACAAGCAATAGGGGCACCACCCCACACTTAGTTTGTTGGTACAGACTAGTGAAGTGAAAGTGGTCGATTATTCAGACTTCATCGACATACGTTTTTAGGTGCTATATTCCAACAATAAAATCAGAGCAGTCATACTTCTTGTAATCTTGGCAATACTTTCATGTTTGATATATCAAGACTACTACATAGGGATTGAATCAAGGTATAACATCTAACAATAATCACAACCTCCTATGTCGGTAGGCAACTATAATTCTTATTCCGATGAACAAGTCATTCCAACATGTAAGTATTCAAGTGACAAGATTATGCAATTTTTGTGACCATATCAATTCCACAGAAGTATGATAGTGCATCAAAATCAAATTTAAGTTGGAAATAAGTTAAGATCATCCTTACGTATTCATTCACCCACTTGGTTGTATCATAATAATTCAATCACATTCAAACCATCAATACTACTTTCAAGATTCAACAATTCATAATGGGCGTAGTAGTGTAGTACTTACGGAATATAAATGAAGAACAAAGTAGTACTTACTTGATTGATGCCTTTGGATGATGTTCTTGTGAAGAAAAAGAGTAAAAAGAAAATTTTTGAGAGGATTTGGAGGCTATAGGCGGCGCATAAGCTAGGTTTCCAATGTGTTTTTGGTTCAAGACTAAGTCTCATATTTATAGGAAAAGGTTGGGTCGGGTTTTGACCCATTTAAAATCGGATTTAGAGACAAGAAGTGACCATAGGCGGTGCCTTTTGCTTTGCCTATGCTTGGCATAGGCGGCGCCTTTTGCAAAGCATTGTCTAGCATAGGCGGCGCCTATGCCATGGCATTCCTAGGCATAGGCGGCGCCTTTAGCATGGCATATGAGATTTAGAGACAAAAGGCATTAGCATAGGCGGCGCCTATGCTATGGCATACTTGGGCATGGGCGGCGCCTATGCTATGGCACACTAGATTCCGAGACCTTAGGCCATAGTATAGTCCTGGCCTTGTTCGTGGCCTAGTTTTACCTAAGCCTAGCCTTGTTCGATGCCTATATTTTCATGAGCAATGCTCAATCCATAGCCTTTTGCTTCTTCATTCCTAACTTACCACCTTTAACATGCAATACGTCCAAATCAAAATTTGAAACCGACCTCCTCGTTTTACACCTACATTTACTCAAAAACAATAAAGACGATTAGAACGATGGGTTGTCTCCCATCAAGCGCCTTAGTTTTGGTTGTGGCACGACTCTTCTTTTTGGATTTTTATTTATCAAAAGAAAACACGTAATAAGACAAAAAATAAAAAACGATGGGTTGCCTCCCATCTAGCGCTTGATTTATTGTCGCGGCACAACATGGCTATCTCGAGTACTTAGACTTCGTCGAGATAAGTGATGGCCATATAATTTATCGAATCAAGAGGACCGATATATGGGTTTACGCGTTGGCCATTCACCTTGAAGACAACACCATTAGTGTCTTCCAACTCAACTACTCCAGACGAGTAGACTTGGTTAACTTTGTATGGACCAGACCACTTGGACTTTAACTTACCTGGGAATAACTTCAGTCTGGAATTGAAGAGAAGTACCATATCATCCTTTTGAAAGTTTCGTTGAACAATCCGCTGATCATGATATTTTTTCATCCGCTCCTTGTAGAGATTCGATCTTTCATAAGCATGTAGACGGAATTCATCCATCTCGTTCAGTTGCTCCAATCTCAGATTCATTGCATCATCCCAGTTCAAATTTAATCGTTTCAAAGCCCACAATGCCTTATGCTCAAGCTCAATGGGCAAGTGACAGGCCTTCCCATAAACTAGTTGGTATGGGGACATGCCAATTGGTGTTTTGAATGCAGTCCTATAAGCCCATAGTTCATCGTCTAACTTCCGAGACCAATCTGTCCTATTAGCATTTATCGTTTTAGCAAGGATTTGCTTGATCTCTCGGTTGGAAACCTCTACCTGGCCTCTAGTTTGTGGGTAATAAGGCGTGGCTACCTTATGTTGCTTGACACCATATTTTGCCAACACGGATTTGAATAGCTTGTTGCAGAAGTGAGATCCTCCATCGTTTATGATAGTACGTGGTACTCCAAAGCGAGAGAAGATATTTCTCTTTAAGAATGCTACAACACGCTTTCCCTCATTGTCGGCCAACGCTACAGCTTCAACCCATTTTGAGACATAATCTACAGTAACTAGGATGTACTTCATTCCAAATGAATTTACGAATGGACCCATGAAATCAATACCCCATACGTCAAAGAGCTCTACTTCAAGGATTTTCGACATGGGCATCTCATAGTGTTTCGAAATAGCACCTTGTCGCTGACACTGGTCGCATCTTCTCACAAAGTCGTAGGCATCTCTGAATATCGAAGGCCAATAATATCCACTTTACAATACCTTCCTTGCTGTCCGATTACCTGCATGATGTCCCCCAACTTGGGAAGTGTGGCATGCTTCCAATATATCAGGCACCTCTACATGGGATATACATCGTCGGATAACACCATCCGCGCATCGTCGAAACGAATATGGCTCATCCCAAAAGTAGTGTTTTACATCATGCATAAACTTCCTCTTTTGATGGTAAGATAAGTTTGCAGGTATCACATTACTCACCACAAAATTTACAAAGTCGGCATACCATGGTAGTCCTTCCATTATTGTCGCTAAGATCTCCTCATCAGGGAATGCATCATCAATCTCGATTTCAGGCTGCGCCACATGCTCGTTCTCGAGTCTAGATAGATGATCAGCCACTTGGTTCTCCCAACCTCTTCTATCTTTAACCTCGAAATCAAATTCTTGCAGCAGCAAAACCCATCGAATTAGTCTTGGTTTTGCATCCTTCTTTGTCATTAGATACCTCAGAGCTGCATGGTCTGTATGAACGATCACTTTGGTTCCCAATAGATACGCCCGGACCTTCTCAAAAGCATACACAACTGCTAGGAGCTCTTGTTCTGTGGCAGTATAGTTCTTTTGGGCTTCGTTTAGGACCTTGCTAGCATAGTAGATAGGATGAAATAATTTCTCCTTCCTCTGGCCAAGTACAGCGCCAACAGCAACCCCACTAGCATCACACATGACTTCGAACGGTAGAGACCAATCTGGTGCTACCATGATAGGGGCTTCAATGAGTTTTCTTTTGAGGCATTCGAATGCCTTCAAACAATCTTCATTGAAGTCATACTTTGCATATTTCTCTAAGAGTTTGCACAATGGACTCGCAATTTTGGAGCAGTCTTTGATGAACCGCCGATAGAAACCTGCATGACCGAGGAAACTACGAACTCCCTTCACTGAAATTGGGGGCGGTAGCTTCTCGATGACTTTAATTTTTGCTTGATCAACCTCAATTCCTCTTTCGAAGATTTTATGCCCAAGAACGATTTCTTCTTTTACCATGAAGTGGCACTTTTCCCAATTCAGCACTATGTTGAATTCTACACATCTTTACAACGCCATACTTAGGTTTGACAAGCACGCTTCAAACGATTCGCCAACAACTGAAAAGTCGTCCATGAATACCTCCAAAGTATCTTCAACCATATCAGAAAAAATGGACATCATACAACGCTGAAAGGTGGCTGGTGCGTTACATAGCCCGAATGGCATACGTTTGAAGGAAAACGTGCCATATGGACATGTGAATGTTGTCTTCTCTTGGTCTTCGGGGGCAATGCAAATTTGATTATATCCTGAATAACTGTCTAAGAAATAAAACCATCCTTTCCCCGCTAATCGATCTAGCATTTGGTCCATAAATGGCATTGGAAAGTGATCTTTGAGCGTCCATGAATTCAGCTTTCGGTAGTCCATGCATACTCTCCATCCGGTGACGGGTCTGAGTGGAATAAGCTCATTTTTTTCATTTGCGACCACCGTCATGCCTCCTTTCTTGGGAACACATTGTACCGGGCTTACCCATGTACTGGCTGAGATTGGATACACAACTCCTGCGTCTAACCACTTAATAATTTCTTTCTTCACCACTTCTTGCATAGGTGGATTGAGACGTCTTTGATGCTCAATGGTGGGTGTGCATTTTTCTTCAAGCTGAATTTTGTGTGTACAAATCCCAGGTGGAATACGAATAATATCAGCAATGGTCAAACCAATGGATCTTATGTACTTCCGTAGAATAGCAATGAGAGCTGCAACTTGTTGCTCACCCAAATCTGCTGCCACAATGACTGGAAGTGTGTTTCCGTTTCCTAAGAATGCATACTTTAAATGACTAGGCAGCTCCTTCAATTCTAACGTGGGTGGCTCTTCAATAGATGGCTTAGCTGGTGGTATGGGTCGATTTTTGAGATCAAGGTCCAGCTTTTTGGGAGCATGGCGATATGTCCCTAATCCTGATAGAGCACAAATAGATTCTTCTCAATTTCCAGCATCCTTACTCGTTCCTTTCATGAGCACAATCGCCAATGGGTCTTCAATAATTTGTTCTTCTTCAAGTGATTCTTCCTCATCATCAAAGTAAACATCAGCCACCGAGAATACGTTCAGCTCTTTGGGTTGCTTCATTGCTTTGCACACATCAAAGCGAACTACTTCATCATTTATTCGGAATGAAAGCTCATTAGCTCTCAAATCAATAAGCACACTTTCCGTAGCAAGGAAAGGGCGCCCCAAGATTATGAGGACTTCTGAGTCTGCCTCACAATCTAAAATAACAAAGTCTACCAGAAAGATGAATGAAGAAACCTTTACCAATACATCACATAGAATACCAACAGGTCGTTTTACCGACCTATCCGCCATTACAAGCCTCATATTGGTTGGAGTAGGATCTCCCAACCCCAACTTTTTATAGATAGATAATGGCATCAAATTGATGCTGGCTCTTAAATCACATAATGCCTTGGCAAAATTCAAAGATCCAATGGTGCAAGGAATAGTGAAAGCACCGGGGTCAGCCTTCTTCTGAACTAGTGATCGGGTAGCGATTGTGCTGCAGTGATGAACGTCATCTTTCAACTCATAGCTGGCTTCCCGCTTCTTTGTCAAAAGATCCTTCATAAATTTCGCATACCCAGGCATTTGTTCAAGTGCCTCTACCAATGGAACATTAATGGTCAGCTGCTTTAACATAGTCATGAATTTGCTGAACTTTGTATCATCCGCCACCTTCTTCAATCTTTGAGGAAAAGGTGGTGGTGGATAGGGAATTAATCTCTCCACGGCTTTCTTCTCCTCTTGCTTTCGTATTTCAGCCTTTTTAGGCTGCAACATGCTCGGTGTGACGTCATGGACATCGTGGGTGGCTTCCGCGGATTCCTCTCCTTTTACGTTATCATCAATGTCCGCTACTTCATCAACCACTTGCTTGCCCTTTGATGAAGTTTCCAGCACCTTACCACTTTGGGTAGTAACAGCCATGCATGACCCATCATTCCTTGGGTTTTGCACAGTGTCGCTAGGTAAAGTGCCAACCTTTTTTTGATTGAGTGCTGCTGAAAGTTGGCTCAATTGCTGTTCTATTTGCTTGATTGAAGTGGAATGAGAATCAACTAATTGCTTCATAGAGGACAAATCATTTATTACCTCCGTTACTCCAGCGCTCGTTGCTTCCATTCCTTTCAATAGTTTAGCCATCATCTCTTCCATATTTCCAGAACTAGATGTGGTGGTGTCACGTCTTCCTGGGGGAACATACAAACCACTCTTTTCATTCTTGTTCTTCCAACTACCTTGGTCCTTATTTCCAGATTTATCATAATAGTTCCGACCTTGGTTTCCTTGGGTATTCCCTCGGAAACCCCCCTGATTGTTTAAGTAGTTGGCCTCTTCTTCCGAATCAGATTCGTCTCTTCCTTTCGACGCAATATCTTTGACTTTTTCGGTCTTCCCTGATAATAAATGCTTTGTAAGAAGATCCACTTGTGTTTTCATGTGCGCCATATCTTGATCACGTTCTTTTTCTCTTCTCCTTTGGTCTGCAGTCATGCCAATAGATAAAGTGGGGCTTGCTACCTCAGAATCCCTGGTATGCCAAGCTCTACTTTGCTTCGTCATACGATCTAGCATATTGCTTGCTTGACCAAAGGTGAGGTCCATAAAAGATCCTCCAGCCGCATTATCCACCACTGGTTTAGTTATTGAATTCAAGGCTCTGTATAGTATCTCCATTAGGTGAACATTAGTCATGTGATGGTTTGGGCACCTCGTTAGCTTTGTCTTGAACCTCTCCCATGTTTTATGAAGGGCTTCAGTTGGAAGCTGCCGAAAGTTGCTGATTTCATCTCTCAATTGTGCTCTTTTGGATGGTGGAAAGAATCTTTCTAGGAAAACGTCTCTCAATTGCCTCCAATTTGTAATAGAATCAAGAGTCAGCCCATTCAACCATAGAGTTGCCTCCCCCGACAGAGACAGTGGAAATAGGCATAATCGAATTGCATTCTGACCAACGCCAGGATTGTCAAACGACTTGCATGTAGAAATAAAGTTGATCAAATGCATATTCGGATCATCGCTTGCTAGTCCACCAAATAATCCCTTGAGTTGCAATAACTGAATCATGGTGATTGTGATGTTGAACTTGGCTTCGGGTGCCAATGGTGGAGGAATAATGGCTCCTGTGGCTCCGGATCCATCAAGATCATCATCATTATCGTCGAAAGCTGGTTGCATAACTCGGCGTTCAGGCCTAAACCTAGCTTGACGATCTCTTCTGTTGACAGGTGTTGCGATCTCAGTAGCATGTCTAGGGTTTAGTAACTCGTCATCACCTAGGTCCTCGTTGTCAGGATCTATTGCTCACCCGGGATTATCAATATTCTGTTGATGCACTTGAGCGGAGGCTAGAGCAGCTAGTCTCGCCTGTTCCTCTTGAGCAACCATCCTTTCAATTTCGTGTTGTGCCTCCATTCTGCCAATACGTTGTGGTTCAGGATTGATAGGTAATAACGGTTGACCAAAACTTCGAGTATGGGGCATGCACTGAATAAAAACCTGCAGAGAACAAAAACAAAAACTAAAAGTAAAAGTACGAGAATCTTTGACCAAAGGGTCTAGTAATTATCACAAACTTAGTTGACAACAGTATTCCCCGGCAACGGCACCAATTTTTGATAACGCTCAATCTACAGTTCTTGTAAGAGTGTAAAGCGGTCGTTGTCAAATATATAACCCAACTGGGTTGGGTATCGATCCCACAGGGAATAGCTTGGTCAACAAGTAAGCAAAGATTACTAGACTTTTGGTCCAAGTCTCGTAAAAAAGGGGGATTTTATCGTGCAAAATAATGTAAACAAAGTAATAAAGTAAAAACGGAAAATAGCAAAGTAAAAAGAAAGAATGTTTGGTAAGATGTAAAACAATGAGAATTGAGAAGTTGGGGTTATGTCCACCTTCTGAGTTGTACGTCTCTATTGGCTATTATTTATGCGGAATTCAGACATGCATGTGCTTATAGAGAATTGTATTCGATGGTAAATCCAAGCGTCTTTCGACCTAAAAAAGGACTATTTCACTGTAACTCTTTTGAGCTTACAGCGTATCTAACGGTACAAATTCTCCAAGAGGTTAATCCAGTTACGACACTAACTTTTTAATAGGGGATGGGACCCTATTACCTTGACATTATCTCTTTTCCAGACATATAACTTTTCTTTCGAACAAGTTAATGCTATACTGTCGTTATTCTATGCGTCTGCAGCCACAAGAATTTGCATTAAGATGAAGAGAATAATGATATAAGCAGCATACGTGTCACGAATTCATAAACTCATAGCAATAGATAGTATCTCATAAGGCTTCCATAACCCCAACAGAGAAGTTTAGTTACCCATGAGTGCGAAGGAAATCACAATAGACATTATCATTGTACCACAATAAAGATCTCGTGTAGTAGAGTGTGGTAGGCGTTAGGCGTGAACTCCCTTGCAAAGTAACGTTTCTCTTGTTGTGGAAAAATAAGAATTGATTAGATGAATAGAAGAAGAATAAAAAGTAGAATTAATGCAAGAATTAGAATCCGAGTTGTAAGTTGTGGAATAAGAAGTAGAATGAGAATTATTACTAATGGAAGAATTAAAAGTAGTAGTGAATTATTCAAAATCTCTAGCAGAATAGGGTATTTATAATACCCATATCCTATTCCTACTAAGCTAATGCATTACTTAATCCAATCCTACTGGGTTACTGCATCATTATCCTAATCCTAATAAATTACTGCATTATTATCCTAATTCTAATAGATTACTGCATTATTATCCTAATCCTAATAGGTTACTGCTGGTCCCCAAAGTCTTCAGAAATGCTGTTTTTGCCCGGGACAGGTTTTCCATGCGTCACTTTTGGTCCTTGGCATCCAAGCTTTCCCTTCCTTCTTTCGTGAAGCTTTCTTTGGCGTCAAGTTATCCATAAAATGCTGAAATCTGCATTATTTATACCTGAAAACTTGCTAATCACGTTTGTTAGCTCACTTATAGGAAAAAAGACTAAAAGTGCATGAATTATATAATTTGTCCTCAAAACTTAGCTAAAATATGGGTAAAATATAGCACTTTAGGCGTGTAAATTCGCCTATCATCAATGTGCAAAATGATTAGTAAACCCAGAAATAGCAGTTTCAAACTGCATATTTCATAATATTATAAAAGGAAACAATACCTTGTTTTGGAAGATTCTCATCGTCAGCACAAGAGCATCACGCATTCTACAAAGAAATAAGAAAGCAACAACTCAAGTTTTAATAATCAAAGAATAAAGAGAAACAAAATTTGATTCAACAGTAATTTACTAATTAAGGAAACAATATATTCCCAATACGAAATTCTTGGGTGACAAACAAACCCATGAACACAAGGACCAAAAGTAATAACAGCTGATTCACTTTTTTGGGGACTGATTTTTCATTTTATTTGAAAAAATGAGTTTATATTAATTTAAATGAGAATTTGAAAAAATGAGTTTATATTAATTTAAATGTGACAACACTTTAGGTGAAGCTCTGTACTATTAATCACAGAGCCTTTTTTTATGCCTTGGTGGGCAATAAAAAGTATCATCGATAAGACTGTCCGGAGGATTAAAGTTTCTCGTAGGCATTGGATTCGGAGAGGAGTTGTAACAGATTTAGAAGGTAAAGGTCTTGGCCGTAGTTGCTCGAATCCATCGGTTCCTTCATGTTTCTTGTATATACACAAGAGAGTGCAAACCAGAGAAAGGTTAGCTTGATGGAGTATTTGCTAAGAGGACACTTGCCTGATGTACGATACTGCAATTGAAACCACTGAACATTTGTTCTTTGAGTGTCCTTTTTCTCAGATATGCTTTAATAAAATTTTAGTTTGGTTGGTAATTTCACTACAACACAAGGAGCTGCAATATATATGGAGGAGATTAGCAAGATATGTAGTGAGAAAAATCAGCAGAGGTTTCACATGGGCAGTGATAGCAACTCTAATTTACCATATCTGGAAAGCATGCAATGATGATCTATAGAACAAGACCTCAGCTGGTAGTTAAGAGTGTCGAATGAGTTGGTAGATTAAGACATAATCTGCTCCACTGATGAGCTAGCATATTTGATTACGATCTGCTTCATAAATTGTCAGATATGATTGCAATCTATTGCTGTAAATATGGACATCATATATTGTTATTCTAGGAAAATAGATTAGAGAGAATCTCTTGATTAATGTATCCCCTAGGAATTAGGGATTGATTAGATTATTTGATCTTCTTGTTCACCTATAAATATTGTACAACTCTAATGAATAATGACATATTTTTGTAGTATTCAAACTTTTATGGTATCAGAGCGGGATTGTTTTCCCTAATATCATATGGTTAAAACAGCCTTTCACGGGGAATATCTTTCTGGAACATCAAAAGAAGACAAAATGCCTTCTCAGGAAGTTCCGACAGAAAATATGATGACTCAAGGAGGCAATGTTTCTCACATGCCCTTCCAGCTAACTTCTCATCGACTAAACGGGAAAAACTATCTGGAATGGGCACAATCTGTAAAGCTTGCAATCAATGGTTGTGAAAAGTTGGGATATCTGATCGGAGAGACGAAAAAGCCGAAAGTCAAAAACCAAAGTTGAATACCTGGAGATCAGAGAATTCTACTACCTTGGGGTTCACATCTGTTATTTAAATTAAATGGTCTAAAAACTCCTCTCTACTATATGCTTTAGCTGCTCTATAAAAAAGGGTCACGACCCTTTCGTTGTGATAGTTGGTCCGAATATTCTCTCCAAGATGTCTGATGCAACAACCAAAGTAAGCTGAAGTGAAGAAAATTAAACCCATCTTTGGAATACTTGGATGCCTATCCGAAATAAAATACAACTCTTTGGTATCTTCGACGCAGCTTCTCAGTTGTTCAAAAAAATCCATAAGAGGCATCACATTTCTTGTTGGCTATACAAAAAGAGACAGAAAAGATGTGATTCTCCGTATCCTATGCTACCTCCGCTAGCAGAACTCCATTATACCTGCTCCTCAAGAAGGTACCATGGACACCTATGCCTTTTCTCAAATTTTGAAAACCTTGAATCCAAGCACCATAGGATACAAAAACATACTTGAACCTTTCATTTTTATCAACATGCAATGCCGTCTTACTTTCGGGATTTGTGGACTCAATCATGTAACGGTAGGCCTCCAGGACTGCATACCCATGCTTGCGTGTCCCCCTAACTAAGTCCTTGGCAATTCCCATGGCCATATATATCTTCCAATAATTGACTAGGTCACCCAATTCCATAAGGAGTTGATTGGCCATAACCCTTGTTGAAGGGCATTTGCCTTCGGGGAAACTACTACTGAAATATTCATCGAGGACCTTAGCCGTGGCGTGAGGATTTTGGTCTGAGATATGCTCCGAACCACATGTGTGATGCTTTTCATGTTTATGAATGATGAATCTTTCAAGACTTGCGTACTTCACTACTCTCAACCACCACTTGCAGTTCAGATTAGCACATTTGAAGCAAAAGACATTGCTCGAATTAATCACCTTCTTTAATCTGAAATTTTTTTCCAAGCAAGAAATAAACAAAGTGGTAGATAGTTCATTCTTGTCCTTGAATGACATTCCAATAAAAAATCTGGTCCCGTCATCTTGAAGATTTCCAGACTGTGTCGATTGAGAAGAACTACCCATAGAATTGGTCGCATCAATGGGCGTAGGTGTTTGATCATCATCTAAAATATTCATGTCTAGATCATCCAACTTATCATGAAAGATGTCTTGTTGTTCTTCTTCTTCTACGTTCTGGTTCTCATTCTCTCTCGTATTTTCAACCACGTACACCCTTAACACTGGCCTTGATGAATTACAAAGATAAGCACGCAACCAAACCTGATCGTTTATCTTGAAAAGCAGTACCCTCTGATTTTAAAGGAGCTATGCATGTAGCTGATGATGAGTTCTTTCGATTGACAATTCAGTCCACAATAACTGATTATTAAGTTAATAAAATCACCATACGAAACATCACTTGGGACTGTCATAGCTATCGTTTCTAGCATTTCACCCTCGTTCCAATGCCATACATACCGATTGCTCTTCTCGATCCATTGACTATGACAAGCCACCTTTATTGTTATTGATCCCTCTATTAGTGGTACCTAAATAAAGTCATTTGTTAAAAAAAAGTTAACAGTGATTTAATAGTGCCACAAATGAACCCCAATAGATGTGTAATCAGTCGCAACAGATTACTTACTTGTTGGGATTCATGTTACGCTCCTGAAGTTAATTTCAACAGAAGAGTCATCTGTTGTAACAGGTGAATCATATGTTGCAATAGACTATATATTTGTTGGGATTAATGCTACAGTGGTGAGGCACCTTTTAAGCTGATTCCAATAGATGAGTGACATATTGCAATAAATAATTAACCTATTACGATAGATGACTTACCTGTTGCAACAGACGAAGATCTGTTAGAACCGAGGTCAAGTTCTATCGCAATAGTTTACTAATATGTTGCAACAAATATTTACCCTGTTGCAACAGACAACACGTCTATTGGAATCGAGTTCAGGTTCTGTTGCAAAAGGTTAATAATCTGTTGCAACAGATATTTATCATGTTGCACCAGATAATTAATCTGTTTAAACAGATAAATCATTTGTTGCAACAGATGACCCATTTGTTCAATTCATATTACGGCCATATGAATCCAAAATATTATTCTTCTATTGAAATAGATGTCTCATCTATCGCAACAGATGATTTATCTGTTTAAACAGATGACTCTTATGTTGGATTAATGATGGGGGTTCTATCTATTGTTGGAAAAACAGCACAATAACAGTTACCCAGATGATAAATTCAACTAAAAATCATAATTTAACTTACCAAAGTCTCCTATGAAGTAATGTCAAAGTGGAAAGTGATGTACGAAATAAAATTTGACCTAAGAAATTGGTAGCAACATGATACGGGAAACAAAGCTAGAAACCAAAATTATAACTAAAGAGAGAAGATGAAGATGATAACAATGACACAAGATGAAATAAGACGCGGATTCAACACAAACACAAGGGAAATTGCATAGAAAATAAAGATAAATAGTAAGACCAAGATTATTACAAGATTAAGAACCAAGTGTATTTCAACACTAACCCCTAATGAATGTAATAATCAAAACCACACTCTTACGGTGACCGCCAAGGTAATCGACTCACCTCAAGATCCACCGTTTCCAAGCAAAGAACAATATTGACTTTTCCAAGCCCTATACTAAGGATGACTTTTTCAAGTCCTAACTAAAACTATACTAAGGTGGTCTACTCTCAAGAAAGAGGATTTTCAAGTGTTTCAATCTTTCATCATTCAAAACTGACTAGTAAATGAACTAATAGAACTTATTTATAGTCTAACTTATTACATAACAAAATGACCATAATACCCTTAATGAAAAGGGGTGATCATGGAATGTTACTTGGACAAGGCTAAGTGAACAAAATTCCCTTAATGAAGGCCCAGAACCGTGAGTCCTCAATTTTTAATGATCCAAGCAATCTTCCACACGTTGGATTGCTCTTTGGTGTACTCAAATCGGCCCTCCATGTAGGATCTCGTGTCCTCAATGCGACCAAATCTTGATGCTCCACGTACTGACTTCCAATGTGTCATCGAAAGCTAAGGTGGCCATTTGACTCGTATCACAACAGTAGCGGTAACAACAACAACGACGACGACAATGGTCAACAAGAAGAAGATAAAAATGATAATGAAGTAGAAGATGATGATAATGAAGCAGAAGATAACGAATAAAGCAGCAACAACAATGAACAACAAAAATCGCTAAGAGAGAGAAAACAACAATGGATGAGAAGAGAGAGAAAGACCCATTTTTTCCCTCTGTTTCCCGTTATATTAGGTAAATATTTGGATTAAAGTATAAATTTAAAAACTTCTGAGCTATTCCCAAACTTACCCAACTTTCTTAATCCATAATAAAAGTAATTGTCACCTCCGTTCAATAATTAAGACTTGTGTCACCTACATCTCATTTTAAAACTCTTTTGTCACCTACAGCCCAAACCCCCAGGTGACCTGATGTCTCCATATATTATCTTTTGAAAAAATACAGAAAGTGACAAACTTAAGACCATAATTACAAAAAAATAGCAATACTTTTTTAAAATTACATTTTATAGCAAAAGTAGTATTTTTTTGTCCATTAACTCTACACATGCATGTTTCACTCTTTCTTTCCTATTTTCACTCCATTATTGTACCTCTCTCCAATTTACCCAGAAAACAAACTTTACAAAAATCATCTCTTTTTTTTTCACACAGATTAGTAGATTCCTAAATTAGTAGATTCATTTTTCATAAATTACTCTTATTTAAATTAGTAAATTTCTTTTCCAAATCAAACTCAAATCTGAAGATTATTATCTTCTTAATCTTCAAAATTTCAAAATAAAGCATCATTATTGTTTTTCTCTCTCTTATATTTCTAAATTTTTTTTTTGTTGATTTTTTTTCATCTTCTTTTTTTTATCGCTTTGTTTTTTTATTTTGATTTACTTTTCTTTTCTTTTTTTCATTTCACTTTATTTTCTCTTTTTTTTTATTTTTTTTCTTATTTTTTTCCTTTCTCATATTTTTTCTTTTCCTTTTTTCGTTTTCTTCTTCTTTTTTTCTATTTTTTATTTTTATTTCTTTTTTTTGCTTTTATTTGTACACTTTTATTTCTCTTTCTTCTTTTTTCCCCTTTTTCACTTCTTTTTTCGGATGCTTAGTATTGAAATTTAATGACAGTTACGGAGAGAAAAAAATATTAATGATGCTTTATTTTAAAATTTTGAAGATATTTGTATTTTTATTAGCTTAAAGGTCATGTGAATTATATGTATTTTTTATACTTATATGGTTATATTGATATATTTTTTTAGAGAGTAACATATATATTTTTTTAGTATTTTGTAATGTTCATGATATGTGTTATGTATTTTTTGATTTAGTTATATGTAAATGTATATAGTTATAGTTGTTACTGTTTAAGATGTGCATTTGTATTTATTATTTTATATGAGTCACATTTGTATTTTGCTAATACATATGAGGATATATGTTATAGTTATGTTCGTTAATGTTTGATATGAATTTGACATGCATTTCGTAAATACATATCAGAGTCATATTTATATTTTTTATATGATAATATACATATGGATCAGACATCTATTATGTAAATACATATGTAGAGCTATATGTATTTTTCGTAATGTAATATGTATTATGTAAAAAATATATGCATGCTATGTATCTCGTATTTTTTTAAAAGTACATGTAATATAGATTTATGCCATTATTTTGTTCTATGGGTGCCGCGTGATCATATATCCATGGCAAGAGTACTTTCAAGGTTTGCACTACATATAAGATGTCACACAGTCAATGATATTGAAGAACGTATTAAGGCAATGTTATCAAAGGAGCAGTACAAGAATTTTGTCATAAGTATATTTGTGGTGTCTACAAGAAGAAGAAGAAGAAGAAGAAGAAGAAGAAGAAGAAATATGTAATTCAAGTGCAATTAGACAGATGTATAATATCAAAACTGTATTATAATTTTTGGGGGGGCATGTGCATGCATTTGTATTTTGTATATACAAATGAATATTCATATGTATTTTTGTAGGATGTTGGATTTGTTTTTGAACTGTTCTATGTCATTTTAGAGGGTAACATATGTACTTATTTGTATTTTTTACTGTTTAAGATATGTATCATATGTTTTTTGATTACTTATATGTATATGTATATAGTTGCTTATTTTGTTATAGAGATTTTGTGTCTGATATGTTTATATATACATATGAGTCAGATATGTATTTCTGTAAATACATATGCAAATATATATATATATATATATATATATATATATATATAAATATATATATATATATATATATGTGTTTTGTACTGTAAATACACATGCAGATTTGTATGTCTATTTATTTTGTACATATTTTTGAATATGTATATGTGATATAGATATTCGTCTTTTAAAAATAAAAGATAGAGATACAAAAGTAAAAAAGTAAAAAATAAAAAACGAAAAAGAAAAATCCAAAAAAAAAGAAGTGAAAAGAAAAAAAAAAGAGAAATAGAAGCTAGAAATAAAAGTGTAAAAATAAAAGCGAAAAAAATAAAAAAATAAAAATAGAAACAAAGAAGAAAAAAATGAAAATAGGAAAAGAAAAATATGAGAAAGGAAAAAAAAATTAGTAAACGAAAAATAAAAAATAAAGGAAAAAGAAAGAAGAGACATAGAAGAGAGAAAAAAAAGTAGAATGAAAAAAAAACAAAATAAAAAAATAAAGCGATAAAAAAAAGAAGATGAAAAGAAATTAACAAGAAATTTATTTTTTGAAGATCATGAAGATAATGATCAGATTTGAGTTTGATTTGAAAAAAATATCTACTAATTTAAATAAGATTAATTTATTGAAAAAGAATCTACTGCTTTAAACAAGAATAATTTATGACTGCTTTAAATACATGGCATAATTATTTCTTATTTAACTCAATTGATTTGAGTAAAAGAAGGACAATAAATCTTATTGTATATGTATTTTAGTAGCAACACTTTTATAAAATACAAAATACAAGTTGTTATGTCAGGTAATTATGAAATAATTGCTGCTTAAATTTGCTATTTATGAAATTTTCCCTTTTTCTTCTTTTTATATATGGAGCTACTCTTCAAATATATTACCCATCAAGTTGAAAGCTTAAATTGGAATGTGTTGCTTTGTCTAGAAATGGCCCTGCTTTTTTTCAACTATTCTTTGCCAACGATCTCACTTTAATTTCCAAAGTCACTCCCTTTTCCATTCGTACTCTTTCTAATACAGTATAACCTCGATAAATTAATACTCGATAAATTAATAACCTCGCTAAAATAATAATTTTCTTCGGTCTCGAGTCGGGATCAACGTGGTAAATTAATAATTCGCTAAATTTATAAGATAATACAAAAAAAAATTCATATAGGTCCCATTTGATATATAAATTAATAATTCATCTGTATCAAAATATTTCATACATAATACATAAGTAAACTAAACAGGTTTCTAAAAATATGAATCTAATGTTGTTTGTTTCTTCTTGAAATCAATATCACCTTGAATCTCATCTCTAACCCTTCTTACTGCATTAAGAATATCAGGTGTAGTCTTCTCATATTGCAAAAGGAAGTGATGTAAGGTGATTGTTGCTTTCAGAGCATCTTTGCGCGAAACTTGTTCTAATTCCACACTATCATCTTCCACTTCATCTTCTTTATGTGTTTCCATAACACTCTCAATTATTTGTTCATCTGTAGGTAGCTCAAAACTCGTATCATTTTCTCCCGGATAATTCAAAACATCTTCAGCATTCATTGCATTTCGATACTTCAATCCATTGATTAGATTCTACAATTGTTGTAAGCCATCATTATTCAACTGTTCTTGATTTTTCGAGGATTCATCATCTAACAACCTAAGTTTACAATGCTTAAAACAATTTGCAATTGTACTTGAGTTGACATCCATTTTCCATGCCGAGATTGCAAGATTCATTGCATCTAAAACATTAATCTTTTCTGGATTTGAGATCCCAATTTTATAACCCTCCAAAAGATTTCGATAAAATCGCCTACGATAATGCATCTTAAAAGCTCTTATGATCCCTGCATCACAAGGTTGAATCTTTGATGTTGTGTTAGGTGGTAAAAAAAACAATTCAACATTTCTCAAACCTTCGACATATTTTGGATGAGCAGGACAATTATCAACAATTAAAAGAATTTTCCTGCCGTCCATTTTTGCATCAAGTTGTTGAACATATTCTTGGAATAGAATCCCAGTCATCCATGCTCTTTTATTGGCTCGATATTCACAATCCATGC
This sequence comes from Capsicum baccatum var. pendulum, assembly GCA_030864225.1. Taxonomy (NCBI): domain Eukaryota; kingdom Viridiplantae; phylum Streptophyta; class Magnoliopsida; order Solanales; family Solanaceae; genus Capsicum; species Capsicum baccatum. Next base: position 81,785,001 of record CM061550.1, read on the forward strand.
TTCCCAAATTCACATTCTTGAAACAACGTGGTTTTAAATACTTCCCAATGATCCATAAAGGAATTTTCTCAGAACCATCCTCATTACAACAAATAAGAACTGTAAGTCTTTCTTTATCTTGTTTCTTACCTTCAAGTTGCTTCGTTGCAAGAGAATGATCTGGTTGTAGCCTAAAGAACAATCCAGTTTCATCCATATTGAAAACATCTTTCTTAGCAAACTGATCAAGTTTCTCTCTGATGGATTGTAAATTGCTCTCCATGGCCTCCATATTAACTGATCCACTTTCTCCAAAATGACGATATTGCTTGATACCGTGTCTTGATTTGAAACGCTCTAGCCAGCCTTGAGAAAAATGAAAATCAGGTGTATCGATGGGATACATCTTTTTAGAAGCTCTTTTCCCTTCATTACAATTAGTTCCCCATTCATATTAACACGCTCTTGGTAATGAATAAACCACTCGAACAGAGCCTTCTCTAATTCTGGAAATTTGGCAGCTTTATGTCTTTTAGCCTCATCTTTTGGAATGTCGGCTGCTGATAGATACTCTGCTGACCTCTTGATCGTGTTTGATATTGTGGCTTGACTCACTTGCAAATTAAACTTCTCTAACACCCATTGTTGCAATTGCTTTTGAGTGCATGCTAGATTTTGTTGTTTATACTCACACAGTTCTCTACGTATACCATTAGTCATGGTTGATTTTTTAACACCTTTGAGATGAGAAGCCATTTTTTTTGTTTTTTGATTTGAAGACTTGCATAATACATCTATTTATATAGTAACTTAGTTAATGTATGTACGTGTAACTACATTAATAATTGAGTGGATTTATACATTTTAATGAATGTAGCATGTAACTACATTAATAATTAAGTAGATTTATATATTTTATTAAGATATACATAGAATATTGAAAATGTATCAGCAAAAATACATGAATTTGGTTAAGTATGCATAATTAATAGTCAATGTAGAAATTAGTTTTCACGTACACCTAGGTACATTCATAATATGGACCCAAAAAGTATATAATTTATAAATTAATAATTATTAATTTATACGATTAATTAATACCTCGCTAAATTAATAAAATTTGACGGTCCCAACAGTATTAATTTATCGAGGTTATACTGTAGCATGAATCATTTTTGTCAACTCTCGGAACAAAAAATTAAGTGTAAATAACACAAATTTCAACCTTTTAGAACTAATTACACTCTATCCCACTTTTATTAATTAGTTTATTCTCTTTCCCTTTTAACATACATAAGAAAAATGCATATACATAGCTTGTTATGTATATTTGAAAGTTTTACTGATGTTAAAAAATGAACTAACGTAATCCCTTGATTTAAGGATGTTGTTGAGTCAACTAATTAATTAAGTGAATTAATGCTAATGCTTCATTAATTTGTGTAACAACTTCTGAATTTTAAATTTAAAATTAATCAAATACAGTAAAATAAAAACATACAAAAATTAAACACCCAAAAACAAATCAAATTCAAAAATGATAATTTCAGTTAAAAGAAGTTTCAGTTAAAATTGAATTTCAGAGAGTAGCAGAATTGGACTCAAATTCAAAAATGATAATTTCAATGTTAAAAGGAGTTTTAATTAAAATTGAATTGTCAGACAGAGGCAGAATTGGACTCAAATTCAAAAATGGTAACTGCTCCTTGATTGTAAGCTTCTTCCAAGGAGAAACACCGTGAGTTAATTTTGGTAATGCTATGTATATGCATTTTTAGAAAGAGAATAAGAAAAAATGGGATTTTTGTAATATGTTTTGAGAGTTGGGATTTTATGTAATAAGTGATACTTAAGTTGTGGTTTTACGTAATTTTTAGAAAAATTAATACGTTCGAATCAAAAGTTCTCTTCTCCAAGCAGTGTGAACGCAATGCTTATGCTCTTGTTGACTAGCTTTTTCACATAAAACCTTCTCATGAATTTGGTAAGTACACAGATTTTCCATACTTAATGGCAGTCCTAAAGCAAAAAAATTACAATATGTCATCGATAACATGAAGAAAAAGCTTTCCAGCAGAAAAACTGAATTTCTAACTCCTATGGGAAGACTAACTCTAGCTAAATAAACTCTTAATGTTATTTCGGCTTATACCATGCAATATTTTACATTACCAATATCCACATATATATATGGTTATAGATAAAGTTCAACGGGATTTTATTTGGGGTTCCACGAAAGAAAGAAAGAAAAAAGATGCATTATGTTTCTTGGACAAATTGTACTCAACCTATAGAATATGGTGGTCTTGGCTTAATTAAAGCCCGAACAAAAAACCTCACTCTTAAGGAGGTCTCTCATGCAGATTATTATTTATTTAATAACCATACTTCTCTTTGGGCTTGTGCTCTAATTAATTGGTGAGTATGACAACTCTAACTCTACTGGGATATGGGATAAACTCTCTATGCAAATTCTGGAGAAACACAAAACAAAATCTCTGGCCATCTCCTTGAATCCGACCTCTTCCAGCCTTGACATGCCTTATTGGGCTTGCGCTTCTAATGGATTATTTTCTACCAACGCTGCCTACCAATACCTGATAAAACATACCCTACCATCGCACCACTGTGCTTGGATCTGGAAACTCGATACCATCAATAAGTTTAAATTCACCCTTTGGCTTTGTTCGAAGGATAGGCTGCCTAACTTTCAATTCCTTCCATCACATTATATTGGCATTACTACAGATCCACTTTGCCCTATATATATGTCATACCGCTGACGAATCCATAGCCCGCCCCATATCTTTTTACATTGCTATATTGCTAAGAAATTTAGGTTGGATTAGGGTTTAAACACTGATTTAAACCCTCTCTCCGCGTGCGTATCATTGGTGAATGCTCCCAAGCAACGAAGTTTCCCTACAACAGAATCAAACTCTCCCGTCCATTACACTTGGACTGATTTCCTTCCTTTTGCTTTGTGGTATCTGTGGCTTAACAGTAATAACAACCTTTACGCCCAAAAACAATCTTCTTTGTCAGTCCATATGGTGAAATTCAAGGTCCTCGAATAGAAATTTCTCACTGCCTCAGACCTCTTTCTTAAGAGCCGCATTCTAATCCCCATTTTAGTTGGACAAACCTTCTCTTACCAAAAATAAATTGAATATAGATGGCTCGCTTTTGTGCCAAAACGACACTTTTCAAAACTATTTTATCATTTAGACACAAGTTTTTAAAAAATTATTATATATTCACTTTAATCCACATCATCAATAACTTTTTCAACTTAACAAATTCACCCACAAATTTTATAATAATACACTTTAATCCGATATTTTCAACTTAACAAATTCACCCACAAGTTTCTAATAATATACTTCAACCACCTCCACCATCCACCATTATATAATACAAAAATATCTAGGTTTCCAAAAATAATTTTAAAAAATTCCAAAAGCTTAAAATAGAAGGTTCTTTCCCAGCAAAAAGCTCCGATTCAGGCCATTTTTTCAGTGTTATTTTTCAGCGATCAGCTCTAAATCGGTCCACAAACATCATAAGTTTTTCCATTGCATCCATTGTTACCCCATTTGTTTGATATCTTCTCAAACACATTTTCCACCATTGTCAAAAAGCTTCAAATCACTCACATTACTCAAAACCACTTTAGAAAGTACATTACAGTAGCTCAGGCGACTCCAAGTTCATTCCTCTATTCCATAAACCCAACGATCGTTGATTAAAAGTAATATTTTATAATTTCAAGGTTTTTGTATGAATATCTGCCCAGTCATCCACCACTCATCGTCAGTCATCGATCGTGCATATATCCCGATATAGACCATAAACATAATCGACCGTCGATGAAAGCATAATTCTAGAATATCTATTCCAGAATTTATTCTGGTTTCTGGTGATTTCACGGAACAATAGGTGGAGAATCCCAAATGTTGGAAATGGAGATCTTTTACCAAGGTGACACTGCCCATTGTTGTTCGTCGCAACGGTTCATACGATGAATTGGTTGCAAGCGTAATGCAGAGCAGAAATTTAAATTATGTGCCGAGTGACGTTGTGATTAGTTATCTAATGCATTCAAGGGAAAAGGTGAATCCTACATTCATAAATAATGATGTACGTGTATTGATGTACATGATGAATGTTGATGCAAATGGCTTTAGGCCTATTTTAAGGATAAATATAGTTGAGAGGTCCTTTGAAGGACTGCTGAATTCATCACCACCCCCACCTTGGCGCCCAACAATCGATAACGATTTGAATGATTACAAGAATAATGGTGATCATCCAATTAATATAGAAGATAATTCTATGCATATGGAAGACGTTTCGTTGGACTCGCAAGATACGAAAAAATACTGTCGAACTGGATCATAACCAGGACACTCCTTCGCCGACGAAACCAATTTCTACTATGATCTAACATTCGTCGACAAGAAAAAGCTCAAAAAGCTACTAGACGAAGCAGCGGTGAGGTAGCCTTTTGATATTGTATGGAGAAGAGTTACACCAAATTCTTGAAGGCAAAATGCGTATCTCATGGTCGTGGCTATTGTTGCGGGCAAGGAAGTACGAAACCTCAGATAGATTTTGCATGTACAAGTATGTGGGGTTGCACATGTGCAGTGTGAACACGCCACCCGTATGCATAAGATAATCTCATCCGAATTGATTGCTTCACTATGCATAAATTATTTTCGAGATGGTAAGGGTCCAAGCATAAGAGAAATTCAAAGGATTGTGTTTAAGGAGATGCATTACGACATAAGCTATTGGATATGTTGGAAAAGAGGTGTAATTGCGAAGAACATCATTCGCAGGACACCAGAGCACGGATATGCTTGTTTGCTGACTTTTTTCCACATGGTAGAGTTATTGAATCCCGGGTCTTCTTACTTTATCATGGTAAAATGGATGGATGGATTATTCGTTTACTACTTTTTAGCATTCGGAGCTTGCACATGGGGATATGCCCATATGAGGAAGGTAATTTCCATCGATGGCACACATTAGTATGGCATGTACGAAGGTGTGTTGCTAAGTGTCATTGCACAGGACATCAAAAATCATATCTTTCCAATTGTCTTTTGTGTCGTGGATAAAGATAACGTTCTTGGACCTTCTTCTTCGAGAAGTTGAGTCTATATAGAAAATGAACCAGATCTATATGTCATCTCCGATAGGCACATTAGCATTGTTAATGTCTTCTCCAGTGTTTACAGTCGTGCGCATCATGGACTTTGCATGGGGCACCTCACTGAAAATCTTCGTGTAAATCAACACTGTGGAGAACATCTTTATCTATTCTATGCCGCAACAAAGGCTTATTCTCTTAACGAGTTTAGCGAGCATTTTGTGGAATTGAAGAATAATTTCCTCAAGGAAGCATATGTCCTTTAAAATGTACTTGGGTTTGAAAAATAGAGTAGAGCATACTTCCCGGTTAATGGATACAACATGATGACCACAAACATCTCCGAGTTGCTCAAATCGGTGTTGATGGATGAACGGGCGTATCCTGTATCGTACATATTCAATTTAATTATTAGAAAATTTGGTCAAAAGCTTAAGGAGCGATATGTCTTTGTTGATGGTAAAAACAACAAATCTATGCCTTGTGAGAAAAAAATCCTAAGGTATAATAAGAGTGAGAGCGATTTCTTATATGTGACTAATGCAAATAGGTGTCTCAACCAATTCACGGTGTTCGATAATGGTTTTGCTGCTAAGTTCAATCTCTTGGAGAGGAGTTATTCTTGTCGAAAATTTGACTTGGTGAAAATATAGTGCAAACATGTGATGGCAACTTTGCGAGCAAAGTATGGCGATGGAAACTTTGCGAGCAAAGTATGGCGATGGCGAAGGTTATTATAAATTCATCTTCGAGTACTTTTCGCCAATTTATAAAGATGAAACTTACCTCCTTGCGTACTCGAAAGCTATTAACGTTGTCCCTCCAAAGTTCGAATGGACTGTGCCACAAGAATTGTAAGACACTAAGATTAGTCCACCCCTCTATGATCCCAAACTCGGAAGGAAGAAATTCAAACGCATTAAGGGCGTCGGTGATACATTCAAGTCCAAAAGGAGGAATAGGTGTTCAATATGCAAGAAATATGGGCACAAAAGAAACACATATAGCACGACCAATAAATCTTAGATAGGCTTTTTTTCTTCAGTTGTAAAGCTACTGTTTTGGGGGATAAATGTGCATTTCTGTAGAATTTAACGTTCAATTATAATCAACGTAATGCTTCGTCTATGATAGACAATGTAATTCTACGGTATACCTTTCACACGGTCTATAAAATATTATATATTGGTTATATGATTACTCATCAAACACGTTATGTGGGTTTTTTTACTGTCATATCTCTCCAATCGATGCATTGAATCATTATTTCCTATTTTCATTTAATTAAAAGTTGCAAAAATGTCTGTTCTCAAGAAAAACCACTGGTATATGCTAGGTAAGCCTTTTCTATTCCCACACACGTCGACTGACCATTGGGTGGGAATATGAAAGGCCACCTTCTATAGGTCTATAAGTAAAGTGACTATTTCTATGTAAGCCTTCATTTGTCCGTAAACCCAAAACATCAGAAATTCTCTTCTTCTTTTTCTTCTTCTTCTTCTTCTTCTTCTTCTTCTTCTTCTTCTTCTTCTTATTCATCATCATCATCATCATCATCATCATCAAACTAAAATCATGCCTTTCAGAAGGATACCTCTACGCCTTATCATACGAATTCCCCCAAGATACTACGATCTCCTACTGCTGAGGAATAATTTTGATCATTTTTTCTGTGGTCTGGGTCAAGACCGCATCTACTTAGAGCGTGAACTTCGTCGAATTGCTCGTTTCTTGAGGACAATTTTGAAAAGGCTAGGAATGGAAGGCCCTGGCTATATAATCCCACCCAATCATCCCCCTAAAATTAGTTTTTAAGATTTTATTTTATTTTATATTTATAAGTTTTTGTACCTGTTCATTGCAGAAGAAGCTTTCTTAGTAGGATTGTTGTTAGAAGAAAGCTTCTTTTTTTTTTGCTTTTTTGCTTGTTCTGGCTGCTAATAGCAATGTATAATTTTGCAATGAACAGATATTGATATAAATATTTTTGTTTTCAATTTTTTTTCCATCTTTTTGGTTATTGTTATTTTTTGTGATTATGTTATTCTTGTTCAATGAATGCATTTGTAGATTTACTTGATTAAATTCACATAGAGTAAAAAATATTTGATAATAAATACAGATCACATATATAGTCTATCATCGATCTTAGACTCAGTCACACCTCGACCAAACATAGTAGTCGATCGTAGACCATATGAATCGATGGCCCATGAGTAGCTTGTAGTTTGAAAGAAAATAATTCAATAAAAAAAGTTTAAACAGATAATCACATGATTTGGAGCTGGTGAAAGAAAATAATTAAATTTAAAAAAATTAAAACAGATAATAACATGTTTTGGGGATAGTGAAAGAAAATAATTAAATTAAAAAAGATTTAAATAGATAAATTTTGTGTTTTGGGACTGGTGAAAGAAAATAAGTAAATTTTAAAAAGTTTAAAAATATAATCATATGAATTGGGGGTGTTGAAAGAAAATAATTAAATTTAAAAAGGTTTAAACACATAATCACATGATTTGGGGGTGGTTAAACAAATAATCTTGAACTGTTGGTGACACTTAATAGACTGTCATCAATGTGGACCCATGTCAAATCTATGTAAAAAAATATATTTGTGCTTTTAGGTTCCATCAATTCACTTGGTCTACCGTAGACTTACACCGTAAGGAGTGTATCGATTGACCTTAATATTTATAAACCACGGAGATCTATGTACACTACTATAGACCGCCACTTGAATGTTGTTTAAAAATGAATAAATAAAAATAAATATAGTGCGGGTTTCTACACATATGAAAGAGTGTAAACAAGTGACATAATCATATTAGGTCTTATAAAAATTAGGGATGGTGAATTAAGGAGTGTATAGATGGATAGTGGTTGAACAAACAATATTCTAAGAGTAATGTTTGTCAAAGCACAAGTATGTTTTGAGGATGTTGATTGTATTCGATGACTACCCATTCCACATACTCCTTCAATAACCACCCCTGATACGGGACAAATGGCCATATTATCTTTTGATGACATCTTTGGAGGCTAACATATAGAGGCTCAAGACTTGGTCACCTCGAGAATACAAGAACATGCATGGAGGACCCGTTTTGAGCATAACTTAAAGCAATCTTGCGTGTGGAAGATTGCTTGGAGCATTTAAGATTAAGGATTCATGGTTTTGGACCTTAATTAAGGGAATTTTGGACATTACACATGGTGTATTTGTACACTATGGCCGCACCTATCATTAAGGGCAAAGCTTAAGACCTGGTCACCTCGAGAATACAAGAACATGCATGGAGGACCCGTTTTGAGCATAACTTAAACCAATCTCGCATGTGGAAGATTGCTTGGAGCATTTAAGATTAAGGATTCACGGTTTTGGACCTTAATTAAGGGAATTTTGGACATTACACATGGTGTATTTACACACCATGGCCGCACCTATCATTAAGGGCAAAGTGATCTTTTTGTCTTCTTTTGTAATACACTATAAATAGGTCATTTTAGCTCATTTCTTGGTAAATTTTGAATGATAAAGAATTGAAAGACATATTTTCTCTCTTTTGAGAGTGTAACACCCTTAGTTGTAGGGTTTTGAAAAGCCATCCTTAGCATAGGGCTTGGAAAAGCCAATATTGATCTTTGCTTGGAAACGGTAGATCTTGAGGTGAGTTCATTCCCTTGGTGGTCACTGTAAGAGTGTTGTTTTGATTGTTACAATCATTAGGGGTTAGTGAAAACACGAAGACAAAGAAGTAGACAGCGAGACCAAATTTTGACCCGACCATTATTCAAAGAAAGAAACAGAAAGAAGAAGGACAACCGGGTCTTGACTTAAGACATCCTACCTACCCAAGTTATGAGAGAATCAAGTCACGGATATTTCAAAGGATTGGAAAGAGAAGGACTATGCCGAGTTGGAGAGTCGAGTGAGGTTCCGTCGAGGTTCCATTCCGCGGCTCTGTTATTACATCAAAAAATGAAAATTACAAGTTAAAAACATAAATGAAATTACAAAATCCTATCTATGCATCTTCTTCTGGACTTTTGACTTGAGTTTCATTACCCTATTCTTCAGGCGGGCTCCTGACTTTCAATTTCATCAACTTGTTGTTTGGCTTTCAATTTTTTTACCTCGTTACTTAAATTTCAATTTCCTCACCCTATTCTTCAGGCGGGCTCCTGACTTGATATTTTTCAATCTGCTAAATTTCAACTTTTCACGTTGTTGCTTTGTTTTCAACTTCTTCACCTTGTTTCTTGACTTTCAACTTCTTCACTTTGTTGCTTGACTTTTCATTTCTTTACCCTATTCTTCAGGCGGGTTCCTGACTTGCTATTTCATCAACTTGTTGCCATGCTTTCAACTTCTTCACCCTGTTCTGCAGGCGGGCTCCTGACTTGATATTTTTCAATCTGTTTAACTTTCAATTTCTTCACCTTGTTGCTTGGTTTTCCATTTATTCGCCATGTGCTTCGGGCAGGATCCTAAAATCACATCAAAACTAAAAAGAAAATTATCCCAAACAAATATTATTATAAAGAGGTTTTATTTGCCAGAAAAGTAAAGTTTCAAAAACAAAAATTGAATTTTTTCCCCAGTTTATCATCAAAAGACTTTTGGAAAAGTCATATCATACCTACTTGCATGTTGCAATAATGAATCAAGACTCTAACCAAGAAATGCTGAGAGTACAATTGAATAAGCAAGACTAGGAAGTGTGTCTCCTAAGAATTAAAGTGAGGGATTCTAACTAGAAAGTGTGTCTTCTAGAGATACAAGTTTAAGTTAAAAGTGTGTCACCTAACAAATGAAAAATAGCAAGGAAGTGCATCTCCTAAGGATTAAGTGCAATAACTCGACTAGAAAGTGCATTTTCTAGAAATCAAAACTCAAGTTAGGAAGTGCATCACCTAAAAATCAAAATTCGAAATACCCAATCAAGGAAGTGCATCTCCTTACCAATGTTGCTTAAATTATCAAAAAAAGGAAGTGCATTTCCTAAAAATCAAAATTTGAAATACCCAATCAAGGAAGTGCATCTCCTTACCAATGCCGCTTGAATTAATCAAACAAAGAACTGCATCTCCTCACAAATGTCTCTTGAATTACTCAAACAAGGAAGTGCGTCTCCTTACAAATGTTTCTTGAATTGCCCAAACCAGGAAGTGTGTCTCCTTACAAATGTTGTTTGAATTACCCCAAACAAGGAAGTGTGTCTCCTTATCAAATGCCGCTTGAATTAACTAAATAAGGAAGTGCGTCTCCTTACAAATACCGCTTGAATTACCAAATAAGGAAGTACGTCTCCTTACCAATACCGATTGAATTACCAAACAAGGAAGTGTGTCTCCTTACCAATGCCGCTTGAATTACCAAAACAAGAAAGTGCGTCTCCTTTGGAAGTGCATCTCCTCATGATAGCGTTTGAATTACCAAAATAAGAAAACTTGTCTCCTCACAAATGTTTCTCGAATTACCCCAAGCAAGGAAGTGCGTCTCCTTACAAATATTTCTTGAATTAACTAAACAAAGAAGTGCGTCTCCTTACCAATGTCGCTTGAATTACCCAAACAAGGAAATGCATCTCCTTACAAATGTCACTTGAATTACCTAACAAGGAAGTGCATCTCCTTACAAATGTTGCTTGAATTACCAAACAAGGAAGTGCGTCTCCTTACAAATGTTGCTTGAATTACTCAATAAGGAAGTGTGTCTCCTTACAAATATTGATTGAATTACCCAAACAAGGAAGTTCGTCTTCTTACAAATGCCGACCGAATCACCAAACAAGGAAGTGTGTCTCCTTTGGAAGTGCGTCTCCTCATGATAGCGCTTGAATTACCAAAATAAGAAAGTGTATCTCCTTACAAATGCTGCTTGATTGTCAAAACAAGGAAGTGCGTCCCCTTATAAATGTTGTTGGAATTAGCCAAACAAGGAAGTGTGTCTCCTTACAAATGTTGCTGGAATTACCCGAACAAGGAAGTGCGTCTCCTTACAAGTGTCAATCGAATTACCAAACAGGGAAGTGCGTCTCCTTACAAATGTTGCTTGAATTATCAAACAAGTAAGTGCATCTCCTTACAAATATTTTTTGAATTTCCCACACAAGGAAGTGCATCTCCTTACAAATACCGCTTGAATTACCAAACAAGAAAGTGTGTTTTCTCACAAATGTTGCTGGATTTACCAAATAAGGAAGTGTGTTTCCTTACAAATATTGCTAGAATTACCCAAACAAGAAAGTGCATCTCCTTACAAATGCCGATCGAATTACCAAATAAGAAAGTGTGTCTCCTTTGGAAGTACGTCTCCTTATGATAGCGCTTGAATTACCAAAATAAGAAAGTGTGTCTCCTTACAAATGTTGCTTGAATTGTCAAAACAAGGAAGTGCATCCCCTTATAAATGTTGTTGGAATTATCCAAACAAGGAAGTGCGTCTCCTTACAAATGCCGCTTGAATTACCCAAAAAAGGAAATACATCTCCTTACAAATGTCACTTGAATTACCAAAAAAGGAAGTGTGTCTCCTTACAAATATTGCTTGAATTATCAAACAAGGAAGTGCATCTTCTTACAAATGTTGCTTGAATTTTCCACACAAGGAAGTGCATCTCCTTATAAATACCGCTTGAATTACCAAACAAGAAAGTCTGTTTTCTCACAAATGTTGTTGGATTTACCAAATAAGGAAGTGTGTTTCCTTACAAATATTGCTGGAATTACCCAAACAAGGAAATGCGTCTCTTTACAAATGTTGTTAGAATTACCAAAATAAGGAAGTGCGTCTCCTTACAAATACCGCTTGAATTACCATGTGTTTGAATACCAAATATGTGCAGCAACATTGCCTCTTGCATTTGTAGAAGTGAGAATATTATGGCCCTTGATGTTTAGGCTTTGAAATCCTTGATTCGAAGGTAGCATGTGTTCCTATTTCATACAAAGAACTTGTTAGGTTAAAAGCATGGTGGTTGGTTTTTGAATTTGGCTTTTGTGGAAATTGCTCTTGCCCCTGTCACATTAATCTTGCTTTCGACCATTAGCATATGCCATTGACTTGCTGCATCATTGATCCGAACTCACATTATTAAGAGTTCTTCTGAAACAAACACAGTATCTTTGCTTTGCCATGCTTCTCAGATAAACTCTTTGATCCTTGGTATTTCATGAATTCCTAGAATTTTATGTTGGCACAACTTTCTGCATGCCTTATTTCGGCTCACAATCATGTCTCTTTCATGTGCTGGCCTTTTGTCTTGCTTTCTGTAATTGAAGAAGCTGGTAGCCAATTTTGAAATCTTTTCTCACTTGTTTCAACATAGACTTGACTCAAAGACAAGAAAAAAATGACAGTGATTTTTATATGGACAATTGACCCAAGAAAAATAAAAATAAAAATATAAAGAAGAAAGAAAAACAATGAATGTCCCCATTTGAAACAAAGAAACGAAAAATTTATCTAAAAGTGACTGTCAACTCTAATGATTATACCATGCATTTTAGATTAATCTGTCTGATCTTTCCATCCACACCTTCCACCAGTTGTTGTTGGGTTAATGGCCTTGAAACTGAGTTGCTTCCTTGGGCCAATTACATTCGGAGACCTCATTCGGCTAGTGGCACCTTGAAGGGTTTTCGCCAACAAACCTCTCTTATTTTTCTCTCATCTCACCATCGTTTTATCGTGCCTGTAAGGGTTTTCACCGAGAAGACTCACTCATTTTTATTTCTCTCAACTTACCATCGTCTTACGGTGCCCGTGAGGGTTTTCACTAATAAGACTCTCTCATTTTTATTTCTCTCTTGATTCCTTGTGCTGAGGAAGACAAATAGTTCCCAAATACATCATCATATCCCTTGCATTTTTTACCTTAACATCTCCAAAGATTGATCTAAAGGTCTTTCTTTGGTTGTAACTTGTCTATTGGATAGGATTAGAAAGAAAGGATGGCATGTGGCCCAAACGACACTTGAAGTGGGTTAGGACTTACAACTTTTGGAATCGACTCAAACAATGAGGATTAACTTATGCCCCAGTTTTTTTTGACTGGGTGATTCTAAATTGTTTATTTGGTTGGACCAAGCCCTTAGTAGGGCAGCCTACGTATCTCACCCCCGAGAGAGGACAATCAGGTCACGCTTAGTTCTGGCAGCTTGTTTTTTTGCTTTGATCTAATTTTTTTTTCTTTTATTTGCTCTTTTCACTTTGCGATTCTTTTTTCTAACTCTATTTTTCTTGACACTCTTTTTTTTTTGAAAATATTTTTGTCTCTTTTTTGTAACTTTTGACTTTATCTTTTTACTCGACACTATTCTTTGAACTTTGCTTACGCTATCTTGATTCCAAAAGAGGGGTAAAAGAAAATAACACTAAGGATCAAATAGGGTAAACAAAGGATGACACAATGTTTGGATAGCAGAATGAAATGCCTTCATCATATCAATCCTTGAGAATGCAAGTACATAACATGCAATTGGAAGTGAGAGATGAAGATCATTTGCGACATCTTTTTATGCAGATTAAGTCTGTGAATCACTACTTCTTCTATAAACTCCACCTTTGTTGTACATTTCTCACATCAAATGACTCATGCTTTTGTGGAGCTGCTTATCTTCTTGTTTCTCTTGATATAGCAATCACACGTCCACTATTTGACCTAATTGGGACTTACCTTTCGATCGATGACCAAGTTGTTCTTGTGATTCTCAAAATAATTGCCTTAACTTGTCACCAAATGTCTCAGCACTCTATCCATTTTCTCATATGCTCTCTTTTTCTAACTTTAACCCTCTGATTCAATGTTCATGCTTAAAGTGGATTTTAAGAACTGGCTGAAAATTTCACTAGTATGTCATAACACTAGAGTTAACACAAAATGTACTATGTAAAGAAAACAAACAAATAACACATATTTAAAACACAAAGGAAAATGAGACACTTCATTTAGTCAAAACAAAAGATAGAAGGGTTTGAACATAAAAAACAAAAGGACAAAACAAGACAGATCCCAAACTACAACCCTGAAATAATTCGAAGAGCAGAAAATAAAACAAAACAAGCTACCAAATCCCTTCCTACTAAGGAGAGGGGTGACTTCTCAATTGCTCAGCCTGACATCTTAGCCAATGGTTTGCATATCAGCATGACTAGAGCTTTCCTCACTGTCAATGTTCTGCACCATGATTGATTTATATTGAATCATCTTTTCAATTTCTCTTTTCAAAGCCCAATAATTTTCAATATTGTGACCCTGAACATCGGAATGATATGTACATCGTACATTAGGATCAAAACTTCTTGAATGTGGGTCAGGAGTATACCCAAGGAGAGGAGTAATCATGCCCTGTTGTACCAATCTTTGGAATAAACTTGCATACAACTCTCCAATGGGTGTGAAGTTATCCCTCGACTTCTGTCTCATTTCATTATTTAGCTTAAATTAAAAACTAGGCCTAGAAGGGCTTCGGTATGTATGTGGAGTTAGAGGATAACTCGATAGAGTTGGCGCACACCAGTGTGGGTAAGATGGAGGTTGAACATATGGTTGCACATTATACACTTGATATGGAGATAGGAGAATGGAATATAATGGATTTTGGGAAGGATTTTGTGGAACTTGGCCATAAACTTGGGTTTGAGCCCTGGGTAACGATGGTATAGTTCTCTTGCCCGTGCCTGTTGTCCAACTATAATAGAAGATACATCCTCCTCATTTTTCTTTCCTCCAACACTTCCCGAACCTTTTTGAATTGCTTGAGTAGTCGCTTTCAATGTTGCAAAACTCACAATGCGACCGGTCTTAATTCCATCCTCTATCATCTCCCCCATTTTGAGGACCTCAATAAATGGCTTGCCTAATGTAGGTAACAAGTGTTGATAATATGTTTCACCTTTCTCTTGAATAAACACCTCCACTATCTTGCTTTCTTTCATTGGCAGTTTTACTCTAGCAGCTTGTTTGCGCCATCTGATTGCATACTCCCTGAAACTCTCAGTATTCTTCTTTTTTTATACCAGTTAGGGATTTTTCGTCAGGTATCAACTCCACATTATATTGAAATTGTTGCATAAATCCATTAGCTAGGTCATCCCAACTAATCTACTTGTCAATGTCTTGATCAACAAACCATTCCGAAGCTAGGCCTGAAAGACTCTCCCCAAAATAAGCCATGAGTAGTTCTTCCTTCTCTCTAGCGGCCCTTAGCTGGTTGCAATAGCATCTCAAATGTGCTACAGGATCACCATGTCCATCATACTTCTCAAACTTCGGCATTTTAAAATCAAGAGGAAGATGTACACCTGGAAACATGTACAGATCTTTATATGAGACACTTTTGTACCCCCAAAGTCCTTACAAGTTTTTCATAGTCAAGGCTATTTTCTCTTGTTCTTCTGTCATAACAGGCTTCTCAATGTTAGGTGTAAATTCAGGCGGTTGAGGGCAATCGTAAGGACCAGTCGACTTAAATTTGGGCTCGGGAGCATAATGCTGATCACTAAAAATATTCAATATAGGGTCGCTTGTAGAGTGAGGAATCACAATCGTTGGATTGACATTAAAAGCAGGAGCTTTAGACGGGAGTGGGGCTGCAAAAGCATGAATAGCAGGCGGAGCCGAGCATGTGGTAATTTTGTATTGAGGAGTGAGGAAATGAATATTGGAAGTGTTTGGATACTGTTGTCCCGAAGTAGGTCCTGATGCATGTTGTGGCGTGTCGATCAAAATAGAAAATTGTGCATGTGACACTAGAGGCAAACTAGAAAGATATTCTAGATTATCTGTGGGAAATGGAGGAGGCGGCAACCCATTAGCCCAAGCTCGATGCATTTATATCATTTGTTCCCTTAATTTTTGAATCTCTTCATTAGCTCCTACATTCTCATTCCCCAAACTCCCCATCTAATTAGTGACAACAAACTCGATATCCTTGTTATCCATAACTTTCTCTGTGACTTGGAGCAACATGGAGGACCAGCCAAAATGCCATAAACCAACCACCTTAAACTAATTGGACAAGAGATAACAAATGCGTTAGAGTTCAACGATTTTTCAAAACCTCTTTTTCTTTTTTTTTCTTGAAAAAATCACCGAACCCTAGAAGGGCGCCTATGTATCTCACCCCCAAAAGGGGAGAATCAGGTGTACGTAGTTCGTGATGTTTTGCCAAAATGGCCAATTAAACTCTTTTTTCTTTCTTGAAACGTGTCAAAAGAATTAACGAAAATCTCTTTTTTTTTAGGTTTAAATCTCTATACAAAATGAAACCTATGATTACCAAAGAAAAATCTTTTTGGGTTTTCGATTTTTGAATTTCAAGTGAAAATGAAACTTGAACCTATTAAAGAAAAATCTTTTTGTAGTTTTCTTTTAAAGACGTATATGACACCTACTCTAAATGGAGAGTGAAGAAATATTTTTGGATTTTTCAAATAAGATCCCCGAACCAACAATAGGTTGCCTACGTATCTCACTCCCGAAAGAGGAGAATCAGGGGTGCGTAGTTCATCCAGATTGGACAATTAATGATTAAATAATAGGCTAGACCCTGACTTAAGAGATATGACCAAAGACAAACAATGAACCATGTTAATAAAATCTTTTGAGTTTTCATTTTGATACTTCACAGAAAAATGACATCAACAACTATGAAAGAAATTTTTTTTTGGTATTTTCGTTATACGAAATGTGAAAAATTTCTAACATCTTTGTTTTTGCATTTTTATTTTATAAACACATCGTATGAATGAAAAAATCTTTTTGAAGTTTTCGAATTATGAATGCATGTTAAACGAGACAAAGAAAAATCTTTTGATGTTTTTGAGAAAATGAGTGCGGGAGGTAAAAAAGTCCTTTTGAAGTTTGAAATTTTGAAAAATAAAAGTCATAAAAAACTCTAAAAACTACGAAACTCTCTTTTTTTTTCTTATTTTTTTTCATTACCCACACACTTTACTTCTAACACATGTTTTCCCAAATCAATCCATCAAATGATCACGTTATCCTCAAAGATGCAACATTTAGCACGTAGGGATGATTTAGAGGTGAGTCTCCTACAAAGGACCAAGCGGGCCCCGCTAGGTCTCAATATGATGCACATAAGCATGACCTAAAGGCTGACCTACATTGGGGTTCACTAACAAGGATGTTCGGGGGAGCGTATGGTTGATAGTGGCTGCTTTGCTTTCCACCTACTCTATAACACCGATGGCTCCCCCCTAAAATAAGGGTGACTCAACTAGAGGTCGTGTACAACACGTGTACTACAGACTTGTTACAGAAAAAAGGCCTGGGAGTAGACACATGATGCCAAATATAAAAGCGGTAGTATATAGGATAAATACTGTACACAAAGAGCACGAAAACATTCCATAATGATAAAACAATAACACAAAACAACACAAATAAAAATGTTTATACACCTATAGTGACAAACAAAGCCGATACGACTCCAAAATAAGCTCAAATTCTTAACAAGTTCCCCAGTGGAGTCACCAGAACTGTCACACCCCTTTTTCGACTCAAAAAAAGATATGTATTTTAAGTTCGAAAGGATTTTATTATTAAGGTGACAAAAATGAAAAATTTATTTTAAAAAAAAAGATTATTTACATTATTATTTTTTTTCTTATTCAGAGTCTCCACTTGGCATAATCCGGTGTGCCAAGTCACCTTTGAAAAATCCTTTTCGAAACGGTTTGACTCTAAAAACTGATGCGCGAACAGAGATTCCGTCTAAGGAATTCTGTTGACTGAGGGGAAGGTGTTAGGCACCCCTCGATCCCGTGGTTCGACCACGATCGCTTGGTGGAGCGTATCGGCTAATTTGACATTACAAATGTACAAACCACATAAACACACAAAACAAGAAAAGAAACAAATCACACAAAATTTAAAACAAACCAAAATAATGTTCAGTCCAAATTATACAATCCAAAATAAAAGAGGTGCTGAAATATAAAACCTATTCTATTCTAAACTAATCCTAAACTAAACTCCACCCGACGTTCCGTGCCTTGATCACGAGCCTCCTTTGCATACATGCTACTTCGGGGCATTCCTCGGATAAATTAATGCAAATCCTTCGGGGTATTCCCTGTCCAAATGAGTACAATTTAAAATTTTCATGCAATAAAGTAGAAAGTACCATTCACGCACATATTCAAACACTCCAACAAATCGTTATTCTTAAATTTGCCTACCCGGCCTACGTTTGCCTACCAAGTTCAACGTATCACAATTCTATCATGTTCAACATTATCAATACATCAAAATTAATCAATATTCATTTTCCTCCATTTTTAATCCCCACCTTAATTCATTTTCAACCACGTGATTAACCCATTCCAATACACAATCCACCAATCGAGAATAACGAAAATTCACCAATCATACTTAGCACATCACACACCCAAATGTCACCAACAGCTCACATCAACAAACAAACCACGGTATCGAATCACACGCAATCACAATCACATAAGAATTAAATAAAAGAGAAGAAAGAATTGGACCTTAAATTTGAAGCTTTCAAACTCAATGTTATTCGAATAAAGAGAGTCCGCACCTGGAAACCGCGAGCCGAACCTTAACACCAATATTCCAACTCGACAAATAATGACCCGTTCACCGTCACTTTTCATGCCGTTACTGTTCACTGTTACTGTTCATCGTACTGTTCACTGGTACTGTTCATCGATTACTGTTCACCGGTGCCCTTTTTTTTGTTGTTGTTGTTCTTGTTCTTGTTCTTGTGAGGAAGATTATTTTTTGATTGTTGTTATTGTGGAGAAGATGATGATCAAAGAATGAGCCTCCCCTTTTTCCCTCTTAGAATTTTTCTTTTATAATGGGCATGGATTTGTTATAATGTTGAAATTTTGGTAGGTCCCCCATATATTCTTTCTTTTAGTTTGTTATTGTGAGGATAAAAATGTGAGTGGGTAGGGAGGTGGAAGCTTTTGATTGGGTAGGTTTTTGGGATAAGATAAATTAGTTAGAGGTATTGTTTTTTTGTTTATTTTTGTATTTTTGTGGGATATAATTACATGGGGTTGGACACATGGTAAGGTGAACTAAAAATGAATAAAATTAGACTTCGGAAGGGACAAAATTAGGTGTCTACAGTTAGTGTTGAAATACACTTGGTTCTTAATCTTGTAATAATCTTGGTCTCACTTCTATCTTTATTTTCTATGCAATTTCCCTTGTGTTTGTGTTGAATCTTTGACTTGTTTCATCTTGTGTCATTGTTTCTGTTTTGGTTTCAAAATACACCTTGTATCTTGTAATCCTTGTGTTGTTATTGTTGGCTGAAAGTTGCTCTCAAAGGGGTCCTCGGGTTCTAGTTGATTTGTGGACTGTTTTGAGTAGTTTTTGAGCCTTCTCTTGTTTTTCCCGTATTATTTGGTATCAAATCAAGGATTGATTTTGTTCCAACAAAATCAATCTTGGGCTTGTTAGTTGAAAAATTAAAAAAAGTGTTGAAAAACCAAAAATCTCAAAAAAAAAGAAATTTGTCCCGTTTTTGTGTTTGAGCTAAAATTTGAGACTTAGATTTAGGATATTTTAGTGTTTTTTGTTTTTTTCTAGTGTTAGGTTCTTGTTCCCTAACACTAAGTGAGTCTAGATGTTGGATTTGAGCTTAATTCGGGTGGTTTTGAGTTGTTCACCATTGTTGAGTTTAAGGTTGAAGAAACTAGTAAGGTGAAGCTCAAAATTGGAAGGCTTGTTGTTGATATTGTGTCTTGAAAAATGAATGATTGTGTTATGGAGTTTAACGTGAGCAAAAGGAATCCAAAATCATTCAATTTGGAGTTCATTTGGTTTAGTTTCAATCTTTTGAGTGTTCTTGTTGTTCTTCATGTTCATCATTTATTGCTGAACAAGAACATTCAATAGGTGTGGTTTGATCTGAAAGAGTGTAGTCTT
This sequence comes from Capsicum baccatum var. pendulum, assembly GCA_030864225.1. Taxonomy (NCBI): domain Eukaryota; kingdom Viridiplantae; phylum Streptophyta; class Magnoliopsida; order Solanales; family Solanaceae; genus Capsicum; species Capsicum baccatum. The sequence continues at coordinate 81,805,080 of CM061550.1, forward strand.
TTGTTAGTCTTGAAACATATTCCAAACAACATACAAAAAAAAAAGGGGACAATAGGACTTTCAAAAAGACTCATTGATGATAGGCGATATTACACGCCTATATCAATATATTTTGCCCATATTTGTGCCATGTTTCGAGAACAAATTATATATTTCATGCACTTTTAGTCCTTTTTCCTGTAAGTGAGCTAACGAACATGATTAGCAAAGTTTCAAGTGTAAATGATGCAGAATTCAGCATTTTATGGATTACTTGACGCCAAAGAAAGCTTCATGAAAGGAGAAAAGGAAGCTTAGACGCCTAAGGACCAAAAGTGACGCATGGAAAGTATGTCCCGGGCAAAAACAGCAATTCTGAAGACTTTGGGGACTAGCAGTAACTTAGTAGGATTAGGATAATGATACATTAACCTAGTACAATTGGGTTAATTATTTCATTAGCTTAGTAGGATTAGGATAATGATACATTAACCTAGTACAATTGGGTTAAGTATTTCATTATCTTAGTAGGAATAGGATATGGGTATTATAAATACCCTATCATGCTAGAGATTTTTAGGGATCCATATACATTCTTCAACTATTAATCTTTTCTACTCTTCCAACAATTCTAATCTTTCCATTAATTCTATCTTTCTTCTTCTATTCATCTATTCTTAATTTCCGCAACAAGAGAATCGTTACTTTGCCCAGGAATTCACGCCTAAACGCCTACCACCTGTGCTACACGAAATTAATCAGTATTGTGGTATAATAACAATGTCAACCGTGAGCTCCTTCACATTCATGGGTAACTAAACTTCTCTGTTGGGGTTATGGAAAGCGAATGAGATACTATCTATTGCTGTGAGTTTGTCAGTTCGTGACACGTATGCTGCTTATATCAGTATTCTCTTCATCTTAATCTAAATTCTTTGTGGTTGCAAACACAAGAATACGCCAGTATAACATTTAACTTGTTTGAAAGAAAGGTTATCTGTCAGGAAAAGAGATAATGTCAAGGTAGTAGGGTCCCATCCCCTATTAAACAGTTAGTGTTGAAACTAGATTAACCTCTTGGAGAATTCGTACCGTTAGACATGCTTTAAGCTCGAAAGAGTTAAAGTGAAATAATCCTCGAATAGGTCGAAAGATGCCTAGATTTACCATCGAATACAATTCTCTATAAGCACATGCATGTAGAAATTCAACACACTCATAGCCAATAGAGACGTATAACTCAGAAGGTGGACATAACCCCAACGCCTCAATTCTCATTGTTTTACAACATACTAAACATTCTTTCTTTTTATTTTGCTATTTTCAGCTTTTACTTTAATACTTTGTTTACATTACTTGCAAGACGAGACTCCCCCTTTTACGAGACTTGCACTAAAAGTATAGTAGTAGTCGCTTACTTGTTGGCCAAGCTATTCCCTGTGGGATTGATAGCCAACCCAGGTTGGGTTCTATATTTGCTAACGACCGCTTTACACTCCTACGAGAGCTGTAGATTGAGCGTTATCAAAAATTGGCGTCGTTGCCGGGGAGTACAAGTGTCAATCAAGTTTGTGATAATTACTAGACCCTTTGTTCAGAGATTCTCGTACTTTTACTTTTAGTTTTTGTTTTTGTTTACTGTAGGTTTTTATTTAGTGCATGCCCCATACTCGAAGTTCTGGTCAACCATTATTACCTATCAGTCCTGAACCACAACGTATTGGCAGAATAGAGGCACAAACGGAAATCAAAAGAATGGCTGCGAGATTAGCTGCTCTTGCTGATGCCCAAGTACACCAACAAAACATTGATAACCCTGGGCGAGCAACAAATCCTGAAGATGAGGATTTAGGTGATGACGAGTTACTAAACCCACGGCATGATGCTGAAATTGCAACACCTGCCAATCGAAGAGGTCGACAAGCTCTGTTTAGGTATGATCGCCAACCCATACAACCAGCTTTCGACGATGATGATGATGATCTTGATGGTGCCGGAGCCACTGGAGCCATAATTCCTCCACCATTAGCGCCCGGAGCCAAGTTCAACATCACAAGCACCATCATTCAGTTATTGCAACTCAGGGGATTATTTGGTGGACTAGCAGGCGATGATCCGAATATGCAACTCATCAACTTTATTTCTACATGCAAGTCGTTTGACAATCCTGGTGTTGGTCAGAATGCAATTCGATTACGTCTATTCCCATTGTCTCTGTCTGGGGAGGCAACTCTATGGTTAAATGGGCTGACTCCTGATTCTATTACAAATTGGAGGCAATTGAGAGATGCTTTCCTAGAAAGATTCTTTCCGCCATCCAAAAGAGCACAATTGCGAGATGAAATCAGCAACTTTCGTCAGCTTCCCACTGAAGCTCTTCATGAAACATGGGAGAGGTTCAAGACAAAGCTAGCGAGATGCCCAAACCATCATATGACTAATGTTCACCTAATGGAGATATTATATAGAGACTTGAATTCAATAACTAAACCAGTGGTGGATAATGCAGCTGGAGGATCTTTTATGGACCTCACCTTTGGTCAAGCAAGCAATATGCTAGATCGTATGACGAAGCAAAGTAGAGCTTGGCATACCAGGGATTTTGAGGTAGCAAGCTCTACTATATCTATTGGCATGACTGCAGAACAAAGGCGTAGACAAGAGGAACATGATCAAGATATGGCGCATATGAAAACACAAATGGATCTTCTTACAAAGCATTTATTATCAGGGAAGACCGAAAAAGTGAAAGCTATTGCGTCAAAAGAAAGAGACGAATCTGATTCGGAAGAGGAGGCCAACTACTTGAACAATCAAGGGGGTTTCCGTGGGAATACCCAAGGAAACCAAGGTCGGAACTATTATGATAAATCTGGAAATAAGGACCAAGGTAGTTGGAAGAACAAGAATGAAAAGAGTGGTTTGTACGTTCCCCCTGGTAGACGTGACACCACCACATCTAATTCTGGAAGTATGGAAGACATGATGGCTAAATTATTGAAAGGAGTGAAAGCAATGAGCGCGGGAGTAACGGAGGTAATTAATGATTTGTCCTCCATGAAACAATTAGTTGATTCACATTCCACTTCAATCAAGCAAATAGAGCAGCAATTGAGCCAACTTTCAGCAGCACTCAATCAAAGAAAGGCTGGCACTCTGCCTAGCGATACTGTGCAAAACCCAAGGAATGATGGGTCATGCATGGCCATCACTACCAGAAGTGGTAAGGCGCTGGAAACTTCAGCAAAAGGCAAGCAAGTGGTTGACGAAGCTGCGGACTTGGATGACAACGCAATAGGAGAAGAGTCCGCAGAAGACGTCAAGGAAGTCACACCAGCGATGTGCAGCCTGAAAAAGTGGAAAAACAAAAGCAAGAGGAGAAGAAAGCTGTAGAGAGAATAATTCTATACCCATCACCACCTTTTTCCTAAAGATTAAAGAAGGTGGCGGATGACACGAAGTTCAGCAAATTCATGACTATGTTAAAGCAGCTGACTATTAATGTTCCATTGGTGGAGGCACTTGAACAAATGCCTGGGTATGCGAAATTTATGAAGGATCTTTTGATAAAGAAGTGGGCAGCAAGCTATGAGTTGAAAGAAGATGTGCATCATTGTAGTGCAATCGCTACCCGATCAATAGTTTAGAAGAAAGCCGACCCCGGAGCTTTCACTATTCCTTGCACCGTTGGATCTTTGAATTTTGCCAAAGCATTATATGACTTAGGAGCCAGCATCAGTTTGATGCCATTATCAATCTACAAGAAGAGCCACCCACATTAGAATTAAAGAAGCTACCAAGTCATCTAAAGTACGCATTCTTAGGAAGCGGAAACACATTTCCAGTCATTGTAGCAGCAGATTTGGGTGAGCAACAAGTTGCAGCTCTCATTGTTATTTTATGGAAGTACATTAGAGCCATTGGATGGACCATTGCGGATATTATTGATATTCCACCTGGGATTTGTACACATAAAATTCAGCTTCAAGAAAATTGCACACCCACCATTGAGCATCAAAGGCGTCTAAACCCACCTATGCAAGAAGTGGTGAAGAAAGAAATTATCAAGTGGTTAGACCCAGGAGTTGTATATCCAATCTCTGATAGTACATGGGTAAGCCCAGTACAATGTGTTCCCAAGAAAGGAGGTATGATGGTGGTCACAAATGTGAAGAATGAGCTTATTCCACTCAGACCCATCACTGGATGGAGAGTATGCATGGACTACCGAAAGCTGAATTCTTGGACACTCAAAGATCACTTCCCAATGCCATTCATGGACCAAATGCTAGATCGATTAGCGGGTAAAGGATGGTTTTGTTTCTTGGACGGTTATTCAGGATACAATCAGATTTGTATTACCCCCGAAGACCAAGAGAAGACAATGTTTACATGCCCATATGGTATGTTTTCCTTCAAACGTATGCCATTCGGATTATGTAACGCACCAGCCACCTTTCAACGTTGTATGATGTCTATTTTTTATGATATGGTTGAAGACACTTTGGAGGTATTCATGGATGATTTTGCAATTGTTGGTGATTCTTTTGAAGCGTGCTTGGCAAACCTAAGCATGACATTTCAAAGATGTGTAGAATTCAACCTAGTGCTGAATTGGGAGAAGTGCCACTTCATGGTAAAAGAAGGTATCGTTCTTGGGCACAAGATCTCCGACAGAGGTATTGAGGACAGAGGTATTGAGGTTGATCGAGCAAAAATAGAGGTTATTGAGAAGCTATCGCCTCCAATTTCGGTGAAGGGAGTTCGTAGTTTTCTCGGCCATGCAGGTTTCTATCGTCGATTCATCAAAGACTTCTCCAAAATTGCTAGTCCATTGTGCAAACACTTGGAGAAAGATGCGAAGTTTGACTTTAATAAAGATTGTTTAAAGGCATTCGAATGCCTCAAAGGAAAACTCATTGAAGCCCCTATCATGGTAGCACCAGATTGGTCTCTCCCGTTCGAAGTCATGTGTGATGCTAGTGGTGTAGCCGTTGGAGCTGTGCTTGGTCAGAGAAAGGAGAAATTATTTCATCCTATCTACTATGCCAGTAAGGTCCTAAATGAAGCCCAAAGGAACTACACTGTGACAGAACAAAAGCTCCTAGCGGTTGTGTATGCGTTTGAGAAGTTTCGTGCCTATCTATTAGGTACTAAGGTGATCGTTCATACAGACCATGCAGCTTTTAGGTATCTAATGACAAAGAAGGATGCAAAACCAAGATTAATTTGATGGGTATTGCTGCTGCAAGAGTTTGATTTTGAAGTTAAAGATAGAAGAGGTTGCGAGAACCAAGTGGCCGACCATCTATCTAGACCCGAGAACGAGCATGTGGCGCAGCCTGATATCAAGATTGATAATGCATTCCCTGACGAGGAGATCCTGGCGACGATAACAAAAAAGTTACCATGGTATGCTGACTTTGCAAATTTTGTGGTGAGTAATGTAATACCTGCCAATTTATCATACCACCAAAGGAGGAAGTTTATGCATGACGTACAACACTACTATTGGGATGAGCCATATTTTTTTCGACGATGTGCGGATGGTATTATTCGACGATGTATATCCCATGTAGAGGTGCCTAATATTTTGGAAGCATGCCACACTTCCCAAGTTGGAGGACATCATACAGGCAATCGGACGGCAAGGAAAGTATTGCAAAGTGGTTACTATTGGCCTTCGATATTTAGAGATGCCTATGACTATGTTAGAAGGTGTGACCAATGCCAGCGTCAAGGTGCTATTTCGAAACACCATGAGATGCCCATGTCCAAAATTCTTGAGGTAGAACTCTTTGATGTATGGGGTATTGATTTCATGGGTCCATTTGTGAATTCGTTTGGAATGAAGTACATCTTAGTTGCTATAGATTACGTCTCGAAATGGGTTGAAGCTGTAGCGTTGGCTGACAACGAAGGAAAGCGTGTTGTAGCGTTCTTAAAGAGGAATATCTTCTCTCGCTTTGGAGTACCACGTACTATCATAAGTGATGGAGGATCTCACTTTTGCAATAAGCTATTCAAATCCATGTTGGCCAAGTATGGTGTCAAGCAACATAAGGTAGCCACGCCTTATCACCCACAAACTAGTGGACAAGTAGAGGTTTCCAATCGGGAGATCAAGCAAATCCTTACGAAGACGGTCAATGCTAATAGGAAGGATTGGTCTCGAAAGCTAGATGATGCACTATGGGCGTATAAGACTGCATTCAAAACACTCATTGGCATGTCTCCTTAGCAACTAGTTTATGGGAAGGCTTGTCACTTAGCCATCGAGCTCGAGCATAAGGCATTGTGGGCATTGAAGCAACTGAACTTGAATTGGGATGATGCGATGAATCTGAGGTTGGAGAAGCTGAACGAATTAGAAGAGTTCCGTCTCCATGCATGTGAAAGGTCAGACCTATACAAGGAGCGGATGAAAAAGTATCATGATCAGCGAATTGTTCGATGAAATTTCCAAAAGGATGATATGGTACTTCTCTTCAACTCTAGATTGAAGTTGTTCCTAGGTAAGTTAAAGTCTAAGTGGTTTGGTCCATACAAAGTTCTCCAAGTCTACTTGTCTGGAGTAGTTGAATTGGAAGACAATAATGGTGTTGTCTTCAAGGTGAATGGTCAATGTGTTAAACCTTATATCGGTCCTCTTGACTCGATGAATTATCTGGCCATCACTTATCTCGACGAAGTCTAACTACTCGAGGTAACTATGTCGAGCCACGACAATAAATAAGGCGCTAGATGGGAGGCAACCCATCGTTTATCATTTGTCGTTTATCGTTTTTGTCTTTCTTTCGTTCTAAGTACTTGTTTTGCTTTTGATAAAAGAAAATCCAAAAATAGGAGTCGTGCCACGACCAAAACCAAGGCGCTTGGTGGGAGGCAACCCATCGTACTAATCGTTTTCAATGGTTTTGAGCAAATATAGGTGCAAGAGGTATTCAACGAGGAGATTGGTTTTAAATAACGATTTGGACGTATTGCATGGTAAAGGTGGTAAGTTAGGAATAAAGATGCATAAGGCTATGGATTGAGCATTGCTCATGGAAAAATAGGCATCGAGCAAGGCCAGGCCTAGGTAAAACTAGGCCACGAACAATTCAAAACCTATACTATAGCCTAAGGTCTCGGAATCTAGTGTGCAAAGACATAGGCGCCGCCCATGCTCAGGTATGCTATAGCATAGGCGCCGCCTATGCTAAAGCATTTGGTCTCAGTATCTCATATGCCATGCACTAGGCGCCGCCTATGGTCCCTTTATGCAATACACTAGGCGCAGCCTATGCTAGCTTATGCTTTGCATTAGGCGCCGCCTATACCATGCATAGGCAAAGCTAAAGGTGCCGCCTATGGTCTCTTTTTGTCTCCAAAACCGATTTTAAATGGGTCAAAACCCAACCCATTATTTTCCTATATAAAGGGGACTTAGTCTTGAAACATAAACACATTGAAACTTGGCCTAAAGACGCCGCACATCCACTCGAAATCATCTCAAAATTTTTCTTTTTGCTCTTTCAATTCACAAAAAACATCTCCAAAGGCTTCAATCACGTAAGTACTCTTTTATTCTTCATCTATTTCTCGTAAGTACTACGTTGCTATGTCTATCATGAATTGCTACATCTTGAAGAAATATTGGTGATGTTAAAGTGTTTGAATTGTTGCTGCAAAACCATGTGAGTGAACATGTACGTTAGGATAATCTTAACTTGTTTCCGACTTGAATTTGGTTTTAATTGCATTGTCATACTCTTTGCGGAATTGCTATGGTTATGAACATTTCATAGTCTTGTCACTTGTATACCTACATGTTAGGCTATCCCGTTCATCGGGATAAGACTTATAGTTGCCTACCGACATAGGAGGTTGTAATTGTTGATAGAAACTATACCATGATGAAACCCCTATGTAGTAGTCTTGTTTTACCTAACATGAACGTATTGCAAAGGTTGAAAGAAGTGATACATCACTGATTTTCTTGTCGGAATATAGCTCCTTAAACGTATGTCGACGAAGTCTAAGTAATCGACCACTTTCACTTCACTGATTTGTATCAACGAACCTAAGTGTGGGGTGGTACCCCGATGGCTTGTTTATAGATTGTTTCCATTGAGTTGATGCTAACATGAAATATCGTTTAAATCTCAGGAACAATGGCACCAAAAGAGAGACAAGATAAGGCTACCACATCCCAAAAGGGCAAGAAGAGAGGTCGCAAGGACAAAGGAGAATCATCCTCAATGCAATTACCCCGCCGAATGTTTGGAATAAAATGGGTTCTTGAGGAGAAAGCCAAAGAATGGTATAGGAACAACAAGGAAAGCAAATATGTTCATGTCGACTTGATCAACAAGGACAGCCTAGCGTATGTTGGCAAAAATCATGGCATTGAATCTGGATTTCATCTTCCGCGACATGGGAGAATGTAATCTTGATTTGACAAGAGAATTTTACGCCAACTGGTCGCCGAAAACCACGGGCAGCGAAGTCAAGATTCGGGGCTAAGTTTTACAGCTCAACGCGGATTTGATCAACTCCTTTCTTGGCTTACCTTCGGTCGATCCAGCACCATTCAAAGAGCTGTACAGCAGACCTCCTTATAGAGCAATTCGACACACACTTTGTGGAAGTAGATCCATGGCAAGGTGGAGCAGACACCAAGACACCGGATGACACAACACCTTCCCCTATGCTCCTTTGAATAGGGAAGCAAGAATCTGGTTGCGCATCGTCAACTCATGCCTTATTCCTGGGACTCAATACACCAAAATAACAAGACATAGAGTGTGTTTGGTCTATGCATTGATGACGAATGTCCCTATCAACATTGGGGCAATCATTCGCTCTACAATGCGGAAGGCCAGACTACACAAGAGGTCCCACTTCACTTTTGGTAATCTGTTGACAGCAATCTTGCGGAAGGAGGATATCGAAGAGGAACCAGCTGATCACAAACTCCCACATAACCTGAAGAAGGTTGACCTCACAAAGGTCAAAGATGCTGAAACAACACATGGTGTCAACCTTACTACTGCGGAGAGACATGCTCGAGATGAGAGTTTCTTCCGCCATCTTTATGGCATGACACGGTTCACAATAATGAGTGGAGGTCGTGTTCCAACTGCTGCAGAGATCCAACAGCTGGACCATGACTATCCAATGAATATGCATGCACGGGAGATGTGTGGAGTAGGCACATACTTTGAGGAACCTCTAGACGATGATGTGCCGACCGATGATGATCGACGCTTGCCAGATTCCGACGTGGAGGAGAACTCTGATGACGACTCTTATGATGATTCCAACGAAGGGGGTATCACCCCCGACATTGAGGAAGAGTCCGACCGACTAGGTTCTTCGTATTTACTTTCCACTGAGGGCAGTGTCCCGTTTAAATGTAGGGTGGCGGTATTGCATGCTATACTTCTCTACCGCATCTATGTTTGTTCACTTTGTTTACTTTGTTTTATTTGTTTCATTTTTTTTTGTGTGTTTCGCTTTTTTGTTTAAGTTAAGTTTTTTTAGTAGTAATTTTTTTTACTTAGCTTCGCACGAAATTATTCTAATAGGCAGCATGAGATCATAACAAGAGTAGGTGCTAAAATCATGACTATTGAGACGTTTAGGCTCTAATGGTGACTCATTATGTGATATTGTGTGGTTCAATTCCTTCACTTGTTGGGTCGAGAGTCTATACTACTTCCAATAAAGTCGACCATGTGCCTTGTGTGTGTGAGATTAATAGTATATTCTATGTTTGTAGCTGATGCTAGAACTTGCCTGGTATGTATACAAAGCGAAAATAAGGAGTGTAAGTTTAGGAGATGATTTAGGCATTTCTTTGGCAACCTATACATGTTTACCTTCATTTTACCTACCCATGGACATCATCCTAGTTAAACCCTTTTGAGCCTTTAGCCTACTTCTTTGACAACCTCATATGTAAGCCTAATCCATTTTTTTCAAGACCGTAATTTGATCTAAATTCCTAAGTGCTTTAACGTATAAAGTCATGTGATGAAATAAGAGAAAATTGGGTGAGTATGATGCTTTAGAAGGTATTGGTGCTTGAATGCGTTATGAAAAAGAAAGTGCTATCATAAGAGGTATGTTATGAAAAGAAAAAAGGAAAAGAAAGCTGAAAAGTGAGTTATGCTTAAAATTGAAAAACAAAAGAGGAGAACAAGGGTGGTAGAATAAAAGAAAGAAGAAAGGTTGAAAGAAAAATGTTGATGATACAATGTGATGTATTAAAGTGCTTAGGAACTTAGTCACTATTTCTGGCCAAAATAGTCCTACCCGTCCCTTAGCCTACATTACAACCTGTAAAAGACCTATTTGATCCTAAGCTTAGTATTCTGACATTTAGTGGAGCATTACACTAAGGGCAAGCTTATGGTCATCAGTTGCTGCATATGAATTCTTTGTGAGAGCGAGAGCAAGGATATTTTGATACCCATGTTTGAACAAATATGCTATATTTGTGAGTGATTATGGGTAATATATTGTGAGACACACATGGTTGATGAGTTTTGGGTAGTTGTATATGATTCCTTGTGCCTTTACTTTTGAATATGAGTTGACCACCATCACGAGTCTATACTAGAGGTTAAACTGTTTCTACTAATAATCGGAAAACTACTCTTTGTTGATAATTGTTGTGCCTGTCTTGACGAATATTTTGTGTTGTTGCTGTAAAACCCTAAGTTGATGTTTAGAAGGACATGATATTTTGTTCGAGGACTAACAAAGCTTCAAGTGTGGGGTGTTGATGATAGGCGATATTACGCGCCTATATCAATATATTTTGCCCATATTTGTGCCATGTTTCGAGAACAAATTATATATTTCATGCACTTTTAGTCCTTTTTTCCTGTAAGTGAGCTAACGAACATGATTAGCAAAGTTTCAAGTGTAAATGATGCAGAATTCAGCATTTTATGGATTACTTGACGCCAAAGAAAGCTTCACGAAAGGAGAAAAGGAAGCTTGGACGCCTAAGGACCAAAAGTGACGCATGGAAAGTATGTCCCGGGCAAAAACAGCAATTCTGAAGACTTTGGGGACTAGCAGTAACTTAGTAGGATTAGGATAATGATACATTAACCTAGTACAATTGGATTAAGTATTTCATTAGCTTAGTAGGATTAGGATAATGATACATTAACCTAGTACAATTGGGTTAAGTATTTCATTAGCTTAGTAGGAATAGGATATGGGTATTATAAATACCGTATCATGCTAGAGATTTTTAGGGATCCATATACATTCTTCAACTATTAATTTTTTCTACTCTTCCAACAATTCTAATCTTTCCATTAATTCTATCTTTCTTCTTCTATTCATCTATTCTTAATTTCCGCAACAAGAGAATCGTTACTTTGCCCAGGAATTCACGCCTAAACGCCTACCACCTGTGCTACACGAAATTAATCAGTATTGTGGTATAATAACAATGTCAACCGTGAGCTCCTTCGCATTCATGGGTAACTAAACTTCTCTATTGGGGTTATGGAAACCGAATGAGATACTATCTATTGCTGTGAGTTTGTGAGTTCACGACACGTATGCTGCTTATATCATTATTCTCTTCATCTTAATCTAAATTCTTTGTGGTTGCAAATACAAGAATACGCCAGTATAACATTTCACTTGTTCGAAAGAAAGGTTATCTGTCAGGAAAAGAGATAATGTCAAGGTAGTAGGGTCCCATCCCCTATTAAACAGTTAGTGTCGTAACTAGATTAACCTCTTGGAGAATTCGTACCGTTAGACACGCTTTAAGCTCGAAAGAGTTAAAGTGAAATAATCCTCGAATAGGTCGAAAGACGCCTGGATTTACCATCGAATACAATTCTCTATAAGCACATGCATGTCGGAATTCAACACACTCATAGCCAATAGAGACGTATAACTCAGAAGGTGGACATAACCCCAACGCCTCAATTCTCATTGTTTTACAACATACTAAACATTCTTTCTTTTTATTTTGCTATTTTCAGCTTTTACTTTAATACTTTGTTTACATTACTTGCAAGACGAGACTCCCTCCTTTTACGAGACTTGCACTAAAAGTCTAGTAATAGTCGCTTACTTGTTGGCCAAGCTATTCCCTGTGGGATCGATACCCAACCCAGGTTGGGTTCTATATTTGCTAACGACCGCTTTACACTCCTACGAGAGCTGTAGATTGAGCGTTATCACTCATTACCAAAAGAGAGTAAGGGCACATACCAAGACAAACAAAAGAGGAAAGGAGACAAAGGCTTTCAAAAAGGTGTCTTGCAAGTCAAAGTCTTTTGAATTTTGAAAAAAGGCTCTAAGTCTTGTGTTTTTTCCTCCTTTAGCTGATTTTTTCACTCTCCCAAATTAAACATTTTACCAATCCAAATTGCAAACTGCCATGTCACCAAATTTCCACGTAATCTAAGTGCCACGTCATCAACATTCCCCAAATAAACTTGAAGCTCAAATTTCAGATTTTAAAGTTTCTTTTCTTTGTTTCGTTAGTGTCATTTCTTGATTCTAGTACTAATTAGCAACTAGTAATCACCTACTAGATTGTGAATTAGTTTTTGAATCCGTTTTTGTCGTGTCTTCGTTATTTGTGTGCTTTTCTCATTTTTAATTCGTGGTAACTTTTTGTTTCAAGTTCATAAGTAGAATTTTCTGTCTTGTGTCTTGAGTCGATCAAACAAAAATCTATTCCGGCTGCCAAGTAGAATTGACATCCTATTGACTACCGGAGTATAAGCAACTTTCAATTCGCCGCTCCAATTGTGAGAATCACAAAGGTGTATGCGAGTGGTGTTGTTAACTTTTTGTGTAGAACGGACTCCTAATTAACTAACAAACTCAAATCATGTCAATGTTTTGTTGCAGCCACCAGTTCAAGTGTTACCACTGCTTATGCGTGACAAGCAAGGAAGATCCATCTCTAGACTAGTTAATAGAACTCTCAGTAACAAGTTAGCTAGTTGATCTAATATGTCTCTAATATTTAGTGCACGAGACACTATTTCTTTCCGTCTGTAACTTCTTTAAATATATATTCAATTGAACGAATGAGTAAAGAATTTAATGGAAAACATTTAAGTACCACCGAAATCCTATATACAGTAAGCAACATGACCAAAAAAAAAAATGGAAGAAAACTACAACATTATCTATCCTATTTGTAAAATATATGCTTAGATTTGGTCATGCTTCACTCTTGACGATGAGAGCAATAGTCCCTCGGCCTCACCTTGCTTAGGAACATTGGTGACGTTGTGAAGCATTTGTAGAAGGAATCATCTGAAATTGTTGAAAGGACTTTGCAGCATTCTGTGGATAATGAAACCTTATCCTCGTAAAAGGAAGTGAGCAAACCTAATTCACAACCTTCCACTGGGATGCAACAACTTGGTGGATCCGCAGTATCATTGTCATCCTCAACGGGGGATGGAGTCACAATAGTTGGTGAAGCCATCAAGTTACAGGTGCCACCATCGAGGTGAGTGCCACAACGAAAATACCCAACAACAAAAACACTGATCTCAACATGTTTTAATAATTATAAAGAAGAATTAATAACCTGTGTGTTGTCTTTGTGTTGAGAGAAAATATGAGTTACGTTGATATAAATAGGCAAAAATCTAACCTCGACTGCACGACTTCCTCCTAATCCTTTTAATACTATATTCCATTTCCTACTTCTATCCAAATTATAATTTCTACGTCAACACTTTGAATAATTTAAACAATAGTAGTAGTATAGATGATACGGCCGACTTGGATTTATCCCAACATCGTGTTGAAACTGGTGATGGCTGCAATATATAATTGTGAAGCCAGAAAATATAACAGAATGTTATAATAATAATAATTACTAACTATAATATAAGTAATTATTTTGTGTGGAAAGGAAGACAATACCTTAAATATATGAAGAATATAAAAAAAAAAATAATGTAACATCAATCTTACGACCTTAATCATTAAAATAAAAAATATATGAATCGATGTTCAATTTTCATAACTCTTGTCGATATTCACTATCACAAGTTGATCACTACTAAATAGCCTTCATCTTATACCTCAGGTTAAATTTTAACGTGGATGTAATAAGCATCGAAAACATTATAACACCAAAAGCTAATGCGATTAATTTTTACAATGTCTTACAATATTTCTATTTGTAAACTATAATATGAAACAATAATAATGTCATGAATATCACTTAATTATTTTAGGGGTTATGATATTAAAAAATTTTGGTGACTTTCTAGTTTCTTAACATTGAATATTTAATATAATTAAGAGAAATAAATGAGTGATTTTTACCTTATTTTAATTTAGAACATAAATGAGAAAAAATAAAGAAAATTTCAAAAGTTGAATAAAGATAAACTTACTTTTTGACCAAAGAAAAATGCCATCTCTCATCTTTTATTCCTATCTTTATTATTATCAGTAGATTGTATTTTTAAAAACTAAAAAGTTTGTATAACAAAATATCAATAAATTTTATTTTAGCAATAAAATAATCAATTGAAGAGTATTTCATATTTTCCTTTGATACAAAGTGTAAAATTATGTTATAAAGTCTTGTTTTTGGAAAATACATATCTTTTTTTTTGAAAAATAATCAATTAAAAACAACAATAAGTATATATACTCATATATATATTTTTTAATCATTCAAACTTCTACTTTTTGAATGAGTTCAATTTTTTGTCACAACCTTTTTAATTGACTGGCATAGTTTAATGTTAGGTTATGAGATGTAATTTTTTTGAAAAAAATTGATATTTTAAGAAAACATACTCAATTTAGGCGTTTAATTATAAAAATAGTTGAGTTTTAGATAAGAAAATAAAATGAAAAATCATGAGGATTAAAATTAAATAAATGTGAGTTTTAGTGATATACCACATAATTTAAATTAGAGAAAATTGAACAAAAAGAAGAAAAGTGCTCTTTTACGTCTAAGGGGTCGTTTGGTAGAGTGTATTGGAATGTTAATGCATGCATTAGTTTAATGTGTATTAGTAGTACCCTGTTTTGTATACCCTTTACCCTATGTACAACTAATGCAAGCATTAGTTATACACTCTATTGCGTATTGAGGTGTGTATTACTAATACCTCAAAATCCATGACATTAGTAATGCAATGGATCTAATGCGTGCATTAACATGCTTAAAGATCCTATTACCCCTCAAAAAAAAATTCGCATCCTTTCCAACATATATATTGAGGATATTATGTAAAAAAAAAAAAAATTAAAAAAATTATGTAATTCATATTTTTTTTTAATATATCGAACCAAACACTGCATAAGAAAAATACAAGCATAACTAACACAAGCATTACTAATATACCATATTTTACATTATTTTTATACGCTCTACCAAACGACCCCTAAGTGGTTTATATGCTCCATTGCTTTCAATAACAACCTTAAAGTTCTCGATATCAAATAATAAATATTTATTCAGAATTTTCTTCAATTTATACACCAGATTTTTCCTTATTTCAACATGCATTAAATCCATCTAGTCAAATAGAAACCTTAGTGACTATCCAAAGACATAATAAAAAATTTACAATTAATTAAAATGAGACCAAAATACCTTCTAGTATAAAAATCATATCCAAAGTAATAAACTCAACTCACTATTTCTCTCGGTACTAATGAATTCTCACATTCTAAAAACTCCCTCATAAGTCAATCATTTCTACTACAATTTGTAAATCAAGAAAAGATTAAAAAAACATGTGTTGCATAGGTAGAAAGAACTTGCAAAAAAAAGATAATATTCAGAAGGGATCAAAAAAAATAAGAACAAAAACAAAAAAAAATATGTGACCTTTAAAATATTTGTTTCACATTTGGTTTAGTGAAAAAATCCAAACAAAAAGTAGTAAGCAAAAATACAAATCTTAAGCAAATATTAACCTAAAAGGTCATATTGTTGCTTAAATTTGGTTTGTACAACTCTATCTTTTATATATGCAAAGGAAGGTGGAAATGAACATTGTAGCAATATTGAAGAATTTTCAGATTATGCACTATCCCATTTCAATGGAGTATTATACATTCTCTATAAGAGACCTTCCATATTACTAACTCCTCAACTCTTCCTCATTCTGAAAATTATTATATAATTAATAGAGTTAAATATAGTGACTTTTGAATTTTCTTTATACACATAAATATTTAAATGGAGAAAAAAACTCAATTAATATAAAAAAAAAAACACAAAAAAAGATAAATGGCATTGGAGGATTCTAAGACATGCCACATAGGATGGACTAACATTCTCTTTTATATATATATATATATATATATTGATTATTTCCTAGCTTTTGCGTACGTTTCTTTCCCACTAATACTCATTACTTCAATCTATTTAATTTTCGGATAAAAAATTGATGTTATTGGCAATGAATCATAATAAAGGCTCAACTTAATAATAGCATTTGTCATCACAAGTTAATCATTTCACATTCCTTAACTGACAATGTTCTCCAAATAAATATTTGGGAAGCGAATAATTTTGTGCATATTCTAATGGATAAATTACACAAATCTCATACTTAACAGACTATATTACCTAATATTTTTTATTTTTTTAAAATTTACATAAAATCCCATTTTTTAACTTTACTGTTGATACATATCAAGAAAATCTCACATCCTATTTTTACTCCACCATTAACTCATTAAATATTTCCTTCCCTAAAATATCTCCCTAATTATCAACAATTAAATCATCTTCCTTCCTGATTTTTTCTCTTCCATTATTGCTTAAATCATCTTCCTTCCTAATTTTTTCTCGTCCATTAATGCATGCAACTTTTTTTTCCTCTCCTAAAATCTCTCCCTTTTTAAAAAAAAATAAAAAATTATTGATACATATATAAATTTATTTTGTTATTCGTAAATGTTTTTTTTTTAATGGTGATTCATATGAATGATAAATATGACTTCATTATATGAGTATTATGGTGATTCATACGATAGATACATTTTGTATGATTTTAACGGGTGATACATATGATATTAATGGGTAATACATATTGCATTATGGTGATTCATATGGTAGATACAATTATTGGGTGATTCATATGATATGAATGGGTGATATATATGGTATTATGATGATTCATATGGTAGATACAATTATTTATTTCAATTATTGAGTGATTCATATATATGGTATTATGGTGATTCATATGGTAGATACAATTATTTATTTCAATTATTGGGTGATTCATATGTACTAATGGGTGATATATATGGTATTATGGTGATTCATATGGTAGATACAATTATTTATTTCAATTATTGAGTGATTCATATGTTATTAATGAAAGGTAATGATGTAGTTAGTGTAGGAAACAAAAGTAATAATATTTTAAAAAAAAAAAAACTAAAAGAAGAATTGAAATATAATGAAAATTAAATCTAAAAAAAGCAGACTAAAATTAAAGACGAAATTAAAGACGAAAAAAGAGAAAAAAAGACCCCAAAAAAATATATCTTTTATAATTAAAGACTAAAAAGAGAAACATAAATAAAACACCTAAATTAAATCTAAAAAAGGAGAAAAAATAGATATTTTTCCTTAAATAAAAGAATACAATGAATAAAAGAGAATCTATTATTTCCTTAAATAAATATCTTGTTAGTTTCAAATGTTATCACTTTTTTATATGTATCACCATTTCAAAAAATTGGAATAAAATATAATTAATAAAATAATCAAGATTTTATGTAATATCACTTAAAAATTGAAGGATTTATATAAGTTACCCTATTCTTATCCGCATGCTTTAACATACAAGTCTTGGTTTATTGCTTTTGGTTGATGGTTAAGCATATTCATCTTTTTTTTCTTGTTCTTTTTTCCTTTTTGGCTATTTTTTTCTATAATTATTTATACTTTGTTGGAGTAAAAGCCCCAATACTACGACTTCAATTATACATGTACGTAAACAAGGAAGATTATTGTTGATTTATCTAATTTTTTTATTTTTGTCATCAAGATAGAATATAATTGTCGTTTATCAAGAATTTAACGAGTCAAGAACTCCAAAAGGCCAAGGATTTAGTGAGCCAAGAACTCCCAATGGCCAAGGATTTATCGAGTCAAGAACTCCAAACTGTTAAAAATACCGAAAAGACAAAGAATGACAAATCTTCCTCCCATAAATACCGGAGAGACAAAGAATGACAAACCTTCCTCTCATACTTAATTTATATTAATTGGCAATTGTTGTATTTAAGAAATACTCATATTATAGAATTAAAAAAAGTGGATACATCTTTAAAAATCAGCAAAGTAATTTGTTTACGAATGTCTTCATTTGTGGCGTTTGTTTCTGGATTACTTGAATATTTGATCTAAAAATTACACAAATACACTACTTATGTTTTCAATATTATAAAAAATCTCAATTCCCTAAACATATTACAAAGATCTCAACATATACACAAAATGCTATGTATATGTCGACTATATTATGTATATTAATAGGGAGAGAGAATAAAGTAATTTAAAAAGTGAGAGAGTGTAATTACTTCCAAAAGGATTGGTATTTATGTTATTTATGCATATTTGATTGCATACATTGTCTTCTCTCTAAAAAAATTTCTTCAAATGCAATTTTTTTCCCTATATGATCATTGTCTTCTTTTTGGAAATAATATTTAAGTGTCTTCAAATATTTTTTTTTTTCCATGTGATTATTGTCTTTTTTTTAAATTTAACTTTTTATTTTGACATATTAATCGGTTCTTCAAATTTCTCGAACTGATTAGCTAAGTTTGTCAAATAGTTCTCCATTACGAATATGTTTGTGTTCTTTCATCCATAAAAACTAAATAATTGAATTCTGAACTCTTCAAGCCTGTGCAAGTAATCTTCCTTAATTGTCATTTCATTTAAATAGTTTCAGGTAGAATTAAAATTCTCACTTATTTCGAAACGTTTGAAAATAGCGATATAATTAAATATTTATATAATATTATAATATCAAACCAAAATTAATAAGCAAAAAGAGAATTATATGAGAACAAAATATTGTTGTGTGGATGTATTCAAAACTATGGTAAATACCTTATTATTTGATGAATATAGTAGATACTTCCTTCATTCGGGTTTATTTATCATATTTTAACTTGACATATTCATTAAGAAAATAATGACTGATATAGTGACTTTACAACATCATCCCTATTAATAGATGTTTAGGAATATTCGTTGGAAAATGATTTTTGAGAATAAGTAATGTTAAGAGTAAAACATGAATTTTTTTTTTTATTTGTCAAAAATGGTCCTTTTTCTTGAGCCGGGGGTCTATGAAAAACAACCTCTCTACTTCTTCGGATGTAGTGGTATGGAGTGCGTACATTCTATCCTCTCCAGACTCCACTATGTGGGAATGTACTGGGTTTGTTGTTGTTGTCAAAAATAATAAATAAAAATAAAAATAAAATTAGAAAAATAATGATAAAGTAAGTTTGAATGGAGGGAGGACCTTATTATTATAGGACAAAAAAGATATTCATAGATAGTAGGAATATTCATTTATAGTAAATGACTTCGTAATTGTTGACGGTAATAATGCTCCTAAATAAAATAGATAATTGTTACAGTGGAAACAAATAAAATTGAGAAGGTTTATTTGAAATAACTAATTCATTGAATGAGAAAAAATTAATTAGATACATTTACTGATATTGGGATTTCAAACAAGGCAGTGCAAAATATATATAATATAGTATGGAGTACTTTTTGTAAATAATGTTATTAAAAATTATGTGTTTACAGACTCTTAAAATTTCTTATATAAGCTTTAAAAAAAAATTATGTACTAACATTACACTACCAAAAGTGTGAGGCCTTCATTTTGAATTTTTTTTTGGGGGTTTATCTTTTTATATGTATTTATTCTTACATATTTATTTGCAGATTTGTTTATGTGTATGTCTGTATTTTTACAATGTAAAAGTTTTTTTATATCTCACAAAATTTCAAAGACATTATTTGATGATTTTTAAAAAATTTAATTGCGCGAAGCGCGGATAAATTGACTAGGTCAATTGTTGCTCCCTCTCTCGAGATTGCAATCCCTATCGAGTCGGGAAGGAATGAGTAATGGGTTGGGAAATCGGGCATCGGCATTGTAAGGTCCAGGCTAAACAAAAATGAAAGCAATCGAAGGAACGGGTATAACATGTTCTCTTTTCCGAATCTTTCAAGATGAAAAGATAGGGTTTTCGGCTTCACTTCCTCTATGGAATAAGAGAAACTAATTTCTGTTATTCATCGGATTATAATTGAGTGTTAAATTTTAATTAAAGAGTCAACCTCTCTAAACTCGTAGTCAAGGGTTGGGCCGGAGTTATAAAAGCCTATGATCGGAGTAAAGGACTTGTCCTTGGTCCATTTAAATCCCTGGTTTATGAAGCTACGTTGGGTAGACCCAACTCTTTTTGGCACTTCTATAAGGATAATTTTTCCAATATTACAAAAAAATCCCATTTCCCTAAACATATTATAAAAATCCCAACATATACATAGAATGATATGTATATGTTGACTATATTATGTATATTAATAGAAAGAGAAAGTAAAGTAATTAAAAAAGTGGGAGAGAGTGTAATTACTTTCAAAAGGATTGATATTTATGTTATTTATACTTTTAATTTTTATCTTTTAAGTGGATTGAACTTTAACTTATATTCATAGAAATTGAAATTGTCTGGCGGGCATATATTTGTTGGATATTATGATTGAAAATGTAAACACATGCAGTACGAAAAAAGTTAATTGTCCTATGAAATTAAAAGTAAAGACCAATGCAAAATAAGGGTAAAGGTGCAACTGATCAAAATTCCGAATTCGATAAGGTGTATTATGGTCAAACACATACACGATTCCTTAAACTTATTTCAAAATCTAGTTTAGACATTTAACTTATTCTTGTTTCAATTAAACATAATACCATATACAATTTTGTTTCCATCGGCATGCTCTCTGGTTACAGTATTTTTTTAATATTATACCTCATCAAAGAGCCCCTTCCGCAATTCCTAATAAAGTTTTGTTAGTATACTGTTTATAGATGATTTGGCTTGCCCGCAACAAATGTGTTTTTGATAATGTAGCCTTTCAAACATTCCATACTGATATTATAGCTACTGCAACTGAATACTGATTCTTACTTAGACTTACTTAGACGATGTAAACCTTCTAGACGACTGATGACCTTGTATGTGAAATGGATGCCCCTTGTCCCTCCCTTTATCATGCTCAATGCCGATGTTATCTTTGATAGTGAGGTGCGCTTAGGTTCTATGACGGGTGTATTTAGAAATTTTAGAGGGGACTGGCTATTAAGTTTTGTCACTAATGTTTGTACTCCAAGCTCCTTAGAAGCAGAACTTCAAGCTTTACGGTTCGAACTTCAACTAGCCATTCAATATTGTTATATAAATTTGGAAATTAATGTGCATTGTTGCCAAGATGTGGAACTCTTAAATAGGGAGTAGACTGATTTAACTTCAATCTACTCCCTATGTCCCTCTTTATTTATCCACTATAATAAAAGTAGATGTCCAACAATACTTGTTCAATTTGGAAATCAATCACTACTAAAAACAAAAAGGAAGACCGACCACACAAACCAACCACATGTGGTCGGTTTTACTGCATTTTTTACCACAAAATCGACCAAAATGCGTGGTCGGTAAAAGCGTGATAGCTTTTTTAAAACCGACCAAGTGTGGTCGATTTTTTTTAAAATATATATATATATATATATATATATATATATATATATATATATATTTATTTATTTTAAAATTCAATATTATTTTTTAAAAAATAAAAATAAATTAAAAAATTCAAAATAAATCAACCACAAGTGGTAGATTTTATTTTTAAATTAATTAATTAATTTAATAAAACCGACCACTTGTGGTTGGTATTTTTATTTAAATTAATTATTTAATTTTTATAAAATCGACCACGTGTGGTTGTTTCTTTTATTTAATATAATTAATTAATTATATTAAACCGATCACATGTGCTTGGTTTTTATAAAATTACCAGAAAAATCGACAAGTGGTAGGTTTTTAAAAAATTAATTAATCAATTAATTAAATTAAACCGACCACATGTGGTCGATTTTCTGGGAATTATTTTAAAAAATCGACCACATGTGATCGGTTTTTATAAATTTTTTAGAAAAACGACACATATGGTCAGTTTTTCTGGTAATTTTTTTAAAAAATAAAAGCTTATATATGCTACATTCTATCAACCAGCCAAACAAACGAGCATACAATATGTATGCTACATTCCATTCAAACAACCAGCTTACAATACAAGTCACAAAACATACAAAAGTGTAAAAACTGTAACTCATCTCCAAATCCAAACTGCAACACATACAAAAGTCAAAAAACTACCACTCATTATCATCTTCGTCATCCGCATCCTCAACCGCACACACAGGATCTGATTCTCTATCTGTGCTGATATCATCCAGTGGGTCTAGACCTTTTGCAGCCAGAACTGCATCACCAGGACATGGAGGAATAATCCCTGTAGATCGAATAAAAAGCTGAACTACTACTGCAGCATCCTGATTTGTGATGTTGTTTCCTCCTCCTTCTGCTCCACCCTCTCTCTTTGTGCAACAATCTCTTCAATAAGTTTAGAAACCATATTTCTTAGTGATTCAATGGTTTCTCTATCATCTGATGAGGTATAGGATGTAGGGCCAGACGAAGACCTAATATTCTTGCTAAAATATTTTTTGTGGTATCTGTAGTATTGACCTCTAACTGGAGGACCCACAGTTTCTTCCATAACTCTTCCTCTATATCTTCAGGTATTGTGTCACCCTGACTTTCAGGAGGCTGAGTACTACGATACTCATTAACGAGCTGCATATATTTTTCCTGTATTCAAAGTAAAGTTAAAATTAATAGTAAACAATATTAAACTACTTGTACTTGAATAATATCAACTTTGAGAAAAAGATTCATAAATACAAAATTTGATTCTTACATGGGTAGCTTTTGCACGAGGCTCAACCCAGACATCTTCATCAGTTGGGTTCTTTTTCTTCCTCACATACATCTCTTCGAATACCTCATCTTGTCTTATCTTCCTACCCAATTTTTTTGCCTGCATATGAAAAAATTATTAATATTCAAATAATTAAAAATTTAAATAGAAACAAACAATGAAAACTGTAAATGTTACATACCAATTTTTTCTCCATAATAATTCGACTAACTGCACCCGCAATATGTAGAGCCACCCTTGGATGATGCCCTGACTTTCTTTCCTTTCTCATTTAATAATTGGTATTATTCGCTATTCCAATAGAGAATATAATCTTGCCACATGGGTTCGAGTATAAACTCTGGTCGTACCCTGTTCGTTCTGGCATAATCCAACAGACCGTTCATTCTGGCTCTAGTTTTTCTATAAAAATTCCTCCGTATAGCACATTCATGTGCGTCATCCCACCAAAAATATTTCTACAACAAAAACAAAAATATAATATTAAATTTTTTGTTCTAACAATGTGTTAAGTAGTCGATAAGTTAAATCCTTACATGAAATTTTTTAAACATTTGTTATCTGTCATTTTCTGGAACCTTTTGCCAACTGATCCAACAGCCGTTGAAGTGCCGAGTAATGCATTTAGTCGTAATTTTTTCAATTCCATCATCGGACATAAACCTACAACACAAGATCAAATAGTAATTTCATAGAGCATAATAATATAATAAATGAAAAATGAACAATGTTGTTATATTTAGAAATCTTACCCTACTCTATATGCAATAATATACCGCCTCCGATAATTATCTCTGTCTTCGAGATGCGAAACAAGTGTTGGTGGATGCACTGGCGTGGGCGAATCTGAAGCACCGGATGGAGTGCCTCCAAGATGAAGATCTGTCAACCCAATAGATCCAGCAGAATCATTGTGAGAACGTGGGTGACTGCTAGTAGAGGATACTGCAGACGATGGTAGATGACCAAATGTGTCAGTGGTCGTCCGATAGTACTGTGATGGCAATGGCACGGACATGGGAGCATAATGAGTTACTGTAGACCCATGAAGTGGACCCATATGAGTAGGAGCAGGAACTGAATGATACGACGACCTAGAATATGAGGGTCGTGCTGGCGCGTCAGCAAGCTTACCCTCAGATATATGAATACCTGTCGGTCGTATATAAAAAGGGTTTTTTTTTTGTATTTGTAATATCAACTTTTTTCTTACCTTTGTAACCTTTACCTGCCATCTAAATTATGTAAAGTTAATAAGTAGTTAGTCCTTACAAAACGAATATATAAGAAAACATTCCAAGTAACTAATTTCAAGTTACTAATTCACATTTCAAATCGCTCCAACAACACGAGATGGACAAGAATATTTCTATTACTACATAAATTATGAAAAAGTGAAAACAACAATCTTACACAGGATATTACATATCAATCTTAAACAAGAAACATAAAGGTAAATAGTACAAAACATAAAAACATCAATACATAATAAATACAATCTATACAAACTAATCCTCCTTTCCCGAAGATTCTCCACTAAACCATTCATCCTCTTCAGAAGTTTCATCATCTCCTACCCACTCAGCCTCTTCTTCTGCAGTATTAACTTCTTCAAATATATTTTTTGGGTGATTCAAACTATCCACTAAATCAATGTCCACTAACTGGTGATCAATCTGCATTTCATTTAGATACACAGTCTCCAACACATTCTCAACTTCCACCTATCCTATAGGCTTTGTTTTGATTACAGTCCACCAATCAAACTTATCACTCTGCAATGAATAAGGAGCATAATACACTTGTTTAGCATTTTGTGTGAGAACAAAGGGATCGTAAACATGATACGGTCTATTGTTCTTCACTTCAATGATGTTATGCTCCTTATGTATTCTCGTGCCTCTTGTGCTTGGATAAAACCACTTACAATGAAATAGGATAATTTTTTTATTGGAAAACCAACATACTCCAGTTCTAAGATCTCTTGTATGATGCCAAAGTAATCAACATCATCATCATCCTTAACCTAAACACCACTATTGTTTATTTTCCATGTTCTGGAGTGTTCTTTGGTGGAAAATTTAAACCCATTTACTGTGTAATAGGATATTGTATGAGGTTTAATTGGTCCCAAAGAAATATCTCTCAAGAATTGATCGTATGCGACCGCATTTGGTGATTGGTGTACCTAAAAATATTATACACACACACGTATATATATATATATGTCAATTGAAGAATGTGTAAATGTTTAAAATTTGTAAAAATGTTAGTACACTTACGAACCTCATATGTAAACCATGTTGCAAACGATGCATACACTTGATTTTCGTGGAATTGAGTCTTAAATGAACCGAAATTCAACATATGAAACACAATTAGTTTCCATAAGGAAATGAGTAAATAAATAAGATATGTTAATATTTAATCTCCTTACTTCAGAGAGGGCTCAACTTCCGGGCAATTCAGCAAGACATACAAAGTTGTTGATTTGTGCTCCATGGTAGTGAGCCAGCAAAATATGGTCTTTTTACCCTTACTACCAGATTGATTGAAAATTGATATCGGTTGCAAATGAGGCTCATTCTCATCGTACTGATAACGATTCGGTCTATTTTATTAAACAAGAAACTTCATCACGAAAGTAGTACGAACATAATTGAGACATTTCTCTTACAAGATATGCCTCAACTATATAGTCTTCCACCCTATGTTTATTTGTGGGACCCCTTTTCAATTTTTCAATTGCCCTTCACAATCTTAAGATTAGATGTTTATTATATTAAAAAAGATATTTATGAATTTAAATATGTTGCAATTGCTTACCATTCGAATGGATACATCCACCTAGTTTGAACTGGACCGCCTAGCCAAGCTTTGTGGACAAGGTGAATGGGAAGATGTTCCATCACATCGAAGAATCCTGGCGGAAAAATCTTCTCCAACTTGTTGGTGATAACAATAATATTACTTTCCATTTGCGCCAGATTTTCTTCTTTTAATATGGTGGCACATAAGTCTTTGAAAAACAAATTAATCTCTGCTATTGGTTTCCATATGTTTTCAGGTAAACCAATAAAAGCAATTGGAAGTAATTGTTTCATGTAAACATGACAATTATGGCTTTTCATTTCATGTAAGATTTCTTGTGTCATATCAACCCTCTTTCCTAAAT
The DNA here is from genome assembly GCA_030864225.1 of Capsicum baccatum var. pendulum. Lineage (NCBI taxonomy): Eukaryota > Viridiplantae > Streptophyta > Magnoliopsida > Solanales > Solanaceae > Capsicum > Capsicum baccatum. The sequence continues at coordinate 81,831,329 of CM061550.1, forward strand.
TTGAGGCATATTCATCGAGCATCTTTAAACTTTGGACCCACTCACATATTTTTTGCTTTTGGTCCAACTTGAATATATCACGAGTGTCATACCCCAAATTCCATTGGAGCGGACTGACACCCGTAGCCGAGGAGGCCCGGGAGAACCCGTTCATAACCTATACTTTCACATTTACATTACTTATGAAAATTAAAAATTTGGGCAGCACTTCGATGTAAATAGAAGAAAACAGTACCTGTATCAGCCCAGCAAACACGCATAAATATATATATGAACAGTAATTGGCCGTCAGAGCCATCACGCCTATCAACCAAACACTCCTATGGCTGTACAATATGTCTACAAAAGCCTCTACATAGATACACAACTGAGTTAGGGTCGGGACAAACTCCCGCCCACAAAAGACTTTTATACCAATACCAAAAAGTACATATAGAAACGACTTGGGATGCCCCGAAACAACTGGAGCTCACCACTAACAACAGAATGTCCTAGCTCTTACTGCGGAGGTGTACGACCTGAAGTACCTGTTCCTGCAGTCATGAATACAGGTCCCCCGTGAGGGACGTCAGTACGGAAATATGTACTGAGTATGTAAGGCAGAGAGTATCAAGATGAGATACAAAAGATCAACAGAACCCAGATACCAGTGAATAAACAGTATGAGTAGACCACACTTAAAAGAGCTGATGGGATACCTGCATATTACTTTCATATCATTACTTCCCGTAATCCTTATCAATACATAACATATGTCATACAATGGCCAACTGATCAGTGGTACTAATACAATACATCAGGGACCACCCCTGGAATAGCATATATACATAAACTTTATAATACAATGGCCAACTGATCAGTGGTACTAATACAATACATCATATCATCAATTTAAAATAAAGACATTCAATTTCCTTAATTCAATTAATCTTTGCGATTGGTTACTTTGTGGTCACACCTTATGGAACTTGAAACCATGATACCTCAATAGGAAAACATGTAAATAGGTAATAAATATCATGAAAATGAGGTAGAGAATCATGGATACCTCATTAAACCATTTCGGAGTCAACAATAGTATATGGACATTTTTTTTACTAGCCGGACATCTTAAAAGTGAAAACAAGTTCAATTGGTAGTGTCGAAGATCATATGATGTTATTATGTGTCATGTGTCGTAGGACAATGTTGGAAGCTTACTTGAGAGTGACATGGGTCATTATTCATGCCAAAGATTAGATAGAGTATGTCTTACATACCTTGATATAACCACTTCAATACAAGTCCAACTTGACTTCCCGTACTCTTCGAACACTTATCTACAATAAGTCATTCGTGGCAAACTAGTATTAGCACCCAAACCTTACCATTTAGGTATTAACTTCACCAAATAATGTCTAGGAAGTAATCATTTAACTCATCAATAAGAGTGCTACATACATCCTCTTATACTCTTGTTACATTCACATATCATGCATTTTCATGAAATATCCCTCAACATCACTCTTAGCCTTTATTTCCCTTCTTAGTCACCATTCAATACCAACATGATCACTAGGCATACATAACCACTAATATAATGATATATCACCACAATTCATCCTCCATAATCCAATACAACAACTTCCATAATTTACTACTAACAATGTATACAAAACAATTCATAACTATGTTTCTAGTTATCTTCCAACATCACGACAATACTCATAATCCTTTATCAATATTATTTCATGGATAAGAATCAAGAATAAACAATATTCATACCTTAACAATGAACTCTTGTATTTAGAATCCTCCTTACATAACCATGGGGTGCTTCCCGAAGCTTTCGAGATGGTGAACACAACTACGGAACCAATTCGAATTTTCTACGGTTGAATCACAAAATATTTGAAGTTGAAATTAGGCTAGGGTTTCACCTTCTCTTAATAATTGGATGATATATGATATATATGAGGCTAAGTGTATGTTTATAAAGACCAATTTTCGTCCAAGAGGTAATAGAAAATGACCATTTTGCCCTAAAAACTTAAATAAATCCTGAATCTGTCCCCAGTGAACAGTTTTGACAGGCTGAAGTAAATCGATCATAACTCTTTGATCCGGTATCATATTTGGGTGAAACTAATTTCATTGGAAAGATAATTCAAAGGGATTTCATTTTCATATAAAGTATACCACCCAGTTCTTCCTGTACAAGGAGTTATGGTCGTTTAAAGTTGACCCAAAAATCTGTCCCACAATTCTGTTTTTTTTTATAGGCTGCAGTAAAATGGGTACAGCTCCTTACTCAGACATTGGATTTGGATGAAACTAATTTCATCGGAAATAAGACTCTCGGAGCTTTTCATCGATATATAGAAGCTCACACAGTTATTTTTGTACAAGGAGTTATGATCGTCTAAAGTTGATCCAAAAAATAATTGCCTAGCTGCAGAAATTTTCCTGCAGATTTACTGTTCACAGGCTTCCCGGCCACCGATTTGAAATTTCGAATGTGCTCGCTTATATGAAATACTCCTCTGTTTTGGGCAAACTTTATATCGTTGGAAAGCTTATTCCAATACCTACACATACAACTATTGACGGGATACTTCCAAACTCTATACACTTAATTTAACCCATACGCAAGCATTTAGGACACCATATAATCGCGATAAGTGTACGAAAAAAAATTTACGGGGTGTTACATTCTCTCCCCCTTAATAACATTCGTCCTCGAATGTTAGCATAGTTACTCAATTAAGACATGTCCAAGCTTACAATTAACATATTCATCATCATAACATACTTGCATAAAAATAAACACTTACTTGTTATTGTTCTTTTTCCGTCTCATGAACTTGCTCCTCATCGTTGAATAGGTAAGGGTACTTAATATTCATCGCTTCCTCGGCTTCCCATGTGATCTCCTCAACTTGTTGATTCCTCCAAAGTACTTTTACCGATGCTATCTCTTTATTTCTTATCTTTTTAATTTGGCGATCAAGAATAGCAATAGACATTTCTTCAAAAGTGAGATCTTCTGTAACTTGTACATTTTCCGTAGTAGTGATGTGCGATGGATCTCCGATATACTTGCGAAGCATCGAAACATAAAATACGGGATGAACTGCTGAGAGCTCTTGAGGTAGCTCTAACTCATAAGCAACTTGTCCAAATCTTTGAATGATCTTGTACGGACCTATGTATCGTGGACTTAACTTTCCTTTCTTGCCAAACCTCATCACTCCTTTCATTGGTGATACTTTCAAGAATACCCAATCGTCGATAGAAAACTCAAGTCCTCTTCTTCTAACATCCGCATAAGATTTGTGTCGACTTTGAGCTGTTGCGAGCCGTTGTTGGATCACTTTAACCTTCTCCATTGCTTGATAAACAAGATCCGGTCCAAAAAAGACCGCATCACCTGCTTCAAACCATCCTATTGGCGATCCACACTTTCTTTCATACAATGCTTCATATGGTGCCATTTTGATACTTGAATGATAGCTATTATTGTAGGCAAACTCGATAAGAGGTAGGTGATCATCCCAGTTGCCTTTGAAATCTAATACGCATGCTCGTAGCATATCTTTAAGTGTCTGGATGGTACGTTCCGCTTGTCCGTCCGTTTGAGGATGAAAAGCCGTACTTAGATTTACTTGTGTCCCCAAACTTCTTTGAAAAGACTTCCAGAAATTCGCGGTAAATTGGGCTCTTCGATCGGATATAATGGAAATTGGAACTCCATGTAACCGAACGATCTCCTTAATATACAACTTCGCATACTCCTCCGCTGTATAAGTTGTCTTAACTGGTAAGAAGTGCGCAGATTTGGTAAGCCTATCAATGATCACCCATATGGAATCAAACTTCCGATATGTACGAGGTAAACCCGTGATGAAATCCATATTGATCTTGTCCCACTTCCAGACTGGAAGATCTATACATTGCATGTAACCACCAGGTTTCTAGTGTTCTACTTTGACTCTTTGACAATTCGGACATTCAGCTACAAATTCGGCAATATTCTTCTTCATGTCATTCCACCAATATATTGCTTTCAAATCTTGATACATCTTAGTCGACCCTGGATGGATGGAATACCTTGAACAATGTGCTTCTGTCATAATTCTGTTTCTTAACTCCACTACATCAGGTACACATAAACGATTCTGACACTGAAGCACTCCTTCTCGCGTAAGCTCAAATGCCTTTGTCGCGCCACTCTGCACATCCTTCTTAAGCTGCAATAAAATTGGATCTGCATACTGCTTCTCTTTCACTTCAGCTATCAATGAAGATTCCGCTGTATTACGTACAATAACCTTTTCATCTGGAGTTTCGAGAAGTCAAACTCCCAAATTAGCTAGTTGGTGAAGATCCTTAATCATCCCCTGCTTTTCTATAGATGCCATTTTAGACTTACGACTCAATGCATCCGCTACCACATTCGCTTTCCCTGGATGATACAAGATATCAACATCGTAATCTTTCAACAATTCAAGCCATCTCCGCTGCCCCATGTTTAGATCTTTCTGACTGAAGATATATTGCAAGCTCTAATGATCGGTATATATGTCAACATGAACCCCATATAAGTAGTGGCGCCATATCTTCAAAGCAAATACAACTGCAGCTAGCTCAAGATCATGTGTGGGATAATTCCTCTCATGTGGTCGCAACTGTCTAGAGCCATAGGCTATTACTCTACCATGCTGCATTAATACGCATCCTAAGCCAATTCTCGAAGCATCACAGTACACTGCATACCCTTCTATGCCTTCAGGAAGTACCAATACCGGTGTAGAAGTCAACTTGCTCTTCAGATCTTGGAAACTCTTTTCACAGGCACCATTCCATTAAAATTTGGAGGCTTTATGCGTCAACTTAATCAAGGGTGCAGAAATAGAAGAAAAACCTTCAACAAACCTTCTATAATAACCTGCCAACCCGAGAAAACTATGAATCTCCGTAGGCGTCGTGGGTTTGGGCCAATTCTTCACAGCCTCAATCTTTTGAGTGTCAACCTTTATGCTTTCACTGGACACAATATGGCCCAAAAATGCCACTGACTTGAGCCAAAACTCACATTTAGAAAACTTCACATACAGCTTACGATCACGAAGAATCTGCAACGCTTGCCTTAAGTAATTAACATGGTCCTCTTCTGATCTAGAGTAGACCAGAATATCATCTATGAAAACTATCACGAACACATCTAGAAACGGCTTAAACAGCCTATTCATCAGATCCATAAAAACTGCGGGTGCATTTGTCAGCCCAAATGACATAACCAGGAATTCATAATGACCATACCGTGTTCGGAAAGCTGTCTTGGGTATATCTTTATCCTTGACTCTCACTTGATGATAGCCTGATCTCAAGTCAATCTTGGAAAAACACTGGGCACCCTGCAACTGGTCAAATAAATCATCAATTCGGGGAAGAGGGTATTTATTCTTGATAGTCACCTTATTCAATTGGAGATAGTCAATACACATCCTCAGCGAACCATCTTTCTTACGCACAAACAATACTGGTGCTCCCCAAGGGGACATACTAGGCCTGATGAATCCCTTCTCTAGCAAGTCTTTCAGTTGCTCTTTCAATTCTCGCAACTCTGCTGGTGCCATTCTATAAGGAGGAATTGAGATTGGCTATGTGTCTGGCAACATATCAATACCAAACTCCACTTCTCATTCAGGAGGTAAACCTGGTAGTTCTTCAGGAAATACATCAGGAAATTCATTCACAACCGGAACGGTCTGAAAAGTTGGTGGCTCTGCCTCTGTATCCCTTACTCTAACCAAATGGTATATGTACCCCTTGGAAATCATTTTTCTTGCCTTAAAGTAAGAAATAAATCTACCTCTCGGCGCGCCAACATTACCCTTCCATTCAAGGACTGCCTCATTTGGGAAATGGAAATATACCTTCTTAGAATGATAATCTACTGTAGCATAACAAGACGCTAACCAATCCATGCCCATAATAACATCAAAATCTACCATTTCTAACTCAACAAGATCGTCCATCGTATCACGACCACAAATATTCACAACACAATTTCGATAAACATTCCTAGCTATAAGAGATTCCCCCACTGGCGTTGATACTTCAAATGGCTTGGCTAATAATTCGGGTGTTCTTCCGAACCTTCCCGCAACCATAGGAGTAGCATACGATAATGTAGAACCAGGATCAATTAAGGCATACACATCAAATGCAAAGATGGATAACGTACCTATAACCACGTCTGGAGAAGCCTCTAAATTTTGCCGATCTGCTAGGGCATACACACGGTTCTGAGCTCCGCTAGAACTAGCTGCTCCTCTATCACCTCTACCGTGACCCATAGGTTGTGCACCCCTACTCAAAGGAGGCACCGATGATGATGCAACAACTGATCCGGTAGGTCGTGTTATACCACCTGTGGTCCTGCGTAGGCAATCTCTAGCCATATGCCCCGGCTTACCACACCAAAAGCAATTGTTTGTCCCAAGCCGACATTCGCCAAAGTGAAATTTTCTACATATGGGGCACGGGTGTCGTGGAGGTCTCAATTGACTCATACTCCCTTGCCCTTGATACCCCACTCTTCGCGAACTCTGATTTTCACTACTTTTCCCGAACCGATTACCTCTGAACCTTTGAAATTGTGGTGGAGCACTAATTGCAGGATAAGAAGATAACGGGCTAGGCAATCTATGAGAGAACGAAGGCCTAAAACCTCCCTGAGATGCCATAAACTGCCCTATAGCTCTGGCCCGCTTAGAATATCCTTTTTCTGATTCCTGGGTTCTTCTTCTTTGCCTCTGATCTTCCATCTTCTGAGCGAAAGCTTGTATCCTCGCTATATCCATGTCCTTGTTCAAAGCAGCAATGGTACAATCTCTAACCAAGTATGGTTCCAATCTATCCACATAGTGATGAACTCTGTCATCCATAGTAGCTACCACATTAGAAGCATATCGAGACAAGGAGTTAAATCGAAGACTATACTCTCTTACACTCATATTACCCTGACGAAGATTTAAGAATTGATCTGCACGGGCCTGACGAGTCTCAAATGGAAGATAATGATCAATAAATGCATCTTTGAACTCTCCCCACGTAGTTGGAGGTACATCAATACCCCTAGATCGTTTCCAATCCTCGTACCACAATATAGCCTTTCCTTTCAGTCTATATGTTGCTAGCTCAACCATCTCATTACCAGATATGTGCATAACATCTAGAGCCCTTTGGGTTTGATCGACAAAGTCCTGCGGGTCTTCGTTAATATCTGATCCGGTAAAAGTAGGAGGATCCAGTTTCAGAAAATCCTGTGTCCAAAGGCTAGCTGCTCTATCCGTACCACTAGAACCCGTGGTAGGAATAGTTTGCCCTTGAACTTGACCGGCAACTATACGCGTCAGAAGTTGTACTGCATCCCTTAAATCTCGATCAACAGCATTAATAGGTGGCCCTTCCGGAGGAGAAGAAGCTCCTGATATATGCTCAGCTTGAGACTCACTTTGTTCATCATGTACCGGTGGTGACTTACTAGTACCTTCTCCGGCCACTACATCTACTCGCTTCCACTTATTCTTTCTCCTTGTAACCGGCATCGTTACTGTAATAAATAAAAAAAACAATTGGATTAAGTGATCGATTATGACTTTATCTCTAATATGGGCTCTATTGCACGATCTAAGAAATGGAGAGTGGAAACAACCCCTGAATGTCCAATAGCCTCCTGTTTATAGATGTGGTGCACAACACACCGATAAACGAGATTCTACGTAGACATGGCGTTGTATACTCACTAGGACGAACTTCTCTGATACCACTTCTGTCATACCCCAAATCCCATTGGAGCGGACTGGCACCCGTAGCCGAGGAGGCCCGGGAGAACCCGTTCATAACCTATACTTTCACATTTACATTACTTATGAAAATTAAAAATTTGGGCAGCACTTCGTTGTAAATAGAAGAAAACAGTACCTGTATCAGCCCAGTAAACACGCATAAATATATATATGAATAGTAATTGGCCGTCAGAGCCATCACGCCTATCAACCAAACACTCCTATGGCTGTACAATATGTCTACAAAAGCCTCTACATAGATACACAACTGAGTTAGGGTCGGGACAAACTCCCGCCCACAAAAGACTTTTATACCAATACCAAAAAGTACATATAGAAACGACTTGGGATGCCCCGAAACAACTGGAGCTCACCACTAACAACAGAATGTCCTAGCTCTTACTGCGGAGGTGTACGACCTGAAGTACCTGTTCCTGCAGGCATGAATACAGGTCCCCCGTGAGGGATGTCAGTACGGAAATATGTATTAAGTATGTAAGGCAGAGAGTATCAAGATGAGATACAAAAGATCAAGAGAACCCAGATACCAGTGAATAAACAGTATGAGTAGACCACACTTAAAAGAGCTGATGGGATACCTGCATATTACTTTCATATCATTACTTCCCGTAATCCTTATCAATACATAACATATGTCATACAATGGCCAACTGATCAGTGGTACTAATACAATACATCAGGGACCACCCCTGGAATAGCATATATACATAAACTTTATAATACAATGGCCAACTGATCAGTGGTACTAATACAATACATCATATCATCAATTTAAAATAAAGACATTCCATTTCCTTAATTCAATTAATCTTTGCGATTGGTTACTTTGTGGTCACACCTTATGGAACTTGAAACCATGATACCTCAATAGGAAAACATGTAAATAGGTAATAAATATCATGAAAATGAGGTAGAGAATCATGGATACCTCATTAAACCATTTTGGAGTCAACAATAGTATATGGACATTTTTTTTTTACTAGTCGGACATCTTAAAAGTGAAAACAAGTTCAATTGGTAGTGTCGAAGATCATATGATGTTATTATGTGTCATGTGTCGTAGGAAAATGTTGGAAGCTTACTTGAGAGTGACATGGGTCATTATTCATGCCAAAGATTAGATAGAGTATGTCTTACATACCTTGATATAACCACTTCAATACAAGTCCAACTTGACTTCCCGTACTCTTCGAACACTTATCTACAATAAGTCATTCGTGGCAAACTTGTATTAGCACCCAAACCTTACCATTTAGGTATTAACTTCACCAAATAATGTCTAGGAAGTAATCCTTTAACTCATCAATAAGAGTGCTACATACATCCTCTTATACTCTTGTTACATTCACATATCATGCATTTTCATGAAATATCCCTCAACATCACTCTTAGCCTTTATTTCCCTTCTTAGTCACCATCCAATACCAACATGATCACTAGGCATACATAACCACTAATATAATGATATATCACCACAATTCATCCTCCATAATCCAATACAACAACTTCCATAATTTACTACTAACAATGTATACAAAACAATTCATAACTATGTTTCTAGTTATCTTCCAACATCACGACAATACTCATAATCCTTTATCAATACTTATTCATGGATAAGAATCAAGAATAAACAATATTCATACCTTAAAAATGAACTCTTGTAGTTAGAATCCTCTTTACATAACCATGGGGTGCTTCCCGAAGCTTTCGAGATGGTGAACACAACTACGGAACCAATTCGAATTTTCTACGGTTGAATCACAAAATATTTGAAGTTGAAATTAGGCTAGGGTTTCGCCTTCTCTTAATAATTGGATGATATATGATATATATGAGGCTAAGTGTATGTTTATAAAGACCAATTTTCGTCCAAGAGGTAATAGAAAATGACCATTTTGCCCTAAAAATTTAAATAAATCCCGAATCTATCCCCAGTGGACAGTTTTGACAGGCTGAAGTAAATCGATCATAACTCTTTGCTCCAGTATCGTATTTGGGTGAAACTAATTTCATTGGAAAGATAATTCAAAGGGATTTCATTTTCATATAAAGTATACCACCTAGTTCTTCCTGTACAAGGAGTTATGGTCGTTTAAATTTGACCCAAAAATCTGTCCCACAATTCTGTTTTTTTTTATAGGCTGCAGTAAAACGGGTACAGCTCCTTACTCAAACATTGGATTTGGATGAAACCAATTTCATCGGAAATAAGACTCTCGGAGCTTTTCGTCGATATATATCATCTCACACAGTTCTTTTTGTACAAGGAGTTATGATCGTCTAAAGTTGATCAAAAAAATAATTGCCTAGCTGCAGAAATTTTCCTGCAGATTTACTGTTCACAGGCTTCCCGGCCACCGATTTGAAATTTCGAATGTACTCGCTTATATGAAATACTCCTCTGTTTTGGGCAAACTTTATATCGTTGGAAAGCTTATTCCAATACCTACACATACAACTATTGACGGGATACTTCCGAACACCATACACTTAATTTAACCCATACGCAAGCATTTAGGACTCCATATAATTGCGATAAGTGTACAAAAAAAAATTTACGGGGTGTTACAACTAGCCCTGGGCTTAAGAACATTGCCATTAGGCCCCTCCTGTAAGTGTAATTTCTATGCTTGCAATATTCTAGTAAATCAAATCTAGCCTTAGGATTGCCCTTTGTCTTGCCGGTGACATCCATAATTGTGTTGAACAAGTTGTCAAAATAGTTTTTCTTAGTATGCATGACATCAATATTATTTCTAAGTAAATTATCTGGCCAATATTCTAACTCCCAAAATATACTTTGCTTAGTCCAGTTATGCGAAACGTCATATCCATCAAGCCTATACAATGGTTCCTCGCTAACTTTAGGCAAATCCAAAACTATCTCCCAAATTTCATGACCAGATAACCTTGGAGGTGGACCATCATGTTCAGTTCTATTCTTTCTGAATACATTCCTGAGTATTCTAAACTTATGATCAGGTGGCAAGAAACAACTATGACAATCAAACCATGAATTTTTTCTGTCATGTCTCAATATGAAAGATTTTATTTTTTCCATGCAGTATGGACAAGCCAACTTTTCAATTGTCATCCACCCAGACAATATTTCATAAGCAGAAAAATCATTAATAGTCCATATTAGATATGCACGCAGATTGAAATTCTGTTTAAATGAAATGTCTCAAGTTTCAACCCCCTCATGCCATAAAATTTAAAGTTCATCAATCAAAGGTTGTAAGTAGACATCTATTCAGCTTTTTGAATTACGTGAGCCAGGAACAAAATAATTCAGAAATAATATGGACTAGTCATCAACATTTTAGGAGGAAATCATATGAGGTGATAAATACAGGTCAACATGAATATGGTGCAGCACCAACTGAAAAAGATGAGAAGCTATCCGCACATAATCCCAAACGAATATATCGTGGCTCAGCTATAAATTCTGGATAAGTTGCATCAAAATTCTTGTAAGACTCTCTATTAGATGGATGACACATAACACCAACCTTCTATTTTCACTGTATCATCTCATATGAGGAGCTGATCTGTTTGAAGCATATAACCTCTTCAACTTTGGTATTAGAGGTAAATAATACATTGCCTTAATAGCAATTTTATTTCCACTACAACCGCGCTTATATCGAGGGTGCTGACAAAACTTACAGGACTCTAGGTTAGCATCTTCCTTAAAGTATAACATGCAACCATTTTCACAATAATCAATTCTAACAGAGGAGAGACCTAACTTTGACACCAATCTTTTTGCCTTATAGAAAGAAACAGAAACCTCTAAGGCGGAGTCAACAAACTCTTTAATAAGGTCTATCATTGAGTCCATTCCTTCTTCAGCAAATATTGCAATCAGATTTAATACTTAATAATCTAACAACAACAGAAAAATGAGAATGCGAGCACCCATTAAACAAAGGATGACTAGCAGCATGCAGTTGTTCATAAAAATGGCCCGTTTCTCTATTGGAAATATCTTTGATATTTTCCCTGAAGTCGCCCCCGTGTTGCATCTCAAAAGCATCGTGCACCATTTCTGTCATCCTAGTATCTTGGTAGTCATTATGCCCTGCAGACCTACTATTTTCACCAACAACAAAGTTATTTTTATCAATATCACCATGAATAGTATGCACTCTTAAAAAGTCCTCATGAAACCCTCTTCTACAAAGATGTTCCTTCACAACTTCTTTTAAAAAATTTGTACCATCACATCTAACATAAGGAAAATGAATAGTTCAAAAACATGACCAAGCATCAAGTGTCTTAGCATGTTCAACAAATCGTCTGACACCTTTAACAAATTCCATCATAAGACCCATTTTATTATCATTATTTCGTTGATATATCCAGCTATAATTGGATTCCATCTACACAATCTATCAGATTCAAGTAATTGGTTCAACTCATAAAAGTTCACATTTCAAGTACCTAAATTCAAAATGAAAAAGTCACATTTCAAGTCACTAAGTCACCTTCCAAAAAAACAAACTAAAGTACATTCAAAATGATAAGTTCACCTTTCAGATACCTACACTTAATCAATTTCAAGTGACTAAGTCATCTCACATGTTACCGAACTAAACCACATACAAAACAAAAATTTACCTTTCAACTACCTACACTTAATCAATTTCAAGTGACTAAGTCACCTCACATGTTACCAAACTAGATCACATTCAAAACAAAAATTCACCTTTCAACTACCTACACTTAATCAATTTCAAGTGACTAAATCACCTCACATGTTACCAAACTAAACCACATTCAATACAAAAATTCATCTTTCAAGTACCTACACTTAATCAATTTCAAGTCACTAAGTCACCTTACAAATTACCAAACTAAACTACATTCAACACAAAAATTCTCATTTCAACTACCTACACTTAATCAATTTCAAGTGACTAAGTTACCTTCCAAGCAACCCATTAGGCAACTAGAAGAAGAAAATCTTGATCACTAGGCAAAATAAGAAAAATCTTGACCATTAGCTACAATCAATTTCCACATTCCCAACCACATTCTAAGTTCTTACAAATATGTTTCAGCTACATCAACATCCTCATTTTCTCATATTCTTAGCTTAAAATCACCATAAAAAAACCACCAAAATACTAAAACTATAATGGAGTATCAAGAAAAGTAAACCTTAATTTTAATTGCAAGAACAAAGAAAGTAGACATGGAATGTTGACAATCTTGTTAATGAGGGTGTACTGATAAAGAGGAATGAAAATTCTAGGTCACTAACACTGATAAATTTATTCGACATAAGTTAAATTTACTTGATAAAAAACTCATATTAGAAATTTATTCGACATAAGGTAAATTAATTCGACAATCTGAATGAATTGAAGGTGAGCGGATGCAAAAAGTTGACACATTTAGCCAAGTGTTGCAAATTCAAGGTAAAATCCAGTGGAAAATTTCTAAGCAAGTCGTTCATATATCAAATCAAAATAACAGCAAAAATATTTGAAAATTCCTACTTACAAAAATAGGAATAGTGTTGTATAAAGTGGAAAAATCATACCTTAAATAGCTACTGGAAGCTCGGTGGCGGTGGTAACGGCAGCAGTAGGCAGTCGGTGGATGGATTTGGTCTAAGACAGTGTGTGTATGTGTGTATGTTGCTAGCTATTTGGTCTAAGACAGTGTATGTGTTTGTATGTGTGATTTCAATTTGGGAATTGCAATATTTCAAGTTGACCCAAAAATTCAGCTGGCCTCAGTAGTTTATGTGCAGGAAATTTTCCTGCACATTTACTATTCCCAAATATCCTGGCCACCGTTTTATAGTTTCGAACATGCTCGATTATATCTGAAACCTATCCGTTTTTGAAAATCTTTATATCTTTGGAAAGCTTATTCAATAACCTTCGCATGGAACTATCGACGGACAAATTCCGGTATAAATAAAATAAAAAAATCAATTCCATATAAATAAGACCAATACACGTACTTGAATACGCCAATACAAGTACTTGAATACGGGGTGTTACATCCCTCCCCCCTTTAGGACATTCGTCCTCGAATGATAGCGTAGTTATTCAACCGAAACAAGTTCAAGTCCATCATTAACATTCACATCATCACATAAATACTATGCATATATGAAAAAAAACTACTTGTTAATGTTCTAACTCCATTTCTTGAACTTTCTCTTCATCTTTAAACAAATGAGGGTACTTAGATTTCATTGCTTCCTCATCTTCCCATGTAATCTCTTCCCTTTGACGATTTCTCCAACGTAGTTTCATCGATGCTATCTCTTTATTTCTCATCTTCTTAACTTGGCGATCTAGAATAGCAATAGGCACTTCCTCATAGGTAAGATCTTCCGCAACTTTCACATCCTCGGTAGAAGTGATATGTGATGGATCTCTGATGCACTTTCGAAGCATTGACATATGAAATACCAGATGTACTGATGAGAGCTCTTGGGGTAGCTCTAATTCATATGCAACTTGTCCAAACCTTCGAGTGATCTTATACGGGCCTATATAACGTGGACTCTACTTCCCTTTCTTGCCAAATCTCATTACCCCTTTTATTGGTGATACCTTCAAAAATACCCAATCACCTATAGAAAACTCTAGCCCTCTCCTTCTACTATCCGCATATGACTTGTGTTGACTTTGGACTATTTTCAGTCGTTGCTGAATTACTTTAACCTTCTTTATGGCTTGATAAACAAGATCCGGTCCGAACAAAAGAGTTTCACCCACTTCGAACCATCCTATTGGTGATCTACACTTTCTTCCATATAAAGCTTCATATGGTGCCATTTTGATACTTGAATGATAGCTATTATTGTAGGCAAACTCAATAAGAGGTAAATTATCATCCCAGTTGCCCTTAAAATCTATTACACAAGCTCGTAGCATATCTTCAAGTGTTTGGATGGTACGTTCTGCTTGTCCATCTGTTTGAGGGTGAAAAGTTGTACTCAACTTCATTTGTGTTCCCGAACACCTCTGAAAAGACTTCCAAAAGTTTGTGGTAAATTGGGTTCCCCGATCTGATATTATAGAGATTGGCACTCCATGTAATCGGACTATCTCTTTAATGTACAGCTTCGCATACTCTTCAACTGTGTAAGTGATCCTAACTAGTAGGAAATGTGCGAATTTGGTAAGCCTATCAACAATCACCCATATACAATCAAACTTCCGGGATGTACGAGGCAAACCAATAACGAAATCCATGTTGATCATGTCCCACTTCTAGCTTGGAAGATCAATGCATTGCATATAACCTCCGGGTTTTTGGTGCTCAACTTTAACTCTTTGACAATTTGGACATTCAGCTACAAATTCTGCAATCCTCTTCTTCATGTCATTCCACCAATACATATCTTTCAAATCTTAATACATTTTGGTTGATCCTGGATGAATGGAATACCTTGAACAATGTGCCTCTGTCATAATCTTCTTTCTTAGCCCGTCTATATCCGGCACATACAATTAGTTTTGGCACTGAAGTACTCCTTCTCGTGTAAGCTCAAATGCCTTTGTCGCACCACTCTGAACGTTCTCCTTAAGTTGTAATAAAATAGGATCTACATATTGCTTCTCTTTCACTTCAGCTACTAATGAAGATTCCGCAGCATTATGTACGATAAGCTCTTTATCCGGAGTTTCAAGAAGGCGAACTCCCAAACTAGCAAACTGGTGAAGATATTTAATTATCCCTTTCCTTTCTATAGGTGCCATCATAGCCTTACGACTTAATGCATCAGCTACCACATTTGCTTTCCCTGGATGGTACAAGATATCAACATCGTAGTCCTTTAATAGTTCAAGCCATCTCCGCTGCCTTAAATTTAAATCCTTCTGATTAAAAATATATTTCAAGCTCTTATGGTCAGTATATATATCAACATGAACCCCATATAAGTAGTGGCGCCATATCTTTAAAGCAAAAATAACTGCTGCCAACTCAAGATCGTGTGTAGGATAAATTTTCTCATATGGCCGCAATTGTCTAGAAACATATGCTATTACCTTACCATGCTGTATCAATACACATCCTAAACCAATTCTGGAAGCATCACAATACACTGTACACCCTTTGGTGCCTTCTGGAAGTACCAACACGGGTGTAGAAATCAACTTGTTCTTTAAATCTTGAAAACTCTTCTCACAGGCATCATTCCATTGGAATATGGATGCTTTATGGGTTAGCTTGGTTAAGGGTGCTGAAATGGAAGAAAAGCCTTTAACAAACCTTCTATAATAACCGACCAACCCGAGAAAACTACGAATCTCCGTAGGCGTTGTGGGCCTTGGCCAGTTCTTCATAGCTTCTATCTTTTGAGCATCAACTTTTATCCCTTCACTATATACAATATGACCCAAAAATGCCACCGACTTTAACCAAAACTCACATTTAGAGAACTTTGCATAAAGCTTACAATCACGAAGAGTCTGCAATGCCTGTCGTAACTGATTGGCATGGTCCTCTTCTGATCTAGAATAAACTAGAATATCATCTATAAAAACTATCACAAATACATCCAGGAATGGCTTAAACACCTTATTCATTAAATTCATAAAAGTTGTGCGTGCATTTGTTAGCCCAAATGACATAACTAGAAACTCATAATGACCATACCGTGTTCGGAAAGATGTCTTAGGTATATCCTTTTCTTTGACCCTCACTTGGTGGTAACTTGACCTCAAATCAATCTTAGAAAAGCACTTGGCACCCTGTAACTGATCAAATAAATCATCAATTCTTCAGAGAGAATATTTATTCTTAATAGTCACCTTATTCAATTGCCGATAATCAATACACATCCTCAGCGAGCCATCCTTTTTGCGCACAAATAACACTGGTGCTCCCCAGGGGGACATACTAGGCCTTATGAATCCCTTCTCTAGAAAATTTTTCAATTGCTCTTTCAATTCTCGTAATTCTGCTTGGCCCATTCTATACGAGGGAGTGGAGATTAGTTGGGTGCCTGGTATTACATCAATACCAAACTCTACTTCTCGTTCAGGAGACAAACCTGGAAGATCTTCAGGAAATACATCAGAAAATTCATTTACCACCAGAACAGCGTGAAGAGTTGGTGGCTCCGCTTCTGTATCCCTTACTCTAACTAAATGATATATGTATCCCTTGGAAATCATTCTTCTTGCCTTAAAATAAGAAATAAATCTACCTCTTGGCGCGCCAATTTCACCTTTCCATTCAAAGACTGATTCATTTGGAAAATGGAAATATACCTTTTTCGTGCAGCAATCAATTATGGCATAACAAGACGCCAACCAGTCCATACCCATTATAACATCAAAATCTACCATTTCTAACTCCACAAGATCATCCATCGTATCATGACCACAAACAGTTACTATGCAATTTCGGTAAACTCTTCTAGCTATAATAGATTCCCCAACCGGTGTGGACACTTCAAATGGTTTAGCTAACAGTTTGGGTATTCTTTCAAACTTTCCAGAAACCAATGGAGTAACATAAGATAATGTAGAACCGGGATCAATTAAGGCATATACATCGAATGAAAAGATAGACAACGTACCCGTAACCACATCTGGGGAAGCCTCTAAATTCTGTCAATCCGCTAGAGCATACGTAAGATTTTGAGCCCCGCTAGAACTCATGGCTCCTCTATCACCTCTAACACGACCCATTGGTTGTGCACCCCTTCCTGAATAAGGCATCGATGATGATAATGCAACAAATAACCCCGTAGGTCGTGCCATACCCCCTATGCCCCTTCGTGGGCATTCTCTCATTATATGCCCTGACATACCGCACCAAAAGAAAACATTGGTCCCCAACCGACATACACCCAAATGATACCTTCCACATTTATTGCATGGCTCTCGAGGAGGTCTCGATTGGCTCATATTCCCTTGCCCTTGGTACCCCACTGTTCGCGAACTCTGACTCTCACTTCTGTGCCCAAATTAATTTCCTCTGGACCCTTGGAACTGTGGTGGGGCACCAGCTGCAGAATAAGAGGATAATGGCCTAGGTGGTCTAGCAGAAAACTATGGTCTGAACCCTCCTTGGGATGCCATGAACTGCCCTATAGATCTAGCCCTCTTGGAATATCCTCTTTCTAATTCCTGCGTTCTTCTCCTCTGCTTCTTATCTTCCATTTTCTGTGCAAAAACTTAGATCCTCGCTATGTCCATATCTTTGTTCAAAGCGACAATAGTACAATCTCTAACCAGATGTGGATCTAGCCTATCGACATATTGATGAACTCTGTCATCCATAGTAGCTACAACATTAGGAGCATATCTCGACAAGGAATTAAATCAGAGACGGTACTCCCTCACGCTCATATTCCCCTGACGAAGATTTAAAAACTGATCTACATGGTCCTGATGAATCTCGAATGGAAGATAATGGTCAAGAAATGCCTCTTTGAACTCTTTCCAAGTAGCTGGGGGTGCATCAATACCCCTAGATCGTTTCCAGTCCTTGTACCAATATATAGCCTCCCATTTAAATCTATATGCCGCTAACTCCACTGTCTCTCTACCCGTTACATGCATAACATCTAAGGCCCTTTGAATTTGATCAATAAAGTCTTGTGGGTCCTCGTTAAGATTTGATCCAATAAAAGTGGAAGGATCCATCTTAAGAAAAATCCTGTGTTCAAAAGCTAGCCGCCCTATCTGTACCACTAGGACCCGTGGTAGGAATGGCTTGCCCTTGAGCTTGCCCAACAACTATATGAGTCAAAAGTTGCACTGCATTTCTAAGATCTTGATCAACAACACTAATAGGTGGCTCTGGGGATATAGTTCTCCTCCCCCTTATTTCTTCCGGAGTGAAGGAAGTTTCTGATGCATGCTCAGCTGGAGCCTCACTTAGATTAGCTGGTGTAGTGGGTGACTTACTAGTCCCCTCTCCGGCAGACACATCTACTTGCTTACCGGTATTCTTGCTTCTGGTAACCGGCATCATTACTATAATAAGAGAAACAAATGGATTCAGTTATCAACTATGAATTCATATACAATATAGGTTCTATCGTACGATCTAAGACATGAAGAAAATAAACAATTCCTAAATGTCCATAGCCTCCTGTTTATAGATGCGATGCACGACACACCGATAAACAAAACTCTACGTAGACACGGCTTTGTAGACTCACTAGGACGAACTTCTCTGATACCACTTTTGTCATGCCTCAAATCCTATTGGGGCGGACTGGCACCCGTAACCGAGAAGGCCCGGGAGAACCAGCTCATAACCTTATACTTCCCATGCATACCTCTATGACAACCCGAAATTCGGACAACATCATGTCGCATATAAAAGGAAATAATCACCTGTATAAGATTGAGCACACATATATATGTATATACAATACTTGGTTGTTGGATCCATCACGTCTATTAACAAAACACCACCTTGACTGTACATTAGGTCTACAAAGCCTCTAGACAATACACAGAGTTTAACTAAGGTCGGGACACACCCCGCCATATAACTAACTTCTATACAATACGAAAAGTGACTGGATATGACACGGAAAGCCACGAAGCAAACTGGAGCTCACCAAAAGCAGCTGGATATCCTGGCTCCTACTTGTGCGGTGTATGAGATGAGGTACCTGTGCCTGCAGCATGAAATGCAGGTCCCCCGTGGGGGACGTCAGTACGAAATATGTACTGAGTATGTAAAGCTATAGATAATCACATATGATATAGGAGCTCAATCTAAATTAGAAACAAGTGAATAAATCGTAATAGGAGTGGACCACACTTACTAGAACTTGTGACAACCTGTACATTGTATTTATTCAATTACTTTAACTTCGTTCTTATCATCTTTGTAATCATTACTGTATTGTACTGTGACTATTAGGCTACCTCCAGTACATATCAACTGGGATCGATCCATGATAGGCTTATGCCCCTAGGATACCACCCATAAACACATAAATAGGGATCGACCCATGATAGACTTATGCCCCTGAGATACCACCCGATAAGAGAGAACTTCCATCACTTAGTTCAATTAATCTTTGAGATTGTTATTTCGGTCACCACCGCATTTTTGATACTTTAAAACAATGATACATCAATAAGAGACATATAAATAGACCATCAATGCAATAACAATGAAGTAAGAACTCATTGGCATATCAATAAAGTGTTTTGGAGTCATCAATGCCATAACAATGAAGTAGGAACTTATTGGTATATCAATGAAATGTTTTGGAGTCATTAATAGCACATGGATCTTGTTTGAGTAACCGGATACCTTCTGACATTCATTAGTGCAATAAACATGTATGATTTGGAAAACAAGTAAGTATTGGAATGTCTTGACATCTTGTAGGTTGGAAACAAGTTCATTGGTAGCGTAAGACATCATACAAAACCATTATGGATCACATGTAACTGAATAACTTTGGAAACTTTCTTAATAGAACAATTGTTCACTTTCATGCCAAAGATATGGTATAGAGTATGCTTTACATACCTGACTGTCAACCTTCAATACTAGTCCCAAATGGACTTCCTGTCTTTTCGGATTACTTATCTACAATAAACATATATAGCAATCTAGTATTAGCGACCAAACATCACAATTCAATTATTTGAATTCACCAAACTAGTGGTTAAGTAGTAAGCCTTAATTACACCATAAAGGGTGTCACTTTAACCCTCTTATACTCCAATTACATTCACATGCCATGCATATTCATACAACATCCTCCAATATCAAGTTTGGATTCATTTATCCTTCCAACCAATCCATTAAACCAAATTGAGCCATAGACATAAATAATCATCCATTCAATAGTATATCACCATATCCACCTTCCATAACTCAATTACCATATCCACCTTCCACAATTCAATACAACCAAACCATACAAAATAGTCCATAACCCTATTTTCATCACCTTTCAATAACAACCAATACATATAATCCTCTATCACACATATACATATGGAAAATAACAAAGACAAACAATATTCATACCTTAGAATTCACCTCTTGATTATGCAATCCTGTTTGCACAAATAATAGGTGTTGTTCAAAGCTCTCGAGATGACAAACGTAGTTATCGGATTACTTTGGAATTTCTACAGTTGAATCAAAAGTAATTTAAAGGTCAAATTTGGCTAGGGTTTGTTCTTTCTCAATGATTGATGATGAAAATGAGTTTTTGAACTCATATACATGTATATATACATATATTCCCGTCCATAATATAATAGGAAATGACCAAAATGCCTTTAAAATTTAAATAATGTCAAATCTGTCCTTTGGTGGACTGTTTTGATAAGCTAAAGTAGATCGACCATAACTCTTTGATCCGATATCGGATTTGGGTGAAATTGGTATAGTTGGAATGATAATTCAAAGGGCTTTCATTTCATATAAAGTAGGCCACCCAGTTCGTCCTGTACAAGGAGTTATGGTCGTTTGAAGTTGACCCTAAAAATCTATTTTGATAGGCTGAAGTAAAACGAGTATAACTCCTTTCTCAGACGTTGGATTTGGATAAAACCAATTCCATTGGAAAGAAGACTCAAAGATCTTTCTTTTCATAGGTTGTACCTCTCCCAGTTCATTATATTAAGGGAGTTGTGATCGTTCGAAGTTGACCCAAAAATTCAGCTGGCCTCAGTAGTTTATGTGCAGGAAATTTTCCTGCACATTTACTATTCCCAAATATCCCGGCCACCGTTTTATAGTTTCGGACGTGCTCGATTATATCCGAAACCTATCCGTTTTTGAAAATCCTTATATCGTTGGAAAGCTTATTCAATAACCTTCGCATGGAACCATCGACGGGCAAATTCCGGTATAAATAAAATAAAAAAATTAATTCCATATAAATAAGACCAATACACGTACTTGAATACGCCAATACAAGTACTTGAATACGGGGTGTTACAAAAGCCTAAGCTTTAATCTCCAATAACAAGCAATACAGATTCTGTAAGATTTATTTCCTTAAGATTGTTATCTTCCACAATACGGGTACGTAGAATTTGTATAATAGAATAACAACTTCAACTCGAGTTCAAGTATGAATAAGAACACAGTGAAGTTCAACAAACACCCTCAACACAAGATCAAAATGATCTTTCCAAGAGGAGTATTTTATTTTTCAGAAATTAGATGAAGTAGAAAGGAATAAGGCCAAGTCGTCCGAATTCACGGATTTTCCTTAAGGAAATAATTCCCCTCACTGTACCCGAGGTTGCGGAATTTTCCCTCCCAGGATAAAATGAATAGCGGTACCTCAAATACTTGAATTCTTCGAACGCACTCTCGGTTTGATTGATCACAAAGAGTATTTAGAAGACAAGAAGATTTATGTGTAATCTGAAATTTTTTTCATGCTCTAACCTGTGAAAGAAAACAGGTTATTTATAGTCACAACATGCCCCTCCGAAAATGTGGCATTAGTTCAATTTTAGAGGTGTGTCTTTTCGTGAAAAATTACATGGCTGCAGTATTTCATTAGTGCTGAACCAGTGTGCAGTATTTTACTGCAACAGTGCACCTTTTCACGAAACAGTGGCACCATTTCGATGAAGTGTTGCAGCAATTCATGAAGCAGTGTACCAGTTCACTTGAACCAACACCTGTTCCTGCGTTTCTGCATGCATCAGAAAATGTTTCAGCATTCCGCGATGAAACATCACAACTGTTCGCTGAAACAATGTAAACAATGGCATCTGTATGCATGTATGGAGTCGAAAACATTGTGCAGAAAAATTCTACTGTGTTTCCCTTTGGCATTCTTCGGAATTTAAATAAAGTTTGTCTAAAAAATAGATCTCATCAATAGTTTGACGAATCCGAATTCAAGCCGAGCGAGCAATGACAACGGTGCGAGGCATCTCTTATTTCTTGCCTCACTTGCCATGTGGATTAAGTATTCATCATTATAAATACTTCAAAGTTTCATTCTCTCACCAATGTGGGAGAATTAGTGAACTTTCCAATTTGGGAGTACACCTTCTAAATTAGTGTCTCCTTCTTCCATCATTTTTTTTTCTCCATTTTTCCATTCACACCTTTTCATTACTATGAACCCAACAGAAAACATTGATCTCAACATGTTTCAAAAAAAAAAAAAGAATTAATAACCTGTGTTTGTGTGATGAGAGCAAACATAAATTACGTTGATATAAATAGGCAAAAGCTTAACCTTGGACTGCACGACTTCCTAATCCTTTTAATATTCGAATTCCTACTTCTATGTTCTATCCAAATTATAATTTCTACGTCTAACACTTCGAATAGTTTAAAACAAAAGTAGTAGTAGTGTAGATGATATGGACTCGGATATTTTGTTGAAACTGGTGATGGCCCCAATATATAAGAAAATAATTCTTAATTTTGATTAATAATTCTAAAGCCAGAAATATAATAATCCATCAGTTTCAAAAAGAATGGCCTAGTTTCCTTTTTAATTCCTTTCAAAAAGTATGATTTCTTTTCTTTTTTAACAATTTTTTAATTTTAACTTTCCACATGACATGTTTAAGACAACAAGATTGAAGAATATTTTGGTACATTTAACATATCTTTAATTTAACACCACAAGACTCAAAAGTTATTTTTATTTTCTTAAATTTCGTGATAAGTCAAACTAGTTCATTCTTTTTGAAACGGAGAAAATAATATGTTATAATAATTATAATTTTTAACAACTATTAAATAAATAATTTTTTTGCGTGAAAAGGAAGACAACACCTTAAAACTTGTAAGGGAATTAAGACAAATAACTACCAGTATAATTTTAAGGAAACTTTTTTGCATTCCCAATGCAATGGGGATTGGTTAGGATAATGAAAACTTACCATGTTTGCTGTGCTTCTCCAGATTATATTATAAATAGGTATGGTGGGAACAAATTTGTGAATACAAGAAAACTTCAACATTTGAGACTATATCTGAGAAACGTGGCAGGGTAGTGGGAATGGGGCTACGGAAGCAACGTGAAGATGACGTGTGTTGCACTTGTTAAAATTGTTCTCTATATTCCCCGTGGATCTCCGGTGTATAGAAAATTTTAATATGGATGAGGGTCTAGCTTTTGACATGTATTTTTGTGGGACACATTATGTTCCTCTTCTCTTATTTTTTTATATTTTTTAATAAATTTTTTCTTTTTATTTTAACTAGTATACATACTTACGTATTGCGCGGATTATATTAAAAATATTAATCATTTCAAATTATATGATTTGATTTGTATAACCACGTTCAATTATATTGCATTAACTAAAGTTCAATTTTCATTAATTACAATGTATATATCCAGTAACACTTTGGAATGAACGTTAGTCATGTCTAAATGAGTGCGTTTGCATTGGCAAAATAAATATTTGGTTAAAAGCTGAGCTCTCTTAAAACTTAGACTTTTTCATTTTTGTAAAAGTATGTATCTATTATGAAGATTAGTAAGAACAAAATATCGAATTGCAAGTTTTTATATAATTAAATATTTAACGATAATTAGAATTTTTTTTAGATATTATTGGCTTTTTGATCCCTTGTTTATAAATAAAAAAACTTTTGTCAATATGTTTGCATCCAAAAACCAACAACAACTTGACAAGATTCTTTATTCTGATAAAGAAATCAGCCTTGTCCAAGTAAAAAGTGATAGAATTAGATTCAGACACCATTGAGATTTTTCTTTTTCATGTTTAAATACAGCACTCAAAATATGCAATACCAATATGATTTCACATAACTTCCGAGAAAAAGAAAAAAAATTATATACAACATCTAATTTTTCTTGTTAATACAAACACTTGTTGACTAATATAGGATAGAACTATCAAGTATTGTACTTTCCTGAAAAAGGTTAAAAAGAAAAAAGTTGAAAGTGATATAGGAAATATACATAATTGTCACAAAAATGGATAATGATTTCAAAGGACAAATAAGAGACAACAACAATAACATACCAGTGTAGTCCCACAAAGTAAACCTGTCTAACGGTCCGGGCCGGGTCAACCCGGAACCGGCCCCCTCTCTCTAACCGGGTTACGGGCCGGTGACGGGCCGGTTTTGGCCTTAACCGGTCCGGGCCGGGCCGGGCCGCACAGTAAAAAAAATAAAACCCACCCGGAACCGGCCCACTTAACCCAATCGGGTCAAACCCGCTAAAACCCGGTCAAACCCGGTCAAACCCAGTCAAACCCGGTCAAATATACACTACATATACGCTATATACACAATCTATACATTAAATATACACTTCTATAGAAGATATATACAATGTATACATTAAATATACACTTCTATAGAAGATATATACACGTGTATACATTAAATATACACTTCTATAAAAGATATATACACATGTATACATTAAATATACACTTCTATAGAAGATATATACACGTGTATACATTAAATATACACTTATATAAAAGATATATACGCATGTATACATTAAATATACACTTCTATAGAAGATATATATAATGTATACATTAAATATACACTTCTATAGAAGATATATACACGTGTATACATTAAATATACACTTCTATAAAATATATATACACATGTATACATTAAATATACACTTCTAATCTTCTATAGAAGATATATACACGTGTATACATTAAATATACACTTCTATATAAGATATTAAAACTTTAAATTGATAAATAAAAAAAAATAAAAAACAACGACTAAGGAGTGAATGAATTTGTGGAATTTCATTGATTGCAAAATGATCCAAAATTTATAATTTACATGAATGAAAAATCTATAAATTATGCATCATTTTTTCCAACTCATTCATGTTAATATTAATTGGAATTTGCATAGGATAGTCGAAGTCAACGGGGGCAAACCCATGCATTGGACTTGATTCTGTTGAGTTCTCCCGTGAAGTCATTATTTCTTCAAGTTTGAGGTCGTCGCTTGGCTCTGGTTCCATTCCTTGGTTTCTTCTTTCTGCTCTAATCCAATCTCTAAGGCAAACTAAAACATTCATTGCGTTGCTTCCCAATGAGTGTCGGTTGTCTCCAAGCTGCTGTCGTCCCTGACTGAAGGCGCTCTCTGATGCAACGGTTGACATTGGAACATTCAAGATATCTCTGGCTAATCTTGAAAGTACAGGATATTGTGATTCATTATTTCTCCACCAATCCAGCGAGTTGATCCGTCGTCTGCGATCCTCTGGTGGCGTCCGCAGATAATATTTCAGCTCTTCCCGATAAGTTGATGTGTAAGCTCTCTCATCCACACTGTTCCAACAAGTTAAATCATAAAACGAATCAGGAAAACCACTATGTGCCGACCTTTTAGAAGATGATGGCTCCTCGGGAGGATGAGGAGCGACAGTTGGACTGATATTTGTAGGTACGGCTGAATCAAATAAATCAGCATAGTGATTATATAATTTTTCTATATAATCTTTTGCATCAGCCGTAGCCGTCCACAAATCAGGCTGCTCTTGTTCAGACTCACGGTTAGTATTTATTTCTAAGTTAGCATAAATAAGAGTACTAAAGTGACACATATGATTAAATTTCATGCAAGGATTTAAAATAGCACCAACCAAGTAAATAGGGGGAATCGGGAAGAAATATTTTTTAAATTTCGTAAACATAGCGCCAACAGCTTCTTTATAACCTTCTTTATTTTTATATTGTTGGAGCAAACCAGAAATATCGGCTATATATGCCAAAATATTACAAACAGTAGGATAGTATGCACCGGAAAATTCAACCGTAGCTACATAAAATTTTTCTAAAAACTTAACAAGATCATTAATTATAACCCAATCAGAATTATGTAACATGCAATCAGCAGAATCAGCAAAAGAACCACAGTGTTGGTTAAAAGTTAGTGTAATAGGAATTCTATATTTATAACAAGTTCTTAAAAATTCATACGTAGAATTCCATCTAATATCAATTTCCTCAGGCATTAAAATCGGTGTAAGTCCATTTTCTTGACATTTAACTTTAAATTCTTTAATTCTCGCTCTACGATTATTTCCTTGAATGAAACCTACGGCAAGACGAATTTTTTCAATATAAACCTCAAAAAAGTCAAGACCATCTTTTACAATTAAATTATAGATATGACATGCACACTTAATATGGAAAATTTCAGGAAAGGGTGGAGATAACGTAGATTTTATTTTTGTTATAGCATTCTTGTTGTTAGAAGCATTATCAAAAGCAATACATAAAATTTTATTTTCTATACCATAATATCCGGCAATTTTAATAATAGAATCAGAAATAAATTGTCCAGTATGTTTGCGATCTTCATCATATAAAAAAGCAAGAATACGTTTTTGCATTATGAAATTACTATCCATCCAATGACAAGTAACAGTTAAATAATCATTTTTATTAACAGCACGACCAAGATCAGAAGTTAGGGACAATCTACATTGAATATTTTTTAAGAATGTTGATAAATAAAAACAATATTGTGAATGGAGTTTAAAAATATCAGACCGACAAGTAGTTCTAGGAATACCATTAAACATAGGATTATAAATTGCTTGTATATAACGGATAAAAGCATCAGAAGAAGGAAAAGTAAAAGGCAAACAACCCACAGCTACCATTTTAGCTATTTCTTCCCGGTCCCTCAATTTATTATACTTTTTCGCTACTTGACCGGTTGTTGGGTCCATTCTAGTTTGCGTTGACCCACCAACATCCCCACCACCTTTTGCAATATTTAACTCTCTTTTGTGATCTTCAGCTATATGTCTCATTAACGTACCCGTACCCCCTTGCTTACCGCCACTTCTATGCTTATATATTTGTTGACAAATATTGCACTGCACCTCAATATCTGATATACGTTCAAAAAATTGCCATGCAATACTAGTTCTTTTACGGGGTTTTGGGGCACTGGGAGGACGGGAAGGGAGATTAACTGATTCAGATCTAACGTTAGCATCTCCTACTGCAGGTGTTTCAGCAATATTTTCATCATCTTCGTCTACATTAACTGCATCTACTTCATTTTCTTCTTCTATACCGTAATTTTCTTGAAATTCTACATAATCCATATCGTGAGCACCTACACCTATTTCTTCCTCAAAAGGTGTACCAAGCGGTACCGGAGGCGAAGGCACACGGGTATATCTATTACTTGAACTACCTCTACCGCTAATAATTCGCTTTTTACTACCACTACCGCTTCCGGGACAAAAAATTTTAACACCTTTAGCAGCGAGGTTTTTTAATTTATCCATAATATAAATTAAATTAAACTAAAAATATTCAAAATACACAAATATAACAAAATTAAATATTAAACAATTAATACAATAAATAAAAATTAAACGTAAGAGATGGAACGACAATACCAAATTTTGGAAGTATCCGAAGATTGCGACTTTAGAAACTTCCGCTCTTACTTTGTAAACGAAAAAATAAAAAATTAAAGTGAACACTTTAAGAAATTAAATATATTGAATATTTG
This sequence comes from Capsicum baccatum var. pendulum, assembly GCA_030864225.1. Lineage (NCBI taxonomy): Eukaryota > Viridiplantae > Streptophyta > Magnoliopsida > Solanales > Solanaceae > Capsicum > Capsicum baccatum. The sequence goes on from CM061550.1 coordinate 81,859,651, forward strand.
AGAATTGAGAATTGAGATTTGAGAGAGAATGAGATTTGAGAGATTGAAAAATTGTGTGAGAAATGATTTGAAGTTGTAGGGTATTTATAGATTTATTTTGAGGATTAAAAAATATTTTATATATATATTTTTTTTTTTTAATGAAATGGGCCCAAACTAGCCGTTTGGACCCAAAAACGGTAATATTACCGTTGGGCCAACGGCTAGTTTGGCCCAACAAAATTTTTTTTTTTTATTTTTTTTTATTTTTTTGGGTTACCGGGCCGGGCCGGTTAACCGGCGGGCCTGGACCGGGTTGGTCCGGGCCGGGTTAACCGGGCCCAATTTTTTTAAAAAACCGGACCGGGACCCGGTACCCTAAAGCCCTAGGGCTTTCCGGGCCGGGTCAAACCGGTCCGGTTTGATGTTACGGGCCGGGTCAGCCCGGCCCGTTTGACACCTTTACCACAAAGTGGAGTCTAAAGAAAGTCGAGTATATGCACACCTCATTTCTACCTCAAAGATAAAATGAAGAGATTGTGTTTTGATAGACTCGTGGCTTAGGAACAAATAAGAGAGTCAAACAAAAACTAACATTAGAGGTCAATGTCTCATAAGTACTAAACTTAAATGATGTACAAATTTTAAATGATGCACCTCTCTATTATAAAGGTTATCCAATATTCCCAGTTAAGATAGACCAATACTGTCATTAAACAAACAATGACAACGTTCGAGCCTAGTGAGCAAATTCTTGTAACAATTTCTGAAGAAGCCTGTCAAAAATACTACTCTTTCATATTAAAAGGAGGTACATATATTATGATTCGAAACTACATAAAAAATAACTATGATAAAAATTATTGTCTAGAAATGATATTTTGATTAAAACTTTTAAAATATACTTCAATCACATTGGTGATCGAAATAAAATCATATAACTCAATTAAAATATATTGAAATATGGAGATGAAAATTTCATAACATCCCTTACTTCACTATTTAGATTTCAGCAGTCAATTTTCGATCATAAATTTACGTGATCATGTAAATAAACTGAAAACAATAGTTTATATAAGAAAGAAATAAAAGTCATCCACCATCAATAACCAAAAGGATGCAAAAACCAAGCATTGAAAAGAGATTATATTACATTTGCAGTAAACACATGGGAGTTATGATTTAAATGACATGTTTTTGTTCTTACCAGTTTCAAACATAGAAATGAATTACTTCCACTAAAATTTAATGTTACAATATATCCAATAATCTAACATGTCTCTAGTTGCCTTTAAATTCTTGAACCATTACTTGATTATGATAAAGTATCTTTCATTTTGTCACTCAGAATGATAAGAAGTGCTCATAAGAAGAGTGAAAAAACTTCATACTTCTAACATTTCATTCACTCTTACTCCAAATTAAGATAAACAATAGTGTCCGAATTAAAGTACTGCAAAAAATAAATTCAATATACTTTTCAAGAATTAATATTAAGTTTTGGAGAGTGAAATCATAATTGAATGTGAATAAAATATGAGACACACCTTGAGATATATTCGAATGTAAAAAACCTCATGAAGAAGGGAAATTTCTCTTATGTCTTATCTTCTCGTCCTTCGTCTTACTCATTTTCTCTCGCAACTTTCGTACTCCTTTTGCAAACACCTGTCAAATGTGCAGCCAAAAAGGGTATTATTTGTTGGTAGTAATTTCAAAAATTTATTTAGTTTATTCTAGATTTTAAGGCATGAAAGAAAAATTACAAAACGAACACATACCTAGTGTTCTACCCAAAAACAAATACTGAAGTAATTTTCTAATTGAAATATTTTTCATAAAAGAAAAAAATTGAAATCTATTTGTATCCATAGAGGGTAGTTAATCTGCAGGTTAGTGTATGTTTTTAAAAAAATATATATATATTCAATTCAATTTAATTTTTTTTTAAGTTGAATTTTTGTAGTGTTGACACTTGTCACTCTTGCCTCTCCTATTATATATAGATAGGTTATCGCCCTACGCCACCCCCACACCGTCCAACATCTCCTTCTCCATTCCCGTCCAATAGCTTTTCTCCATCCCCACCCCCATCCAGTTGATGATTTCTCCATTTTTCTTTAGTTTTAATTTCGTGTTTATGTTAATTTTGTAGTGCTTCTTAATTTTGTATTGATTTATGTGTTTGTTGATTTAGTAATGATGAGATCAAAACTCCACTAAAATGGAGCTTTATAGTTCTTCTAAGAGGATATATATTGAGTTTTATAAAATTGTTCAAAATGTACAAAAAAAAAAATCTAAAATAAGAATTTGAAATTGAAGAAAGTAAACATGGTGATGGTAGAGTTATGGTGAGTAGAGTTATCGTGATCATTGAGAGGATTGGGGAGAAAGAGAATTATGGTGATGATGTTGTTGTTGCTGCTGCTGTAATTGATGTTGTTGTTGTAATTGATATTGTTGTTGAGTTATGGTGATGGAGAAGGAGGTGTCAATGGGGAAGAAGGCAATGGTGGGTGGGGGGTGTTGCGGGGAGGGGAGGGAGTATGGGATAATTTTAAAAAGTAAATAAGTATTTTTTTTTAAAAAAAAAAAGAATAATAAATTATATATCAAATTATTTATACGTGGTAGCTTTTAATTGGTCAATAAAAGTTAATTTTGAGACTTGCACTCACAACAGGCGCGTGTATACACGTAGAGGGTCAAAATGGTGTATTTGCAACTATTTAAGTAAGATTCGTGGGGTAATAGGTCGAAAGTAAAATTTAGGTGTCCTTTTAAAAAAGTCAGCGAACATCGGGGGTCTTTATGTATTTTCTCTTTTAACATATTATGAAATTTAAGTAACTATAAAAATAAATATTACTTAAATTAGGTAATAACCATCCAAACAAGCTGTAACCCACAGCAAACTACACCTTAGCATGTCAAAGCATAAAGTATATATTGATCTTGAAATCTTAATCCAGTAGAGGGGAAAAAAGGGAGGAACTTTTGTGATTTTGTTTGATGTGATTGTTGTATGGTTAGCCCATTCCATTGTTGTGCTGTTTGTATATCCAGAGTATCTCATGATGCAATTAATGGTACCTTTGTCGTCATAATGCAGTTTTGCAGACTGCATTGCATTTTGAAAGTTGATTTCAATGCACCATAGGTGCACTAGGCATAACCTTTTTGTCTTGATCACTGTAATTCAATAAGTTTACGTCATTCGCCATATTGTTTTTGCCTCTTTGTTCATGTAGTGTTGGTTATTCAACTGCAGGGCTAGTAAGCATAGCATTTTTGCTCGAACTCGCTCAACCCAAATAAGAAGAACCAAACTGGACAGACACATGTATTTGTTACTCAAGCTTAACCCTGCTTTCACCATGGAATGGTCTCCGTCTCATCACTCATGTGTTACACACTATTATAATTATCAAAAGACTGGAACATACTTTTGATATTTCCAGTAGCTTATACTTTTACCCTTTTAGTGCAGGTTTTAACATGAGTTATTGAAATAAATTACAGTCAGCCTTGGTAGATAATGTAAGGTGCACATGCATGATGAATCTAGGAATCTTTTTATTTTGAATTGAACATTTTAATTCCTATGATGAGATTACTCTTCTCTGGGATATCTGTATAAGATGAGATTTTAGTTGGTTATGTTGTTAGTAGGAAATGAAACAATGTAAAAAGATCGTAAACAACAACACACCCAATGTAATCCCACATGTGGGTCTGGGAGAGGTAGCGTGGACGTAAGCCTTACCCCACCTGGTGGGGTAGAAAGACTATTTTTGATAGACCCTCAGCTCAAGTAGAAACATTGTAAAGCAGTTTGAAAAAGGAAAAAAACGAGAGAGAAGAAGCCAAGACAAAATGCTAAAGGAAGCATGAGGCATATTAGAATGTAACAATCACTACAACAAATAATACGATAACCGTAAACATATCAAGGAAACAGAAGGGCAAAAACCTTTCTTTCTATTGAAACTTTGGATGTGTTTTTCTTTACTACACTCTCTCAACGTATAATACAACAGGTCTTTCACAATACAACTTTTGTAGAATCATCACTTTTGAGTGAGGAAAATAAATATGAAATACAAGACCAAAAAAGATTTACATTTTTCAACGAACACTCATCACTCTCTAACTTACCAATCAACAAAAGAAAGAATTTCAATCAATCAAATCCTATAACTATCATTCTCTTTCTGTGTAAAATCAAAAGAAAATGTTCAAAACTCTTACGCTGCTGCCTGCAGCAGGAATTGAAAATCTGATCTTTGACGAAGGAGGGGAGGTGGTTCCACATCAGACAAGTTGATACTCTGAAAGGATCGCGATATATCTTCTATAGAGAATGGTATGCTGTAATTTGGAAGATTAGTTAGTTGAATAATGCGAGTCAGTTTCTTTTTTGTGCATAAAGTTAATTACCTTGAATCCACATCAAGCAAGAATGTATTGTTTGGAATGCTGGCTGAGTCTTCCAATGTTAGTGCTCTCATCTTGCTAATGACCTGAAATTCCAAAAATGATCAGCTGTTGAACTGCTGAACAAAAATGCAGTTCTCTTGACAAATATCTATCCGAGGTCTACTCGAGTGTTTCTTCTTTTAGAACCTTTTGTTAACAGAATCAATAATACTGTTAACTGAGAGATGGAAAGAAATGATTAAGAAGCAAATTAACTTCGGCATGAGTTTCTTGCATCGCCATTGACTTACTTCTAAGGCTAAAGACGCAAAGAAGCTGAATATGTGATCTTTTCTCTAGGGAGTATGATGGTATATATCTTTTCCATCATTGAGAGAATCCTGTGTGATCCACGGCCTTTGGATGTTTATTAATCATTAAAGTTGTTCAAGAACATAAAGGAGGGTAAGCTCTTTCACTGCTTGACGTGAGAATAATGCAAGACCGCTTCAGTAGAAAGCATTTTCTAGTGTATGTGTCAAGCTGCCCGTACAGCACTCTTGGCCTCTCTGTTGAAGAAGGTGACGGTTTCTCCCCAGCAGAGCTTAAACGCACTTTAAGAAGATTGGCGAACTGTTAATATTTAATGTTTGTTTTTTCTATCTTTTGCTATTTGAGGACATCTTGTGTTTTTGTTCTTCACTTAAAATAAGAGAAAAAGTCTTATGCATGCGATAATTCTTTTACACGATAATATATGCATGTGTTGCATGACCACCTAGTTGCGGACCATTGACGTCAAACTGACAAAACCTTGAATACCTTTACCAACTCTCATGAAGGTTAGAGTATCTCTGGTAACACACTGAAGAAGGGTTCTTACCTCCGGAGATAAACCATGGGCTCCATATTTGTCGTCCCAAAACATAGTCCCAATGCGATATATTTGTGCAATGCTCAACATCTAAGAGAAAATGGGAAAAAAGCAACAGGACATGAATTTCAGTTTTTGGTTCTGAGTTCTTATCATAGCTAGAATCCTCTTATTAAAGCATCATACTTAAATTCCTCAGTGACTAAGTTCTAACATCATTGTTACTTGGCCTCTTAGTGATCTTCAAATGAAAAGAGAGTTCTTTTTCTTTTTTGAAAATTCAAAAAAGAATATTGGGGAGGGAAGTTGTGGGGACTTTGATTTTTTCTTTTAGCACAGAACTTAATTACCGGGCAGAGGTCACTCGTAATCTCATCCAATGCCTTTTGAGATTTTTGATGTAACACCTGCAAGGTTGAGGCATGATACTATAAGTACTCAGCTATGACGATATCTGCTTACAGAATGATATCTGGGGACAATACTTACCAGAAATCCTACAGCTTGCCTTATGTGTTGAAGCTCATCCCATGAAGATCCAGCGTACTGTTTCATGAGAACGAATTAAAACGTTGTTTCATTATTTGAACATCAGATTATTGCTCTGAATAACTTTTGTTACCTGCTCTGTTGCTTTAGAACACCAACTTTCCAGTTCTTGCAGACCTGCCTTCAGATACTCCCCATTGCTAAATGAGCAGCATTCACGTCGAAGCAACAAGCTGAAAAGTTTTCATATGTCCAACGTTAGGGTTGAGGACATTTAGGTTACTTCTAAAGTGAAAGTTAATTGGAATAAGAACTGAATACCTGTTGAAAAGCTGGACATTTATGTATGAGAACACCTGACTGAGTATTTTCCTTGTAATTGTGGGAGGGACCTGAAAACACAGATGCAACTCATGAAAACTGGAGAGATTTTCCAGACTCAAAATTACGGAAAGCTGACAACAAGATGTTACTTCACTTACATTATTCTCTGAGAGTATGGTCAATGTACCGTCTAGGCTATTCACAATGTTTTGCCAGTGTACACTGGATGCCTGTTGTTTGGCGATGATGTTTGAATGTATACTTCTAGATGACCCTTTCAAAGGTCTTATCCTTGCAGATCTTGGTGCCTGTCAGTTTTATTCCAGAATTTACTTTGAGACTGCGGCAAAATTATAGACAAGGGATTATTATAGCATAACAATGGTGCTTACATGTATGCATTGGTTCAGAAATGGACTTATTTCTTTCTTTAAGTTGTCGCGAATCATTCCATATATTTTCTCAACACAAGCAGTTAGGTGTTGCTTAAACAATAGTGCTGGGTATTTAGCTTCAATCCTTGTTCGGATATTTGGGCTTCCCTCAATTCCGCTGTATCCGCTGGAAATTGCCATGCTTAATGAAGTTGAGCGAAAACCCTGCTGTCGAACCTTGAATGTCAATTATCAACATGTATATACATGGTCCAAAGCTTATAGTTTGAATATTTACCTGTGCCATTCTGCCAAACAATGTGGTAGGCGAGCTGCGATTGCGATATGGGGACCTAGTAGGCGCATTACCAGCTTTAAGTGTGCTTTGCAAAAGGAACAACAGAGTTGAAGATGTTGACAGCCAATAGGCTAGATCACTGGTGTTATCCTGATCCTTCATTGAAATGTCAATAAATTATTGTCAAATGGAAGTCTAAATTGCATTAGATTCAGCCATTCATTAGGACCATTCCTAGTCAGCAATAGAGTATAGTCAAATTTCACCTCTATAGATGATCTTATTGTATGGATAATCCTATCAAATATATTCGTTTTTTCTGCTTCAAAGGATCTCCACTGCAGAAGTGCTTTGTATAGGGTGCATGCAGCCACTGGCCTCCCCTTGTCAAATCTCTTGTCTTCTGCTAGGCACTTTATCAGTATATCGTGGTTTTCCTGATTATTGAATAATGAAAACACAATAATCAGCAATGACTACAAACCATCACAACATTATCTATCAGATCCGACTTGTAAAGCTCAAGTTTCTACTACTTACCTGCTGCCTATCTGTCAAGGATTTTTGCTTAGTTAAAGAGATTGGAGGGCTAGAATCCTGCAGAAAGAATTTTGGCATCATTTAGAATTAGTAATGTTCTTATTGTTGTGGTCCGTAGATGCATAACAGTCATTGATGAGAAGCTTATATACCTTAGATATTTGTTCTTCTACTTTCATTTCTTCATGCACTTCCACTGTTTGATGTCCATTATCAGCTGGATGTGTGTTATCAACTTTCTGAATAATCCATCCAGGAATTAGTGATTCTGCAGTTATACAAGCAATGATGCCTATAATGAAAAAGGAGGAAATTTAGCTCACCTCAAGCCCTTTAGGTGCCCGATCATCAGAACTTACTACTTGCTCCACAACTACCCTTTGAGTGCGAAGAAGCTCGTTTTCTGACTCCAAGTCTTCGATCTTGTTCTTGAGTCTGATGATGAAAAAACACCTCCGTTTGAGATTTATATAACAAAAGATTATTATCTCCGGAGCTAACTCAAAACTAAAAGTTTTTCAAGAATATTGTTCCATTCTTGTGGAAATAGGTCCATGTAAGTATTCTTGAAGCAATTATATCTTGTAGAACTTATACAAACAGCATAAATTGTTTTTCTCTTGGGTTTATGTCCATATTTTTATGCTTCAATTAAAGTATTGATCATGCAAACCTGTTTCATTGAGCTATCATTGTAAATGAGTTTATTATGTGTCTTCTGATTTAAGGATATAAACTATCTTCTCTAGTTTTTTTGGGTGCCAACTGTTTAGCTTGCATAGGCTATTCCTAGATGTGTATACTTACATGTCCATTTCCTCAGAAAGGGCCTCATTTGTTGATGCGACTAAAGCCTGCTGGCGGAGAACCTGATTCTCAGATTCAAGGTTGGATAGATTCAACTGTAATCTGGAAATAAATATTAAGAAGGACAAGAAAGACAATAAGTTTCATATTAATGAACTGGTATTGATTTTCAAGCTTCAGCCACTTCAACATACTACACAAAGTAGTAAAGGAACTACCTTTCAATGGACTCTTGGAGCTCCGAAACTCTTAGCTGGGATTCTTCTGCCTCTTTACGTGTGGCCTGACATTCTTTTTCAACTTCATTGTAGCTCTGTTCGAAGTCTTCGACTCTCTTCTTGAGCTCTCTGATTTCTTCCTGAATATATGACAGGTAAATTGCATCAGGTGTGATGCTGTTAGAAACACACTAATTTATGATGTATCATGTATTCTACTGCAAAGAGATTGCAGTGAGTATATTTCCTGTTTTAATAATGAACTTTTTTAAAAAATAAATTAAGTCTAGATAATCTTCATACCTCAAACAAATTTTATCTTCTTTTTTTTATTGACTACATCGATATGCAGGATTTTCCTTTTGTGGTCAATTAACTCAAATGTCTTAATGAGACTTTTTGATGTTTCAAACCCCTTTATTTGGGGAGATGGTTATTCACTAAGTTTCTACATGTTTTATTTTCACACTTGAATTCTTGTTTCAGAAGTAAACTCCAAAGATTTTTGGAACGGACGGATGCTTCACCATTTACTGTGAATGCACAGAATTTTGTTTCCTGATTTTACCTCGAGTTTGTTGTTTTCCTCTGTCAGCTTCTCCACTTTGGTGTTGTCAATCACTGGTACTTCCTTGATAACTGGAGGAGCTTGTTCAATGGCTATCTTTGCTGCTTCTTTCTCATGAATGATTGCATCATGGGCTTCGTCTAGTTGTGTTTGCATATCTTGTAATGCTTTTTGCAGTTTTGAAATTTCTTGCCCCTTTGCTTCTTCGAGATCAATCTGGAGACACACAATGTTTTCATTCTTACCATTATTATGACAGAAAAGCATTCACAGTTTACCGATAGCATAAGAAAACTCTAATCGCCATAAATCTACATTTCTTCGCAAGCGAAAATTCTTTTGCATTCCTAAGTGTCAGTGCAAGCCAGAATTCTCATTCTATGCATTCATGCACATATATTCTGGCCGAGTGTAAAGCACTAATGATGTTCTCTTGGCCCTTCATTGTGTCGCTCTCTAGATTCCCACTTGGAGTACTTTAGACAGTTATGCAGTTTCCTTTTAGAGCAAAGCAAATGGCTTGTACATACCCTCAAGTGTTTTTCAAAATCTAACCGCCATGTTAACTCCTCGACACGCTTTTCCAGTTTGTCCTTCGCTTCTCTTAGTGCACCAGTATCTCTGGCAGCCTACAGTTGGAGAAGATTTCGATGCCAGTTAACATATAGCAGATATGCTGACACTTCAATGGATGTGAATGGGCAGTAATGCCACTCTTTTCACTAAACAAGAAACACTCACCATCCTCAATTTCCGAAGCTCTTTCCTTGCTAACCTGCCTCTCCAGAGACATTGAAGTGAAAGAGTTGCTTTCTTCTTCTGTTTGTAAGTTGAGAAGGCATGGAATGCTCTCCATTGTGTCTGCAGAAAAAGACAAAGTAAGAAAATAAGGTGATATTATCTATTTATAATCGGTCTTACAATCAAATCTGAGGTAATAACTGATTTTCTTCATATTAATGCCCAATTTATTTCCAGAAGGTTAATTTTAGGAAGCAAATACTGAGAGTACTAAATATATTTGGACCTTGAAATAATTTTTGTAACTGAATGAACTTAGGATGCAAATTACTTTTTGTGGTGCAAACTAATTACCTGAACTATTTTTGCTGCTTTATTTCTCCTCCGCTGCCTATAGTCATTTCGTGCTGCCATAGCTCTCATTCCTGTTTGAATTACTATAGCTGCTGCCTGTTGTTCCTTGTAAGATTTTCTTGCTGAATGAGAACGCGCATGTTTCTGTATGCGGATTGAGGCAGCTTCCCTTTTCATATGTTCATACAGCACTCTGGCAAGTTGAGCTGGGTAGGCAGAACATAGAATTTTTCTCAAAGTCCCGACCAGAACGCCGTATAAAAAGTGGGAAAACTAATGTAGCATTGTATAGATTGACATGTTTGCAACATTAATATTAAGAAAAGTAGTTGAAACCCTACTTTAGGGAAAATTCAGAGCATGCCAAAACTAGAATATGTCAAATCAGCTTGTATGCAAAAAGTGTCAATCTTGATGTTCACATATTATGCTGGCACTTTCTTTTTTATGATAAATCGGTGGTCATTTGTATCATTGGGGTAAAAGTTACCTCTCCAAAGTTTCTGGAAATGAATTGTAGCTCTCTTTAGGGCTAGGAACTCCTTTCGGGTAAGATATGTTCGAATTTGTCTCTGAATGCGCTTTGCAGCATGAGCTAGAACTTCAGTTCTTCTGGCATCTAATTCTGCCATCTGCCCAGCTCTGAGAAAAACTTTGGTTTTCCCAATCTGAATAAAATACACAGAAGATTCTTTGTCATGAACAACTCCATGCAAAGATGCAGTTTGATGTTGTTGCATGGAAATAGTCTATTTCTTGTTTTTTGGGGGGGGATAAGAAGTATGACAATATTCTAGATTTAATACCTGATATCCCTTTAAGCCCATTCTATCACAGATAGCAATGCATGCTGACTTCTCATCACATCTGCTTCAATGAAAGGGGATTAGCTTGTGATATATCAGTATCTCGATGTTATTCATGGACATACAATAACGGTTTATGAGTCTAAAGAAGCATGTTTGATGCAAATAGGTATTGGCTACTACTAGTGTATAATGCAGTTCTCATGAAACATCAGCTCATTTTGCATTTTGCTCATCACTGCTCCCTGCCTCAAAATTTCAGTATTTGTTTCTTCTTGAAAATGATTTAAGATGTGAAATCAAGTTGCAACAGATTGTGATATATACCCGTCAAGAACATCTGGAGCTAACATTCCAAAGCGGTCAAGGAACTCATCAAATGTTCTTTTTGTTGGATATCCTGCACAACTTATCCTGATCGCCTCTAAGACACCCTGCAAAAGTTTCACAAAAGGTTTATCAGAGAGAGATAGAGAGAACTATGAAGAATCACATATTTTCTGATAGAGAGTAGAAAACGAAAGCACCAAAAATGACATGGAGGAGTTTAACTTACCCCGCATCTTAATTGGTTTAATACATTCATGTTCTCAAATATTCCTGGCTTTAGAACTGTATTGGGCTTTACACATCGGATGTAATGTGGCTCTGTAGTGCTCAATGTCTCCATTAAAGATTGCAGTTGTTGCTGTATATTGAAGTTTCATTTGAAAATATATCAGGATTTTCTGAAGTAAATACACTTGTTTCTGTCTTGTTGATATGTTTACCTTAAACCGCGTGCCGATGGAAGAGAACTTGGACTGCTTGGAAGATTCTTCAGGCAATGGAGGGAAGAGGTTTCCAACGAAAGAGCACTTAGAGTCCATCAGAAGAGCTTGAAATTCTGCTATTACATAGTCCTTGTTTTTGTCAAGGAAGTGATCTGCTTGGTAAGTAACCTGTTTGATCAAAGAAACAAGATGACTAGAATTCTTTTACTGACAATTGAATTACCAAATATATCAAGTTAACATACATCACCAGCGTAATGATTGATTGTAAAGGCAGTACGAGCAAGTTTTGGCTTGCTAAACCGTTTATTGTTTTTGTATGTCTGGTACATCTTTTGGGCAAATGTCTCATGAGTTGATTTTGGGAACATACTGTGGAAGAAATAAAATTGTGTTATATCTTCTCTTTTAATCATTCTTCACAAGTCAGGATAAAACGTTATACACTGTGTTTTGAGAATTTAATGACTTTGTCTAGCAAATTATCCTACTTCCACAGGTTGTTATGGTGTTGAAAAGAGGAAGTTTGCGTACCAAGCTTCATCAAGAAGAGCAATAATGCCTCCAGGTTTCTGCAAATTTGATGCAAGCTTATCAAAGGTTTGGTTGTTGAATTAAAATAAAGTGAAAAAAATGTCTGCAGTCGGAATGAGAGGTACCTTCTCAATGAGATCTAAAACATCTTGGTTATCTACAAACTCCACATAACTCCAGTTGATTTCTTCTGTCGTATAATCTTCTTGTTCCATCTTGAATACGTGCTGTAAAAAGAGTGTTTCTATTCAATATTCTACTTTATTTTAAACGGTAGCGAATTAAGGTTCTCATGCTTTACCTGGTTAAAATGCTGCTGCAGCTTCTCATTTGTTAGGTTGATGCAGAATTGCTCAAAACTGAGGTAAAGCATTAAACAAATGTTATGTTTGAGGTAAAGATTTAATAAAATCAAAAGTTGATAAAACAGTTATCCAAACCTGTTGACTTTGAAGCTCTCAAATCCATATATATCAAGGACGCCAATTATGCTTTTTGCATCAGGGTCCTGTCCAATTGAACTGTTTATCTTGTCCACAAGCCTGCCACGTAGAAGCTGTCAAAAGGATTTCATTTTGAATGTTGTTTTTTTCATGTAGCATAATCTAATGTTATGCTGGATAATGCTAATCAACTCAAGAAAAAATAATAATTCTGAACGCCTTTTTGGACTAATATGATACTCTCATTCTTCTAGAGTTGACTATCTGCATGTCAACAGGACACAAAGCACTACAATGGGTTGGTTTCAAAATGTGAAACTAAAATAGGAAACCTGGCTTGAAATATATATACAACATCATTCAATCTCAATAAGAAATTTAAGCTAGAAAAAATCTCCATTATCTTCAAGTTCTGTCTGGTTACTCTTCTACTCGTTGAATCTCTTATGTTCTTTATGAGAAGCCCCAGTTAGTTATTAGCTTATAATCAGAATTATAGTGACTAGAGAACTTGAGAATTTTGATATACTTCTTTTGTTGCTTCCTACTAGAGATTCATTAGGAAGAAGTTATTACATATATATCATGTTACCGGTTATTCTATATTTCTTTCAGAATCACTTGTAACTTTGCTCTCCATGGCTGTTAATGCTGTAAGTATCCGATTGTTTGCAATCAAGAAAGTACTTTTTTGTTTTGTTAGTATTACGATGCTCCCCTCATGAGCTTACATGCATGCAACCCACGGTTTTGCAGCAAAGGAGAGGATTAGTCTGGGAGCCACATTCTATATATTGCTTACCAGTCGAACAATCTGGAGTATACGGTCTTTGCCAGCGCATCCCTGCTCGTGGTTGCAGCTGCTGGATCCAGTAGTTTTGTGATATTTCCATCAGGAGTTACGATGACACGCTTACAAAGTGAATCTTCTAGTGCCTTCTCATCACACCTGTGCACATGTTTATTAGTTCAAAGTATAAGAGCCTTGATTTCTGAGTTGAGGTCAATCTAAGGTATATTCTCTTACATGAATAGCTCTGCAGCTGTCTTCAGATGAAAAAGTGATTTTTCATCTTTTAGTTTGGAGGAATCAACCTCCTTTCCTTTCACAAAGTTGATGTTTCCGAGATGGAGTATTGCAGCTACAACGCGAAATATAGCTTCCTACAGTAATGATGAGTGTACGTTTTAATATATCTTTGTTGCATAATGAGATTTTTCCAATTGAATCTATGTTCTGGGAACACACCTGCTCCTCCTGACCGATTCCAACAACATCCATAGCATTTCTAGTTTCAAGATACTCTCTTGCGTCATCAACATTTGCAACTTCGTAACAGTTACTTTGGTTTAGATAATGAAATGATCTTGGATTTCCAAGTTTGTATTTTTTCACATCCTGTAAAAGATGCCGTAGATCATCTAGGTGGGAGCTCAGTATCATTTGTAAAGAGTTTGCAAATGGGCTGTCCTATAGAACTCACCTCTGGTGGTGCAGCACAAAGCATGTAAAAACAATGGTAGTTTCTCTCTGGGTCTGAGACTTGGCAAACACGTGACCTTTCGAGAAGATATGTCCTAACTGCAGCCCCAGAAATCTTCCCGTGCTTATCAAATTGAATTTCAACAAATTTACCAAAGCGACTGGTGGAACGACTCAGTAATGTCAATTTCTTATAGAGTGGAAAATATGAAAAGCAAATTCAATATGTTAGTGGTAGATCTTTGATCTCATTTTTGGTTTACCTGGAATTGTTGTTCTTCACAGTCTTTGCATTCCCAAATGCTTCTAAAACTGGGTTTGACTGGTAAAGAAAAAATATTAACTTATATTGTACTCTAGTAGTAGATCATTCGAGTATAACAGTATAGAGAAATTATTGCCCACCTCCAAAACTTGTTGCTCGACTGTTCTTCCTTCAGTACCAGACCTACCACCCATGAACGCGAGATATCTCATTAACATTTTCGTTGTCTCAGTTTTACCAGCACCACTCTCTCCACTGACCAAGATAGACTGGCTGCCGTGCTCATTTATCAATGCCCTGACAAACTTGTTAGATTAGGCAAGTTATTCATTTCTTGTGTGGTATAACCAAAAAAATTCATTGGCACTTCTGATGTACCTATAACAGGCATCTGCCACTGCAAAAAGATGTGGACTTAGTTCTCCTAATGGGGCTCCCTTGTATTGCTGCATCATATGGGTATCATACAAATGTGGAAGTCTCCGAAATGGATTCACCGCAATTAGGATATTCCCTGTGTAAGTCTACAAAATTGGGATATTTTTACATCAGTTAGACTTGTTTCTGTAGCTGCCTTTTATGAAGTTCAAAGTTCATCTTCGACTGAAAAGTATGACTTACATATATTTCATTTAGAGAATACCGACAAGCAAGGTTATTCAAAACTCCAGGCTCATGGAGGTACGCTAACTTGGTCATGTCATCTACCCCAGCTGGTGGTGCTTCGGTATCCTTTGGGTATATGCTAGAAATAGAAGCAACTGTCTGAAGCAGAAAGTAGTGCTATGTTTAATATAAATAGATTTTGGCCTTTCGTATGTTAAAAACTTTAGTTTGTAGAAATTTTGTTTATTGCATCCTAAAATTATCATGAGAGCACATTCGTAAATCTTCATGGTAGAGTATACCTATCATGAAAACCAATCATAGTTTCTTGAGGCAAAAGAGAAAAACTGGTTTTATGATTCTTTCATATGCGTTTTCTTTAATTGAATGAACGTTCTGATTCTCAATTTCTCAAAATACTTCAATTGGTACACGCAAGAAATAGGCTAATTCAGCAGTCTTTTGTTCAATTTCTCGTCCTGATTGATTATATTAGACTGCTACCTTCCTATTTGTTCCATGACCAGTTCCATTGACTATATGTGTTTCAATAAGCTTATAAAAGCTAATAAATTCCTAATTTTCATATAATATGCAGTATAACTTTGATATATACTATATCTGCTTTTGCCACTAATATAGTTTAGACAGCAAAAGCATTGTTTGCAATCATAGTATATTCTCTGAAAGATGCTATCAATATCCAATTTCTATGAGGCTCTTTAACATATTGATTGGAATTCGACTGCTTACCGTCTTCCCATTAGTTGTGACTACTGTGGCATTTGAGCCTTTAATTTCTGTAACTTCTCCATCAATCCAGGCCTCATCAGGATCCTCAATCCACACCTGTGATCCAACTATGATGTTTACAGGAGTTCCCTGAATCACAAAAGATGAAAAAAAAAAAAAAAAAGGTTAACAATTGATAAGTCCTCCATCAATTGAAACAGACATAAGGTACTATTGAATATTGATCATAAACAAGCTCACCATGGCAGTAGTTGAGACTATCTGATCATGGAACTCAAAGGAGAGTTGCTATACGAGATCGATGAATTGATATAGAGGGAGAAAAGGAAGAAGGTAAAGGAAGAGAAATGAATTTCAGGGAGAATGTGGTGGTCTTAAAGGAATGATGAATAGATGAATGTAGAAACAGAAAAGTAATAAAGAATGTGAAAAAAGAATGTTTCAAAGCAGGCTAAAGGCAAGAGGTAATGAAGATGGTGGTAACTCAAAAGCAAAAGGCAAAGCAGTCACCCCTTCCCCACCTCCTGTTACCTTTGATTCTACTAAGTCCACATAGGATGCTGACTTGGCAAACTGTACAGCTTTGAGATACAGAAACTTCTGCTACTTTTGGGTTGGCTATTTGTATAAAATACGTTGCTTAAATGTAAAGGAGAAATCATTATTCAATTGGAAGTACCTTAATATAATTGCTGTTTGTTTTTATTTAAAGATTTATTCTCTATCTATGACTTGTGCTATGTAGTGAAGGGCCAGGGTGTTTCTCATGATGCTGTGCATTACCAAAAGCACTGTGTTTTGGACCAGGTTTGATTAATGCATACAACTTTAGTTAATATAATGTATACAACTATAGTTAATATATGACACAAGGTGGGATCTTTTTGCATAATTGTTGGCTTTACTTTCTCTTAAATCAATGGGGGTTAAAGATGATTAGATCTAAATTCACTACAGAAATGTCCCACTTAATGCCTTTGCTACCCCATCTTAACTGGGATCTCTACTTTCACCTGCTCTCTTCTTTTTTTTTTTTTTAACAGGTTTACTTTTTCACCACCTGGGATCTCTGTCAAATTCAGCACCAGGCACCAGGCACCAGGCAGGTATTATTACTACTCCTACTATGTCAAAGGCTTTCAAGATTCTCCAAAATTCTTGATGATGTTTTAATATCTTGTGTTGTGTTCTCCTCTCTTAACCAAATGTCTCGGTTTGGAGTCTGGGTAGGAAAAAATCTTTGGTAGCGAACGCTTCCGCTGAATGGGCCTTATGTGGTGCGAGTATGGATTAGTTGGGCTCCAATGCGGATACTAGAAAAACAAAAAATGAAAGAAAACTTATGACACAAATTCTTGACAATGTTACATGAGATTTTTTATTTGCATTTCAACAGGACTGGCCATACTCTAGTTTTTTTCTTTTCACCATTTTGATTTACTATTGCTTTCAAGATTTTCCATAAAGTTTCAGCTTTACAACACTGGCATTCAGATCTTTTCACTTATTTTGGCTTTTACAACAGGGAAAGGAGTTGGAATATGAAAAATCTTGAAATACTAGACAGCCATACTGAAAGGGGTTAATGAGGGATCAAAAAAGGTAAAGCATGGGGATTGTAGTTTTGTAGAAAGGACATGTACAGAAGCTAAAAAGCTAGATGCCACTTGATCACCTGAAAAACTTAATATACTCCCTCCACTTCCAAATACCATTCATTTTGGCAAAATTAAATTGTTTAAATATATTTTAAACATTGGAAAGGGCCTAAAATGTCCTTCAACTATGTGAAATGGTGCAAAAATATCTTTAACTACCTATTGGGCCTAAAAAGCCCTTTTTGTCTACCTATTAGGGCTATTCTGCCCTTTTATTTAAGAAAAAAATTATATAATACCACAACTTATCTTTATTAAACTACATAAAATTCTTATCATTTTTATTAATATTAATCAAATCAATAGTGCACAATATCAATTTTTCTTCATTCTAAATTGATCTGATAAATAAAAAGAAAAACAACATTAATAGTCATTTTAAAAAAATTATTACATATACATAATCGTATTAGTTGGTTGTTAGATGTAGCATATAAAACATTTACTTTTATAACATATTCTAATATATAGAAAAATAATTATATATTAAATTCTCATATTTCTTATTTATTGTTTATTTTTACGAAAGCCTTTGTTCATTCATTTTTTATATACTATATCAAAATTTTATGTTTTTCATTTTTATTGTCTGCTCTTATGATGCCTCCATAAAAATATATGGTATATTTATATCATAAAAATTAATGGTATATTTATATATTATACAAATTATGTTTATATCATAAAAATACATGATATATTTATACCATACAAATTATATTTATACCATATAAATTATATTTATACCATAAACATATATTTTAGATATAAAAAGTTTATACAATGTAATACTGAAAATTTATATTTGCATTTAATAAATATTTTTTTAACAAGAAAAGTAATTTTGACATAATGATATATACAATGAATATTTATCCCACAAATTATATCAAAAATATAATAATAATCTGACTTTGGCATAAATTATATTTATACAACAAAAATACATAATATATCTGTACTTTCAACATAATGATTTTTATTCTATAAATATTTATCCATAAAAAATTATGATTAACCCATTACATTAGAATAAAAAATACACAATAATGAAACAATACTAGATGATTAACATACATGGAAACAAAACGAAACAAACATGAGCAAATAATGGAATACTTAGTTTATTTAAAAATATTTGAATTTGAATATAAGAGAGAGAAAGATTTGAAAGTATGGATTATCTTTTCCACTTTTAATTTGAACATTAAAAATAAATCTCTTAAATTAAGGTGAATTGATAATTAATTATAACATTAAATTAAGAATTATAATTATCTTTTCTGATTTTTTTAAATGACTATATATGTAAAAAAAAATATTTTTGTAATATTGAAAAAGTACTATTATTTATATAATTAAATTTAAGGATGATTATTTCATGTAATTTGCCTAAATAAAAGTGTAAAATAGGTCAATAGGTAGACGGAAAAAATATTTTAGGCCCAATAGATAGGTGAGAAGGTCATTTTAGGCCCAATAGATAGAAGAAAAGGACATTTTAGGCCCAATAGATAGATGAAGGATATTTTTACACCATTTTATATAATTAAAGGGCATTTTAGGCCATTTTCCATTTAAACATTTTAAGAACCATAAAGCCATTTTTTACTTACTATTTTCCAAATTTACTCCTACTGCTCCAATTAATGGACTACAAATGACTTAGATAAATATCCTTATGATTAAAAAAGACAGCTCGATGCACTGTAAGAGATAATTTTTAAAATTTAAAGTCACATGATAATAACTTTATCGATTACTTGTGCAATTCACTTCCATTCTTTTTTATTAAGAACATTAAATATTTTTTGGAGTGTACCAAAACCTTAGAAGACATATAATATGGGGTATGGTTTGAAGGGTGGTGGGTGGGGGTCCCTCATATTTTGCCTTATATTCAAATGGCTCACCAATATTTTGGACCGACTAGTCATAGGAGGGGGCTAAAGATTATGAATTAGGAAATCTATTTCCATTCATTTAGGGCGGTGGGGATGGAGATTTGTTTGTTGAGCCCCTTTCACATGGGATAAAAGGTTGTCATGTTGGGTCCCTTTCTTAGCTTTTCCAACTAAGCTTTCTTCATTCCCTCTCTTTATTTTTTTTAATTAGTGGAGAAAGTGGAATATTTTGTTAAGAGTTGGCATTAGTAGTACTTCTCTTATTCTTCTAATTAGTTAATTAGTATTGTATTAAATTGACTAATAATGATTATTAAAGTGGATTACTAAGGTGTGCTATGGATTTTAAAATAGTGGGAAAATGGCATATTTGCCGCCCTGTGGACGGTGCCTAATTGGTAGGTTTTTCACTATTCAGTTTTCGCTTCTTTGTTGTGATTATTGCCACGAGCAAATTTTATTGAAAATTTATGTAAATGTATTCTTGGGGGATATAGTTTATTTATATGGTCAAAGTATATGCTATTGTACTCTTTGGTTGCATATGTTACGTATAAGTTTGTATATATGTGTGTATTGTATATTTATTTGCATAAAGCTGGGGAAGAGCCGAATAGGACTGAGAGATCAGTTCATCCGAACCATCTTCGGTGACAAATTATATTGTTTATGTATGATTAAAGTTATCTTTTTCATGTATATGTAATTGATATTGAACCTACTTCAATTTCATTTTGTGTTTGTTATTTTATAGTGTTCGAATACAAGAATCTGTATACATGCAACACCATCTTTAACTCTAGTTCAAGTCTAAGACAAAAACATTTTTGAAGTTACTAACAGCTTCAATACTAGATTATGAATAATCTATCTAAGAAGTGTATTTATTTTCAAAAAATAGATGAAATAGAATTTGTAAGGCCAAGTCCCCCGACTTCACGGAGTTTCCTTAAGAAATAATTTTCCTCACTGTACTCGAGGTTATGGAATCTTCCTCCCAGGATAAAATGGCCTTCAATCCGAATAATAGCGGTACCTCAAATTGTTGGATTCAACGAACTCGCTCAACAGTTTGATTGATCACACAGAATGTTTTGAAGACAAGAAGAGAGTTTGCAATTCACAAAAAACGTGTCTAAACCTGTAGATAAAAACAGGCTTATATAGCCTTCATATGCCTCTTCTGAAAAGTGGCAATGGTTCACTTAAAGGTGTGACCTTTCTTGAAAGATCATGTCTGTTCGTCCAAAGTTTGCATCTTTTCCGAACAGGCAGACCATTTCATGAATCAGTGTGTCATTTCATTGAAGGATTGCATCCTTCTGACGCATCAGTGCATCCTTTTGAAGCATCAGTTCGAAACACTGCATGCATGCATATAACTGGAGGAATCAAACACAGAAAAAATTTACTGCGTTTATATTTTTTTCCCTTCGGATTAAATTTCTGTCAAATAAATTTTGTCCAAAAAGATAGATCTCATTTACCGAAGCCAAAGTTGATCGAGCGACGACAACGACGCGAGACATCTCTTATTTCTTGCCTCACTTACCAAGTGGAATAAGTGTTTCTGAATATAAAAACTTAAAAGTCACATTCTCACACCAATGTGGGAAAAATAATATATTTTCCATTTTAAAGTACATTTTTCATTTTAGTATTTTCTTCTCTATTTTTTCTTCCGCTTGATTTACTCCATTTTCCATTTACATTTTTTATATACTTTGAACCCAACAGTGTTTACTTTTTTATATTTTAAACTCTTATTAGTGAAATAAAGTATATAACACACATATAATTATTGTGGTTTTACAATAAAATTAGTCCCAAAGTTGGTACTAATAAAACATCTTCGATAATAATAACACCAACAAATTATGTGGGACACAAAATGTGCGAAGTGTCGGCACAGGTATTTTTTAAAAATGTGATTTTGAGGACAAATAATATACGTAATTAAAAAAAAAGTGATTTTTTCCCTCCTCTCCTTTTTTTTCTTCTTTTTCTATAATGTAATTATGTAATTGGATGTCCCATTGGGGACTATATAGAAGTATTCGCAGCATTACTTTTTTGTTTTTTTTTTAAATGAAACATCAAATTCCAACTTATAAAATTTTACTTCATTTTTTGGTCCAAAAAATAGGTGGAAAATGTCGTAAGAACTATGAATCATTGACTCTCCCCAGCCACTGTCTAAAAGAAAGGAAAAAGACATTGTTTTCGTTCCAAACTATACCCAAAAAGTCGAAATCATACCTAAATTATAAAAAAATAAAATTATTTACACCCTGTCAGGCTACCACCGCTTGCATGTGGTGTAGTGTTTTACACGCGCTGCTATATCAGCACCACGTCAGTAAAAAGTATCATTTGTTTATAGTTAAGGTGTGTAATAGGTCATTTATATAGTTTACGTGTGGATTCGACTTTTCGACTATAATTTGGGGTGGAAACAATGTTTTTTTCCTTAATGTTTTTAGCCGTTTACTTTTATTATTTAATAGGCTGGACGCGCCTAAAATAAGTGTAACACACGCGCTTCAGAATGGGGGTCGCGGGGAGGTAATAATATCACTTTTATATAGTTAAGATGTGTAATAGGTCACTTATATAATTTAAATGTGTCTTAGATTTTTTTTATATAGTATTGGATGGAAGTGATATTTTTTCTCCCAATGAAATTATAAAAGGTGAAAAAGGTGATGTCACTGTTATATCTTTAGACAGCGAAACTTAGCAGTTCAATTTTGACAAAAATATTCCTTCATTTTTTTAACATAAGCATTTTGCACTACTTGTACTAGTCTAAATACTTTAGAATAATTTGTTTCTTCCTTACGTCCCACCCTTGTACTTTCAAATAAGTTGTGCCTTCATCTAATATCTATTCCATAAATATTTTATTCACCATATGCATTAGGAATCTATTTAGGAGATTTTTAGTGATTACAAATTGCAAAATGAAATAAACCCCGTAACCTAATCATATGGCTTCCTTATGAAAATAATTTTGGCACATTTCATATTTATTTTGACTTTCCAATTTGTATTCTCAAAACTTGTGACTATACTTAGCTTGATTGACTGATTGTTGATTTTAATTTCGAGAATGTTAATAAAATGATTTCAAATGCTTAGCTGATAGTATTAGATGAGAGTTTTAGGAACTATTCACTTGGGCCTTTATCTTGATGTTGTGTGTGGATCCTTAAGATCGCTACTCATTGCATAAGCTCATAGGAAGAGTCTGACCTGTTTGAATTGACTTTTAATAAGTAGTTTATAAGTCAAAAGTTATAAGTTGGTACTATCCTACTTTTGACTTTTGACTTATAAAACACTTATTTTGACTTAAGAATAAGTGCTTAAAAACACTTCTTTACTTTGCAAAACACCACCAAAACTGGAAAAGTGCTTAAAAGCTAAAGGCAACTAAAAATAAGTCAATTCAAACACCCATGAAGATTCGGCAGAAGGTCAACAAACCATTAACTTCATCTTGGCATGCATTCATTAAACACTGGAAAAAACAATATCGAATGAGAAGAGAACTCAGGAAAGGTTGCTGATGTGTCATTGTTAAATCCTTAGTTTTGATGATTAACAAACTATATGAACTCTGTATGTTGAAATCTATTTCCTAGAGTTTATGTCATGACAAAGCTACTACGAATTAGAGTACAGGTTGGGCTCACTTGTCACTGTCACGGTCAACTGCGACAGCTGACACATAATACAAAGTTGGTGGAAAAGCTGCTGCCACCTTTTTGCCTCAACCAATGTGATCTCTCCTAGGTTTTCTTGTGTCATACTATATATTGCTCATCTTTTTCAACAAGAAAACCATTGCTTCCATATCCTCACAACTAATTATCCTTTGAAGCTGAAAGCAAAGACTATACACTGCAGCAGGAAACTGATTGCTCATTGAGTTGTACTTTTACTTCCTTGTTGTAGTTGAGTCCTTGTATTTTGTTCTTAAACATTTGCCTACACTTGCTTATGATTGTAGTAGGTGTGGAGGTGTAAACCTTTATCTTATAACCATCTAGAGTTAGGTGATCATTCAATCTAGAGTTAGCTTAGGGAAGTCGATGAGTCGATCCAATTAGAGCTAGTTGGAGGTTGAAGCAGTAGAGTTACTGCTTGTGTTTCCTTGTAATAGAGTTGTTGCTAGGAAACAACGGATTAGGAGGTTAATCCTTAGATTCTGTATTCAAGAAGAAGTTGTTTGAGTATAGTGAAGCTTAGAAATCCTGGAGGTAGGTCGTATTTTTTCTTCCTTGAGTAAGGAGTTTCCACGTAAAAACCTTGTATTCATTGTTTTACTTTATTCCTGCACTTCTTACTTTACATAACTCCTAGTCTTGTTGTGTGAGTGCATCTGGAAACAGGCCCCTGAATTGAGGAGCAACCCACCCCAACCCTTCAGTCATGTTGGATCATGATGATTTTCAAAATAGCTTATATTTGAACTAGACTTTTTATGTCTTAATTTGTTGGAGATTACTTGGAGAAGTTTTTCCTAATTTGGATTTTGTAGACAAATGCTAAAAGTATATTTGAACTATGTAGTTGGTTGATGAATAACAAGGGTTAAGTTTTGGAGGGAAAGAAATGATTTCAAATGCTTAACTGGCAGTATTAGATAAGATTTTAGAAACTATTTATAACAGTTGGGTCTTTATTTTGATGTTTCGTGTGTTTTGTCTGTTTATGACTTGTTTGAATGGTTAGAATTGAGGAGTTCGACTTGTTTTATGTTGAGTTGACACTCAAAATCTAGTGTAGCACAATTACAAGGGGCCAATAATATTCTTGTTTTCTTGAAGATGACATACGGTGCTATTAATTGAGGATGAACAGTATGATCATTGTGACTAGTTTTTTTGTTTTTTTTTTTTAAAGAAAAAACTGTTAATAAAAATGAGTTATATATTGAAATGAAATAAACGTAGGAAAGCTACTAATTACTTCAAAAGAAGTGAAAGGAAATACAATACTGTTCGTATGAATATGGAGTAATATTTCATAAGAGCTACTATAACTTAAATTAGATTAGAAAAATATTGAAGAGTGAATAATTTAGTGATGGGAGGATATATATCTCCTTTTGCCAATCACGCATTTGGAAGTAACGGTCGAACAAGTTATTCAAAGATTAATAAAAACAAAATTACAATATAAACATCATAGCTTTAAATTTAAATGAGCGTGTCAATAATTCATCAAGTGAGATGGATATTCAGAATAGTATTTTTTTTTTTTTTCTGACTCCACAAATTCCAACTTTTTTATGAAGTAGATAACATTTGTTAAAATCTTGAAGGAACGTGCCTATATTTCCTCAAATAATATACGAATAATATTTCGTTATCCTATTTTTCTAATTAACAAGAAGCACTTTATGTTGTTGAATGAATGATTTTCCTTAATTTTGTCGGTCCTTATTTTTTTTATGGAAAAATATTATTGTTGCCCATATTCAACAAATCAAATTTCCACATTCATCATTTGCTCCCCTGGTTGTTGGGATTTGCTGAAAATATATGGCAAGAAAGTGGAGGTCAAAATCAAAACTACAAAAATCAAAGCCACTAAAACTCCAATAAATGCCATGGTTATGGCAATTATCAATTCCAGATAATCTAAAATAAGACAGTCATCACTTGATCGTGCATTTTTATGTCAAAGAAGATTAAAAAAATAGTAGCCATATATTATATTATGAATTTCATATGGTTCATCCTTGAGCAATCAATTCAAAAGCTTAAATGAATCAATCTATTAATTTCCCTAGCTTTGTTTTACTAATTTCTAGTAGCTCGTCTAAAAGGTTGGGTCAATTTGACCTAGTGAAAGTTTGTCAAACTAGACGCGTTCTTTTTATTTGTTCTCTGTGAAGGAAAAATAAATGTTTTAACTTTCGGATATAAAAAATGAATCAATAAAAATTATTCCCTCCGTCTCATTTTATGTGTCGCTATTTTCTTTTTGATCCTTTTAAAAAAGGTCATATTTTCTTATTTAGTAACTATTTAATGACATCATATCCATTTTAACCTTAGTGGATCCCACTTATTACGAAAAGACAATAAAAAAAGTAAACACCAAAATAATTTTAAAATGGACAATTTTATAAACTTTACAAAGTCACTTATTTCTTAAACTCCGTGCCGGGTCAAATGACGACACATAAAATGAGACGGAAGTAGTAAAAGCTAGTAAAATGTTGCATGTGGCCAGGGGCGGGTTTAGAGCCTTGCGTGGAGGTTTCCAGAAATTCAATAACTTTCGTGCGTCTTGAATTTATATTAAGAAATCTAGTAAAAATATAAAAATTATAAGTTGGAAATCTACGATAAAGTGTGTTGTAGGTCTAGTAACAAGAAAGATGCTTGTTGGAGTACTATTGCCCTCTTGATTGTGTGTTTTAACCCCATCAATGGCAGTTTTTTTATTATTATTATTTTGCTCAAGAAATTAACAAACTTAAAATTCTAAATCTGCCTCTTAAAAAATATTTTGATACATTCTTGATTCTCCACATAATTAGTTATAAGTATTTATATTTTTTTTAATTTAATTTCGTATTAAATTAAAACTTGACAAATAGATTAACACAGAGAAAAGAAATATTTTTGACATTTTATTTGTAATTGAGCTCTGATTAATACAGTTTAGAGGAATGTTCTGAACAAGGTAATAAAATATACATTTCTTGGTAATGTAAAAACATGTAAAGAGAGTAATATGGACCAAAATTTTGTACAAATTGCAATTTTCTTTTAATCATTCTCCTTTTTTATGAAAACAGAAACTGAAAAATTGAAATTTAATAGTTTGGCAGCAAAAAATTTAACCCAAAGTTTGAAGGAATACTGCAGTCTCTAGCTGATTTTATGAGTGCTTTGTTGCTCTATCATACCAGAACCAAACACAACTCCCTTAACAAAAACCTCTCCGCTTTCAATATTTACTTGCCCTTCAAATTCTTCAGCACAATCTCAACTCAATGCAGTCAACAACAGCAAATAAACCGCCCCTTTCAATGCCTACAAGAACACCAAGAACCAGAAATCTCCTGGTTTCATCAAAAGGGGTTTTCCAATATCACCCAAGACATAGTTGGGCGAGCAGTTCATGCAGTATGCTTAAAGGAACAACCCCATTTAAGCATTTTCCATTACAATACTTTGATTAATATGTATTCGAAATTTGGAAGAATTGAAGGTGCACGCCATGTGTTTGATAATATGCCTGAGAGAAATTCAGCGTCTTGGAATAATATGGTATCTGGGTATGTTAAGATGGGTGTTTATTGGGATGCTGCTGTTCTCTTTTTTGAAATGTGGGGTTGTGGAATTCAGCCAAGTGGGTATTTTATAGCTAGTTTGTTGACTGCGTTTAGTAAATTGGAAAATATGGTTCTTGAAGGATTTCAAATTCATGGATTGGTTTTAAAATATGGTTTGTTGCATGATGTTTTTGTGGGGACTTCGTTTCTTCATTTTTATGGTGTATATGGACTACCTTGTTGTGCTAAAAGTTTGTTTGAGGAAATGCCTGATAGAAATGTTGTTACTTGGACTTCTTTGATGGTTGCGTTTTCGGATAATGGTAACCCGGAGGTGGCAATAAATCTATACGAAAGAATGAGGCACGAGGAGGTGTCTGGTAATGAAAACACACTGACTACTATTATTAGTTCTTGCATTGCTCTTGATGATGATTTTTTTGGTCATCAAGCGTTAGGTCAGATTGTAAAGTCTGGATTCCTAGACAATGTTTCGGTGTCAAATTCTCTTATTTCGATGTTTGGTAGTTTTGGTTTCATTGAGGATGCCTCTGATATCTTTGATGGGATGATTGAGCGTGACACTATATCATGGAATTCAATTATTTCTGCACTAGCATATAATCAGTTATATGAGAAGGTGTTCAGCTCATTTTCTGAAATGCGTCATGATCACGACGATGTCAATTCAACAACACTGTCGTCATTGTTGTCTGTTTGTGGAACTACGGATTGTCTAAACTTAGGGAGAAGTGTTCATGGGTTGTCGTTGAAATTGGGATGGGATTCTAATATTTGTGTGTCAAATACTCTTCTCTCCATGTATTTGGAAGCTTCAAGGGACAATGAAGCTGAAAGTTTGTTTTTGGCAATGCCAGTAAAAGATGTGATTTCTTGGAACTCCATGATGGCTGGTTATGTTTTAGCAGGTAAGTATTTCAAGGTTTTGGGAGTGTTGGCTGAACTGCTTCACTTGCAAAGAACAGTTAATTATGTGTCCTTTGCTAGTGCTTTGGCTGCGTGTTCAGATGGTCAATTGCCTGATGAAGGCAAAACTATTCATGCTCTTGTAATTGCTCATGGGCTCCATGACAATTTAATAGTTGGCAATGCATTAGTCACCATGTACGGAAAGTGTGGTATGATGTGGGAGGCTAAAATGGTATTTCAGAAAATGCCTGACAGGGAATTAGTTACTTGGAATGCATTGATTGCCGGCTATGCAGATAATAAGGACACACTCGACGCAGTGAGAACTTTTAAGTCAATGAGAGAGGAAGAAAATTCTCCAAATTACATTACTTTGATCAATGTTTTGGGTTCTTGCTCAACTGACACTGATCTGTTGAATTATGGCATGCCGTTGCACGGACATATAATTCTGACTGGTTTCGAGACTAATGAATACGTCAGGAACTCTCTCATAACAATGTATGCCGACTGTGGTGATGTCGTTTCGAGTAGTCTTATCTTTAATGCGCTGCTGAATAAGACATCAGTGACCTGGAATGCTATGCTTGCCGCTAATTCTCGTCTTGGTTTCTGGGAAGAAGCCTTGAAACTTCTTCTGCAGATGCAAAGGGAAAAACTGGAATTTGACCAATTCAGCCTCTCTGCTGCTCTTTCAGCTGCAGCAAACATGGCATCCCTAGAAGAGGGACAGCAGATTTACTGTCTAGCTACTAAACTTGGGTTTGACTCCAATTCTTTTGTTGGAAACGCTGCAATGGATATGTATGGGAAATGTGGCGAAATGAACGATGTGCTGAAAATACTCCCTGAACCAAATATGCGTCCAAGATTATCTTGGAATGTATTAATATCTGTTTTTGCCAGACATGGACTTTTCCAGAAAGCTAGGGATAGTTTTCACGATATGGTAAAGCAAGGTTCAAAACCAGACCATGTCACTTTTGTCTCTCTTCTATCAGCCTGTAGTCACGGTGGTCTAGTAGATGAAGGTCTTCGATATTTTGCTTGTATGAATTCTGAATTTGGAATCCCGGCTGGCATAGAGCACTGTGTTTGTATAGTAGACCTTCTTGGAAGATCTGGAAGGCTCTCTGAAGCCATAGCTTTTATTAAAGAAATGCCAGTGCCGCCAAACGATTTTGTTTGGAGAAGCTTGTTGGCAGCATGCAGGATGCACGGGAGTACAGAACTAGGAAAAGTAGCAGCTGAAAATCTTCTGAGATCTAACCCATCGGATGACTCAGCCTATGTTCTTTATTCAAATATCTGTGCAACTTCTGGGAGGTGGCAGGACGCTCAGAATGTGAGGGCCGAAATGGAATCACATAAATTGAAAAAACAGCTTGCTTGCAGTTGGGTCAAGTTAAAGAACCAAATTTGCACCTTTGGGATTGGAGACTTGTCTCACCCGGAGTCGGAGCAAATCTACAGGAAATTGACGGAACTTAGAAAAAAGATTCAGGAGGCTGGTTATATTGCTGATACAAGCTTTGCGTTGCATGACACGGATGAAGAACAGAAGGAGCACAATTTATGGATGCATAGTGAAAGACTTGCACTAGCATATGGTTTGATTAGTACCCCTCAAGGTTCTACACTTCGAATATTTAAGAACCTTAGAGTGTGTGGTGATTGTCATTCTGTTTTCAAGTTCGTAAGCAGCATTGTTACTAGGGAAATCATATTGAGGGATCCATATCGGTTTCACCATTTTACTGGTGGCCAATGTTCTTGTGGTGATTACTGGTGATAATGCTGTTGGTAATCTCTGATAAATTTTAAAGATTTGAGTGGGGTTCTGGACTAGTGAATTTTTGTACAAGAGAAAGACAACTCTTGAATGGCACACCAACTTTTTCATTGGAAAGCAATAGCGTGTGCCGCCGTAATTTACAAATTTTATACAAGAACTAGATTTTGAAAGTAACGCATCGCTTTAGTTGATTTTTCCTTTTGAATGTTTATATGTTTGTTGTTTCTATTAGGTCGTAAACTCTATGGGAATAATTTCCCCTCATGCCGAGACGATACATTCTTCAACGAAGATCATAGTCAAGAGAGTAGCAAAAATCGAAACCCTAAACATCATGAACTACAATCATATTAGCACTGTCGTCTATCTAGCATACACACACACACGCAAAAAAAAAAAGAAACTCATATATCTAGCGAAGAACATATGGTGTAAACACAAGAAACTCATATACTCCCTCCGGTCCCAAATTATCCGTGTATCCCTATTAAATGATATTTATATTTTAATTTGAAGAAAATGTAATTAATGCATAGGGTAAAACATTAATTTTTTTCTCTTAATTAATTAAAAAAAAAGACAAATAAAATAAGAAATCAAATTAGAAAATTTAAGACGGAGGGAATATCCAGCAAAGATGTATGGTGTAAACACAAGAATGTATGGTACTGATGTTGATCCACAAAATCATTCTATTTTTGAAAAATATTTTCGCGGAGAAAAGTTTAAAGAAAATAATTTACTCAGTGAAATTAGGGAGAACAATTTTAACAAGTGGCGGCACATCACCTTGCTCCCAAGCCCCATCCCCACTACCCTGCCACACTTCTCAGATATAGTCTCAAATGTTGAAGTTTTCTTCTATTCACAAATTTGTTCATTGAGGCCCACCATACCTATTTTTTATAATATAAATGTGGAGAAGGTAAGTTTTCATTATCCTAGTAGATTTTCATTGCATTGGGAGTACAAAAAGGTTTCCTTAAAATTATACTAGTACTAGTTATTTGTGTTAATTCCCTTACAAGTTTTAAGGTGTTGTCTTCCTTTCCACGCAAAATAGTTACTCACTATATTATACAACAATAAATTCAGTGTATTCTCACACAGTGGAGTTTGGGGAGGATAAAATGTATGCAGTCCATATCATCACCTTCGAAGAGGTAGAAAGGTTGTTTCCGATAGATCCTCAGCTCAAGACAAAAAATAATAAACAAATTCATAATAAAACATGAAATAAGATGGAATAACAAAAATAAGACACACATACACTAATATCCTATACTAACGAACCAAAGGCACCCCCACCCTCATACCCCCACCCCAAAGCTTTCCTAACTACTAACTACGACTCCCCCACAGACACTAGCCTTCTATCCTAATTCGTGTCCTCCAAACCTTCCTATCTAGGTTATGTCCCCAGTAAGCTGTAACTGTTCCATGTCACGTCTAATCACCTCTCTCCAATATTTCTTCGGCCTACCCCTACCCCACCTGAAACCATCCAAAGCAAGCCTTTCACACCTACGAACTGGGCATTTGTGCCCCTCCTCATCACGTGCCCGAACCATCTCAACCGAACTTCCCGCATCTTGTCCTCCACCGAATCCACTCTAACCTTCTCCCGAATAGTCTCATTCCTAACCCTATCACTCCTAGTAAGCCCACACATCCGACGCAATATCTGCATTTCTGTCACCTTCAATTTTTGGATATGGGAGTTCTTCACTGGCCAACACTCCGCTCCATACAGCATGACAAGACGGATTGTCACTCTGTAGAATTTGCCTTTAAGTTTGGGCGGCACCTTCTTATCACACAACACTCCCGAGGCGACCCTCCACTTCATCCAACCTGCCCGAATACGGTGGGAGATATTCTCATTAATCTCTCCATTCCCCTGAATCATGGACCCGAGATATTTAAAACTATCCCTCCTACAAACAATCTGGGAATCCAACTTAACTACCACCTCGTCCTCCTTCCTCAAGTCATTAAACTTGTTTTCCATATACTTTGTCTTGCTCCTACTCAACCTGAACCCTTTAGACTCAAGGGTTTGTCTCCAAACCCCCAATTTATCATTCACACCTCTACGCGTCTCATTAATCAATACTACATCATCCGCAAAAAGCATACACCAAAGCATCTCTTCTTGAATACGCCGCGTCAACACATCCATCACCAATGCAAACACAAATGGGCTAAGAGTCGATCCCTGATGCAACCCTGTCAAGGTACGTAAATGCTCTGAATCTCCTCCCGCCGTCCTCACCTGAGTCTTAGGCTCTTAGCTCCATCATACATGTCCTTAATCGATCTGATGTATGCCACCGGGACCCCACTCACCTCCAAGCATCTCCAAAGAACATCCTTAGGGACTTTGTAGTAAGCCTTCTTCAAATCGATAAATACCATGTGAAGATCCTTCTTTCTTTTCCTATACTGCTCCACCAGTCTCCGCACCAGGTGAATTGCCTCCATCGTCGAGCGATCGGGCATAAAGCCAAACAAATTCTCCTAAATAGACACTATCCTCTTCAACCTCCGCTCGACCACTCTCTCCCAAATCTTCATATAGTGTGACTCAACAACTTAATACCCCTATAGTTCACTATAAAAAAGCTGATAAATTGTAGCGGGTTTTTTGTCAATTTGTGATGGTTTTTAACCGCAACAAAAAGAATTGTGGAGGTTTCAGAAAGTGCCACAATAAGCCTTACCACAAGCAATATTGTGGCAGTTTTTCGAAATTTCCCTGAAGTCCGCCACAAAATGAATTTTGAATTTGTGAAATTTTTCAAAGTTAATAAGTGACAGCTTAGAACCCTCGCAATATGATATTAATATTTCAAAAAAAAATATTGTAGGAGTTTATAAATCCCCGCAATATGATCACAATGTCACAAAAAAAAATATTGCAGTGTTCTATAAATGCACAATAAAATACTAGTTGTTTTCTTAAAAAATTATGTGGGAATTTTCAACCACTACAATATGAAATTAATACTTAAAAAATAATAATTTATGGCAGTTTAACTTCACCACAATATTTTTATGGCTTCCACTATCTTCTCCATTGTTATGTATGTATCGCCTCTGTTTATCATTAGACTAGTAATCAGGACAAAGAGCGTGGAGTACATGTTATTTTTTCTGTCATTTGTTGTTGTCGAGCCCTGCTCCTGCTGGTTCATCTATGCTCTGCTAAAATGGAATGATTCCCTACACTTCAGAAGTCCTTTCAGCAGAAACCAGACCAGCAACAAGATTTATCTCCAACGAATCTATCGTAGACTTCGGGAGCTTTTGATAAATATCGACAGATGCACCCATCTTTCCTAAATGATATAAAATCTGAGATTCCAACAACATTGACTCAATACTTCTTTCTTGCCCCTTCAAGGACTGTAAAGCCTCTTGCAATTTATTTTGTCGATATAAGCAATATGCCTTTTTAAAGAAAGCATGACAGTGAAAAAAGGAAAATGTTAATGAGAGAAACAAAATCCAGAATTGAAGAGAAAGGAACTGATTTTTATTTTCATCAAGTAGAAGAGATAAGCAGTAAACATAAGACAAATATATACATACATACATACATATATATATATATATATATATATATATATATATATATATATAAAAGAACTTGCATAGTGCAAGAAACAGAGATGGAGACATATGGGACCTTCAGAAGATATTTTCGAGACTGGGAGTTGCGTGAGCTCTTTGATTTATACAATCTTTTGGAAGGTTTCATAGTAAATCCCCAAGACGCAGACAGTCTCAAATGGAATGACTCAAGCAAAGGAGTTTAATCTATCAAGGCAGGCTACAATAGACTCAACATCGCAAATACTTTAACTGACCACTGACCTTGGAAATTGGTCTGGAAATCCAAACTCCCCCTTAAGATCAAGTATTTTCTCTGGACATCTCTGCTAAATGGCACTATCACTCATGACAATCTAAAGAAGAAGGGCTTCCAGTTAGCAAACAGATGCTTCATGTGTCCTCTTAAGGAAGAAACAGTGAATCATTTGTTTTTACACTGCCCTGTCGCAGCAGACATTTGGTCTATGTATCTCATATTTTTTGGCATCAGCTGGTTAACACTAGCCACCTTGAAAGAAGCAGTTGAAAGTTAGAGCTCATGGGAAGTGGAAAGATCCATCAAGAGAATTTGACAAATGATACCAACCTGTATATTTTGGAGTATATGGATCGATAGAAACAACAGATGTTTTGAAGGGACTTCAACTCCTAACTGCTATTCGAAATCTAAAAGTCTGGTGAATCTTTTAGTTGGAGCAACTATTCCCCAGTAAATGATATGATTTACCTTGTAGACTTCATTAGCTCCTTCTCATTAACCTAATAGCTTGAGTTTTTACTATTGGTTTAACTCCCAGATTTTTTTTTTTCAATTCTAGAGTTGGCACTTATTTTCTTTGCAAATATATTGCATCTCCTTTATGCCTTTCAATAGAACCACTTCATCACAAAAAAGAAGAAGAATTTGCATAAAGACAGGTGATGGATCAACCCAAGCAAACTTGACACTAAAAAGAAGCTTATGAAATAGTTAAATATCCCACGTTGAAAAGATCAGGAACTGAGGTGACTGCTCATATATTTCCTATTGTACTTCCCAGTGTATGTGCATTTGGTTCACGACAACAATAACATACTAGTTTATTCTCAAAAAGTCATGTCTGGGATAGGTAGAGTGGACACTGACATGACCTCTACCTCAGAGGTAGAGCAGTTATTTTTGATAGACCCACGGTTCAAGATAAAAACAGTCTATAAGAAGAAGTAATGGAAATAAGGGCTCGTTTGGTACAACGGATAGGGGATAAACTAATTCGGAAGTTGACTCATTGATAAGGCAAACACGAACTATTTTTGATGATTGAATTATTCTTTAAGTCCAAACAAAATCCAATGACAATAAAGACACTAATTCGATAGTCAGCAACACAAATTTACCTTCAAGGGTTCGCTAGGCATACTCTTTTAACAGACAACTAAGTTATTTTCTCGAGGTTGAGCCTTTTGTCAAGGGAAATTGGGTTGTTAGATCGTACTGCAATTATTTGTTTGACGTGACAATCTTATAGTAGCAGAACCACACCATATACGACACCGAAATAATACTATAATCAAACCTACATGTTAAAACAATTGACAATAACAGAAATTGAAAAACAAGTAGCAAGAGTAATACTACTTCTACGACTAGTCGAATGGATCAATACCCTCCGAACTACAACATGCATTATAATTACCTTAAAGAAGCTAAGATCAACAAAAGCCTTTTTAATAGCAGCCAATGCTTCATCTATACTATCTGCTTTCACTAATGCCACTACTTTACATCTTATCGCATCCTCATCTCCCAGTGCCGCCGCAAGTACTTCAAATAAAATCGTTTTAAAAAAAAATAAAATCAACAACATTTTTTACAAAAGAAAAAAAAACTTTTTGGATCGATATTATTAGAAATAGTACTGACTTTGATCAGAAACTTTGACGGCTTGTTCATATTCGGATCGTTGGACATGGCGATTGAGGTTAGTGAAGAAATCTTCAATTGATATAGTT
Source organism: Capsicum baccatum var. pendulum (assembly GCA_030864225.1). NCBI lineage: Eukaryota > Viridiplantae > Streptophyta > Magnoliopsida > Solanales > Solanaceae > Capsicum > Capsicum baccatum. The sequence continues at coordinate 81,894,499 of CM061550.1, forward strand.
GTTGTTGTTGCCGATGTCGCCTTTGCTTTCGGCCTCAGAGCCATTTTTAAAGCAATTTTCAGATTTCTTCATGATCAAAGATGAGCAAAAAAAATAAAAAGATAAGATCCCAAATTAATAACACACATACTTCTTAGAACTAGCTTTCCTCTTCTGCTCCTCGACTTTCATTAAAACATCTGAACTACGAGCTGCAAATGTAGTGCCAAACCTATCACAAAAGAGAAACAAAAAGGGGTAAGATCAACTTCAGAATTACTCAATATTTGATGATCTTAGTCTACCTCAACTTCCACTCCGTAAGCTGTTTGAACAGAAACTATGGGAGAATGCTGATATTGTTCGAAAATTGACCTTGAACTAATCCAGTAAATTTGGAAACTTCACATCTCAGCTTTCAATGATTTGGTATCTTGGCCAAGATATTATCGACGTTATCCATACCAGAAAAATATGCTGAGGCAAAAGTCTGCAAATCATAAGTCTGCAAATCATACATTTTGAGGTGCTTTCTGAGATTTCTTGAGTACTGTTCAAAGTGAAGAATGCTTGATCATATATGCGTAGATGTCGCAACTTGACCATATTCCAAATGGTATCTGGTAATGATACTCATCCTTTCATTCCTTGAACTATCAATGTTTCAAGGTTGCAAAGATTAGACGGGAGCAATAACATATCCTTGGCGGTTCGAAAAACTTGTTGATTGAGCCACTTTGCCAAACAGACTATTTCGCTGGGTATTTGCACCAGCATAAGCATTAGATAACAGGTAAAAGCCAACATAAGCATAAGATATCAAGTAACTTTTTTCTATGATAGTAGTATTCGAGCCAACCTTGAGGTACCTCGGCTCTTTCATTAGGTATTTTCTACCTCTTATTGCACTACTCCATATCGTCCAAGTGTGTTGGAATTTACATCAGCATAAACATGGGGGTTCACCTATACATGAACAAATTTAGGAAACCTGAACAAAATCAGGAAACCTGCTACACTAATTACTCTGGGTATAAGCAAGATTGTTGTTACTGTATTAACCTAATTCTCCAAACAAGTGACACGTCAAAAGTATGATCACAACAATACAGCATACTTGGTACTAATTTTATCACTTGTTATATACCATTCTGTATCAAAATAAATTCCCTACCACAATAAGCAATTCAACATGTATGTGTTTATGAGTATGTGCATACGTGTGTAGGAGAGAGAAACCTGGGGGGGATGTCTAATCGAAACACAAATTTTCAAATCTTATAACCAACAGGATTAAAAAATAGGAAAATTTTCTTCTCCCATCAACACTAGAGATATCTACAAAAAATAGTGTTTGCCACGACCTGATAATTAGGAAGGTTAAGATACAAGAGATGATTTTCTTATGCAAACGGATACAGCGTTCTCCATCAACAACTTCACCAACATGTCAGCATCATTAGTGTGATATGGAAGATCATCATTTGTAATCAAGATATGCTAGCATCAGTCAATGATTTGTGGTGACAGAGATAGATAGTAGAACTCCTGATATAGCTGGTACAATTAGAGGGACATCATGGACTGGTTAAATCTATTTAAAAAACTTGCACAGACAGCAACACAAAGAGTTCCTATTTTACAGTATTGTCCATTAAAATCCATGAGCTTTTCCTTGTTCTAGGATGAGTGCCATCAACTCCAATATACTTAGGTAACTATAATTCCAAATGGATGTCAAACTAGTATACCTGAGTATTTTTATATCAAATCACATGTAACACCTAAATAGCACTAATATCAAATTCACATACCCACTAGATAACAACTCAAACTTAAAATCCCAAACTTATTGCAGACTAGCAAAGACAAATAGACATAGCAGTGTAGAGAAGCTTAAGGGGTTAACATGCAACAATTGGCAATGCAAATTTGCGACCTCTGAAAAGTTCTGCTAGGTTGATAGGAAAGATGTGTCTCTAGACCGTAGTTAAATAGAGCTAAGTGAAAGGTTCAAGCAAAGGAATGCACAGGGCTTCCTGGCATCAACTACAATGTTGTGATGGAAGTAACAGAACAATAGTAAATAAAATGGAGAAAAGAGATTCAAGCAACCTCAACTAAATTTCCTAGAAAAAAACCGAAGGAATGCTGTATAATGCACCTAAGAACGACAAAATCTGCACAAAATTAATAGAAATTAATCCTGAATCTTATATACTTGACCATGAAGCAACTAGAGCATTAAGAATCTGCAATGTCCAGCTAAGAAATAAATTTCACTCTTCCACGTACATCATATATGACATGCTCACCAAGGGAGGTGAAGTAATAAAAGTTTCCCCTGTCAAAGTACATATTTGAATCTAAATTTTAAAAATCATCCTCATTTCATCGTTTCTTACTCAAAAATCAGCCAGACATTGCATCTGCTGCTTGGTTAGTAGCAATATTTGCCTCTACTATATCATCAATTATATGATCTGTAGCTAGTTGTACATAATCATCACCATCAACGAAAAATTGTTTGAGTTCTTGCGCTTGGTATGGTTCATTCTCATATACGTCTTCTTCCATTACCTCTTCCATATCATACATATCTCTTGGCTTTAAATGCATAGCAACACTCCACCCTTTGTTGAAAATATCATTCACATAATACCCCATTTGTTCTTGAGATGCTTCAATGTAAGGCTCATATTCTTCACGTTCACCAGTATGAATCAATCTATCAAAATTAACACAATTAAGATTTCAACGATCGTTTTTATACCCTCTATCTCGGGCAGTATCAGTCCATTTATATTTGAAAAGAACAACCTTGAAATGTCCATTATAATTTATCTCAATAATATCTTCTAACTTCCCATAGTATGGTAATTCGGCTTGCCTTAAATTTCCATCAACACTACTTGCAACACATGATGTTTTGGAGGTTAAGAAAACTCCATTATTTTATGTTTGCAGTCCTTTTTCTCGAGCCAAAGTTTGAAATTTTGATCCATTGATGTTATATGCAGTAGACCTTCTTGCATTTGTACATGGACCTCGTGCTAAAACTTTAGATCAGTAGACATTGTATATATTGTGTATGGATTCATAATCTAAATTAAAATAAAATTGACTTAGTCTAATTTGCTCATTCCAATCAAATATAAATAACAACTAATTATCATTTACTCACCCATTTGTGGAACCAATCAGCAAAATCTTTATTAACTCTTCTTTCTATCTCTCTAGGTGAAGGTCTTCTTCCTGTTGAACTCCTCCTTAAGTGTTGTCTAAATTCACTATATGAAAAAAATAATTTATTAAAGAGCATGACTAACCTACTTCAAACATTGCAAGGACAAATAACATACAGTTTTTAAGAGTTACTCACTCCACAAATGGCGTGACTATTGCAAAATTTAGAAGCACATATCAATGAGCTTGTAGTTTTGTAATAGGAGTTAAATCATAATTTTTCGGAGCTGATGCAGGTTTACCTAATTGAGAGAAGAGAGTAGTCATTCCAGAAGGCTCAATGTCATTTGGGTCATCACGGACACACCTAGGTCTATTGAATCTTGTCTCAATATCCTCAATATACCGTGAACAAAAAGTAAGAGACTCTTCAGCTAAATAACCCTCAGCTATAGAAGCCTTTGGTGGTGCTTTATTTCGTACAAAGGACTTAAAATGACCCAATTCCCTAGAAAAATACAAGGCAATCATAAGTGTACACAATATATGGAATGATCAGGATATAAACATCTTTAAATTAGAAATGTTAATATTTTAAAAAATAATAGATGTCTTTAAATCAAAAATGCTAATTTTTACCTCTCTACGGGATACATATTTCGGTAATGCACTGGACCTCCTAGTTTTTCTTCCTCTACTAGATGAACAGATAAATGAACCATCAATGTAAAGAATGTTGGAGGAAATAGTATCTCTAGGTGGCAAAGTGTCCTTACAATACACTCTTGAAGAATATCGAGCTCCGAAAGATTCAAGGTCTTGCTAGAAAGGGCATTGAAAAATGAGCAAAATTCCACCAAAATTGTAACTACATGGTCTGGCAACGCATTACGAATTGCCAGTGGTAGAAATTGCTCTAAGATAATATGGCATTCATGAGTTTTCTATCCAATTTTTTTTTGTACCAAATCAATGCATCTGGAAATGTTACTCAAGTAGCCATCTGGTACTTTAATATTCTTCAAAGTTGTAAGAAATAACTTTTTGGTGTCCACCTTCTTTTTCTTATCAGTCACAAGTGAAAATATAGCAAGATTATGTGATCCATCATCCTTCAGCCAAAGATCACGCCTTATGCCCATTTTCCTAAGATCCTTTCTTGCATTAGCATTATCTTTTGATTTTGATTTATTATGGAGCAGTATATATGAAATTATCACATATATTCTTTTCAACATGCATAAAATCTAGATTATTGCATAACAAGTTAGAGTCGAAATAAGAAAGTTCAAATAATATACTTTTCTTGTTCCACTGTTTAGTTGCCCGTTTAGATCGTTTCCTTCTACCACCCAACTCTGATTCTTTCCCTTCAATGATTTGTCTTAAAATTTCAGATCCTGATAATTTTAATGGTGGTTTCCGTTCCTCTGTACTTTCATTAAATCGTACTCTGTTGAATCTAAATTTGTGATTTCTTCTTAGAAAACGTCGATGACCCATAAAATACCACTTTTTAGTATGACGAAGACGACAAGGTTCCGTGTCAAAGTTACAAGTTGGACAGGCAAATCCAGTGTGAGTGTTCCAGCCAGATAGTATACCTAATCCAGGAAAATCACTAATTGTCCACATAAGAGCTACATGCATTGTAAAAGTTTCATTCAACGATGAGTTAAACGTTTCAATGCCATCATACCATAACTCTCGCAATTTCTTCACAAGTGATTGTAAGTACACATCTATATTATTTCCCGGCATCTGCTTGCCTGGAATAATCATTGATAAGATGAAAGAAGTATGCTTCATGCACATCCATGAAGGAAGATTATATGGAATCAAGAAGACAGGCCAAACACTGTAGGTAGAACTCAATGTTCCAAAAGGATTAAAACTATTGGTAGCAATGCCTAAACGAATATTTCGGGGATCAGAAGCAAATCCAGAGTTAGTCCTATCAAATGTCTTCCATGCCTCACCGTCCCTTAGATGTCTCATCAACCCATCTGGGTTATTGCCTTGAGCATGCCATCTCATATGTTCTGCAGTCTTGCAACACATAAGTAACCTTTTCAACCTTGGTTTCAATGGAAAGTAACGCAGAACTTTTGCAGATTGCTTATTTTTTTTTGTTGGAATTCCATTTAGACGTGCCACAATGCTTACATGCTTCCAATTCTGAATCACCTTCCCAGAATAGCATACAGTTATTTGGACATGCTGGCATCTTGGTGTAGTCAAGTCCAAGTGTGATAATTATTTTTTTGGCCTCGTATAAAGAAAGAGGTATCTTTGCATCTTTAAATGCGTCTCTCAACAAATCTAGTATCATGGTCATTGCCTTGTCACTTAATCGACAATAGACCTTTATATGATACAGTTTTATTAAAAACTCTCGCTTTGTGTACTTTCTCCCTTCATACAGTGTTTGACTTCCATCTTTGAGAAAATCATTAAAGTCACCAGAATCATCTCTACACCCCTGATTTGATGTTTCAATTGAGCCCAATGGTTGAGATGCCCATGCATAAGCTGCTTGCTGGCTATACTACCCAAATGCATCGTTAATCATTATTTCTATTGGATTTTCTGGATAAAACATCTCTTGCATAACTGCTTTATCTCTAGAAGACTCTAATACCTTTTTCTCACCATGAATATTCCAAATAACATAATTTTGAGGGAATGACTTGCAAATTAAATCGTTATATACCTCCTCTCTAGTCTTCCACTTACCAAAACGACATAGAGGACACGGACATCTAATTGTATCTTCCACAACTGCATTCTCAAGAAATTTTTTCAAACCTAGCTTGTATTCGTCTGAACCCATGATTTATCCATAAAAAGGAAATAAGCAAATTAACATAAATAGCTTAAAGTATACCTCAATAAGAAGTGCCCCAGGTGCAGGACCACCTTCAGATTTTGTTATACTTGCGATGTACTTCAACAACTTCAAAGTGATCTTTCAAATCAAATTAATTCCAGAAACTAATATACTGAAAGAACCCAGAGGAATCCCACAAAACAACTTCCTGTACATATGTTTGTTCGTAAAGAAAAAGATCAAGCAAACAGTAGAGAAAGGAGGGTATTTCAAACCAAGAAAATCTAAACAGCAGGGAAGATTTTTTATAAACCTAATTTCTTCTACAGTTGAGTTTATAGAGGGATTTGTACTTTAATTTCATATTTCTACAACCGTGCGGTACTTTTAATGAGTATATTAATATTAATTACAAAAACTTTAAGGTATTTTGTGATAATTATTAATTTTTAATATATGATATTTTCTTTTCTTTTCTATATTATATTCTATATTATATTATAGAAGAGGTGATTTCAACATGGTAGTTTTTTGTCTTTAAATTCATACTTATGGATATTAAAGTCATTAAAATAAATTATAAGCTCAATTTAATTATTTTTTGTGCTTAGATTTTGGAACCTCATCAAAATTTTGAGTAAAAGCCCATTTTTTTCTCTTTAATTACAAGCAATGCCGTGTAAGAAATATACCATAATGTCATCACACATGGTCTTGCATATATTTCAACACATGTGGGCCCTCTATCTTCCATTTATTTTTCAATCTTATTTATCTTTTTTATGTATAAAATTGTTTCAAATATATTTAAGTAAATTGATTAGTAGGATGATAATTTATTGTAAAAATTAATTATAATTGATGCAATTAAATAGATTTTACTCTTTATTTAATTTCATATCAAACATATAATTTACTTTCTTATTTGTTACTGCAATTTCACCTAATTTATTTTTTTCCTAATATATTCAATCGTGATTTTACTATATCACCTCTAATTAATTATTATGGTCATCTAAGTATCATGTCACTTAAATTGGAGTAGAAAAATTTTTACACAATAATTATAAATTTAAATTATTTAAAAAATATAATTGACTATCAATGACACAAAATTTTGGACAAGGAAAGTAGCATATATTTTTTTAAAATTACATAAAAAATATTATAAATTACAATAATTAAAAACTTGAAATGTCTAAAAATAATTTGATCTATTATATATTTTTTAAAAATATTATAAATCACAATAATTAACAACTTAAAAATTTAAACGATATAAATATTTGGTTGACTCTCGATCCCAGATGAATCTTAGGATGTATATGCAATTCATCTTTTTTTTTTAAACTTTTATTTAAATATATCAAAATTGAAAATGCAAGTTCTAATACAGTACATCAAACAGTGTATAAGAAATAATGTAAGCATAAATAATACCAATATTATTAATACAAACATTATTAATGCCAACATTATTAATACATTCTATCAACATTATTTTTATACACTCTAACAAACGACTCCACGTTTGAATGGAAGGAGAATATACAAAAAAAAAAAGAGTTTAATAAAATATCTACATAAGTACGTTTTATCGTGTTCTCAAAGTCAAATAATTTAAATTAATATGAAAGATGGTTCTATATAATTTTTGAAACACTTAAAATTTAAATTTAAAATATTAATTTAGTTTAATTTCAAAGAACAAGTTGACAAATAAAAGAGAAGGAAAAAATGAAAGCAAATGATATTTATAGCGGCTTCGTAAGGGAATACAATGTGGGTTATTAACTGCAACTCACATGTGATGTAATATGCAATGACTAGATAACCCTTTATCTTTTTCAACAATTATTCTCTATTTTCTACAACAAGTGTCAAGTCTTATGTATCAATTTTAATCTCATATTTCTACTTAATGTAGCAAATCTTAATCATATGATTAAATATATAGACTTCTATATGCATCGAATTTTGTTATTTATATGAGTAAGTTATGCATAATTATCTTGTAAGACTTGACTCCTTGAAAAATACTACGAAACAGTTAATATGTTTTGTTTATTTATATTTTATAATTCATAATTCGAACTAATATCAATTTAATTTACTGTACATAGTAAAAATATCTTAACGTTGGGCCCGTGCTGACATGGGTTATGCTCCTCTATATTATTATAGTTACTAGTTTACACAACGTACATTGCACGTTATCATTGATTTTTTAATAATTTATTTAAGGTAAAAAATTTAATTGACTTCAAAGTCCTAAACTTTAGGTACATAATTTAAATAAGGAAAGGTTTAATAACAAATTTTTAATGAATTTTAAGTATTAAAAAATTATAGAAATAGTGAAATTATAATTTTGTCTATTGCGGACTCTTTTAATGAAGGACAAAAAGTTCAAACAAAATTTTTAAGGCCCTTCACACTTTTAATATTTAATAATATTAATATAGTATAGATATAGATATAACGATGAGAATATTTGGTAAATTTTCAATTTATGAACCCAAAAAGGCCAAGAATTTTTTTTATGGATTATTTTCAAATTAGAAAATAATATAGAGGAATAATAATTATATCCTTGAGATAATAAATACATTTTTCCTTTATTAATTTCAAATAGCTCTGAGGTTTGCTTATCTTGTTTGAGAACACTATTGAGTGAGTCGCTCTTCTAGGTGACAGTTGTGTTACAACCTTACATAGAAAGCGGCACTTCCGTGTAACATGATATGATCTCAACGCCCTTACGAGGTGATGATGAGTTTCATGCTCTCTAAGCCCATCCCGCGCGCAGTTAGGATGGCCGCAGAGTGATACCACCCACCCTATCCTACCGCCTTTAATCGACCATCCTAACTGCCCAAAAAGAAACTGCAGTGATCATGAATAGGGATCCTACAGTGACAAATAGAGTCCCCATAAAAATACCACTAGATCAAGCATCGTGATTTCATATCGGGTCAAAATCTTGGCAAACTGATTGAATAATACCTCAACTAATAATTTTATCGGGATTTTTAGAGACACATTTTTTGTTAATTGTGATTTACGAACTACTATTATCATTCACAAAAACATTCTAACTTTAGATTGCATTTGAGCTTATGAACTATCTCTCAGCCAAATCTTAAGGAATAGGCTTTGACTAGGGGGCGATCTAGGGGGCCGATTCCCGAGAACCTAGTAACTTTCGTGTGGATATAGTATTTATATAGAGAAATCTAGTAAATATTTAAGCATTATAAATTGAGAATCTACAAACAAAGTATATTATTGATATAGTGGAGTAAAGAAACTTGTAAAAATTTTATTGACCTCATGTGGGTTCAAATCCCCTTAGTTGATTTTGACCAAACTTTTTTTCTCTTTAATTACTACTACTAGGAAGTCATGGCATGGCTCGTGCTTTCATGGCTTTTAACATTTTGCACCACGTATCTACCTGCTATACTATTCCCTCGTTTACATTTTTTTTTCATCAGAAGCACATCTTTTTATTTATCATTTGGAATTGTAATAGTACAAGGACGAAGTAGGAAATAGCCTTGCCTTCTCAAAATTGACAGACGAGTGACATTTTGAGATTTGAGTTGGCACTATTAGCCCAAAATCTAAATGCCTTCCAAATGATCACCTATGAACAAATTTTGAAGGCTATCAAGGAGGATCGAAGATCATGTTGCTTGGCAGTCTCTTCTTGACTCGAAATGGTGGTAGTTGCCATCTATCAACATTGAGTAAACCTTTAGCTTTTCTAGGAAGGTTGGCGAAGTTAGTAATAATATGCACGTTATTCATGTGGTGACTGCTGGATGAAATCAGCAACTTGATTGGCTTCTATGATGATTCCTTTAGCATCCATCAGTGTTCTGATATTCGAGATCATGTCTCTGATATTCCAAGGTGTGCTCCAGGTCTCGTTAATACAATTATGAACTTAGAGAGAATCAGTTTCTCCTATAATAAAGTGAAATCCATGATGTAAACATCAGTTAAGGCCAAAAAGTAATGTTTTTCCTTCTGCATGGTTGCTGGTCCCTTTTCCCAGAGGTAGCGCAAAGGCCATAATCAGTTTGCCAATGTTGTCCCTTACAACACAACCTCCTCCACAATTGCCATTAGCATAACTTCCGTCACTATTAAGTTTCACAAAAAGAATAGGGGGTTTGAGCCAATGCACTCTGATGATATTGACATCGTAGATTGATAGTTCAAAAAGCCTGCATATATCTTCCCATTTATTCCCACAAATATTCTTTAAATAAGAGTTTGACAATCTGACTGATATTGAAAGTTATAAATGATTTTGATCTTCCAATGGATGGCTTTTCACCCACATATTTGTGAATACATCTCGATCTCCAAAGTTCCCAAGTAATGATCGGAGGTATAATGTGGAGAATGAACGTAGCAATGGTATTCTTGCCTCTATAGTTCCAAATATTGTGAAATAAAGTTCTCAAGGAGGTGTTGTTATGCATAATATCAATAAAGTCAGCAAAGATATTTCGGATCTTCTGAGCATAATCACCACTACTAAAGAGATGTTCAACTGTTTCGTCTTGTTTAGTCATACCTGGATCCCTCCAGCAAAAACATTTAGTATCAATAATAATTCTCTACATTAAGTAGTTCTTTTTTGGTGATAGTAATATTCCCTCGTTTACATGGCGGTGGTCATATAAATTACTATAGTTATTGGACTTCGACAAGAGAAAAAGAACTACCCCACGCAGAAACGAAAGCACATGATTTTCTAGTTTTGCCAACACAAGTCTATCGTTGATCACTTAAAATTGATATACACTGATCAAGTAAATGCAGAAAATGAGAAATCCTACTCAATCAACATTGAAGTATCAGTTGTTTATATTGTTGTTTTTGTGCTTTGCAAATTTAAATCTTCTCCATGCTTCTGCAGTTTATGGGACCGAATAAACTCTTTAATTTTCGCCTTCAATTCAGTGTCGGGAATCAATATTTCTACAGTTAAATTAGATCGATTAAATGGGTCCGTACTATCACCAATATTCCTATGGACATCAGCTGCAACATTAAATATTTGCTCATTCTATGATTGACCGTGCCTTGTAATTGCAGCTGAAAAGGTATTTTCCTTATCACCTCCCGCAAAATGTACATATTTTCACAATCTATTTCAGCAACTCTTTCAGACAAAACTCAATACTTTTGAGCGTCTTTCAAGCTAAGAGATTTTCTTTGTGATCCCACCAGTTGTAGTAACTAGTAAGAAGTAATTCAAATAAACGCCCTTCTCTATCTTCACGCATTCGGGTGACTTGGAACTTGCCAAAGATATTCAATTAGTTTAGCAGTGTTGTGGCGGATATTTAATTTATCACAGAACTACATGTGGGAACTTGTAAATTCAATGTCAACATAAAGCTTCAAAAATTTCTCACAAGGTACTCCAAAGAGAGTTGATGCCCCTCAAACAAAGTAGACATTGCAGTGGAGCCGCTTCACCGTGGCATCCAACAGTATAGGACTTCAACCATCTTTTAGCGAAGGGATTTTTTTATATATTACTTGCCATGAACATGATAATGAAATTTATGAAGTGTCCAGCAAGACACCATCCAAAGCTATAGGAATTCGAGAAGCAAACATTAACAAAGGACACCCACCCACCTACAAAATCTCTATATTACAGGAAAGTTTTGTAGAAACACAAAAGAGAATAATTAAAAATGAACTTAGCCTCAGCTCCTTGCTTGATTAAAATCGAGGATCCATCAGCTCCATCTATCTTGGTTTCCATCTATATGAGATCTCCAATCTTCATGATTTTAGGACCTACTCAGCCTAGTAAATTCTAGCAGCCAATTATCGATACAATAAGCTAAATACTGATGATACCTTTACTGAAACAGAGAAAACAATTCTGCAAAAGGGACATTCCTTGACCAGTAGACAGTAAAAACATGACTTGACTCAACCTAACCAGTGTCCTAACTCATCTTTGTCACAAGTTGAGAGAAAAATTTCGATGATAGTCCATATATTATTGCAAAAGAAAAAGGCTAAAAAGGATATGCTAATCAAAATCTAGGCTCAACATATCCTACAAGTAAAACTATATACAGTGAATGGTGAAGCGATTCCTATTATGACTTCTCGCTTCAACAAATACTTTCGTCACCATCAGCATTATAAGGGATGCATTTATCTCGAGCCATCAAAATTGGAATGGCAACCTGCATATGTATTTGTGATTCTCTCTTCATAGTGAATTAAATGATTAATAGAGATTAAACATTCCATGCCAAACCTCTATAATTCTTAAATTTGGATCAGGAGATATAATAGTTTGGCCAGTATACTCAACACACTTTCCTGAGAGATTTCCACGGAACTGTCCCTGAATGGTTTAGAAGTTTGCATATATGGTGACACTCCATGAACATCACTGTTATATATTGTTAGAAGCATAACTAAACCCCTCCCCTCGATCTTGTAAATATGACTATAGATCAAATAAAATAACTCCAACTAATAAGTTGTAGAGGACGTCGTCATGATTTTAAGACGATGTCGTTCTGATACGCAACTGGACTTTCAGGCAACACTATTGACAGTGGAACAAGAAAATCTATATTGTATCCCTAACAGGAAAGTAGAGTATCGATCACAAAAGAGAAAGAGTAGAAAGGAGAAAAGGAAAAATATCCCTAACAAGAAAAGAGAGTACCAATCACAAAAAGGAAGAGTATAAAGGGGAAAAACAAAAGTTCCCTCACTTTGGAAAAGAGTAGAAAGTTCAATCAATCTCAGTTACATACCACTGGTGATCCAGGAAGGAAAACTGATTGCAAATCAATATCAGTTACAAATTACTTATTTTAAATTTGAATACAAGTTAAAATATTAGTCGAAATAGATTTTGTATCAGTTGAATAGTATTGATCATATTTCTGTAATAGTCCACCCCCAAAAGGTTGACATTTTCCCCAACGTGTTAATTTTTTACCCTCACAATGAACTAGGATGCGGTCTTTCTCAACTGGACTTCTCTTTTAACCGTTAGTATTAATTCAAAGGCTTGTCTAGCTAACTCAAAACACTAGCGCTTTACTCGTTATCCACATATGTCAAGTAAAGATGGAAGGAAGGAGTAAATTTACCCCATTAACATAAGAGCTCTGTCCTCGCCTCTTCTGTTTGTGGCACATGCGTATTCATCCCGTCACCATCAGCATTATAAGGGTTGCATTCATCTCGAGCCATCAGAATTGGAATGGCAACCTACATATGTATTTGTGATTCTCCCTTCATAGTGAAATTAAATGATTAATAGAGATTAAACACTTATTCCATGCCATATCTCAGTAATTCTTAAATTTGGATCAGGAGATATAACAGTTCGGCCAGTATACTCAACACGCTTTCCTGAGAGATTTCCATGGAACCGTCCATGCTTTCCTTTAAGACGCTGAGTGAAACAACTCAATGGTTTAGGAGTTTGCAGTTGTGGTGGCACTCCACGAATATCACTGTTTATATATTGTGCAGCTTGCATTTGCAGATCAATTCATGTACTCTATATCAATGTTGTAACATCATGTTAGCTAAAAAATAAGTCTGAAGCAGCATACAGACAGAAAATATCTCGTCCATATACATCAGCAAATTGACAATAATCCATGCACAGGACATAAATTTCAAATAGCTCTGAGGTTTGGGAAACCCCTGCCTGTTACAAACCTTGCGTGCAGCCTAAATAGACGTTTGCTGGCATATGTCTCTCACCGAAAATATTAAACTTGTCTTTACTTGTTCCTAGGTTAGTTTACATGATCTGAATATGATCAGAATTCTTATTGACCTTTTGAGTATAGAACAGACAGGAACTAATAATGACAGTAGTTCTGCAGGTACAATGAAGTTACAAGTAACATGCACTGCTGCAGCACAACATTCATCTATAGAATTTTGATCAATATTTCACAAGGAACATGGATAGTAGGTTTAGTTTGATATGAACGCATTTCTGACAAATTTAATTACTGAACATCAAACTAATGTACGTACTGAACATCAATTATAGTATGTATGACTGAACATTAAAATAATGTAAGCACCGAACATTAAACTAATGTAGGTGTTGAACATCAAACTAAAGAGGTACTAAACATCAAACTAATGTAAGAACTGAACATTAAATTAAAGTAGGTATTAGACATCAAACTAATGAAAGTACTGAAACATCAAACTAAAGTAGGGACTGAACATCAAACAAAACTATGGTAAACATGTCTAGACAGCCATTACAAATTCAAAGCCATATAAAGCAAATTATGTAGTCCACGAAGAAAGCATTAAGCACTTGATTGATGATTTGCGTTGGTATCAGGTGACATGCCCCTTACATCCACCGGTGAAATAGATTTATTCTCCCCCGCTTCAGTAATCTGACATAGTTAAAAAATTGATAGTCAATACAAATCACCAAAGTAATATTTCTGCAAAGCTCCTATCCCGAGCCTCTAGAAATGCACACAATTTAACAAGGTTGATTGGTGAGTACAAAAAATACCAAACCATAAAACTATCTTGTGACAGAGCATAGAACAAAAAACATTCGCACGTTTGAACTACCTATTCCACATCTAATCAAGAGAAATAGAGAAAGAATTTGAGACATCTGGAGGGAAATGAACTATACCCTCCTATGTATAATCAAGATCTAAGTCCATACTTTGAATATGATCAATCACAAACTCAAGCATGGACTTTAATTTTTAACAAAGTTACTCAGGCAGAGGTTGTTTCATTTTGATATCACAAAGAAGTATAATATTATTAATCTGGTCAGAATATGTTTTAGCAAAAGAAGTACAAAGTATATTTATTTCTTACCTCAGGTTGAGGAGCAAACAAACTAGCAAACTCTTCAGGAATCCCTCCTTTCTTTGATATCATGTGATTCTTCAACGCAGTCAGGGTTACTTCTAATTGGGACTCCAAACGAGCAACCTTCTGATGCAAATAGGTAGAAGTTGTTGATGATTCACCATAGCTAGATGAAGACATGCTCAACTCGCTATATCGTCGTTTGATATTTACGAATGTGTTTGATGGAGCTGCTCCCATACCCATACATCTTCCTCTTCGAAGTGCTTTGCCCCTAACATCTTGCCAATAATATCTCTTGGGGAAACTTCTGACTCATTGATGTCACACTGAGTCATATGCAATTCAATTCGTTCCTACGAGCATATAATATCAAATAGTAAGAAAAAAAATAATGAGACTTGAGATGAATAAAATTATACAGTAACAATGAAATTAATTAAAAAGATGCACTGATACTATACTCACCACTATTGTTCGAGCCTCATCATTCACAAATGATCCATTCTTTCTCTTATGAGTTTCAATAAACATTTATCCACGATTAGGAGCTTTTCCAGTTTCTAGAAACTAAGAAAGAATGATTACAGTTTACAAATATTATCCTAAAACAATTTAAATAAAGAAAAAATAAAATTATTAAGTTAAAGTTGTACTAGTTCATATCGTCTGCTTGAGTTACCTTTTGAACCACCAGTGTGTGGCATTTTTTGCTTTCGTTGAATTTTCTTATTTCTTCTACAAAGCTCAGCTCCTGTCGATAAAACAAATACAACTTAGAATTTTCATCTCTATTTAATTGTGATAAGACCAAACTTACTAACATAATCTGAAGCTTACTATTGTTGATGGTTTCAGGCGGTAGGGAACAAAACTAGCCCATTGATCTTTAGTTATACCAGATTGTACATTACTAATAATCCCATTTTTGCTTTTGGCTGGGTCAAAATATTCATTCCATAACCTTTGTCTATGTGTAGCCCACTTCTTTGAGATACTAGCATTACAATATCTGTATGCAATAGACTCATTTGCCTGAAAAACAAAACGACACTTCAAATAAAAAAGGAAGTTAGTTTTGTCATGTCTTCTAAAATCTTGGTGAAATCAGTAAATATATATGTAAGAAAACTTGTACCTTCAGTATTGTTTCAAAGCAGTCTTCCATGTACTTCTTAGGCATGCCTGATGGCCCTGACCACTTCTCAAAACTAATAGAAAATAAATTATAATCAATTACCAATGATCCGCAATAGCCGGCGAGCAATCCTTGCGCATCACCATATGCTGTGTCATAGTCATCAAAATTCACAATGATGCGCTCTCCAACAGGTAGGTAATTAACCTCATTGACCTTGACATTAATTTGCTTGATAGCTTTTTTTTTTTTAGTCTTTTAACAAGAAAAAATCAGTCACTCAATCAAAAAGAAAAAAAAAAAGATACTCATGAGTTAAAGTCAAAATTACATAAGACATATATACCTTTTGTATCTACTCTCCAATATTTTGGAGATGAACGTCGATGCATCGATGTTGCACTTGAATTAGAAGGTAGAATTGAAGCTTGTTCTTGCTGTAAAAAAATTGGAGCTTGTTTTTGTTGTGGGGGAATTGAAACTTGTTCTTGTTGGGGGAGAGCATGATCTGCTTCTTGTTGTTGGAATTCATGAACTTGTGAGTGATTTGTTGAAGCATCTGGGAGGGCTCTTGACACTGGAGTAGTTGATGATGAAGCATGTTCTTTAGCAGATTTTAGTGGATTCTTAAAACGTTTAATCTTCGGCATCGATAACAAGTTAATACTAAATAATTGGCAAAAAGGATGCCTTTAGTACCACCCGAACAGACAAAGAATTGAAATACTACACCACAAATCTGTGTCTAGGAATCATGTAGATGAACATAAAAAGTTTACATAGAAGAATTTGACTACAGATATAAATAAAAAATTGACCTAGTGCTAAGATATGAATTCCATCTCTATAAAAGGAATCATGAGGAAATTTATACCTCTGTAAGGAAAGATTTCACCAAAAAAAGGGACAGGTGGGAAGATGCAGGGGAAGGTGGGAAGAAGGGGGTAAACGTGGAAATCTAGCGCGAAAAAGAATTTAGAAAAGCAAAGAAACTTACATTTTTCTGTCTTTATTTTTATTACAATTTTAATTTTTTTTAATTTGATAGAAGCACATTTAAAGAATTAAAATAATTTGTTTGGTATGACATACTTAAAGCATAATTCTGTTACATACTAAAGAAAATAATCTCAATGTCCTACTATGTCATTGTTTAAAGAAATTGGGTTTAATAAATTTTGAGATTTTTATGCACATTTATATATTTTTATTTTCTCCAATTTCATTTTGGTTTTGTGAAAATGTCCACCCCCATCAAAACAAGTAAAAAATAATGACAGCTTGAAAAATAAAAAATTTATGAAAACCATTCAAATTCATCTAATATTCTATTAGATTAGATATAAATGCCACGAAATTATAATTATCAAATTATTTAATTGAACAAAGTATTTTTAAAAGTTATTTTATTTCTTGGTTGGAGCTTGATTTTGAGCAGGGCACTATTAAAATGTCCTGAGGCTCACGTGTGGAGTTTAGCTCTGTGAGGCGTATACCCTAAACGTCTGCTTGTGCACCCGAAATATGTGTAATGCTTAACATTATCTTAGATGCAAATCGCAATAAATAAAAAACTTAGGTGATTGTTTTTCAATTAGTTGAGGTGCGATTTGATTCATTTTTTGTAAACGATTTAACTTATCGATTATCCATTCTTATATGTCTTAAGCCGCTAACGAACCAATAAGATACCGTTCGATTCATTTTGGCTTAGTGGTTATCATCAATTAGCTATCGAGTTATTGATCAGTATGTTTATTTGTTACAAAAATTAAAATAAAAAAATTGGAGTAGCTTTTATATACTCCAATAGTGACTTCTCATCCAATGGTACGAACCCATCGAATGTCATTGTCACTGCCACTAGAGATTACAGTTGATAGTCGATGGAGATGGTAGAGCTGGGGGTGAGAAGCAAATGGAGATGGATGTTTTGGGCTAAAGGTATTTAGAGTGAAGTCTATATGTATATTTTGATACTGATCATATATGTATATTGTGATTAGTTGGTTGCAAAAATGTCTGGAATGTCCGTACTCGATATATATAGTTCAATACGCTCAAACGAGAGTTATTACTTATGGCTCATTCAATAGTTGCGAACACGAGATGTCAGTCACATGAGCCGCCTTTGAGTTTAGTATGCGACATTAATATCTACACATGGGCAGAGAGTCATTACTGAGAGTAATAATGTATTAAGGTAAAACGTTATGCAAAGTAATAAATTTCTGTTTAACACCATCAACGGTCAACCTTTTTCCTGATTATTTTTTTTTGTACTAGAATAATATATAACTAATAATACGTCATCGTGAAATATATTTATTCTAATTTTAAAATTTTTCAAAAACTCGATTAATTTTTATAAATTGATATTACAGAATTAATAATTATATAGGGTGAAACTGTCATATATTATGCAATTACAATAGATCATATAAAATGTGTATTTTATGAATGTTTGAAACCGCCGCAATATAAATTATATAAGTCATTATTAAGTGCAAGCCTTTTATGGTGGTTTTTTTGAAATTGCCAAAATAGTATTAATAGCCAACGGATTTGTGACAACATTGAAAACCGCCATTTTATGTTTATTATGGTGATTATAAATCTGCATTATACCCAAAATGATTCTAATCTTTTGTAGTACAAAAACCCACACAGGAAAATCGCCACAACAAGAATAATTTTGGGGAGGTTGAAACACACGCCACAAATCAAAAGTATAGTGAGGGTCTTTTACAACCTCCAAAGTTAAACCGCTACAAAAATAATTATTTTGCGGAGGTTGGCATAAGCGCTACAAATTAAATGTGTAGTGAGTGTTTCTTATAACCTCCATAAATAAACAACCATAATTTATCAGTTATTTTTGTAGTGGTTGTTGCAACTCTGGATGTCACCCTTGTTCTTATATAAAGGAATCATGGTACTCCACCTCCATGCCGTTAAATAATTTGATCAACCACATTAAACCAACCCCGCCAGTAAACTTTCAAAAATCCACAGGAAGCTCGTCTGGCCCCGTCACCCTACCTCTTCACATCCTGCGAATAGTCTCGCTGACCTCCTCCACCTTAAAACGCCTACAATAGCTGAAATCATAACACTCCTCTGAGTGATCCAGCTCCCCTAACATAATGTCTCTGTCCCCCTCATCATTCAAGAGTCTATGAAAATACGACTGTCGTCTTCTCTTAATATGAACGTCCTCCACCAGCACACTATCATCCTCCCCCTTAATGCACTTCACTTACTCACTATATTATAATTATTAAAAATTGTGATTATTGTAACATACTATTATATTTTCTGACTTCAGAATTACTAATCAAAATTAAGAATTATTTTCTTATATATTGGAGCCATCACCAGTTTCAACACGATGTTGGGATAAATCCAAGTCCATGTCATCTATACTACTACTATTATCATCTATACTACTACTATTGTTTTAAATTATTCAAAGTGTTAGACATAGAAATTATAACTTGGATAGAAGCAGGAATTCGAATCTTAAAAGGATTAGGAAGTCGTGCAGTCCAAGGTTAAGTTTTTGCCTATTTATATCAACGTAATTCATATTTGCTCTCATCACACAGACACAGGTTATTATTAATTCTTCTTTTTCCTGAAACATGTTGAGATCAGTGTTTTTGTCGTTGGTTATTTTCGTAGTAGCACTCAGCTCGATGGTGGCACCCTCAACATGTATAGTGTTTGCATTGTCAGCCCCCGGATGTACATGCAGCTACCTGTCTCGTTATAGTGATGCTGCTCCGTCATCGCACATGGCTTCACCAACTATTGTGACGATGACGATGGCGTTGAGGATTGTTGCATCCCAGTGGAAGGTTGTGAATTAGGTTTGCTCACTTCCTATTACGAGGATAAGGTTTCATTACCCACAGACTGCTGCAAAGTCCTTTCATCAATTTCAGATGATTCCTTTTACAAAGGAGGCTTCGGAACGTCACCAATTTTCCTAAACAGTGAAGCAGGACCAAATCTAAATAAAGCATATTCATTACGAATAGGATAGATAATGTAGTAGTTTTCTTCTTTTTCTCTTTGTTTTGTTTTTGCCATGTATCTTACTTTATAGGATTTCGTTGGTACTTAAATGTTTTCCATTAAATTCTTTACTCATTCGTTCAATTGAATTATCATCTCTATTTTACATGTAATTACTACGCACTTATAGCTTCTAATGCAAAGGCGAAAATATATTTTGCTAAAAGTTTTTCTCGTGCCTTTACTAAACCCATCTTTACTTATTCATTATTGAGTTGTTAATATCTTAAGAAACAATAAATATAGTCATAATTTTACCACATCACACTTTAAGTATAATAAATTTAATCGTTTGGGAAATGTATTGGGTACCAGATATTATTTAATAGCAAGGGTAAAATGAATAAACAAGGATAAATTACTCATAAGTTTTTCAAACTCAACAAATATTATTGGACATTTATTTTTAGTATAGTGAACTAGTAAAGAGGGACGTAGGGAGTAGATTGAAGCTAAATCAATGGATCCCGAATCCCAATTTAAGTTGAGGACAGTTCTACTTGACCGTTATTGACTTGACCCGCTATGTAAAACAATCTTTAATCAAGGGTGTTATACTAAATTATGATGTTTTATAACTGTAAATTTGACTATTATAGTGATTAAATATTAAGGGTAGAAAAGAAAAAAAAATAACAAAATTCTTTAAATGCCTCGGTGGACCCTTGTATTATGTCCGTTTTGTAATGTGAATACTCCTACTTACATGTTTGTACCCTTGAACCCACTAAAAAGTAATATTTTAAACCACCATTGACCGAACCTATATAGCATTAAAATGGTTGACTAGGATAAAATGCGTGATTACACACGCATGAGATGCGAGTAAAGATCATATTTTGATCAATTTTATATTAAAATAATTAAAAAATATTGAAAAAAAAAACTCAGCCCCCTCCCCTCCCACCTCACCCCACCCAAAACCTTTGTTCTTTCTTCATTCACCATTACAGCCCTTTCAATAAATAAATAAAGAAAAGAAAACCAAATCCACCAAGAGTTGCAATTTTGATTTTTCTTTTGCACTTACCCTTCAGTTTATATGTCACAATTTTTCTTTTGTGCATATTTTTATGCATTCAGGAGAGGACTGCAACAACTACTGCACTTTCATCAAATTCTATCAGATGGGTCATGGATCCTTCTGGTACTGTTGTGATATTTCGTAATGAGGTGGGACTCCCAAGCATATTTGAACCCAAAGCTTGCAGGTGATGATCTGTAGGACAAAATGCTTATTCTTGAGTTTTTAGTTCGGATATTCAATGGTTCTCCCTTCATGTTTAAATACTGATCACTAATTTCTATAGCCTGTTGATTTGGGTTTTATCTGGATTTTCAGCTATCCACCTCCTCGAGAGAAATGTGCTAGTCCATCTTGTATGAATACATACAAATACAGACTCCAAATCCAAGCTACCTTTCTGCAGTCTCCAGTGCTACAAGTCAATACGTGAGAAGATTCAACCTCGAGTGCTTGTTGAGGAGCAATAAACCCCGGATGTTGATATATTCTTGATCAATTTTCAAAAAATAAAATTCGATTATCATGAAATTAATTTGTTTGTGGGATCAATCAAAAGAAGCTTGTAGAGAAAGAATGAGGGAATTGAGAGGGATAGAGGGAATCGAGGGAGAGACGGAGAGGCTAGAGAGGAGATAGAGAATGGGCGGGGGACAGGGACGAGAGAGAGAGAGAGCGGGGGGGGGGGGTCTCCTCTTTTTTGGGGCGTGGGTGGGGTGGGTGGATTTGATTTTCTTTTATTTGTTTATTTATTTTAATATTTAATATTTTTTATATTTAAAAATAACGTGGAAGTTTTCGTGGAGCGGGTGTATTACACTCATAAAAAAATAATTAAAATGTTGTTTTTTAATAGATTTAAGTGTCAGATGATAAACATGTAAATAGGATTATCCAAATTACAAAATAACATAGTACAAGAATCTATCGAATCATTTTACCTTCTTTTAATGTAATTTCATAAATTGTATAAGTAAATTAAAATAATTAATTTTAATATAGTGATGAAGTAAATCTCTGTTTGACCCCTAACTTGCCAACAACTTAATTAATAACAAGACTAACCATGACATTTTTATACAATTCAAATCAAGAGAATTCCGATTTGATAGCTTGAATGTAGTAACACCATATAATTTTTTTGACTGTATCTTTATCTTTTACTTCTACTTGAGACGAGAAAGTTAGGTAAATTAGC
The DNA here is from genome assembly GCA_030864225.1 of Capsicum baccatum var. pendulum. NCBI lineage: Eukaryota > Viridiplantae > Streptophyta > Magnoliopsida > Solanales > Solanaceae > Capsicum > Capsicum baccatum. The sequence continues at coordinate 81,916,823 of CM061550.1, forward strand.
TAGAAAAGCATAGAAATGAGAAACGTAGAGAACCCACGAATAATAAAGAAATTGTATCTCTCTCTCACTGAAATTTCCAATTAGGCATTTACTCATATTCTTAACCGAGGAAAACACACAAAAAAAGTTCACAATATTTCTTCCCAAAAAGGGTCACTAGGCTCTAAGGAAAACAGTCCAAGAGCAACAGTCAGAAATTGCCTGACCATGCATGTCTTTGAGACGACCCAAAGCTCATGGACGGTCCCTCAAGTGGTGATACCAAGTCTGAGTGCGTCCCAGTACTCCCCGTGTCCTTATTGTTATCTTTCAATGTTTTCGGGTTCACACAAATCTGTATTTAGGCACACACCAATTTCAACATAAGTTCAATTCTAAATAAGAACACCCATGAAGTTAAGCAACATCTTCAACATAAGATTAAAAATACTCTATCCAAGAAGTATGTTATTATTTCAGAAATAAGATGAAATAGAAATTTAAAGTCGTCCCCCGACTTCACGGAGTGTCCTTAAGGAATAATTTCTCTCACTATACCCGAGGTTATGGAATTTTCTTCCCAGAATAAAATGGCTTTCAATTGAACAATAGCGGTACCTCAAATTATTGAATTCGTCAAACTCACTCAACGGCTAATGATCACACTGAATTTTTGTAGAGAAGAAAAGTGTTTTTGCTGTCAAAAATTATTTCTATACCTGGGGAATATGTCAGGTATATATTTATAGCTATAAGGTGTCTCTTCGGAAAGCAAGCATTGATTCAACAACAAAGGAATATGTCAGGTATATATTTATAGCTATAAGGTGTCTCTTCGGAAAGGAAGCATTGGTTCAACAACAAAAAGGCACCTATTCAGTTCCCTTCGAGGTGCTTTTGCATGGCGTCCGAATGCGCCCACACTTGTTTATCAAGTTTCAAATAAATTTTATCTCAGGTGATACTGTCCGAATTCCAGTAAGTACCTGCTCGAAGAGTCACAATAGCGGAACCTCAAATTATTGAATTCATCAAACTCACTCAACGGCTAATGATCACACTGAGTTTTTTTAGAGAAGAAGAGTGTTTTTGCCGTCAAAAATTATTTCTATACCTGAGGAATATGTCAGGTATATATTTATAGCTATAAGGTGTCTCTTCGGAAAGGAAGCATTGATTCAACAACAAAGGAATATGTCAGGTATATATTTATAGCTATAAGGTGTCTCTTCGGAAAGGAAGCATTGGTTCAACAACAAAAAGGCACCTATTCAGTTCCCTTCGAGGTGCTTTTGCATGGCGTCCGAATGCGCTCACACTTGTTCATCAAGTTTCAAATAAATTTTAGCTCAGGTGATACTGTCCGAATTCCAGTAAGTACCTGCTCGAAGGGTCACAATAGCGGTACCTTAAATTATTGAATTCGTCAAACTCATTCAACGGCTAATGATCACACTGAGTTTTTTTAGAGAAGAAGAGTGTTTTTGACGTCAAAAATTATTTCTATACCTGAGGAATATGTCAGGTATATATTTATAGCTATAAGGTGTCTCTTCGGAAAGGAAACATTGGTTCAACAACAAAGGAATATGTCAGGTATATATTTATAGCTATAAGGTGTCTCTTCGGAAAGGAAGCATTGGTTCAACAACAAAAAGGCACCTATTCAGTTCCCTTCGAGGTGCTTTTGCATGGCGTCCGAATGCGCCCACACTTGTTTATCAAATTTCAAATAAATTTTATCTCAGGTGATACTGTCCGAATTCCAGTAAGTACCTGCTCGAAGGGTCACAATAGCGGTACCTCAAATTATTGAATTCGTCAAACTCACTCAACCACTAATGATCACACTGAGTTTTTTTTAGAGAAGAAGAGTGTTTTTGCCGTCAAAAATTATTTCTATACCTGAGGAATATGTCAAGTATATATTTATAGCTATAAGGTGTCTCTTCGGAAAGGAAGCATTGGTTCAACAACAAAGGAATATGTCAGGTATATATTTATAGCTATAAGGTGTCTCTTCGGAAAGGAAGCATTGGTTTAAGAACAAAAAGGCACCTATTCAGTTCCCTTCGAGGTGCTTTTGCATGGCGTCAGAATGCGCTCACACATGTTCATCAAGTTTCAAATAAATTTTATCTCAGGTGATACTGTCCGAATTCCAGTAAGTACCTGCTTGAAGGGTCACAATAGCGGTACCTCAAATTATTGAATTCGTCAAACTCATTCAACGGCTAATGATCACACTGAGTTTATTTAGAGAAGAAGAGTGTTTTTGCCGTCAAAAATTATTTCTATACCTGAGGAATATGTCAGGTATATATTTATAGCTATAAGGTGTCTCTTCGGAAAGGAAGCATTGGTTCAACAACAAAGGAATATGTCAGGTATATATTTATAGCTATAAGGTGTCTCTTCGGAAAGGAAGCATTGGTTCAACAACAAAAAGACACCTATTCAGTTCCCTTCGAGGTGCTTTTGCATGGCGTCCGAATGCGCCCACACTTGTTCATCAACTTTCAAATAAATTTTATCTCAGGTGATACTGTCCGAATTCCAGTAAGTTACTGCTCGAAGGGTCACAATAGCGGTACCTCAAATTATTGAATTCATCAAACTCACTCAACGGCTAATGATCACACTGAGTTTTTTGAGAGAAGAAGAGTGTTTTTGCCGTCAAAAATTATTTCTATACCTGAGGAATATGTCAGGTATATATTTATAGCTATAAGGTGTCTCTTCGGAAAGGAAGCATTGGTTCAACAACAAAGGAATATGTCAGGTATATATTTATAGCTATAAGGTGTCTCTTCGGAAAGGAAGCATTGGTTCAACAACAAAAAGGCACCTATTCAGTTCCCTTCGAGGTGATTTTGCATGGCGTCCGAATGCGCCCACACTTGTTTATCAACTTTCAAATAAATTTTATCTCAGGTGATACTGTCCGAATTCCAGTAAGTACCTGCTCGAAGAGTCACAATAGCGGAACCTCAAATTATTGAATTCATCAAACTCACTCAACGGCTAATGATCACACTGAGTTTTTTTAGAGAAGAAGAGTGTTTTTGCCGTCAAAAATTATTTCTATACCTGAGGAATATGTCTGGTATATATTTATAACTATAAGGTGTCTCTTCGGAAAGGAAGCATTGGTTCAACAACAAAGGAATATGTCAGGTATATATTTATAGCTATAAGGTGTCTCTTCGGAAAGGAAGCATTGGTTCAACAACAAAAAGACACCTATTCAGTTCCCTTCGAGGTGCTTTTGCATGGCGTCCGAATGCGCTCACACTTGTTCATCAAGTTTCAAATAAATTTTAGCTCAGGTGATACTGTCCGAATTCCAGTAAGTACCTGCTCGAAGGGTCACAACAGCGGTACCTCAAATTATTGAATTCATCAAACTCACTCAACGACTAATGATCACACTGAGTTTATTTAGAGAAGAAGAGTGTTTTTGCCGACAAAAATTATTTCTATACCTGAGGAATATGTCAGGTATATATTTATAGCTATAGGGTGTCTCTTCGGAAAGGAAGCATTGGTTCAACAACAAATGAAAATGTCAGGTATATATTTATAGCTATAAGGTGTCTCTTCGGAAAGGAAGCATTGGTTCAACAACAAAAAGGCACCTATTCAGTTCCCTTCGAGGTGCTTTTGCATGGCGTCCGAATGCGCTCACACTTGTTCATCAAGTTTCAAATAAAATTTATCTCAGGTGATACTGTACGAATTCCAGTAAGTACCTGCTCGAAGGGTCACAATAGCGGTACTCAAATTATTGAATTCGTCAAACTCATTGAACGGCTAATGATCACACTGAGTTTATTTATAGAAGAAGAGTGTTTTTGCCGTCAAAAATTATTTCTATACCTGAGGAATATGTCAGGTATATATTTATAGCTATATGGTGTCTCTTCGGAAAGGAAACATTGGTTCAACAACAAAGGAATATGTCAGGTATATATTTATAGCTATAAGGTGTCTCTTCGGAAAGGAAGCATTGGTTCAACAACAAAAAGGCACCTATTCATTTCCCTTCGAGGTGCTTTTGCATGGCGTCCGAATGCGCCCACACTTGTTTATCAAGTTTCAAATAAATTTTATCTCAGGTGATACTGTCCGAATTCCAGTAAGTACCTGCTCAAAGGGTCACAATAGCGGTACCTCAAATTATTGAATTCGTCAAACTCACTCAACGACTAATGATCACACTGAGTTTTTTTAGAGAAGAAGAGTGTTTTTTCCGTCAAAAATTATTTCTATACCTGAGGAATATGTCAAGTATATATTTACAGCTATAAGGTGTCTCTTCGGAAAGGAAGCATTGGTTCAACAACAAAGGAATATGTCAGGTATATATTTATAGCTATAAGGTGTCTCTTCGGAAAGGAAGCATTGGTTTAACAACAAAAAGACACCTATTCAGTTCCCTTCGAGGTGCTTTTGCATGGCGTCCGAATGCGCTCACACTTGTTCATCAAGTTTCAAATAAATTTTATCTCAGGTGATACTGTTCGAATTCCAGTTAGTACCTGCTTGAAGGGTCACAATAGCGGTACCTCAAATTATTGAATTCGTCAAACTCATTCAACGGCTAATGATGACACTGAGTTTATTTAGAGAAGAAGAGTGTTTTTGCCGTCAAAAATTATTTCTATACCTGAGGAATATGTCAGGTATATATTTATAGCAATAGGGTGTCTCTTCGGAAAGGAAGCATTGGTTCAACAACAAAGGAAAATGTCAGGTATATATTTATAGCTATAAGGTGTCTCTTCGGAAAGGAAGCATTGGTTTAACAACAAAAAGACACCTATTCAGTTCCCTTCGAGGTGCTTTTGCATGGCGTCCGAATGCGCTCACACTTGTTCATCAAGTTTCAAATAAATTTTATCTCAGGTGATACTGTCCGAATTCCAGTTAGTACCTGCTTGAAGGGTCACAATAGTGGTACCTCAAATTATTGAATTCTTCAAACTCATTCAACGGCTAATGATGACACTGAGTTTATTTAGAGAAGAAGAGTGTTTTTGCCGTCAAAAATTATTTCTATACCTGAGGAATATGTCAGGTATATATTTATAGCTATAAGGTGTCTCTTCGGAAAGGAAGCATTGGTTCAACAACAAAGGAATATGTCAGGTATATATTTATAGCTATAAGGTGTCTCTTCGGAAAGGAAGCATTGGTTCAACAACAAAAAGACACCTATTCAGTTCCCTTCGAGGTGATTTTGCATGGCGTCCGAATGCGCCCACACTTGTTCATCAAGTTTCAAATAAATTTTATCTCAGGTGATACTGTCCGAATTCCAGTAAGTAACTGCTCAAAGGGTCACAATAGCGGTACCTCAAATTATTGAATTCATCAAACTCACTCAACGGCTAATGATCACACTGAGTTTATTTAGATAAGAAGAGTGTTTTTGCCGTCAAAAATTATTTCTATACCTGAGGAATATGTCAGGTATATATTTATAGCAATAGGGTGTCTCTTCGGAAAGGAAGCATTGGTTCAACAACAAAGGAAAATGTCAGGTATATATTTATAGCTATAAGGTGTCTCTTCGGAAAGGAAGCATTGGTTCAACAACAAAAAAGGCACCTATTCAGTTCCCTTCGAGGTGCTTTTGCATGGCGTCCGAATGCGCTCACACTTGTTCATCAAGTTTCAAATAAATTTTAGCTCAGGTGATACTGTCCGAATTCCAGTAAGTACCTGCTCGAAGGGTCACAATAGCGGTACTCAAATTATTGAATTCGTCAAACTCATTCAACGGCTAATGATCACACTGAGTTTATTTAGAGAAGAAGAGTGTTTTTGCCGTCAAAAATTATTTCTATACCTGAGGAATATGTCAGGTATATATTTATAGCTATAAGGTGTCTCTTCGGAAAGGAAGCATTGGTTCAACAACAAAGGAATATGTCAGGTATATATTTATAGCTATAAGGTGTCTCTTCGGAAAGGAAGCATTGGTTCAACAACAAAAAGGCACCTATTCAGTTCCCTTCGAGGTGCTTTTGCATGGCGTCCGAATGCGCCCACACTTGTTCATCAAGTTTCAAATAAATTTTATCTCAGGTGATACTGTCCGAATTCCAGTAAGTACCTGCTCGAAGGGTCACAATAGCGGTACCTCAAATTATTGAATTCATTAAACTCACTCAACGACTAATGATCACAGTGAGTTTTTTTTTAGAAGAAGAGTGTTTTTGCCGTCAAAAATTATTTCTATACCTGAGGAATATGTCAAGTATATATTTATAGCTATAAGGTGTCTCTTCGGAAAGGAAGCATTGGTTCAACAACAAAAAGGCACCTATTCAGTTCCCTTCGAGGTGATTTTGCATGGCGTCCGAATGCGCCCACACTTGTTCATCAAGTTTCAAATAAATTTTATCTCAGGTGATACTGTCCGAATTCCAGTAAGTAACTGCTCAAAGGGTCACAATAGCGGTACCTCAAATTATTGAATTCATCAAACTCACTCAACGGCTAATGATCACACTGAGTTTATTTAGAGAAGAAGAGTGTTTTTGCCGTCAAAAATTATTTCTATACCTGAGGAATATGTCAGGTATATATTTATTGCTATAAGGTGTCTCTTCGGAAAGGAAGCATTGGTTCAACAACAAAGGAATATGTCAGGTATATATTTATAGCTATAAGGTGTCTCTTCGGAAAGGAAGCATTGGTTCAACAACAAAAAGGCACCTATTCAGTTCCCTTCGAGGTGCTTTTGCATGGCGTCCGAATGTGCCCACACTTGTTCATCAAGTTTCAAATAAATTTTATCTCAGGTGATACTGTCCGAATTCCAGTAAGTACCTGCTCGAAGGGTCACAATAGCGGTACCTCAAATTATTGAATTCATTAAACTCACTCAACGACTAATGATCACACTGAGTTTTTTTAGAGAAGAAGAGTGTTTTTGCTGTCAAAAATTATTTCTATACCTGAGGAATATGTCAGGTATATATTTATAGCTATAAGGTGTCTCTTCGGAAAGGAAGCATTGGTTCAACAACAAAGGAATTTGTCAGGTATATATTTATAGCTATAAGGTGTCTCTTCGGAAAGGAAGCATTGGTTCAACAACAAAAAGGCACCTATTCAGTTCCCTTCGAGGTGCTTTTGCATGGCGTCCGAATGCGCCCACGCTTGTTTATCAAGTTTCAAATAAATTTTATCTCAGGTGATACTGTCCGAATTTCAGTAAGTATGTAACACCCCATACTTAATTATGTGCATTAACCATGGTTATATGTGTTGGAGTATATTTATTGATCCTAAGTTAGGTGTATATGAGTTTAAGTATGAGTATTGATTATTTTGAGATGGTTTCAAGTGTATCGTTTGATTATATGTGTATGGGAATCAATTTTATTTATACCGGAATTTGCCCGTCGATGGTTCCATACGAAGTTTATTGAATAAGCTTTCCAACGATATAATGATTTCCAAAAATGGATAAGTTTCGGATATAATCGAGCACGTTCGAAACTATAAAACGGCGGCCGGGATAATTGTGAACAGTAAATGTGCAGGAAATTCAAACTACTGAGGCCTGCCACTTTTTTGGGTTGACTTTGAACGATCATAACTCCCTCAATATAATGAACTGGGAGAGCTACCACCTATCAAAAGAAATATCTTTGAGTCTTCTTTCCAATGCAATTGGTTTCATCCAAATCCAACATCTGAGTAAGGAGTTATACTCGTTTTACTTCAGCCTCTCAAAACAGATTTTTAGGGTCAACTTCAAACGATCATAACTCCTTGTATAGGACTAACTGGGTGACCTACTTTATATTAAATGAAAGACCTTTGAATTATCTATCCAACGATACTAATTTCACCCAAATCCGATATCGGATCAAAGAGTTATGGCTGATTTACTTTAGCCTGTCAAAACAGTCCACCATGGACAGATTCGGATTTACTTAAATTTTTAAGGGCAATATGGTCATTTTCCAGCACCTCTTGGACGAAAATTGGTCATTATATAGATATAATTGGTCTTATATCCATCAATTATCATCATATTATTGAAAATAAGAAACCCTATCCTAATTTCAACACCAATTATCTTGTGATTCAACCGTAGAAAATCCAAATTGATTCCGTAGTTGTGTTCACCGTCTCGAGGGCTTCGAGAAGCACCCCTTATTTGTGCCAACAGGACTTTGAAATCAAAAGGGCCATTTTATGGTAAGGATGTAAATTATGTTGGTGTTATTTATATGGATATGTATATATATATGCATGTGAGCATAAGAAGTATGTTATTTGATTGTTGTTGAAAGATGATTGGAAATGATGTTGGATTATTCTTGTGCATGGTTGGATTATGTTGAATTGTGAAGGGATTTGGTGTGATGATGTGGTATTGAAATGATGATTATATATATATATACACATAAACCTATTGATCAAGTTGGTTTTTGGAATGTTTTACAAATATTGGTTGTATGGAATTATGGAAGAGAATTGTGGTGTTGGGTTGCTAATACTAGATGCCAAATATTTCATTGTAGATAAGTGATTTGTAAAGGCGGGAAGTTGTGTCGAATTGGTGTCCGAATCTACAACGAGGTATGTAAAGCATACTCTAACGATGTTCTTTGGCATGAAAACACCAATGTTCCATCAAGTAAGATTCCAAGGTTGTCCAAACACATGTATTGTTCTACATTACCAACGAAGTTGTTTCCATTCTATAAGTGTCAAAATATTTCATTGATATACCAAAAGGCTCCTATTTCATTGTTGTGATATTGATGATTCTGAAACACATTGTTGATGTACTAATGAGTCTTTATTACATCGTTATTGTATAGAAGGTCTATTACTTGATTCCTATTGATGTATCATTGTTCCAAAGGTACTATATTGGCATGAACACTAATGTAATAATCTCAGAAGCTTTTGAACTAAGTTATTGGAAAGATTTCTTATGTGTGTTACTTGATATACGTGTGGGTGGTATCCCAGGGGCATAAGCCTAGCATGGGTCGATCCCTATTTATATGTTTATGGGTGGTATCCCAGGGGCATAAGCCTAGCATGGGTCGATCCCAATTGATATGTACTGGAGGCAGCCTAATGGTCACAGTACGGTACAGTATTGATTATTGTTAGGTGGTTGGAGGTTCGGGAGGAGGAGGTAATGGCGAATGATAATTGTAAAGAATGAAATGAACGAATATATACCGTTCCACAAATGTGTTTGAATCCAAGAACCCAGTTCAAATTAATGATAATGTACATGATCCTAAAAGTGTTTATGAAGTGTGGTTCACTTCTATTATGATTTATTCACATGTGTATGATTTTCTTGATCCCCCATATCACATATGATTATCTACAGCTTTACATACTCAGTATATATTTCGTACTGACGTCCCTCACGGGGGACCTGCATTTCATGCTGCAGGCACAGGTACTTCAGCTTATTCACAGCATAGATAGGAGCCGGGTCGTACAGCTATTGTTGGTGAGCTCCAGTTTGCTTCGGAGCTTTCCGAGTCGGTTCCTTATGTTTTGTTATTGTACAGGAGTCTTGTGTGGGCGGGGGTTTGTCCCCACCCTAGTTATGTCATGTATATATGTCCTAGAGGCTTTGTAGACATAAAGAAGGGTCAAGTCATGGGAGTTTATATATTGATGTTATATTTGTATATGTGGTGGCCCCGACGGCCAAGTATTATATATATATATATTTGTGCGTGTTGTGCTGATACAGAAAATTAGACCCTTCTATATGTAACGAAGTGCTGCCCAAATTTTTGGTGAATGTAAGTGAAGGTACAGGTATTTGAACGGGTTCTCCCGGGCCTTCTCGGCTTCGGGTGCCAGTCCGGCCCGATGGGATTTTGGGGCGTGACAAAGTACCTGCTCGAAGGGTCACAATAGCGGTACCTCAAATTATTGAATTCGTCAAACTCACTCAACGGCTAATGATCACACTGAGTTTTTTTAGAGAAGAAGAGTGTTTTTGCTGTCAAAAATCATTTCTATACCTGAGGAATATGTCAGGTATATATTTATAGCTATAAGGTGTCTCTTTGGAAAGGAAGCATTGGTTCAACAACAAAGGAATATGTCAGGTATATATTTATAGCTATAAGGTGTCTCTTCGGAAAGGAAGCATTGGTTCAACAACAAAAAGGCACCTATTCAGTTCCCTTCGAGGTGCTTTTGCATGGCGTCCGAATGCGCCCACACTTGTTCATCAAGTTTCAAATAAATTTTATCTCAGGTGATACTGTCCGAATTCCAGTAAGTACCTGCTCGAAGGGTCACAATAGCGGTACCTCAAATAATTGAATTCGTCAAACTCATTCAACGGCTAATGATCACACTGAGTTTATTTAGAGAAGAAGAGTGTTTTTGCTGTCAAAAATCATTTCTATACCTGAGGAATATGTCAGGTATATATTTATAGCTATAAGGTGTCTCTTCGGAAAGGAAGCATTGGTTCAACAACAAAGGAATATGTCAGGTATATATTTATAGCTATAAGGTGTCTCTTCGGAAAGGAAGCATTGGTTCAACAACAAAAAGGCACCTATTCAGTTCCCTTCGAGGTGCTTTTGCATGGCAAATGCCGAATGCGCCCACACTTGTTCATCAAGTTTCAAATAAATTTTATCTCAGGTGATACTGTCTGAATTCCAGTAAGTACCTGCTCGAAGGGTCGCATCCCTTCGAGGTGCTTTTGCACCGAATGTGCCCACACTTGTTCATCAAGTTTCAATTATCTCAGGTGATACTGTCTGAATTCCAGTAAGTACCTGCTCGAAGGGTCGCATCCCTTCGAGGTGCTTTTGCATGGCGTCCGAATGCGCCCACACTCGAACGAGCGACGACAGCGCAAGGCACCACCTTGTTCTTGCCTCACTATCCATGTTGAGATGTTTTTCTCAATATAAACGCATGAAAGCTTCTTTCTCCCACCAATGTGGGAGAATTTAGTAAGTTTTCCATAATACTCGTGTTTAGTTATGGATGAAAAAAAAAATCATAGCTAGAAATTAAAGTATTTGTCATAAACATTTTTATATTATAGCCAAGAATTAGAGGTGTGCATTGGTTGGTTCGATTTTATATATTATCGGTTTAGTTTATAGATTTTTTATTTTTAAATATGTTAAACCAATAATCAAACTAATAAGATACTTTTTATCGGTTCAATTTATCGACTTTTTTTCCTTAACAGTTCAATTTTCGATTTAACCAATAGAAAAATGCTCATAAAATAAATGTTAATTTGGTGCAATGATTTTCAATGTTTTATAATAGTAGCAACTAACATACCAATCAATAAGACTGCTCACAAAATAAAATAGTAGCAGCTAACAGTACATATGTTTTGCGATATCAAATTTCACAAAATAAGTAGCTAACCAGGCATATATCTTGCAATGCTAAATTCTATAAAATAAGAAGTCCATCATCCTATTTACAAACTATGCAACAAGTAGATTTAATGATAAATGTAAAAAATGCCTTAAACGTCATCTTCATGTTATAAAATAAAGCATCGCATATGCCTTGCAATGTCAAATTCCACAATAAAGTGAATATGTGTTTAGGAAATTGAATAGGTTTGTAGAAATTAAAGAGAAATTAAGTAAAGGTAAGTAATATATACATATAAATAGGGTTAAAGTATTAATTTAGTATATTCTTATTTGACTATCGATTTACCCAATAGTGCAATATGAAAAAATCAAAATCGAATCAATATGTAAAACTATTAAAACCCGTTAACCAAACAATTCAATGACAATATATCAATAGTATTTTTTATCTATGTAATTTATTGACTGATTCAATTTTTGCATACCCTGTCAAGACTTCGTGCCTTTAGCCATGAAATATACAAAATTGTAGCCAAAAATGTGTGTTCATTTGCTAGGAAAAGTGAATCTATAGTCATGTCCTTATTACGTGGCAACTATATATATGTTTAGGTATGATTTCAAAAAAAAAAATTATTATTTATTTATGAATTTTTCCCAGAAATAATACTAGCCAGTGTAATTCATATAATATAACTGAGAATTCTGACATGAATTTTATAGATAAATGTGGCAAAATATATTCTTCACTTATTTAATAAATGATAAATATTAAAAAAGATTTAATAAAATTTTCAAAACAGTGAAGCATTATTAGATTAAACAAATAAGTATGCTTTTACAAAAGAAAAAAATTATGTCCCCATCAATTTTAATTTTGAGCACTCATTCACAAGTTGCAATAACTATAGATCTTGAGCTACAAGCAACATTCAAGATATTTCTTCTCATCATCTATGTTCTACTATGTTATATCGAATTATCCAATTTTTTCTTCATTCTCTTCAACTTATTCCTTAGCGCCCTTTTTCATTTTGTGTACTCGTTAGTCTTCTTTTATGATTGATAACAATGTTCATTTTTTGAAATATTATCAAACATGAGTTAGCTAAATATTATTAAATAAACACATAAATTTATCTAATTGTAAAAGATTAACTAGTCGTAGTTAACACAAAATTCGTCATTAATTCATCACTAAATAAAATAAACAATGAATTTCATCGTTTTGCAATAACATTTGGACCAAAATATTGAATAAGATCGAAAATGAATTAGCAAACAGGAATTAAATAAAAATAAATACTTCAAAGTAACATATATAGATGATGACCGATTCTATGCTCATTAAATAGACATATATCTTTCAAGAAATTTGAATTTAGTTCTTTTCCTTTGTAAGTGTTTTACAAAATTTAAAAGAACAAAAAAAACTCAAAAAACAGATCACACAATTCAAGAACAAGAAAATATGATTTCAGTTTTACATGATTTTCATAATATGATTATTTAGACAATTTTACAGTAATAGTTTTTTGAATTGGAAAGTGCTAAATGATCACAATTTTTTGGCTTAAATTTGACCACAATTGTGAAAAAAATCCTTATTTTAAATTTTATCATATTTTCTTAAATAAATCTCCTCCAAATTATATTAATAACTGCACTAACTTTTTCCTATTCCCTAAACTTATGAAGCAACTAAAATTGATTTATACAAGAACAATTAATAAATATAAAAAATTTCTACATACTCTAAGTATTTTAGATGTATAGTAAATTATATAGTTAATTAAATTAAAAAATTATACATTTACTTATAATTAAAAATTTGATAAATGTATTTTATACGATTACTCTCCTTTTAATATAATGTATAAGTAAATTTATATTTCACTTCAAATTCAACTTTTGTCAATTCAACTTAAATATATTTATAACTTATTTAAATTGAAACTTAATGTTTTACCCCAATAAAATATTTTATCCTTCAACGAATATTGAATCTTTTCTTTAAACTACGATGATATACACACACATCTACATGCATTTGAATCTAATGTTCATATTCCTCTATATTAATCGATTAAAGGGAGAACAAAAAATTTAAATTGAAAATTATATCATTCAATTCAAAAACTTTTTATTTCAAATTAAAATGATGTCTTTGAATAAAATTTATAATAAATTAATCAAAGTAATCTTAATTATTTAAGACGTGGAGTTGATAAATGAAAGTTGAATATGTCATTTATATTTCTATGTTTAAATTTTTAATTATGTTTTAGTCATACTCTTTGTTTTTAATTATGTTTCTTGATTGCTTATTAATTATTTCACTTTTCAATTTTGTTTCTTGATCAACCCAAAAATAATTGACCCAAAAAAATTCAAAAATAATTCTTTAATTTACTCGATTCCAATGAAATTATAAATATTCATTATCATACAACAGTATTTACTATTTTAATTTCTTAATAACACACAATTGTAATATGCCATTCAAGATATAAAAGAATGTCAATCAATATTTTTTTTTCTTAAAATAGTGGGTACTCATGATTCCATGGGGATTAATTGTTGATTAAAATTAAAATTAAAGTGATTTAGTTGGTTTTAAATTTTTAAAATAAAATAAAACTATGAATTTGGTTCAGTTTTTTGGTTTATAACTAGCTATGATGAATTGATAATTAAAAAAATAATAAAAACATGAAACAATTATTTCATATGAACATTATAAATTAATAAATTGATATCTACTATTACTAGATAAGTATAGTTAAATCTTTTACATTATTTTTTAATGCTCTTTTGAAACTTTAACATGTTTATGTTGCATAATTATAGAGATTACTCCATTTCATATGTCTAACATCCACAAAATAACATAAAGCTATAAATAAAATAGTCAACCTTTCAAAAATCAAAAAAGCAATCTATTGAGTAAACTAAAAACAAACTATATACTACACCACATATAGACAATTAGATTTAGAATGTTGTATTTTTTTTCATATTTTTCAAGAAATTAAATTTAAAAATATAGTAGTACATGTGAAAACAAGTTGACTAAAATCCAATTAATGATTATAAGATATAAAATATTTATATTTAGTTATGAAAAATAATATCATATATTCAACTAATTTATATATATAATTTATTCGTTCATAGGCTGAAAGCTCGAACGCAATTGATTTCTTTCTTAAATTAAATAAAGAAGAAGATGATTTGGAGAAGAATTCATTGCTCTCTGAATTGTGGTTATTTTTAGTAAAATAAAAATCAAGCTAAATATTATTGATTTTTGAAATCTAAAATCAAATATCGATTTTTTGATTTGATTCTATTTAAAATCAAATCACGCCAAATGTTGTTAGAGAGATGAGAAGAAGAGTATCTTTATGGCTCATGTGAGTTTGCAGTGTATGCCACACTACTTTGTTTATGTTTTACTTTAATTTTGAATTTAATTTTTGAATAAGGTGTGAGTTAAATTTATTTTTAATTTAATATTATTAGAGGGTGTATGTTTCAATTTACATTTTAAATTATAGTTTCGTCATTCCTTTTTATTTGTTTCATTTGAGTTGATTTTATATTTTTTTTAATTATTTTTTTTTATCTTTCGAGAATAATTTGATTAAAATCTTCCTATTGTACCTTTGTTCAATAAATGTAATTATTATTGATTTTAAAAAAGGGTTGAAATTTAATCAGGGATGTATTAATAAAATTATTTTTAATTTTATAGTAGTAAAGAATTTATTAAAGGGTGTCCCCAACTCAAATAGAGTAAATAAAAAGGAATGAAGGTAGTATAAATAGCCAGGCCACAAAAATTTGATCCAAATTTGTCCACAATTATTAAAAAACTACATTGACTTTTTCCTTTCAAAACAAACAAATTAATTTTTTTAAATAAAAAAAAATAATTAAATTCTTTGTTATTTTGTAAACATAAAAGTTAATTGCAACACTGGAAAATGGTAATAAATATAAATGATAATTTATTAAAATATAATTTTTAATTTCAAATTCTCTATATATAAATAATTTTTTTTAAAAATAAATTATACGATTTTATGACGTGTCAATGTCTATTATTTCTTAAGTGTTTTGAACTTTGACTATCTTTATTGAAATATTTTAAAAATATATTTAAATATGTAATTTCTAAACTTGGTTTAACATAATAAATAATAAAATTACTTAATTAAAGTTCACATTAATAACAAATTTAACTAATGATTCATAAGTTATCAAATTGGCTTAACATAGGACTCAAGGCTACTACATTAATGCGTAAGTATTCTCTTAGGTTGCTGTTAACTAGGATCATCACAAAAACATAAGAGTTTTTATTAAAGTTTTCATTACTGGAGACAACTCGGGAGAATAATTTCTCCTTGAAGTCTTCCCAAAAGACTACTCCTATACTAGTCGGAGGAGTTGCAAAAATGTATAGTTTGTCAAACAGGTCTTGCTTTGAGCCTTTTCTTACTTAATGCACATCTCCTCTACCAAAAAAAAAAAACTAGGATCATCACTTATTATTTAAATATTTAATTTTTTTTAAAAGATGACAATTAATAAATATGTGAAACTTCAACATCAATATGTGACTCTCATGGGTTGTTATAAAATAAGATCGACACTTATAGATTATATAATTTTTATAATTTATATAAACTATCGATGTCTACCATGTCTAAAGTATTTTGAGTTTTTACTATCGCTATTATAATATTTTAAAATTATGTTTAAATATTTATTTAAATATATATTAAATTTATTTAAATATAATAATTTATAAAATTATTTAATCAGAGGTTATAATAATAACAAATATAAGTAATTATTCTCAAGTTATCAAATCAGTTAATATATGGGTGACATACTATAATAATAATGTGTGACTCTCTTGGATTGTTGTTAACTAGAGTCAAACAATATAATTTTTATAACGTTTTGATGTCCATCATGTCAGAAGTGTTTAAGTTTTAATTATCGCTTTAAAAATATTTTCAAATTATATTTGAATATTATTTAAATATGCACAATTTTAGATTTAAAACTTAACTAATAAAATATTTTCAAAGTAATGATTCATAAATTATCAAATCGGTGTAACATAAAGGTACAAGACTACAATATTAATACATGACTTTCGTAGGTTGATGTCAACTAGGATCGACACTTATGAACTATATAATTTTTTTCGATTTCTATAATATATCGTTGTCTACCATATTTAAGAATATATATATAGAGAGAGAGAGATAGATAGAGAGAGAGAGAGAGAGAGAGAGAGAGAGAGAGAGAGAGAGAGAGAGTATTTACTACTATATATAAGAGAGAACGTGAGATTTTGATAGTCCTTACATTAAGTTTTTTTGACAATTTTAATCCTAATTTAAATTGTAATTACTCTACAATTTTTTGTTCATTTTGGTAAATTGGAATAATTATATGGGCTTAACTATTTATACAATCAAATTTAAAATTGATCCAATGATTTATTGTCTTTGTATTTTGTAGTTATTAATCTTACTTCAACTTTTCATTTTTTTCTAACAAATTTATCATGAACAAATAATTAAAGTATCTTGACATTCCCTTTCTAACTTTTTACATGTTTAATTATTAAATAAAAATTTATTTTTTATATATAGTTAAACATGTTTGAAAATTTAATTTTTTAAAAAAATACAATTCAACTTTTCAAATATTAATGATACTAAATAATGTAAGATGAGAGTAATTCTTTTTCACATTTTTTGTTGATGATTTTTTTTTTAAAAAAATGAGATTATCAATATTTTATAGAATTTAGGACAAAATACGTAATTTAACATGAAATATTAAGTTAAGGCAAAGAGTATTTTTATAAACAAACTATCTATACTTAGAAAGGATACAATGTCTATCATTTGTAGTACCACAAATCAAACAATCACTAAAAAATAATACCATGATAACTAATTCCAGTATAACTAATCAAGCATTAACTTATTTTCCAACCAAACGACCCCTAAGGGGTCATCAATCTAGGAGTATAACAGTAAAATTAAATCATCACCCACCTTCCCTAGTTAGTAAACGAAAAACATTTATAATGAAAGTGTCTGATCAAATTTATTATAAGCGGATCAAACTAGCTTGAAAATATATTTTAAATTATATACGCATGTTATAAACATTTTCAACAAAATGCTTATAAGCTTAGTACTAATTTTTATAAGTATTCAAAATTAGTAAAAGTCGTAAGTTGGTCACTCTAACTTATGAATTTTCACTTTATAATTATGAAAAAATTAGTCTTCCTCAAAAAACAAAAACTCGTAATTATTTCTTCATTCAATTTTCATCATTCGTCTTAATTATTTACGTAAAGTTTCCTTTTTTAAATGATTGTAAAAATCATAAAAAAAATTCATTCCCATGTATTAGATAATTTTTAATGTATTGGGAATTGAAAATAAATAATGTATAGATAGAATTTTAAATATAGGATTAAAAGAGCAAAAATATCTAAAAGTTAACTAGTTTATAGTGTGAACATGACTTTTTTCTGATGTGGCCAAATTTGGGCCAAATTCTTATGGACGAAAGGATTTTTCCTTTTTAAATTAGGGGAAATGACAGAAGAGACATTTCAAATTAAACTATTTCCATGAAAATGACCATGAAATTTAAATTTCACTTTCTAGCCATTTCAATTTACTAGCTTGTTCTATATCGTTTCTACATACCTTCTATATAGTTTCTATACAAATCATACACATATAAATATTCTATACGAAAATTATACAGTTTTGATACACAATTATGTAATTTTCATACACTTTCTATATATTTTTTATACATATACATGTTTGGTAGAATTATACAATTTCTATACATATATCTTATATAGATACATATTCTATTTAACAATTATATTATTTTTATATAATTTAATTATTATTTCTAAACAATAAAAAAAGCAGAATGTTTGATTAGTTAAAAAACTTATGGCAAAAAAAATTGAAATATTTTTAAAAGGGCCGAATTGCCCAAGTTGAATACTGTATCAGTATTGTATATAGACTGTATCAGTATTGTATATGAACTACGTAAGCCAAAATGACTCAAATTAGGAAATAGCTATAAAACGGAAATAGTATATCCGACTGGTCACTTTATGCAAACTTTTCAAATTTGAGCTGTTTATTTTAAAAAGTGCTATAGGGTGAAGAATTATAAGTCTAAGAACAAAAAAGAAAGAAATTGGTGATTAAAATCTACAAAATGATGTAGATTAAAAAACAAACAAACAGAAAATTGAAGTCTAAACAAAGGACTTTTGGATCTATCTGAGAGTAGGGTTTTTGATCTCTAATCTCTCCAACACTTCATGTAAGTCTTATTTACTCTCTTGCCTCTCTAACAGGAAGAAATTTTTATGTTTTTGATTTTTTCAATTTATGGGTTCATGTTTCCCTCCTAATAATCATAAATAACAACAAAAGAAGCTTTGGTTGATTTTTTTAATGTAATACATTGCTTATCGATGTGCAGTAACTATATTTACTTGTTTTATTTTTATTAACTAATTAATAATTTAAAACTATTTAAAAGTTAATATGTACTATTATTATATATAAATTATGAAATAGAAACATGTATGTATTAATTAAATTAAATTTTAAATTCATAAACTAGGTTTCTCTCTCGGCCATCTTCCATTTAGGTACTTGGGAGTACCTCTGAGCACAAAGAAACTATCGATAGGCCAATGCCAGCCTCTAATAGATAAAATGATTGGGAAAATAACCAGCTGGACAGTCAAGTTCCTATCTTGCGTCAGAAGGCTACAATTGATAATCAGTGTACTAACTAGCATACAGTCTTTTTGGTCCCAAATATTCCCTATTACTAAGAAGGTTCTCAAGCAGGTGGAAGCATCATGTAAAAGGTTCCTATGGAATGGAGACGTCTAAGTCAAAGGGAAAGCACTCATTGTTTGGGATGTGTCATGTCGACCTAAATCAACAGGAGGACTTAACATAACTGATATTAACTTGTGAAATAAAACAGCAATTCTGAAACATTTATGGAATCTAAGTTCAAAGAAGGACAGATTGTGGATAAGATGGGTGGATACATATTACTTAAAGGGCCGGAAACCATGGGAGGTAGCAACTAAGCAGGCGTCATGGATAGTCGAAAAAATAATGATAGCAGGTAGGTGGCTTAAAGGAACTGCAATGGATATTGAAGACATCATGACAGCTGAGTCTTTCTCAATCAAAAGCATATATACCAAACTAAGAGGTCAATACCCCAAAGTCGAATGGAGGAAGCTTATTTGCAACAACAAAGGGAGCAACAAATGGAATTTCATCTGCTATCTTGCAATCAATGAGAGACTCTATACAAAAGATAGATTGGATAAGTGAGGCATTCATACGAATCAGGTGTGTGGTCTATGTGAAGAGGAACTTGAGGAACAGAATCACCTTTTCTTCATTTGTCATGTATCTGCAGGTATATGGCAGAAGGTGCTACAATGGCAAGCAATCCCCATAGACAACATGGGGTAGAAGAAGGAGCTAAGATGGGCTACAACTCATGCAAAAGGTAAGAGTGCAACAAATGAGATTTTTCGAATGAGTCTGGCAGTCACTGTGTATCATATATGGTTGGAGAGGAATCAAAGAAACTTTCAGCAAAAGAAGAAGGTGCCTAAGGTACTAGTGAGGATGATCATCTAGGAACTACACTGTAGAGCAAGCTTGTATCCAAAACTAGCAGGCAACATGATTAAATATAACTTTTATTCTTGAATGTGTGAAGTTGCTAAAGTAATTATGTGAGTTGTACAACCTGAGGTTGAGACGATGTCCAACCCAGACTTGAACTTTGATCAGACTGCTATATGAGGTAATAAAATTCAGTTACCAAAAAAAAAAAAAATCCTTAATTCAACTAAATTATATTATATTTCAAAATAAATTACTAATGAATTCAAATTAATAGTATTTCATAAAGGTCTTCTTTTCACATTGATTAAGTACAAGCAATAATAATTTTGAAACATTTAATCATGATAAAACCTGAGTAAGATTTATTAGTGGAGTTTTATTTAAATTTGATATAATTAGCTAATAAAAATAGTTTTATTTAATTATATATTTATTTAATTTGATATAATTGGTTAATAAAAATAGTTATTTATAATCATATATTTATCATTTAAATTTGATATAATTTTTTAATCATATATAAATAGATATAATCACATATAAATTTGAAAAATATTTAAAACATAAGTATGTTTGAAATGTACAAGCAAGATCATGTAAAATTGAGTTGAGTAGAATGATGACACCTTCTAATTACATTAGATTGATAAAGATATTATTTCAATAGATAATGTTTGAATCAAATAGTTTGTTTCTAAATCACTTAATCCGAATGAAGTTTGAGTGAGACTTCGTGAAAGTTTTGCTTAAATTTGATATAATTAGTTAATTAAAGTGATTAAATAAAATTATTTATTTTTTAAAATTATATTTGAGGCTTACAGTTAAAATTCTCTAAAATTGAATTGAGTGGAATATTCAATACCTCTAGTTATACTAGGTGATAAAGAAATTCCTCCAAAAAAAAAGTCTGAGTAAATATAACTATTCATGAAACACTTAGGATGAAACTTGAGCTGGACTTATTGAATTTTGTTAAAATTTTTATGTAATTAGTAAATCAGAGTTAATATAGTCACTTATTATTTAAGTTATATTTGAAATTATGAATTGAATCGAATTATTAACACCTCTCATGCATTATAGTAGAATGATAATGGTATTGTTCAAATGGAATAGATTTGACTCAAATAAAAATTCTGTAAGCACAACTTGATTAAGATGAAGCTTCAATGAGACCTACAAGGTTGTATTTAAGTTTATATAACTAACTTATCGAATTACTCTCTCCATTTCATATTAGTTGACCCTTATAGATTTGGCACATCCATTAAGAAAATATTAATTAGGGGGTTTATTTTACCAAATTAGTCTTATTAATTATGCTTTGAAAATATAAATTTAAGTAAATACACTTTGTTTAGTCATTTAATGTTAAGGGTAATATTGGAAGAACATAATAAAATACTCTTGATTTTATCGAAGGAATAACTAAATTGAAACAAATATTTTTAGAAAGAGGATCAACTAAAACAAAACGGAGGGAGTAATAATTAAATATAATCACCTATTAATTGAAAGTGCATTTGAAACTTACAAGTAAGAAATGTAAAAATAATCAATAGTTGAATGATTTACAAGTGTAATTAATACCACATTGATAAAGACATTATTCTGATGGAACATGTTCGAGTAAAAATTACAATTCTCGAGGAAGAATGAAAGTTGAATCAGACTTATTGAAATTCAATGTAAATTTGACATAGTTATATAATTGAAGTTATTAATATCATTTATTTATTTAAATTATATTTGAAATCTAAAAGCTATAAAACTGAATTGAATAACTGAAACTACTAATTACAATAATTTGATAACGGCACTCTAATGAAAGATAAAGTCCAATAACAATTTTAAAAACACTTAATCGAGATGAACTTTTAGTGAGGCTTTATGAAACATTATTTAAATTCGATATAATTAGTTAACTGAAGTTAATTAAATATTATTCGTTATTTATTTAAATTATATTTATTTCTCTTATGGAGCATATGGTATATATTTTTCATATTTTTTTAAATGTTATCATATAATTCATCCATTTAATTTATTTCTACATCTATTTTATGAATTTATCTTCACCTTAAACACTAATTTAATTAATGACATCATATAAGAATTGGCTTATGCAAGCGATAATACGTACGAGAATGCAGAAGTCTCTCAAAATGAACATAAAATACATATTTATATAACTATCATCTAACTATAAAAAGTTATTATAATTAATATATTGTGATTATTATTAATATTATTTTATAGTAACCTGGAGTATTAACCAAAAATAATTTAATGTGGCTAAAAGATTATTGTTGCTATAAAAAACATCTACCCGTGGTAAAAAAATAATTATTAGTTAATTTTTTAAAATCATAATGATAAATTTATGGCTGTAATTTTTCGCCCTGACAAATAACTACATGTTGTCATGAACCTTTAGTACCCAAAATAACAATATCTATTTAGTTAAATAATTTTTTATGGCTAAAGGATTGCTATTTCTACTTTAAGATTCAACTGGAGGCAAAAGGTTATAATTTAGCTATGAAGTGTTATTATAGTAAAAGATTTGTGGCTATATCAATTAATTAGTGCCATGATCTTTTAATAATTCGAGGTAAAAATGTTTAGTTAGCCACGATAATGATTTAATGTGACTAAAAGGTTTTTATTTCTACAATAAGTTTCAACTGATGACAAATGGTTGGCTACGAAATTTTATGGTATCAATAAAATTTGTGGCTATATCATGTTATAATTGTCATAATTTATAACTTGAAGCAAAAATATCTATTTAGCTATAATATTTTTTTAAAAATAATTTATTGTAGCTAAAAAAATTACTATTACTACAATTACTTTTATAGGTAGCAAAAACTTATGATCAACAACAAAATTATATTGTGACAGTAAAATTGTAGCTATATAGATAATTATTGCCACAATTATTAGCAGTTATAGAAAAAATGAGGAATTAGCTTTATCGATTTGATTTTCATAGCTAAAAAAATTTACTAATTTGTAAATAGTTAGAAAACTTGAGTTTTTGTGACTATTGGTTGATAATAGTTACGAATTTTAAATTCATAGATTAGATCTCAAAGCAACAAGTATATTTAGTTATAGTGAATGTTAATTCTGTTATACATGCTATAAGAAACATGAGAAAATTGAAGAATAGGTGTCTTTTAAGTCTTGAATGAAGGATTGGTGACATTGACCAACAGATAGGGTCAAACATTATTAGGAAACTTGATCAAGTTAATTGTGGACTTGATTAATATTTTCAAAACTTTCTAATCTTTTAAAATAGACAAATCAACTCAACCCACACCCTCTTCAATCCAAATCAACCACTCTCTCCTCTCTCTCGACAGCTTCTCTTAACTCTCTCCCAACTAACAATTCTGCAAAATTTCTCCCTTCAACCCCCGACGACAAATAGTTGGGCTTCGAGTTCCCCTATTCAATTCAATCAACCTGTCTCTCATCCCTCTCTCGACAGCTTCTCTCAACTCTCTCCCAGCCAACTGTTCTGCAATTTTTTTATTTCAATCCTCAGCGACTTCAACATCTGACTACAAATAGTTGGGATTCTAGTTCCTTTTCGACTTCAATCGACGTGACAGCCTTGCTCTCTGGCCACAACAACTTCGAATTCTTCATCGGTCCTTTTCTTCTTTCACAGGTAAAAATTTATGGCCTTTTTAGTTTTGAAGAAAACGAGGAACTTGAGCCAACTTCTCTTATAGTATTGGTTAACAATTTCAATATTTGTTGCACTAATTTGAAATGCGGTCTGAATAAAACCCTCATTTCTGGTATTTCTTCTCTTCTCTTCTCTTTTCGAAGTGAATTATGATATTTTGTTATTTTTTTGCATTTTTTTGAAGTTTGATTTTTATTGTTTGTGTTTATAAAAACAAAAGAACAATTTGGTTTGATTTGTTTTGTTCTTGGTAAAAATGGTGAAATTGTTGTTTTTTGTTTAACAAAATCGTGCTTCTGTTTCCTCTGACAGATTACCCATCTAGTGTAACATATTAACCATCTGATGCAATAGATTTATCATATGATGCAACAGATCAACCATCTGATGCACCAAAGGAACCATCAGATTACAATTCTGATGCAACAGATTAATAATATGATGCAACAACTTTACCATATGTTACAACAGATTAAGCTTTGGATAAAAAATCTGATGCAACTAATTAACCATCAGGTGCAATGGAAGAACCATCAGATTAATGACTGATGCAACAGATAAACCTCCTGTTAGATAAAATCCTACCAACTCTTCCTACAGGAAAAGTCCAAGACTTAATTTTTCCAACTGATCATTCATCTCCCGCGATAGACGACCCTATGTTGGAAGAAATCTAAACAATATTGACCGTTAATAACTGTTCCAACAGATCACTCATGTGTTGCAACAGATGTGTGACCTATTGCACAGACCATTCATCTTTCTCAATAGATGAGTAATATATTTTGTATTATCGCAACAGATTACTCAGCCATTGCTACAGATTATTTAACTGTTCCAACAAATCACTCATATATTGCAACAGATGATGTCACAACAGTTGTGTGATCTATTGAACAGACCATTCATCTGTCTTAAAAGATGAGTGGTATGTTTTGTATTGTTGCAACAGATTACTCATTCGCTGCAACAGTTTGGTTATATGCTGCAACAGATATACTACCTGGTACAATAGATCGGTGATCTGTTGCAATTGTTATTTTACTGTTTTGCTTGTTTGATTTACTGTTATCCTTTTTAATGATGCGTTAATCAATAATAATATATTATTTTATGTTCTTGTTAATTTTAGATAATATGGTTCCCAAAAGAACAGAAATCGAATCAAGTCTAAGTAAAGGAACAAGTGAACCAGCTAGGCTACATCCACCACTCTGTGAGCTTGCTTTACAAGCATTATCGCAATCGAGAGCAGAATATGATGAACATGGGGAGGAGGAATATTTCAAAGAGATGATGTAGATGCTAATAGACCTTCCACTGAAGAACTGGTCAAAGCCTTCAGCATTGATCGTTATCCTGTGAGAATGCAGTGCGATGGTGCCACAGATTTAACGGGTGATTTTGTGGTTAATTCAGCCGTGGGAAAATCTTTCGACGCCTTCAGAAAAATACTTCGAGAACAAAAATTGGATGCTTATTCCACAGACAGCTTCTTTGGGAAATATCTTGATTTGCCGAAGGACAACAATGCTCGTTTCCAAATGAAAATGGTATATGAATGTCATACCCCAAATCCCATTGGAGCGGACTGGCACCCGTAGCCGAGGAGGCCCGGGAGAACCCGTTCATAACCTATACTTTCACATTTACATTACTTATGAAAATTAGAAATTTGGGCAGCACTTCGTTGTAAATAGAAGAAACAGTACCTATATCAGCCCAGCAGACACGCATAAATATATATATAAACAGTAATTAGCCGTCAAAGCCATCACGTCTATCAACCAAACACTCCTATGGCTGTACAATATGTCTACAAAAGCCTCTACATAGATACACAACTGAGTTAGGGTCGGGACAAACTCCCGCCCACAAAAGACTTTTATACAAATACCAAAAATACATATAGAAACGACTTGGGATGCCCCGAAACAACTGGAGCTCTTCACTAACAACAGAATGTCCTGGCTTTTACTGTGGAGGTGTACGACCTGAAGTACCTGTTCCTGCAGGCATGAATACGGGTCCCCCTTGAGGGACGTCAGTACAGAAATATGTACTGAGTATGTAAGGCAGTGAGTATCAAGATGAGATACAAAAGATCAACAGAACCCAGATACCAGTGATAAACAGTATGAGTAGACCACACTTAAAAGAACTGATGGGATACCTGCACATTACTTTCATATCATTACTTACCGTAATCCTTATCAATACATAACATATGTCATACAATGGCCAACTGATTACTGGTACTAATACAATACATCAGGGACCACCCCTGGAATAGCATATATACATAAACTTTATAATACAATGGCCAACTGATCAGTGGTACTAATACGATACATCATATCATCAATTTAAAATACAGACATTCCATTTCTTAATTCAATTAATCTTTGAGATTGGTTACTTTGTGGTCACACCTTATGGAACTTGAAACCATGATACCTCAATAGGAAAACATGTAAACAGGTAATCAATATCATGAAAATGAAGTAGAGAATCATGGATACCTCATTAAACTATTTCGGAGTCAACAATAGTATATGGACATTTTTTTTGACTAGCCGGACATCTTAAAAGTGAAAACAAGTTCAATTGGTAGTGTCGAAGATCATATGATGTTATTATGTGTCATGTGTCGTAGGACAATGTTGGAAGCTTACTTGAGAGTGCCATGGGTCATTATTCATGCCAAAGATTAGATAGAGTATGTCTTACATACTTTGATATAACCACTTCAATACAAGTCCAACTTGGCTTCCCGTACTCTTCGAACACTTATCTACAATAAGTCATTTGTGGCAAACTAGTATTAGCAACCAAACCTTACCATTTAGGTATTAACTTCACCAAATAATGTCTAGGAAGTAATCCTTTAGCTCATCAATAAGAGTGCTACATACATCCTTTTATACTCTTATTACATTCACATATCATGCATTTTCATGAAATATCCCTCAACATCACTCTTAGCCTTTATTTCCCTTCTTAATCACCATCCAATACCAACATGATCACTAGGCATACATAACCACTAATATAATGATACATCACCACAATTCATCCTCCATAATCCAATACAACAACTTCCATAATTTACTACTAACAATTTATACAAAACAATTCATAACTATGTTTCTAGTTATCTTCCAACATCAAGACAATACTCATAATCCTTTATCAATACTTATTCATGGATAAGAATCAAGAATAAACAATATTCATACCTTAACAATGAACTCTTGTATTTATAATCCTCCTTACATAACCATGGGGTGCTTCTCGAAGCTTTCGAGATGGTGAACACAACTACGGAACCAATTCGAATTTTCTACGGTTGAATCACAAAATATTTGAAGTTGAAATTAGGCTAGGGTTTCACCTTCTCTTAACAATTGGATGATATATGATATATATGAGGCTAAGTGTAGGTTTATAAAGACCCATTTTCGTCCAAGAGGTAATAGAAAATGACCATTTTGCACTAAAAATTTAAATAAATCCGAATCTGTCCCCAGTGGACAGTTTTGACAGGCTGAAGTAAATTGATCATAACTCTTTGCTCCGGTATCGGATTCGTGTGAATCCAATTGCATTGGAAATATAATTCAAAGGTCTTTCATTTTCATATAAAGTATACCACCCATATCTTCCTGTACAAAGAGTTATGGTCGTTTAAAGTTGACCCAAAAATCTGTCCCACAATTCTGTTTTTTTTTTGATAGGCTGTAGTAAAACGGGTATAGCTCCTTACTCAGACATTGGATTTGGATGAAACCAATTTCATCGGAAAGAAGACTCTCGGAGATTTTCGTTGATATATAGAATCTCACACAGTTATTTTTGTACAAGGAGTTATGATCGTCTAAAGTTGATCCAAAAAAATAATTGCCTAGCTGCAGTAATTTTCCTGCAGATTTACTGTTCACAGGCTCCCCGGTCACCGTTTTGAAATTTCGAATGTGCTCGCTTATATGAAATACTCCTCTGTTTTGGGCAAACTTTATATCGTTGGAAAGCTTATTCCAATACCTACACATACAACTATTGACGGGATACTTCCGAACACCATAAACTTAATTTAACCCATACGCAAGCTTTTAGGACTCCATATAATCACGATAAGTGTACGAAAAAAAATTTATGGGGTGTTACATTCTCCCCCCCTTAAGAACATTCGTCCTTGAATATTAGCATAGTTACTCAATTAAGACATGTCCAAGCTTACAATTAACATATTCATCATCATAACATACTTGCATAAAAATAAATACTTACTTGTTATTGTTCTTCTTCCGTCTCATGAACTTCCTCCTCATCGTTGAATAGGTAAGGGTACTTAATCTTCATCTCTTCCTCGGCTTCCCATGTGATCTCCTCAACTTGTTGATTCCTCCAAAGTACTTTTACCGATGCTATCTCTTTATTCCTTATCTTTTTAATTTGGCGATCAAGAATAGCAATAGGCATTTCTTCAAAAGTGAGATCTTCTGTAACTTGTACATCTTCCGTAGTAGTGATGTGCGATGGATATCCGATGTACTTGTGAAGCATCGAAACATGAAATACGGGATGAACTTCTGAGAGCTCTTGAGTTAGCTCTAACTCATAAGCAACTTGTCCAAATCTTTGAATGATCTTGTACGGACCTATGTATCGTGGACTTAACTTTCCTTTCTTGCCAAACCTCATCACTCCTTTCATTGGTGATACTTTCAAGAATACCCAATCGTCGATAGAAAACTCAAGTCCTCTTCTTCTAACATCCGTATAAGATTTGTGTCGACTTTGAGCTGTTTCAAGCCGTTGTTGGATCACTTTAACCTTCTCCATTGCTTGATAAACAAGATCCGGTCCAAACAAGACCGCATCACCTGCTTCAAACCATCCTATTGGCGATCTACACTTTCTTCCATACAATGCTTCATATGGTGCCATTTTGATACTTGAATGATAGCTATTATTGTAGGCAAACTCGATAAGAGGTAGGTGATCATCCCAGTTGCCTTTGAAATCTAATACACATGCTCATAGCATATCTTCAAGTGTCTGGATGGTACGTTCCGCTTGTCCGTCCATTTGAGGATGAAAAGCCGTACTTAGATTTACTTGTGTTCCCAAACTCCTTTGAAAAGACTTCCAGAAATTTGCGGTAAATTGGGTTCCTCGATCGGATATAATGGAAATTGGAACTCCATGTAACCGAACAATCTCCTTAATATACAACTTTGCATACTCTTCCGCCGTATAAGTTGTCTTAACTGGTAATAAGTGCGCAGATTTGGTAAGCCTATCAATGATCACCCATATGGAATCAAACCTCCGATATGTACGAGGAAAACCTGTGATGAAATCCATATTGATCTTGTCCCACTTCCAGACTGGAAGATCTATACATTGCATGTAACCACCGGGTTTCTTGTGTTCTACTTTGACTCTTTGATAATTTGGACATTCAGCTACAAATTCGGCAATATTCTTCTTCATGTCATTCCACCAATATATTGTTTTCAAATCTTGATACATCTTAGTCGACCCTGGATGGATGGAATACCTTGAACAGTGTGCTTCTGTCATAATCCTCTTTCTTAGCTCAACTACATCAGGTACACATAAACGATTCTGACACTGAAGCACTCCTTCTCGCGTAAGCTTAAATGCCTTTGTCGTGCCACTCTGCACATCCTCCTTAAGCTGCAATAAAATTGGATCTGTATACTGCTTCTTTTTCACTTCAGCTATCAATGAAGATTCCGCTGCATTACGTACAATAACCTCTTCATCTGGAGTTTCGAGAAGTCGAACTCCCAAAGTAGCTAGTTGGTGAAGATCCTTAATCATCCCCTGCTTTTCTATAGATGCCATTTTAGACTTATGACTCAGTGCATCCTCTACGACTCAGTGCATCCGCTACCACATTCGCTTTCCCTAGATGATACAAGTTATCAACATCATAATCTTTCAACAATTCAAGCCATCTCCGCTGCCTCATGTTTAGATCTTTATGACTGAAGATATATTGCAGGCTCTTATGATCAGTATATATGTCAACATGAACCCCATATAAGTAGTGGCGCCATATCTTCAAAGCAAATACAACTGCAGCTAGCTCAAGATCATGTGTGGGATAATTCCTCTCATGTGGTCGCAACTGTCTAGAGCCATAGGCTATTACTCTACCATGTTGCATTAATACGCATCCTAAGATACTTCTCCAAGCATCACAGTACACTGCATACCCTTCTGTGCCTTCAGGAAGTACCAATACCGGTGTAGAAGTCAACTTGCTCTTCAGATCTTGGAAACTCTTTTCACAGGCATCATTCCATTGAAACTTGGAGGCTTTATGCGTCAACTTAGTCAAGGGTGCAGAAATAGAAGAAAAACCTTCAACAAACCTTCTATAATAACCTGCCAACCCGAGGAAACTATGAATCTCCGTAGGCGTCGTGGGTCTTGGCCAATTCTTCATAGCCTCAATCTTCTGAGTGTCAACTTTTATGCCTTCACTGGATACAATATGGCCCAAAAATGCCACTGACTTGAGCCAAAACTCACATTTAGAAAACTTCGCACACAGCTTACGATCACGAAGAATCTGCAACACTTGCCTCAAGTGATTAACATGGTCCTCTTCTGATCTAGAGTAAACCAGAATATCATCTATGAAAACTATCACAAACACATCTAGAAACGGCTTAAACAGCCTATTCATCAGATCCATAAAAACTGCGGGTGCATTTGTCAGCCCGAATGACATAACCAGGAATTCATAATGACCATACCGTGTTCGGAAAGCTGTCTTGGGTATATCTTTATCCTTGAGTCTTACTTGATGATAGCCTGATCTCAAGTCAATCTTGGAAAAATACTGGGCACCCTGCAACTGGTCAAATAAATCATCAATTCGGGGGAGAGGGTATTTATTCTTGATAGTCACCTTATTCAATTGCCGATAGTCAATACACATCCTCAGTAAACCGTCTTTCTTACGCACAAACAATACTGGTGCTCCCCAAGGGGACATACTAGGCCTGATGAATCCCTTCTCTAGCAAGTCTTTCAGTTGCTCTTTCAATTCTCACAACTCTGCTGGTGCCATTCTATAAGGAGGAATTGAGATTGGTTGTGTGTCTGGCAACATATCAATACCAAACTCCACTTTTTGTTCAGGAGGTAAACCTGGTAGTTCTTCAGGAAATACATTAGGAAATTCATTCACAACCGGAACGGTCTGAAAAGTTGGCGGCTCTGCCTCTGTATCCCTTACTCTAACCAAATGGTATATGTACCCCTTGGAAATTATTTTTCTTGCCTTAAAGTAAGAAATAAATCTACCTCTCGGCGCGCCAACATTACCCTTCCATTCAAGGACTGCCTCATTTGGGAAATGGAAATACACCTTCTTAGAACGGCAATCTACTGTAGCATAACAAGACGCTAACCAATCCATGCCCATAATAACATCAAAATCTACCATTTTTAACTCAACAAGATCGGCCATCGTATCACGACCACAAATATTCACAATACAATTTCGATACACATTCCTAGCTATAAGAGATTCCCCCACTGGCGTTGATACTTCAAATGGCTTGGCTAATAATTTGGGTGTTCTCCCAAACCTTCCCGCAACCAAAGAAGTAGCGTACGATAATGTAGAACCAGGATCAATTAACGCATACACATCAAATGCAAAGATGGACAACGTACCTATAACCACGTCTGGAGAAGCCTCTAAATTCTGCCGATCTGCTAGGGCATACACACGGTTCTGAGCTCCACTAGAACTAGCTGCTCCTCTATTACCTCTACTGTGACCCATAGGTTGTGCACCCCTACTCAAAGGAGGCACCGATGATGACGCAACAGCTGATCCGGTAGGTCGTGCTATACCACCTATGGTCCTACGTGGGCAATCCCTAGCCATATGCCCCGGCCTACCGCACCAAAATCAATTGTTCGTTCCAAGCCGACATTCGCCAAAGTGAAATTTTCTACATATGGGGCACGGGTGTCGTGGAGGTCTCAATTGACTCATACTCCCTTTCCCTTGATACCCCACTGTTCGCAAACTCTGATTTTCACTGCTTTGCCCGAACTGATTACCTTTGAACCTTTGAAATTGCGGTGGAGCACTAATTGCCGGATAATAAGATAACGGGCTAGGCAATCTATGAGAGAACGAAGGCCTAAAACCTCTCTGAGATGCCATAAACTGCCCTATAGCTCTGGCCCGGTTAGAATATCCTTTTTCTGATTCCTGGGTTCTTCTTCTTTGCCTCTGATCTTCCATCTTCTGAGCGAAAGCTTGTATCCTCGCTATATCCATGTCCTTGTTCAAAGCAGCAATGGTACAATCTCTAACCAAGTATGGTTCCAATGTATCCACATAGTGATGAACTCTGTCATCCATAGTAGCTACCACATTAGAAGCATATCGAGACAAGGAGTTAAATCGAAGACTATACTCCCTTACACTCATATTACCCTGACGAAGATTTGAGAATTAATCTGCACGGGCCTGGCGAGTCTCAAATGGAAGATAATGATCAATAAATGCATCTTTGAACTCTCCCCACGTAGTTGGAGGTGCATCAATACCCCTAGATCGTTTCCAATCCTCGTACCATAATATAGCCTCTCCTTTCAGTTTATATGCTGCTAGCTCAACCATCTCTTTACCGGATATGTGAATAACATCTAGAGCCCTTTGGGTTTGATCGACAAAGTCCTGCGGGTCTTCGTTAATATCTGATCTGGTAAAAGTAGGAGGATCCAATTTCAGAAAATCCTGTGTCCGAAGGCTAGCTGCTCTATTCGTACCACTAGAACCCGTGGTAGGAATAGCTTGCCCTTGAACTTGATCGGCAACTATACGCGTCAGAAGTTGTACTGCATCCCTCAAATCTCGATCAACAGCATTAATAGATGGCCCTTCCGGAGGAGAAGAAGCTCCTGATATATGCTCATCTTGAGACTCACTTTGTTCAGCTTGTGCCGGTGGTGACTTACTAGTACCTTCTCCGGCCACTACATCCACTCGCTTCCACTTATTCTTTCTCCTTGTAACCGGCATCGTTACTATAATAAAAAAAACAATTGGATTAAGTGATCGATTATGACTTTATCTCTAATATGGGCTCTATTGCACGATCTAAGAAATGGACAGTGGAAACAATCCCTAAATGTCCAATAGCCTCCTATTTATAGATGTGGTGCACAACACACCGATAAATGAGATTCTACGTAGACACGGCTTTGTAGACTCACTAGGACGAACTTCTCTGATACCACTTCTATCATACCCCAAATCCCATTGGAGTGGACTGACACCCGTAGCCGAGGAGGCCCGGGAGAACCCATTCATAACCTATACTTTCACATTTACATTACTTATGAAAATTAGAAATTTGGGCAGCACTTCATTGTAAATAGAAGAAATAGTACCTCTATCAGCCCAGCAGACACACATAAATATATATATAAACAGTAATTGGCCGTCAGAGCCATCATGTCTATCAACCAAACACTCCTATGGCTGTACAATATGTCTACAAAAGCCTCTACATAGATACACAACTGAGTTAGGGTCGGGACAAACTCCCGCCCACAAAAGACTTTTATACAAATACCAAAAATACATATAGAAACGACTTGGGATGCCCCGAAACAACTGGAGCTCACCACTAACAACAGAATGTCCTAGCTCTTACTGTGGAGGTGTACGACCTGAAGTACCTATTCCTACAGGCATGAATACGGGTCCCCCGTGAGGGACGTCAGTACGGAAATATGTACTGAGTATGTAAGGCAGTGAGTATCAAGATGAGATACAAAAGATCAACAGAACCCAGATACCAGTGAATAAATAGTATGAGTAGACCACACTTAAAAGAACTGATGGGATACCTGCACATTACTTTCATATCATTACTTCCCGTAATCCTTATCAATACATAACATATGTCATACAATGGCCAACTGATTAGTGGTACTAATACAATACATCAGGGACCACCCCTGGAATAGCATATATACATAAACTTTATAATACAATGGCCAACTGATCAGTGGTACTAATACGATACATCATATCATCAATTTAAAATACAGACATTCCATTTCTTTATTCAATTAATCTTTGAGATTGGTTACTTTGTGGTCACACCTTATGGAACTTGAAACCATGATACCTCAATAGGAAAACATGTAAATAGGTAATCAATATCATGAAAATGAAGTAGAGAATCATGGATACCTCATTAAACTATTTCGGAGTCAACAATAGTATATGGATATTTTTTTTGACTAGCCGGACATCTTAAAAGTGAAAACAAGTTCAATTGGTAGTGTCGAAGATCATATGATGTTATTATGTGTCATGTGTCGTAGGACAATGTTGGAAGCTTACTTGAGAGTGCCATGGATCATTATTCATGCCAAAGATTAGATAGAGTATGTCTTACATACCTTGATATAACCACTTCAATACAAGTCCAACTTAGCTTCCCGTACTCTTCGAACACTTATCTACAATAAGTCATTTGTGGCAAACTAGTATTAGCAACCAAACCTTACCATTTAGGTATTAAATTCACCAAATAATGTCTAGGAAGTAATCCTTTAGCTCATCAATAAGAGTGCTACATACATCCTCTTATACTCTTATTACATTCACATATCATGCATTTTCATGAAATATCCCTCAACATCACTCTTAGCTTTTATTTCCCTTCTTAATCACCATCCAATACCAACATGATCACTAGGCATACATAACCACTAATATAATGATACATCACCACAATTCATCCTCCATAATCCAATACAACAACTTCCATAATTTACTACTAACAATTTATACAAAACAATTCATAACTATGTTTCTAGTTATCTTCCAACATCAAGACAATACTCATAATCCTTTATCAATACTTATTCATGGATAAGAATCAAGAATAAACAATATTCATACCTTAAAAATGAACTCTTGTATTTAGAATCCTCCTTACATAACCATGGGGTGCTTCTCGAAGCTTTCGAGATGGTGAACACAACTACGGAACCAATTCGAATTTTCTACGGTTGAATCACAAAATATTTAAAGTTGAAATTAGGCTAGGGTTTCACCTTCTCTTAACAATTGGATGATATATGATATATATGAGGCTAAGTGTAGGTTTATAAAGACCCATTTTCGTCCAAGAGGTAATAGAAAATGACCATTTTGCCCTAAAAATTTAAATAAATCCGAATCTGTCCCCAGTGGACAGTTTTGTCAGGCTGAAGTAAATCGATCATAAATCTTTGCTCCAGTATCGGATTCGGGTGAAACCAATTGCATTGGAAAGATAATTCAAAGGGCTTTCATTTTCATATAAAGTATACCACCCAGCTCTTCTTGTACAAGGAGTTATGGTCGTTTAAACCAATTTCATTGGAAAGAAGACTCTCGGAGCTTTTCGTCGATATATAGCAGCTCACACATTTCTTTTTGTACAAGGAGTTATGATCGTCTAAAGTTGATCCAAAAAAATAATTGCCTAGCTGCAGTAATGTTCCTGCAGATTTACTGTTCACAGGCTCCCCGGCCACCGTTTTGAAATTTTGAATGTGCTCGCTTATATGAAATACTCCTTTGTTTTGGGAAAACTTTATATCGTTGGAAAGCTTATTCCAATACCTACACATACAACTATTGACGGGATACTTCCGAATACCATAAACTTAATTTAACCCATATGCAAGCCTTTAGGACTCCATATAATCGCGATACATGTACAAAAAAAAATTTACGGGGTGTTACAATGAACTTCTCAAGCATAGGCTTATGTATGAAAACAAAGATAAGATGGATGAGATGTGGATAAATTACTGTGGCATGCCTGTTTGTTTTGGTTGGAAGGAGTTTGCCATAGTTACTAGACTAAAATGTTATCCTCCTTCTCAAGTTATACTTATTCTAACCCAAAAAAAGCACCCCGCACACCCAAAAAAGGCAAATGCAAGTAGTGTGGTCGTGATGACCTGTTGTCCATTGTTGGTCTAAGCTTCAAAAATAAAAATTTGATAGAAGTATTGAAAGGTAAAGGATTTTCAAAGAAGCACAAACAGTCATTGTGCTTGGTTTGGTTTGTACATAATATTCTTTGGATGAGAGACGTTAACAACAACATAAGACTCGATTTAATAAAACTCTCCGAGAATCTTGAGGCGTTTAAAAACTATCCATGGGGGTATGAAAGCTTCAAAATGACTGTCAAATATTTGTTGACTCTGTTAGCACCAAAGACAGTCAACTTATATGGCTTCTCATGGGCTTTCATGGTAAATGTTTCTTTCTTCTATTATGATATCATTCATTTTTTTCACTCAATAATGGTTTTGATTTATTGGCGTTATTTTATTGGCTTGGGCGTTTGAAGTCATTCCTTATTTAAGACAACAAGTGAACTACCAGGAAGGAGTTTTCTGTCCAAGAAGCTTGAGATGGTTTTCAGCCAAAACTCATAAAAATGTAAAATTTCTTGATCTCTTCAACCCCCCGAAGGATGCAGTAAGTATAATTATAATTAATTTTTCTTTTAATTAATATTTTTTTTGAATGATCTAGTCATCATTCTAATATATGTAATGATTTATGTTAGAATGTGCATCCGTCGCTAGTTCCGACCAATAAGAGTTGAAGATGCCATTTTTTCTTACTTTACGATCTGTGCAAAATTTATCGGACCCTAAGGTCATCGACAGAATAAAAATGAAATTGTTTGGAGCAACAACCATTACAAGAAAAATAATTTTGGAGAGTGAGCTTGATGTTGTTGACGGAGCTGTTGGTGGTGGTAGTGGTGCTGCTGTTAGTGCTAATGATGCTCCTCTTATAGTATTTAAAGCAAACCATTATGAGTATGATCATACTGGTTATACAGATTTTGTCTCTCTCAACGAATGTTCTGCATGCAAATGTCAAGACTGCAGAGTGAAACATGATGTAGTTATTAACACTATTAATGCATTAACTACTTCTGTAAAAGAATTGACATCTAAGAGGGGTCTCATTCAATCAAAGAGGATTTTATTTCCATCCGCTCCATTAGAGATTAGGGCTAAGAGAAGAAGGAGAGCGATTCTAGGGCATTATCAAGCATCCAAAAAAGCGAAATTGCAACTCCTCTGTCTGCGTGTTATATTGAGCAACGTACAATGTCCAAAAGAGAGCAGCACGAGCTGAAGAAGGTGAATATATTATATGTCTTCCAACTGACAAAACAAACAGACACATATTTGTTTCAACAAATGACATATTTGCTGAAAATTATCAAACAGATATATACATCTGTTGCAACAGCTGAATAACCTATTGCACCAGATACTTTATCTGGTGCAACATATGTCTAATCTATTTTAGCAAATCAAACAGCTCTTCATACAACTTTTATTTGTACTAACAGACGACCTATCTGCTACAACAGATGATTCATATGTCGCAACGAATGATTTATCCGTTGGAAATTATCACACAGGGTCTTCCTCATGTAGAAATTTGTCCCAACAGTTGATTCATTGTTGCAACAGAAATATAATATGTTTGGGACAATTTAAAATGGGATGAAGACCTGTTTGATTTGCTAGAAGAGATGAGTTATCTTTTTCCGTTTTGTTGTATCTCCGTGATTAGCATTGACTAATTCTGGCTTTCCAGGTGGATGTAGAAGAAGCTACTGCTGAACAACATTAACAATATGCTACTCTTTTTATGGAAATACGGAGAACAAAAAGCACAGAAATCGTACGCAAGAGACAATGAAGATCCACGACGAGCAAAGCCGAATTTCATAGCACCGGATGAAGAACAACTTGTCCATACTGAGTAGATCTTTATAGCTTGATCCTATCAAAGCAATCCTTGACAATATATTTAAATTGTTTTTGATGTATTTGTTGAGATCTGTACTCATAATAATTTTTTTACATTTTATTTATTCATTGACTTATTTCAGCTAATTTATGAAGGCTTAGATTTATTTAATTTTATCTACGAATTTTATTTATTCCTTAGATTTGGACTTATTAATTGAAAAGGAATACTAGATTCAAATATTGCAACAGATGATGTATCTGTTGCAACAGACGACACATCTATTGGAAAATTCGAACAAATTTAGACATATGTTGCAACAGGTAGGTGATCTATTGGAATTTATCAAACAGGTCTTCCCATTGTTGCAACAGATGGACTTTAGATAAAAACATCAAGATAATGCAACAGATGATACATCTATTGGAAAAAAAAGAACAGATTTAGTCATATGTTGCAACAGATGGACTTTATCTGTTGCAATAGACGACACATCTATTGGAATAACTGAACAAATTTATACATATGTTGCAACAGGTAGGTTATCTATTGGAATTTGTCAAATATGTCTTCCCACTGTTGCAACAGATGGACTTTAGATAAAAACATCGAGATAATACAACAGATGACCAACCTATTGCAACAGATAAACTATATGTCAGAACAGGTAGGATAACTGTTACAACAGATGGAAAATCTGTTACACTATAAAAATTCAACTTTTGTTGGACATAAAAAATTGCCACTACATTTAAAAAGGTTAAAGTGAATGAAATAAAAAAAACGCAACCCATCGATGGTGTTCAATTCAAACACCTAAAATAAAATAGGCATCAAGTAGACATTTTCATTTTAAAAATGTAAAATAAAATAGGCATCAAATGTGTTAGTGTCAGTCCTGACACATTTTGCTGACTTGTCGTCACTTGGCCCCTAACGGTCATTTTCCCCCCATTGTCTTATATATTCATCTTCTGCCTAAAATTTAACCCTAAATTTCCAAATCTTCTTCTTCATTGTCATCTTCTTTTATCTATCCAAATTCTTCAAATTATTAATTTCATTTTTTCCAATGGACCTTGACAATGTCGGGCGCATCTTCCATTATTTTTTGTGATAAAGATTTTTGATATTGTAAGTGCGGTCATGAAGCTCTGTTAAAGACTTCTTGGACTCAACAAAATCTGGATCGTAGGTTTTTTACTTGTAAGATTTCAAAGGTAATATTTTTTTTATTTAATTAATTGATTAATTATTGACTTGTAATTATTTTGTAATTGTGTTCTCTTTTTTTTTATAGAAATTGGGTGGATGCGATTACTTTGATTGGTATGAAGAACGACACCCTTCAGAAGCAAATTGTGTAATATGGGATTTGTTGAACAAAGTCAAGGTTTCTGAAGAGAAACAAAATCGAGTAAGAAGATACTACATTATTGCCGTTATTGCTACTGGTTTGGTGTTGTTGGACACATGGATATTGAAGCCTAATTACTGAAATTTTCAAGGTGGTGTGTGTATTTGCTACTGGTTTGTTTTCGATGAGCACATGGATATTCAAGAATAATTGTTGGAAAATATCAAAAAGATTTAGGCATATGTTGTAAAATTTAGGTCATCTGTGGAAATTATCAAACAGGTCTTTCCACTGTTGCAATAGATTAGACTTAGATTATTAGATTATTTATAAAAATTATCAAACAAGTCTTCCCACTGTTGCAACAGATTAAACTTAGATTATTAGATTATTCAAACAGGTCTTTCCACAGTTGCAACAGATTGACAATCTAATTATTGCATTATAAAAAACTCAACTTTCATCAGAAAAAATTATTGCCTCTACATGTACATGTAATAAAGTGAAGGGTGACTTGAAATTAAAAATTTCTATTTCACAGGCTCTTTTATATACACAGGCTTCAAGCGTCCAGTTAGTACCCCATAAGCCCAGACCTCTTGCAGGTTTGCCACAACATTATCGCACAGAAAAGTCATTGGCTCGGCCATTTCTGTGCCGATCAGCAAATATTTGATGTGTGCAAGAGCATGCGAGCCGCTCGCTTTAACGGTATCATCTTTTGGAAAGATCATTCCCCTGTTTCGACCTTCAAAATCCCATGATTTCTTCATCAACACTTTCTTTGGCAAATGATTCATTAGTTTACTCTACCTTAACAAAATGGGCAACAACACTATCAGTGGCTCCACGAGGAGAAAAAGATCAAAATCATCGACGAGAGGTACGTTGGAGTCATAAACATTGATATTTCCCTCCTCGAGTAGTATCTCAATAGCCCGATAATGCATGTCGTTAATGCTAATGACTGCAAGAATCCTTTTTGCCTCAATCTAGCTTTTGCCATGTGAATTTTGCCTGTCCTATCTAACATATCTTAACGTTTCTTCTTCATCTAAGACCAACGTAGGAACTAGGAAATCAAGTCCCACGCCAAGGGATGACGCCTCTCCATCGAGTTGATCGTACCTATCCTTGAGATTTTTGCAGAAGTCAAGGTCCGGTACATTAATTCCTTTTTCCTCATGAGGTAGAGAATTATGTCAACATGATATGAGATAAGAAGTCAATTTTTAAAGAAGTTAATTTTGAAATAGGTTAGTAATTGTAAAGATGCAACTGATGGTCCATCTGTTGCATAGGGTTCTCTGAATCAATAATCTAACGCAACTTATACAACAGATGGATAATAAGTTGCAACAGAACCACAACCAGTTACACCAGTATACCCAGCTGTTGCAACAGATGTGAAATATGTTGCGTAGATTCTTCTTCATGGGGTAGATTAGAAGGTATATGTTAGGAAAAGTAAACTTTCCTTGTCCTCGTACGGCATA
Source organism: Capsicum baccatum var. pendulum (assembly GCA_030864225.1). Classification (NCBI taxonomy): domain Eukaryota; kingdom Viridiplantae; phylum Streptophyta; class Magnoliopsida; order Solanales; family Solanaceae; genus Capsicum; species Capsicum baccatum. The sequence goes on from CM061550.1 coordinate 81,957,368, forward strand.
CGCATATCAATCATAGTCTGAAAGTCTTGGGAAGGAAAGGGAGGCCTGGGGTAATCTGGTGTGCCTGGGCTGTCATTCTTGGACTGTCGCAGATACCTCTGCTCTTCCGCACCAAGTTTTGCGTATATGTCCACCTTCTTGACTGGCCCCTGAACTTCAACAGTTTTTGGAGAGGGAGGAATTACAATTTCTTTTGATTTTTGAGCAGAGAGTACGTCTCTAATTGCTCTTTTCTTTCTCCTAACCAACGTTGTAGGAGTGTGTGGCTCCCTCACCTTCTTGTATGGTATGACACACCTTTTGGATTTGAATTCCTCTATAGCTTTAAAGATAGCCTCTACTTTTTCAAAGAGTTTATCCTGTCTGTCCTTGCACTCATCGCATTTGCAACGAGAACACGAGAGTGAAGAGGGGTGAGAGGGACCTATGTAAGGGCGAAAAGGGGTGTTTTCAAACATATTTATTCTTTGGTAGCAGCATCAGCATGCCTGCCACCAACACCAACAACTCCACCAGAAGAAGCACCCGAATCTGCCTTAGTAAAAGGTTGGTCATAAAGAGCCTCAACATTAGGCTGACCTTGCCTAACTGCTCTTCTTATGGCTGTTGGTCCAACCAATTCCTTCTTTATTAACTCCACCGTTGGGTCTTCAATAGTATCAACATGACCAAGAGTAATATAAGAAGTTATCACCGACTCCTCCTCAGTAGGCACGATCCATGGATGCACAACCTATATAAAAAAAAACAGATGCATTTAAATCATATAATATAATAATTTTCACTGTTGGGCTACATTTTAAAAAAAGACCCATCTGTTGCATAGTTTGCAGTGTATGGTTAAAATCTGTTTGAGTCTGGTTCAGAGAAACAGAGCAACACATGGATAATCTGATGTAAAATATTAATCATCTGTTGCAATAGCTGCACAAGACGGGTAATATATTATGCAATAGAAGATCTATACGTTGCAACAGATGAATGATATATTATCATATTAAACATTCATTGCATAATTTGCAGTAGATGGTTAATCTTTTAGGAGTCGGGTTAGAGAACCAAAGCCAAAGATGGGTAATCTGATGCAAGATATACCCTATCACAATAGATGTCCCATCTGGTGCATCAGATATAACATCTCATGCACCAGATATAACATCTGTTCAATATCTTTCTTATCTTTGAGTAGAATTATTTTACTTGAAGAAGACGTATTGTATCATCTGGAGGGTTGAAGAGATCAGCCTCCTTAATATTGGTGTTGCTCTTTGCATCCAACCACCTAAACATCCTTAGATGAGAAACTTCATTCGGGTAATCCATTAACTGCTTTCGGAGGGGAGGAATGACTTCAAATGCCCAAGCCTAAAAAGTACAAACAGGAAGCAAGCAAAAAAAATCATAATAACTATATTCAATATAAATTAATGGATGAGTAAAATTGGTGATTAATTTTACCATGAAAGGCCAAGGAAAGTCGTATAATGTGGTCCCCTTTCTCTTTCTGACTCTCCAATTCCTCTAGCTCATCCTCTTTCTCATTTTCATTTTCTTCATCACCATCTACGAACCCTTGTCCACCTCCCTTAACGTTGTTTTCACATCTCTTTTCAGCTTCACTTTTCCCTGACTGAGATTGTTCAGGAAGCTCCTCCAAATTCCTCTGTACTGTAGCCTTTTTTTTTAGTGGTCAGACGTTGATCCACTTTTACTTTCTTTTCTTTTGGGAGACATGTTTTACCTACAGAAAAATAAAAATAAAAATTACATTATAGTTGATATATGCATAGATTTTAAAAAATACATTAAAATACCACAAATATTGACACACCAACAGCCACTACCACAAACACCACCAATCAATGCCAACAAACAAACAAATGCCACAAATACCGACACCACTACAAACACCACCAAGCAATGCCACCACCGGTGCCACCACGATGACCAAAAGCACCACCACCACCACCACCACCACCATCCAACTATACCATGATAGTCAACGGAACACTACGACAAAAACTAGGGATTTCGAGTTCTTCCTACAATTTTACCATCAAAACTTAGAATTGTAAACCCATTCTCGAAGATAATACAACTAAAAGTTTTATTTTTCATCATTAACTAAAGTACCTTATTTTTTAGAAAAAAAAACAAATATAGAGCTCTTCTCGAACTCTGTTGCCTATGAAGACAAAGAAAATGACTGATACAAGCAAAAATAATATCAAAAATACCACCTATGTGGTCGGAAATGAGAAGAAAAGCGATCTGTTGTGGAGGGTTGAACAAATTTGTTGAGTAGTTGTTGTTTGTACTGTATTGTTGAGTGAGAATGAGAGAGAAAGAGCCAAACCTCGAGATTTGAAATGATGAAACGTTTTGTATAGGTTGATTTGTATTTTGGAAAAGAATGACAAGTAGTTTTAAAAATGTTAATTTGGTTCGAAATGATCTTAATTATTTTTAAAATCATATAAAAACAATTGAAGTTGTAGTTGACCGAGTACTCTAGGAGGTGACCCTGTGAAAACTCACCCCTGGTCCTAGATTATTCAATTTAGGAGTCTAACATATGAACTCAATTGAAATTGTAAAAAACAAATATTCAACATGTTGCGTCAGATTTCTCATCTGTTTTAAATTATCAATCAGATTAGTTAACAACAGATTACGAATCTGATGTAAATTATCAAATAGATTAAGTCATCTGTTGTGACAGATTACCCATCTGTTGTAAATTATCAAATTAATTGTCATATGTCACAACAGATTACCCATATGTTGTAAATTATCAAATAGGCGCTGCCATCTGTTGTGGCTGACCCTATGAGAACTCACCCCTAGTCCCTGATACGCCCAAATTACAACTCTCGTTACAAAGTGCAATCGGTCGCTGTCAAATATAGAACCCAACTGGGTTGGGTGTCGAATCCCACAGGGAATACTATGATCACTAAGTATTGCGATTATTATTAGACTGTTGGTCGAAGGTTCCAAGGTAAGGGGGGTTTTAGTTTAGGTGAACAATAATATTATCAGTGTAACGATGAGATGATATGTGTAATAATATTTGATCACAGAGAATGACAAGTTAGGGTTATGTCCACCTTGTAGCTTCTACTTCTCTATTAACTATGAGTAATACGGATTTTATACATGCATGCACTTATAGAGAGACGTATTCTAATTCTAAATCCAAGTGTTTTTCAACCATCAAGGATTTATTCACCTTAGTTCTCTCGAATCCAAAGTGTACAACCAATTGTACGAACTCTCCAAGAAGTTAATCCTGCTAAGGCATTAACGTGTAAAATAGAGGTTGGAAACCTTATTTTCTTGTCACACTTTCTTTTCCAAATAGTAACTTTTCTATCGAACAAGTTATTGCTATAATGGCGCATTCCCTATGTTTGCAACCACGAGAATTCAATCAAAAAGAAGAGAGTAATGATACAAGTGGCGTGACATATCATAAATTCAAAAACCCATAGCAATAGAGAGTATACTACAAGGTTTCCATAACCCTAACAAATAAGCTTAGCTACTCATGAATAAAACAGAAATTAAAATAGAAATCTTCAACATACCAAAACTTAGAACGATCTTGGTGATAAATATGACTAGCAAAAATAAGAGAGAAACGCGTTTCTCTCCCTCTGTCCTCAAGCTACGCTCCTCTTCTTGTTTTCAAAATAATACCGAATATCAATAATCCCTAAAAATTTAGCAATAATGCTTTTAATAACATCCTTCTCTAATAAATTGCTACTGCATCCTTAACTATTTAAAAATATTGAGTTTGCCCGAAAAAAGTTCTCATACATCACATTCAGTCCAAAAGCTGCTTTCCTTTTTATGTGAAGTTTTCCTTTGCTGTCCACAGGTCCCCAAAGTGCTGAAATCTTTCTCATTAGTACCTGAAAAGCATGCTAATCACATAGGTCAGTTCACTTAACTAAAACAGACTAAAAGTGCAAGAATTATGTGTTTTATCCTCAAAACTTAGCTAAAACATGGGTAAATTATGGTGCTTAGACGTATAAATACGCCCAACATCACCACCCCACACTTAAAGCTTTGTTTGTCCTCGAACAAAATAGTACATCCATGCGAATACCTAACTAAACTTCACAAGATCAACACAAAATTTTCAACAAGACATACACGGCAATTATTAACAAAGAGTAGATTTCTAGATCATTACTAGAAACAACTCACCCTCCAACATAGACTCATTCAGTTGGTTAATTCGTATACCCAAGTTAAGCCAAAAAATCATATAAAACTACCCAACAATCATCAACCATGTGCGCTTACACAGAATGTTACCCATAATCACTCATAGTTTTGCATTTTTCAGAAATATGGGTATAAGAACTTGCTTGCTCTCACTCTCACAAAGAATTCTTAGATTACAACTGATGACCATATGCTTGCCCTTAGTGTAATGCTCTACTAATATCAGAATGCTAAGGTTAGGATCAAATAGGTCTTTACGGGTTGTAAAGTAGGCTAAAGGGACGGGTAGGACTATTTTGGCTAGAAATGGTGACTATGTTCCCTAAGCGCTTTAATACACTACATTATGCCATTTACACTAACTTTTAACAACTACTCTATCTTCTTTTCATCTACCAACCACTCTACCTTTCTTCACCCATTTTGTTACTCAATTAAAAACACTATGATGCGAATATACAACTCTCTTTTTATTTATTTATTTATTTATTTATTTTTTTAATTTTTTTTTATTAAGCATCCCTATGATAGCCACCCTCGATCACAATATTTTCATGTACCAATAACTAAACTTTGGGGCATCACTTTCACCATTTTCCTCTTATTTTGCCACACTCTTTACTCAACTAGATTCTACAATTTAAAGCGCTTAGGAGCTTTTGGATCAAATTATGGTCTTTTCAAAAAAATGGATTAGGCTACATATGGGGTTGCCAAAGAAAATAGCTAAAGGCTCAATGGGTGTTCACTAGGACAATGTACAAAGGTAGGTAAAAATAAGATAAAAAATCAGGGTTGCCAAAGAAATGCCTAAATCATCTCCTAAACTCACAATCTTTGTTTCGCTTCACACACACACTAGGCAAGTTCTAGCATCAGCCGCAACAAAGAATATACAATAACCTTACACACACATGGCACATGGTCAACTTAGTTGGGAGAATTATAGATTCATGACCCAACAGATAAATGAATTAAACCATAAACAATTATCACAGACTGAGTCACAACTTAGAGCCTAAATGTTTCAATAGTAGTGATTCAGCACAAACTCCTGTTATAATTCCATGCCGTCTATAAGAACAATTTTATGCAAAATCTGACTAATTACAACTAACTAACTATGACTAAATCAAAACGACTATAGAATAAATGCGGGCAAGCAGTACGCAGTGCAACACCCCACACTAAGAAGGAACACACTGCCCTCAGTGTAAATAAATAAGCAAAAACCTGGTTAGTCAGACTCCTCCTCTACATCCGGGGTCATACACCCTGCGTCAGAATCATCATCAGAGTCTTCATCATCAGAGTTGTCCTCCACATCAGAGTCTAGCAGCTGGTGATCATCATCTGTCGGCACATCATCATCTAGAGGTTCTTCAAAATTTACCCCCACTCCACACATGGCCCGAGCATGCTCATTAAGCGGGTAGTCATAGTCCAAATGCCGAAGCTCTACATCAGTCGGCACACGACCCCCATTCATCATAGTAAACCTAGTCATGCCATACAGATGAAGGAAAAAACTCTCATCTCGAGCATGTCTCTCAGCAGTGGTAAGGTTGATGCCTTGACCAATTTCTGGATCTTTGATTTTCGTGAGATCTACCTTCTTCGGGTTATGTGGCAACTTATGGTCTGCTGGCTCCTCCTCAATGTGCTCTTTTCTTAAAGTTGCAGTCAACAAGTTGCTGAAGCTGAAATGAGACCTTTTGTGCACCCTTGCTTTTCGCATCGACGTTCATATAACTGCACCAATGTTGATGGGAACATTCATCATTAGAGAATACACCAAGCAGACTCGATCACGCGTGACCTTAGTGTATTGTGTCCCAGGAATCAAGCAGGAATTGACTATTCTTAACCATATGCGAGCTTCTCTGTTCAAACAAGCATATGGGTAAGTATTGTGACGACCATTATCTTTGTGACGAGTCCACCGGGTCATGGACCTTGATCCATACAACGTATGTCTGATGGCTCTGTAGGGAGGTCTGTTGTAGAGCTCCTTGAGTGGTGATTGATCCACACTTGGAGTACCCAGGAAAGAGTTGAAGAAATCAGCATTCAATTGCAAGACTTTCCCCCGAATCTTTACTTCATTTCCCGTAGTCCTTGGGGACCAGTTGGCATAAAACTCTCGATTCAAATCAAGATTACATTCGCCCATGTCTCGGAAGATAAAGTCAAGATTTAGTGCCATAATCTTTGCCAAAATGTGAGGGCAATTCTTTGCTAAACTTTCCTTCTGCATCAACTCCACATGGACATATTTCTTCACTTTATTGTTTCTATACCATTCCTTCCCTTCCTCCTCCAGAACCCACTTGATCCCAAAAGTGCGTCGAGGCACTTGAAGAGAGGAGGAATCAGCCTGGTCCTTTCTTGACCGTTTTTGACCTTTTTGTGAGGTGGATGCTTTCTCCTTTCCCTGTCTTCCTTTCCGAGCCATGTTGCCTGAGATCACAATAGAGTCATGTTAGTCTGATTTCGTAAAATTCACAATAATCGAAAAAGAAAATAGTGATGGCACCACCCTACACTTAATTTGTTTGCACAAACTAATTGAGTGAGTGATGTCGATTACTCAGACTTCATCGACATACATTTAGGTGGTATGTGCCAACAACATTATTAGCGCAGTCACACTTTCAATCCTTCACTTTACATAACAATTTCTCAGTTTGATATAGAGAAGCAGCACACAATGGTCGTGTAATCTTGACTATCATTTCCAACTTTATTTCATTGGAGCAATGCAATCTTTGAGCAAGACTACCACATAGAAATCTTATCATGCTATAGCATAGAAACAATTACACAATCTTATGCTTTTGGTTAACCATGACCATTACATCGATGAACGAGTCACTCACATAGTCAAGCTTACAACTCCCAAAATTATGCATTAACTTCAAAATTTCAACTCCATAATAATAAAAAAATTATGACAATGAATACCAATCAATACATGCCGGAGTAAAATCAAGAATACCCACAAGAATCCTTTCACTCAATGAGATGTATTTTACAAAAATCATAACAAACTAACCATACTCTTATCACCAAGCACTACTACAAAATCTAATTAACCATTATAAGCGTAGCACTGAAACAACTATGGAACATGAAAGAGCAACTTACTTGGTGATTAATTTGTGATGAATCGGGAAGGTGAACTTGCAGGATTAGATGAGAAAAGAGAAAAGCTTGGAGAGGGCAATGTTGGGCGGCGCTTAGGTTTAAGAAAACTTTAGTGGGGTTTAAAGGTAGAGGATATATTTAAAAGATGAGGCATGGGTCGGGTTTGTCCATTCACACTCGGGTTAGTAGGCAAAATTCACGTTGATAGGCCGCGCCTATAGCATCGCCTAAGCTTAAGTAGGCGGTGCCTAACCTATTGCCTATGTTGGCATAGGCGGCGCCTAGCCTATCGCCTATGTTGGCATAGGTGAAGCCTATCCTATTGCCTATGTGAGGCAGTGAGCATAGGCGATGGCATAGGCGGCGCCTAGCCTATCGCCTATGATGGCATCGGCGGCGCCTAGCCTATCGCCCATGTTGGCATAGGTGGCGCCCAACCTATCGCCTATGCTCCATTATTCCTAGACTTACCACCATTGACATGGCTCACTTTCAAATCAAAATTTGGGGCTAATCTCCTCCTTTGTACTTCATGCACCTACACTTAATCAAAAACAACAAAAATGATTAGAAGGATGGGTTACCTCCCACCAAGCGTCTTAGTTTTGGTCGTGGCTCGACTCTTCTTTTTGAATTTTTATTTATCAAAGACAAACTGCTAGTAAAACAAAAATGATTAAAATGATGGGTTGCCTCCCATGTAGCGCTTGATTTATTGTCGCGGCATGATATAGTTATCTCGATTACTCAGACTTCATCAAGATATATGGTGGCTATACATTTTATCGAGTCGGGTGGACCGATATATAGCTTCACTCTTTGGCCATTCACCTTAAAGACACTGCCATCATTGTTTTCTAACTCCACTACTCCAGATGAGTAAACTTGGCTGATTCTGAATGGACCAGACCATTTAGACTTCAACTTACCTGGAAACAACTTCAGTCTGGAGTTGAAAATGAGTACCAAATCACCTTTCTGGAAGTTTCGTTGGATAATCCTCCGATCATGGTACTTTTTCATCCTTTCCTTGTAAAGATCTGCTCTTTCATATGCATTTAGACGAAATTCATCCATCTCGTTCAGCTGTCCCAATCTCATATTTATAGCCTCATCCCAGTTCAGGTTAAGCTGCTTCAGTGCCCACATTGCTTTATGTTCTAGCTCAATTGGCAAATGACAAGCCTTTCCATAAACGAGTTGGTATGGTGACATGCCAATTGGTGTCTTAAATGCGGTCCTATATGCCCATAAAGCATCGTCCAGCTTCCTGGACCAATCTTTCCTGCTGGCATTCATAGTCTTAGCAAGGATCAACTTGATTTCCCAATTTGAAACCTCCACCTGCCCACTAGTTTATGGGTGGTACGGTGTAGCTACCTTATGTTGCTTAACCCCATACTTTGCCAATATGGCTCTGAACAGCTTGTTGCAGAAATGTGATCCTCCATCGCTTATGATGGTACAGGGTACCCCAAAACGAGAGAAGATATTTCTCTTCAAGAATGCCACAACACTCTTACCTTCATTATCAGCTAGAGCGACTGCTTCGACCCATTTGGATACATAATCCACAGCAACTAAGATATATTTTATCCCAAATGAGCTCACAAACGGGCCCATGAAGTCAATACCGCAGACATCGAATAACTCTACTTTAAGCATTTTGGACATGGGCATCTTATGGTGCTTTGAAATAGAACCTTTTCGCTGACATTGATCACATCTTCTTACAAAATCGTAGGCATCCTTGAATAATGAAGGCCAATAGTAGCCACTTTGCAGTACTTTCTTAGCCGTCCGATCACCTGCATGGTGACCTCCAACTTTGGAAGCATGGCTTGCTTCCAGTATGCTAGGCACCTCTACATCTAGGATGCACCACCTAATAATACCATTAGCACATCGTCAAAAAAGATAAGCCTCATCCCAGAAGTAATGTTTCACATCATGCATGAACTTTTTCTTTTGATGAAATGAGAGATGCTCAGGAATCACTTCGCTTACCACGTAGTTAGCAAAATCTGCATACCACGGTAAGTTTTCCACCATAGTTGCTAGAATCTCTTTGTCGGGGAATGCATCATCAATATCAAGGTCGTTCTGTACTGTGTGCTCACTCTCAAGTCTAGATAGATGATCAGCGACTTAGTTTTCACAACCTTTTCTATCCTTTACCTCAAAATCGAATTCTTGAAGCAGTAACACCCACCTAATTAGCCTTGGCTTAACGTCCTTCATTGCCATTAGATATCTTAGAGCCACATGATTTTTATGAACCATTACCTTGGTTCCCAACAAGTAAGCACGAAACTTTTCGAAAGCATAAACAACTGCTAGAAGCTCTTGTTCAGTGACGGTATAGTTCTTCTGTTCTCCATTCAAGGCCTTGCTCGCGTAGTAGATTGGATGAAATAGCTTTTCTCTTTTCTGACCAAGTACAGCACCCAAGGTGTCACGCCCCAAAATCCCATTGGGCCGGACTGGCACCCGAAACCGAGAAGGCCCAGGAGAACCCGTTCAAATACCTGTACTTTCACTTACATGTCACCAAAAATTTAGACAACACTTCGTTGCATAGAGAAGGGTCTAATTACCTGTATCAGTACAGCACGCACAAATATATATATATATATATATATATATATATATATATATATATAATACTTGGCCGTCGGGGCCACCACATATACAAATATAACATCACTATATAAACTCCCATGACTTTACCCTTCCTTATGTCTACAAAGCCTCTAGGATATACATGACATAACTAGGGTCGGGACAAACCCCCGCCCACACATGACTCCTATACAATAACAAAACATAAGGAACCGACTCGGAAAGCTCCGAAGCAAACTGGAGCTCACCAATAATAGTTGTATGACCTGGCTCCTATCTATGCTGTGAATGAGCTGAAGCACCTGTGCCTGCAGCATGAAATGCAGGTCCCCCGTGAGGGACGTCAGTACAAAATATGTACTGAGTATGTAAAGCTATAAATAATCATATGTGATATAGGGGATCAAGAAAATCAGACGCAAGTGAATAAATCATAATAGAAGTGAACCACACTTCATAAACACTTTTAGGATCATGTACATTATTATTAATCTGAATTGGGTTCTTGAATTCAAACACATTTGTGGAACGGTATACATTCGTTCATTTCATTCTTTACAATTATCATTCGCCATTACCTCCTCCTCCCAAACCTCCAACCACCTAACAATAATCAATACGGTATCGTACTGTGACCATTAGGCTGCCCTCAGTACATATCAACTGGGATCGACCCATGCTAGGCTTATGCCCCTAGGATACCACCCATAAACACATAAATAGGGATCGACCCATGCTAGGCTTATGCCCCTGGGAAACCACCCACACGTATATCAAGTAACACACATAAGAGATCTTTCCAATAACTTAGTTCAAAAGCTTTTGAGATTATTACATTAGTGTTCATGCCAATATAGTACCTTTGGAACAATGATACATCAATAGGAATCAAGTAATAGACCTTCTATACAATAACAATGTCATAAAGACTCATTGGTACATCAACAATGTATTTCAGAATCATCAATATCACAATAATGAAATAGGAGCCTTTTGGTATATCAATGAAACATTTTGACACTTTATAGAATGGAAACAACTTCGTTGGTAATGTAGAACAATACATGTTTTTGGACAACCTCGGAATCTTACTTGACGGAACATGGGTGTTTTCATGCCAAAGAACATCGTTAGAGTATGCTTTACATATCTCGTTGTAGATTCGGATACCAATTCAACAAAGCTTCCTGCCTTTACAAATCACTTATCTACAATAAATGTTTGGCATCTAGTATTAGCAACCCAACACCACAATTCTCTTCCATAATTTCATACAACCAATATTTGCAAAACATTCCAAAAACTAACTTGAACAATAGGTTTATGTGTATATATATATATATATAATCATCATTTCAATACCACATCATCAATACCACATCATCACACCAAATACCTTCACAATTCAACATAATCCAACATCATTTCCCAATCATCTTTCAACAACAATCACATAACATACTTCTTATGCTCACATGCATATATATATATATATATATATATATATATATACATATCCATATAAATAACACCAACATAATTTACATCCTTACCATAAAATGGCCCTTTTGATTTCGAAGTCCTGTTGGCACAAATAAGGGGTGCTTCTCGAAGCCCTCGAGACGGTGAACACAACTACGGAATCAATTTGGATTTTCTACGGTTGAATCACAAGATAATTGGAGTTGAAATTAGGCTAGGGTTTCTTATTTTCAATAATTTGATGATAATTGATGGAGATGAGACTAATTATATGTATATAATGACTAATTTTCGTCCATGAGGTGCTGGAAAATGACCATATTGCCCTTAAAAATTTAAGTAAATCCGAATCTGTCCATGATGGACTGTTTTGACAGACTAAAGTAAATCGGCCATAACTCTTTGCTCTGATATCGGATTTGGGTGAAATTAGTATCGTTGGATATATAATTCAAAGGGATTTCATTTCATATAAAGTAGGACACCCAGTTTGTCCTGTACAAGGAGTTATGATCGTTTGAAGTTGACCCTAAAAATTTATTTTGAGAGGATGAAGTAAAACGAGTATAACTCCTTACTCAGATGTTGGATATGGATGAAACCAATTGCATTGGAAAGAGGACTCAAAGATATTTCTTTTGATAGGTCGCAGATCTCCCAGTTCATTATATTGAGGGAGTTATGATCGTTCAAAGTTGACCCAAAAAACTGGCAGGCCTCAGTAGTTTGTGTGCAGGAAATTTTCCTGCACATTTACTGTTCACAACATCTCGGCCACCGTTTTATAGTTTCGAACGTGCTCGATTATATCCAAAACTTATCCGTTTTTGGAAATCTTTATATCATTGGAAAGATTATTCAATAACCTTCGTATGGAACCATCGACGGGCAAATTCCGGTATAAATAAAATAAAAAATTATCCATATAAATAAGACCAATACACGTACTTGAATATGCTAATACATGTACTTGAATACGGGGTGTTACATCCTTCCCCCCTTTAGGACATTCTTCCTCGAATGTTAGCGTAGTTATTCAACCAAAACAAGTTCAAGTCCACCATTAACATTCACATCATCACATAAATACTATGCATATATAAACCAAAACTTACTTGTTAATGTTCTAACTCCGTTTCTTAAACTTCCTCTTCATCTTTGAACAAATGAGGGTACTTAGATTTCATTGCTTCCTCAGCTTCCCATGTAATCTCTTCCCTTTGTTGATTTCTCCAAAGTACTTTCACCGATGCTACTTCTTTATTTCTCATCTTCTTAACTTGACGATCTAATATAGCAATAGGCATCTCCTCATAGGTAAGATCTTCTATTACTTGCACATCTTCAGTAGAAGTAATAAGGGACGGATCTCTGATGCACTTTCAAAGCATCGATACATGAAATACTGGATGCACTGATGAGAGTTCCTGAGGCAGCTCTAATTCATAAGCAACTTGGCCACATCTTCGAATAATCTTATACGGGCCTATATATCGTGGACTCAACTTTCCTTTCTTGTCAAATCTCATCACCCCTTTCATTGGCGATACCTTCAAAAATACCCAATCGCCTAACGAAAAATCTAGCCCTCTTCTTCTACTATCCGCATATGACTTGTGTCGACTTTGGGCTATTTTCAACCGTTGCTGAATCACCTTGACTTTTTCTATGGCTTGATACACAAGATCCGGTCCGAACATAAGAGTTTCACCCGCTTCGAACCATCCTATTGGTGATCTACACTTCCTCCCATATAAAGCTTCATATGGTGCCATTTTGATACTTGAATGATAGCTATTATTGTAGGCAAACTCAATAAGAGGTAAATGATCATCCCAACTGCCTTTAAAATCTATAACACATGCTCGTAGCATATCTTCAAGTGTTTGAATGGTGCGCTCTGCTTGTCCATCCGTCTGAGGGTGAAAAGCTGTACTCAGATTCACTTGGGTTCCCAAACTCCGTTGGAAAGACTTCCAAAAGTTTGCAGTAAATTGAGTTCCCCGATCTGATATAATAGAAGTTGGCACTCCATGTAATCAAACTATTTCTTTAACATACAGCTTCGAATATTCTTCAACTGCATAAGTGGTCTTAATGGGTAAGAAATGTGCGAATTTAGTAAGCCTATCCACAATCACCCATATAGAATCAAATTTCCGAGCTGTACGAGGCAAACCTGTAACAAAATCCATGTTGATCATGTCCCACTTCCAAATTGGAAGATCTATGCATTGCATATAGCCTCCGGGTTTTTGGTGCTCAACTTTAACTCTTTGACAATTTGGACATTCAGCTACAAATTCTGTAATGCTCTTCTTCATGTCATTCCACCAATACATATCTTTGAAATCTTGATACATTTTGGTTGATCCTGGATAAATGAAATACCTTGAAAAATGTGCCTCTGTCATAATCTTCTTTCTTAGCCCATCTATATCCGGCACACACAATCGGTTTTGGCACTGAAGTACTCCTTCTCGCGTAAGCTCAAATGCCTTGGTCGCACCACTCTGAACGTTTTCCTTAAGCTGTAATAAAATAGGATCTGCATATTGCTTCTCTTTCACTTCAGCTACTAATGAAGATTCCGCAGCATTATGTACGATAAGCTCTTTGTTCGGAGTTTCAAGAAGACGAACTCCTAGACTAGCTAATTGATGAAGATCTTTAATCATCCCTTGCCTTTCTAAAGGTGCCATCATAGCCTTACGACTTAACGCATCAGCTACCACATTTGCTTTCCCTGGATGGTACAAGATATCAACATCATAGTCCTTTAATAGTTCAAGCCATCTCCGCTACCTTAAATTTAGATCCTTCTGATTAAAAATATATTGCAAGCTCTTATGGTCAGTATATATATCAACATGAACCCTATATAAGTAGTGGCGCCATATCTTTAAAGCAAAAATAACTGCTGCCAGCTCAAGATCGTGTGTAGGATAATTTTTCTCATGTGGCCGCAATTGTCTAGAAGCATATGCTATTACCTTACCATGATGCATCAATACACATCCTAAACCAATTCTAGAAGCATCAAAATACACTGTATACCCTTCGGTGCCTTCTGGAAGTACCAACACGGGTGTAGAAATCAACTTGTTCTTTAAATCTTGAAAACTCTTCTCACATGCATCATTCCATTGGAATTTGGATGCTTTATGGGTTAGCTTGGTTAAGGGTGCTGAAATGGAAGAAAAGTCTTTAATAAACCTTCTATAATAACCGGCCAACCCGAGAAAACTATGAATCTCCGTAGGCGTTGTGGGCCTTGGCCAGTTCTTCACAGCTTTTATCTTTTGAGCATCAACCTTTATCCCTTCACTAGATACAATATGACCCAAAAATGCCACCGACTTTAACCAAAACTCACATTTAGAGAACTTTTCATAAAGCTTACAATCACGAAGAGTCTGCAATGCCTGTCGTAAGTGATTGGCATGGTTCTCTTCTGATCTAGAATAAACAAGAATATCATCCATAAAAACTATCACAAATACATCCAGGAATGGCTTAAACACCCTATTCATCAAATCCATAAAAGCTGCGGGTGCATTTGTTAGCCCAAATGACATAACTAGAAACTCGTAATGACCATACCGTGTTCGGAAAGCTGTCTTGGGTATATCCTTCTCTTTGACCCTCACTTGGTGGTAACTTGACCTCAAATCAATCTTAGAAAAGCACTTGGCACCCTGTAACTGATCAAATAAATCATCAATTCTTGGGAGAGGATATTTATTCTTAATAGTCACCTTATTTAATTGTCGATAATCAATACACATCCTCAGCGAGCCATCCTTTTTGCGCACAAATAACACTGGTGCTCCCTAGGGAGACATACTAGGCCTTATGAATTCCTTCTCTCGAAAATCTTTCAATTGCTCTTTCAATTCTCATAATTCTGCTGGGGCCATTCTATACGGAGGAATGGAGATTGGTTGGGTGCCTGGTATTACATCAATACCAAACTCTACTTCTCTTTCAGGAGGCAAACCTGGAAGATCTTCAGGAAATACATCAGGAAATTCATTTACCACCGGAACAACGTGAAGAGTTGGTGGCTCCGCTTTTGTATCCCTTACTCTAACTAAATGATATATGTATCCCTTGGAAATCATTTTTCTCGCTTTGAAATAAGAAATAAATCTACCTCTTGGTGCGCCAATCTTACCTAGCCATTCAATAACTGCTTCATTAGGAAAATGTAAATACATCTTTTTCGTACAACAGTCAATTTTGGCATAACAAGACGCCAATCAATCCATACCCATTATAACATCAAAATCTACCATTTCTAGTTCCACAAGATTGTCCATCGTGTCTGGACCACACACAGTTACTACACAATCTTTATAAACTCTTCTAGCAATAATAGATTCCACAACCGGGGTAGACACTTCCAACAGCTTTTCTAACAATTCGGGGGTTCTTTTGAACTTTCCAGCAACCAAAGGAGTAACATATGATAATGTAGAACCGGGATCAATTAGAGCATATACATCAATTGAAAATATGGACAACGTACCCGTAACCACATCTGGGGAAGCCTCTAGATTCTGTCGATCCGCTAAAGCATAAGTGCGATTCTGAGTCCTGCTGGAACTGGTGACTCTTTTTTATTTCTAGCGTGACCCTCAGGTCATGCGCCCCTACCAGAATAAGATACCGGTGACGATGATGCAACGGCTGATCCCGAAGGTCGTGCTACGCCACCTGCGCCCCTTCGTGGGCATTCTCTCATCATATGCCCCATCATACCGCACCAAAAACAAACATTTGTTCCCATTCTACATAAGCCCATATGATGCTTTCCGCATCGATTACATAGCTCTCGAGAAGGTTTCGATTGGCTCATGTTCCCTTGCCCATGATAACCCACTGATCGCGAACTATGACCCTCACTTCTTTGCCCAAATTGACTGCCTCTGAACCCCTGATGTTGTGGTGGAGCACTAGCTGCAGAATAAGAAAATAATGGCCTAGGTGGTCTAGCAGAAAATTGAGGTCTAAAACCTCCTTGTGGCGCCATAAACTGCCCTATCGATCTGGCCCTCTTAGAAGATCCGCTTTCAAATTCCTGTATTCTTTTTCTTTGCCTCTGATCTTCCATTTTCTGTGCAAATGCTTGGATCCTAGCTATATCCATGTCTTTATTCAGTGCAGCAATAGTACAATCCCTAACCAAATACGGATCCAATCCATTCACATACCGATGAACTCTGTCATCCATAGCAGCTATAACATTAGGAGCATATCTGGACAAGGAATTAAATCGAAGACTATACTCCCTCACACTTGTATTACCCTGCCGAAGATTTAAGAACTGATCCGCACGGGCCTGACGAGTCTCATATGGAAGATAATGATCAATAAATGCATTTTTAAACTCTTTCCAAGTAGCTGGGGGTGCATCAATGCCCCTTGACCATTTCCAGTCTTCATACCAATATATAGCCTCACCTTTGAATCTATACGTGGCTAACTCCACTGTCTCTCTACCCGATACATGCATCACCTCTAGGGTCCTTTGGATCTGATCAATAAAGTCTTGCGGATCTTCATTAAGATCGGATCCGGTAAAGGTAGGCGGATCCATCTTAAGAAAATCTTGCGTCCGAAGACTAGCGACCCTATCGTACTGCTAGAACCCGCGGCAGGAATAGCTTGACCTTGGACTTGCCCAGCAACTATACGAGTTAAAAGTTGCACTGCATTTCTAAGATCTTGATCAACAGCATTAATAGGTGGCTCTGTGGATATAGTTCTCCTCCCCCTTATTTCTTTCGGACTGGGGGAAGTTTCTGATGCATTCTCAGCTGGAGCCTCACTTTGATTAGCTGGTATAGTAGGTGACTTACTAGTCCCCTCTCCGGCAGCCACATCTTGCTTACCGGTATTCTTGTTTCTGGTAAACGGCATCATTACTATAATAAGAGAAACAAACTGATTCAGTGGTCAACTATGACTTCATATACAATATAAGCTCTATCGCACGATCTAAGACATGAAGAAAAGAAACAATTCCTAAATGTCCATAGCCTCCTCTTTATAGATGTGGTGCACAACACACCGATAAACAAGACTCTACATAGACACGGCTTTGTAGACTCACTAGGACGAACCTCTCTGATACCACTTTTGTCACGCCCCAAAATCCCATCGGGCCGGACTGGCACCCGAAGCCGAGAAGGCCCAGGAGAACCTGTTCAAATACTTGTACTTTCACTTACATGTCACCAAAAATTTGGACAACACTTCATTGCATAGAGAAGGGTCTAATTACCTGTATCAGTACAACACGCACAAATATATATATATATATATATATATATATATATATATATAATACTTGGCCGTCGGGGCCACCACATATACAAATATAACATCACTATATAAACTCCCATGACTTTACCCTTCCTTATGTCTACAAAGCCTCTAGGATATACATGACATAACTAGGGTCGGGACAAACCCCCACCTACACATGACTCCTGTACAATAATAAAACATAAGGAACCGACTCGAAAAGCTCTGAAGTAGGCCACCCAGTTCGTCCTGTACAAGGAGTTATGATCGTTTTAAGTTGACCCTAAAAATCTGTTTTGAGAGGCTGAAGTAAAACGAGTATAACTCCTTACTCAGATGTTGGATTTGGATGAAACCAATTGTATTGGAAAGAGAACTCAAAGATATTTCTTTTAATAGGTCGCAGATCTCCCAGTTCATTATATTGAGGGAGTTATGATCGTTCAAAGTTGACCCAAAAAACTGGCAGGCCTCAGTAGTTTGTGTGCAGGAAATTTTCCTGCACATTTACTGTTCACAACATCCCGGCCACCGTTTTATAGTTTCGAACGTGCTCGATTATATCCGAAACTTATCCGTTTTTGGAAATCTTTATATCGTTGGAAAGTTTATTCAATAACCTTCGTATGGAACCATCGACGGGCAAATTCCGGTATAAATAAAATAAAAAATTAATTCCATATAAATAAGACCAATACACGTACTTGAATATGCCAATACATGTACTTGAATACGGGGTGTTACACAAGGCTACACCACTTGCATCACACATAACTTCAAAAGGTAGAGACCAATCGGGTGCTACAATAATAGAGGCTTCAACTAGCTTTCCTTTGAGGCATTCAAATGCCTTCAAGCAATCTTCATCAAAGTAAAACTTTGCCTCCTTCTCCAAAAGTTTGCATAATGGGTTTGCAATCTTGGAGAAGTCTTTAATAAACCTTTGATAAAAACCAGCATGACCGAGAAAACTACGAACCCCCTTCACAGAAATTGGAGGTGGTAGTCTCTCGATAACTTCAATATTGGCTCGATCAACTTCAATTCCCTTTTCAGAGACCTTATGCCCTAGAACAATGCCTTTCTTAACCATAAAATGGCATTTCTCCCAATTTAACACCAGACTGAATTCCACACATCGCTGCAAAACCATACTCAGATTTGCCAAGCTTGACTCAAATGACTCACCTACAATCAAAAAGTCATCCATAAACACCTCCAAGGTGTCTTCAACCATATCAGAGAAAATGGACATCATACTCCGCTGAAAAGTGGCAGGTGCATTACATAGCCCAAATGGCATTCGTTTGAATGCAAAAGTACCATATGGGTATGTGAAAGTGGTCTTCTCCTAATCTTCAGGAGCAATGCAAATCTGATTATATCTGGAATAACCATCCAAGAAACAAAACCATCCCTTTCCTGCCAATCGATCAAGCTTTTGATCCATGAATGGCATTGGGAAGTGGTCCTTTAACGTCCATGAATTTAGCTTCCGGTAATCCATACACACCCTCCACCTTGTGACAGGCCTGAGTGGAATTAGCTCATTCTTCTCATTTGTTACTACTGTCATGCCCCCTTTATTGGGCACACATTGTACAGGACTCACTCATTTACTGTCTGAGATTGGATACACCACCCCTGCATCTAACCACTTTATGATTTCTTTCTTCACCACCTCTTGCATAGGTGGATTCAGACGATGCTGATGCTCAATAGTGGGTACGCAATCTTCCTCGAGCTGAATCTTGTGCATACATATGCCAGGAGGGATACCAATTATATCAGCAATAGTCCAACCAATAGCTCTCTTGTACCTCTTCAGAACAGAGATGAGAGCCTCTACCTGTTGTTCACCTAAATCAGCAGCAATAATAACTGGCAGTGTATTTCCACTACCCAAGAACACATACCTTAGATGATGGGGTAGCTCTTTCAATTCTAGCACCGGTGGCTCTTCAATGGATGGCTTCGCCGGTGGTGAAGGTCGATTTTTAAGGTCAAGGTCTAGCTTCTTGGGGGCATAAGAATACGATCCCATTCCTGTCAAAGTACATATAGTTTCTTCGTACTCTTTAACATCCTCACGATCGACGTTCAAAAGCACAACAACTAATGGCTCAACAGTAAGCTGCTTCTCTAAAGATAATTCCTTCTCATCCTCATAATAAACATCAGCTATAGAGAACACATTCATATCCTTGGGCTGCTTCATTGATTTGCAAACATCAAAACGTACCACTTCAGTATTCATCCAAAATAAAAGCTCATTAGCTCGCAAATCAATAAGCACACTTCCTGTTGCGAGGAAAGGTTGACCCAAGATTATGAGCACATCAAAATCCACCTCGCAATCTAAAATAACAAAGTCTGCAGGAAAAATGAAGGTAGAAACCTTCACTAATACATCATAAAAGATACCAACAGGTCATTTTATTGACCTATCTGCCATTACAAGCCGCATGTTGGTTGGTGTAGGATCGCCCAATCGCAACTGTCTATAGATGTCTAGTGGCATCAAATTAATGCTAGCCCCTAAATCACATAAAGCCTTAGCAAAGTCTAAAGATCCAACCGTGCAAGGAATAGTGAAAGCACCCGGATCTGCCATCTTTTGTACCAGAGACCTCGTGGCAATTGTACTACAATGATGAAAATTTTTTGCCAGTTCATAGATCGCTACCCTTTTCTTTGTCAAAATGTCCTTCATGAATTTAGCGTATCCTGGCATTTGCTCCAGTGCCTCCACCAAAGGCACATTTATAGTCAGCTACTTCAGCATGGTCATGAATTTAATAAAACTGGTGTCATCAGCCTTCTTCTTCAGTCTCTGAGGAAAAGGTGGTGGTGGATTTGGAAGAGCTTTCTCCACCACTTTATTTTTATTTTGCTTCCCATTATCAATATTTTCAGTCTGCTAGCATCTAGGTGTAGTATCATGAACGTTCTCATCCTGATCTTCAACTTCTACAGAATCATCACAATCTGCTTCAATAATATTCTCCTCTATACTATCAGCTACGGGCTTGCCCTTGGATGGATTTTCCAACACTTTACCACTCCTGGTTGTAATAGCCAAACATGATCCATCTTTTTTTGGATTTTGGACCGTGTCACTCGGTAAAGTGCCAGCTTTTCTTTGATTGAATGCCACTGATAGTTGACTCATTTATTGTTCCAGCTCTTTTATTAAAGTGAAATGCGAGTCAACTAATTGATTTATTGAGGACAAATCATTTTTTACCTCAGTTACTCCCGTGTTGGTTGCCTCCACTTCTTTAAACAGTTTAGCCATCATGTCCTCCATGGACATCTTCCCAGAGCTAGGTGCTACAGCTTCATGATTTCCAGAAGGGACATACAAACCGCTCCTGTCATTCTTATTCTTCCAATTCCCTTGGTCTCGGTCCTTGTATCCAGATTTTTCATAATAGTTCCGACCTTGGTTTCCTTGGATATTGCCTCAGAAACCCCCCTGATTATTCAAGTAATTTGCTTCCTCCTCAGAATTGGAGTCATCTCTTCCCTGTGATACAACAGCCTTGACCTTTTCAGTCTTCCTTGATAATAAATGCTTGGTAAAAAGGTCCATTTACGTTTTTATGTGAGCCATATCCTGGTCACATTCCTCTTCTCTTCGTCTCTGTTCTGCCGTCATGCCAATAGATATAGTAGAGCTTGCTACCTCAGAATCCCTGGTATGCCAATCTCTACTCTGCTTTGTCATACGATCCAGCATATCACATGCCTCAATAAAAGTAAGGTCCATGAATGACCCACCCACAGCATTATCTACCACTGGCTTAATCACCGAGTTCAAAGCCCTATATAATATTTCCATCAAGTGGACATTGGTCACCTGATGATTTGGGCACCGCATAAGGTTCTTCTTGAACCTCTCCCATGTTTCGTGGAGAGCTTCAGTTGGAAGCTGTCTGAAATTGCTTATCTCATCTCTTAATTGTGCTCTCTTGGATGGCAGAAAGAATCTTTCTAGGAAAGCTTCTTTTAGTTGCCTCCAATTGGTAATAGAGTCAGGAGTTAGACCATTTAATCATAGAGTTGCCTCTCCAGATAAAGACAATAGAAATAAGCGCAGCCGGATCGCATTTTGTCCAACCCCTGGATGGTCAAACGATTCGCATGTTGAGATAAAATTAATCAGATGCATATTCGGATCATCGCCTGCAAGTCCACCAAATAACCCTTTGAGTTGCAATAGCTGGATCATGGTGCTAGTGATATTGTACTTGGCTTCGGGTTCCAAGGGCGGAGGAATAATAGCCCCTGTGGCACCAGCCCCATCCAAGTCATCATCATCATCATCAAAAGCAACTTGCACAACTCGGCGTTCGGGTCTCATTCTAGCTTGACGATCTTTGTTGACATTCTTGTTCACTGGTGCAACCACATCATCTGCACGCCTTGGATTTAATAACTCATCATCACCCAGGTCCTCATCATCAAGATTTGGTACCCGACCTGGGTTATCAGCATTCTGTTGATTTACTTGCGCAGCTGCCAATGCAGCTAATCTATCCTGCTCTTGTTGAGTAGCCATCCTTTCAAGGTCTCGTTGCGCATCCATTCTGCCGATGAGATGTGGTTCAGGATTTATAGGTAATAATGGGTGACCAGAACTTCGTGTATTTGGCATGCACTCCACTAAACCTGAACAAAATAAAAACAACAAACAAAAAGTAAAATTTGAGAATCTTTGACCAAAGGGTCTATTAACTATCACAAACTTAGTTGACAACCGTATTCCCCGGCAACGGCGCCAAAATTTGATACGCCCAAATTACAACTCTCGTTAGAAAGTGCAAGCGGTCACTGTCAAATATAGAACTCAACTGGGTTGGGTGTCGAATCCCACAGGGAATACTATGATCACTAAGTATTGCGATTATTATTAGACTGTTGGTCGAAAGTTCCAAGGTAAGGGGGGTTTTAGTTTAGGTGCACAATAATATTATCAGTGTAACGATGAGATGATATATGTAATAATATTTGATCACAGAGAATGACAAGTTAGGGTTATGTCCACCTTGTAGCTTCTACTTCTCTATTAACTATGAGTAATACAGATTTTATACATGCATGCACTTATAGAGAGACGTATTCTAATTCTAAATCCAAGTGTTTTTCAACCATCAAGGATTTATTCACCTTAGTTCTCTCGAATCCAAAGTGTACAACCAATTGTACGAACTCTCCAAGAAGTTAATCTTGCTAAGGCATTAACGTGTAAAATAGAGGTTGGAAACCCTATTTTTTTGTCACACTCTATTTTCCAAATAGTAACTTTTCTATCGAACAAGTTATTGCTATAATGGCGCATTCCCTATGTTTGCAACCACGAGAATTCAATCAAAACGAAGAGAGTAATGATATAAGTGGCGTGACATATCATAAATTCAAAAACCCATAGCAATAGAGAGTATACTACAAGGTTTCCATAACCCAAAGAAATAAGCTTAGCTACTCATGAATAAAACAAAAATCAAAATAGAAATCTTCATCATACCAAAACTTAGAACTATCTTGGTAATAAAGATGACTAGCGAAAATAAGAGAGAAACGCGTTTCTCTCCCTCTGTCCTCAAGCTACGCTCCTCTTCTTGTTTTCAAAATAATACCGAATTTCAATAATCCCTAAAAATTCAGCAATAATGCTTTTAATAACATCCTTCTCTAATAAATTGCTACTGCATCCTTAACTATTTAAAAATATTGAGTTTGCCTGGGAAAAAGTTCCCATACATCACATTCAGTCCAAAAGCTGCTTTCCTTTTTATGTGAAGTTTTCCTTTGTTGTCCACAGGTCCCCAAAGTGCTGAAATCTTCCTCATTAGTACCTGAAAAGCATGCTAATCACATAGGTCAGCTCACTTAACTAAAAACAGACTAAAAGTGCAAGAATTATGTATTTTATCCTCAAAAATTATCTAAAACATGGGTAAGTTATGGTGCTTAGACGAATAAATACGCCCAACATCAGTCCCAGATTATTCAATCAAGGTATTAGTACCCTAGTCCTAGATTAATCAATTAAGGTATTAGTCTAACAAATGAGGTAGTAAGAATTGGTTCGTCTCAGAGTGATCGATCGATGACTCTTGTCGGGAGGAATGCAGTACCGTCTCATCTTGGAATTGCCAAAAAACTCAATGAAGTTGTACTTGACCCTTTATGCTCATTCATCCATCCCTAATTCCACCTAGATCAATGTAGGTACTATTATTAATCTTAACATTAAGTTAATGAAAACACATTTCAACTCAAAGTGATCGATCAATGACTCAAGTCGGGATGAACGCAATACTAACACCATGCAAATGTAACGACTCAATTGGATTTGTAATTGACCCTGTGAGATTATTCATTCATCCCTCTTTCCACCTAGATCGATGTAGGTACTATTATTAATCTTAACATTAAGTTAATGAGAAGCTCATTCTTTCATCCCTAGTTCATCCTAAATCAATTGTAATGAAATCCATTGCAACAAACAACTGAGCTGTTGGAGAATTTCAAATAGATAACAATATCTATTGCAACATATGACATTTTTTATTTAATTACCAAATAGACATTTGCATTTGTTATGACGGATGACTGAGCTGTTGGAAATTTTCAAACAGATATTGATATCTGTTGTAACAGATGACGTTTCTGATTTAGTTATCAAATGACATTTCCTTCTGTTGTCATAGATGACTGAGCTATTGAGATTTCTCAAACAGATATCTAAATTTGTTGCAACAGATGGCTTATCTATTTGAAAATCTTTTTATTTTTTTTAATTTTAAAGCAAACTACTGTCCGAGTAGATAAAGTAGTAGTACTACTAAAGGCGGTAAAAAATGTTTCTTGGATAACTCAAAAATCTCATTGAGTAGTTTTGTCTTGTCTTTTCAATGTCACCCGTTTTCTTCCTCGTGCCTCTCAAATTATTAGTGAATATTAATTAATGAATATTGAAACCCCTAATACTTCTTCCTTTTCATATTGACTTGGCATTCCCATCAAGAAAATATTAATTAGGGGTTTATTTTACCACCAAAATAGCCTTATTAATTATGCTTTGTAAATATAAATTTGAATAAATACACTTTGTTTAGTCATTTAATATTAAGGGTAGTACATCTAGAAATTAGAATTATCTCACCTCTCCCCTCCTCTCCTTCAACCCTAAATCTCTCATCTTTTTTCTTTCTATCCTCTTTAAGGTTATCATAGCCTTTTTTTCTCTTCTCTTTCTAAAAAATTTTCGTTCGAATCTAAACCGATCGATATCCATATCTTATATTCCTCGACTGAAATTGCTATTTTGACCCCCTTTTGACATTGTATGATATGATTCACTATTGCTCTTTCATTCTCGTCTTCTTATTGCAACTTTATTTACATCTTTTTGTTTATTTAATTACCATTTTCCCATATCATATTTATTTGAAAAATTTGAAGGAACTTTTAATTGTTGAATAAACATACCGAGAATTTTTATTATAAGATGCAAAAAAAGTCATCTGTTGGGTGAAGTTTAAAAGCCTTGTTGGCAGTATCATTTTTTTTATGTATTTTTTTTGTTTCTTTGTTGTTGATGCTGTTATTGATGTTGTTGGTGGGGCTGACATTGTTGGAACTTGTGGTGTGTTGTTTTTGGTGGGTTTGCCATTGTTGAAACTTGTGGTGTGGTATGGTTTAGACGGTGGGTGCTTCTTAGCTTAAAAATAGTGGAGTCCGAACAATCAACAAGGAGTAAGGAAGAAAAAAGTAAAAAGTTTAAAGTGAATAAGAAGAGAAGAGTTGGTTACCAAAATTTAAAAAATATGTGCTGAGTAGGAATTGAACTCAAGACCAAAAGAAATAAATAACCTTAAGCACCCATAAACAACAACTAGGATAACCAAACAACTCTTACTATGGGTTCTCACTGATTAGATTATATACGTTTTTTCTTTATTTCCACATACATATATAAAGTTCGAACGAGTTCAGTATGTGCTCGCGCACCCGGAGGACTCCATGTGGGTCTGTCCCTTATTGTTGATGGTGTTGGAACATAGGATGTATGCTTCTTTATAGTTGATGATGTTGTTGGAACAAATATTGTTGTTTTCTTTGTTGTTGATGTTTTTTATTTGTTGTTTGTAGTTTATGCTATTGTTGATGTTGCAACAGATGGAGAAACTGATGGAACAAATCAAACCACCAGCAAGGCTGCAATGTATTCCAACAGACTCCATATCTGTTGGATCAAACTCCATATCTGATGCAACAGACTTCACATCTGATGCAAACTATCCGGGATTTATGTGTTGTGTGTGTTACTTAAATAAAATTGGTGACTTTATTAATATGTAAATTAAAAAAATGGCTCTAAATACAACATTTTATCTTTTTATTGTATTTTCGAAAGAAACAGATTGGTAATCTGTTGCAAAATATATTCCACCTGTCAGATAACTTACAACATATGGATAGTCTGTTGCAACAGATGTATATATCAGTTTGCTTTTCCATCACCTGTAGAGTCTGTTGCAACTTGCTAATCATCTGTTTATTCACTTTCATCGAGAGCAATAGATTTTTCTAAACACTTCTCGGCCAAACTCAATTTTTGCTCTTGGACTACTTCTCTTTTTTTCTTGGCATCCTTCAAGCTAGCCTCCAAATTCAATTTTTTCCCTCAATCCAATATCAAAAATTTAGTTTGGTTGAAGGATGCAAAGAAAAAAAGAGAAGCAATCCAAGAGCAAAAATTGAATTTGGCCAAGAAGTGTTTAGAAAAATCGATTTCTCTCAATGAAATTGAATAAACAAATGACTAGCAAGTTGCAACAGACGCCACAGCTAAAGGAAAAGCAAATTGATATATCCATCTGTTGCAACAGATTGTCCATATGTTGCAACAGATTGTCCATATGTTGTAAGTTATCTGACAAGTAGAATATATTTTGCAACAGATTACCAATCTTTATCTTTCGGAAATACAACAAAAAGATAAAATGTTATATTTAGATCCGTTTTTTTCTAATTTACTTATTAATAAAGTCACCAGTAATATTTAAGTAACACACACAACACATAAATCCTAGATAGTTTCAGCAATATTGCATTAAATTCAGGATAGTTTGCTAATTACATTTTTTTCTCAGAATTTTGAATTGTGATACATATGTTAAACAGTGATACATATAGCATATGTATCACTAGTAAATATGAATCCGAGATTTTATGTAATTTTGTAAAACATTAAGGGATATTGTGTAATATGGTGTCTTAAATATGGGATTTGTGTAATTTTTCCTTTTAAGGGATATGGACAGTCGTGACTTTTTGTTTGACTAAGTCCAGTCCCTTCCAATTCTCAATCATTTTATAAATAGGTCCCTCCGTCCTCCTCACTCACTCTCGTTCATTCTACTATATTTACAATACTAATATGTTAGATCCAGATTCATACAAGAAGGTTCGTATCGAGTCCTTGCAGGAATTTCAAAGACTGTTTGATAACTCCAGAGGGATTTGACTGACTTTCGAGCAAGGCTGAGGAGGGCCCTGCTGCTGCCGGATGAAAATTGTCAGGTTGATAATAATAACAGTAATAATAATAATTAGGTTATGTTTTTCCTTTCTTTTAGCGTATGTATTTTCCTTTTTTATATCCGATCTACCTATAAGGGATTCAAAAAAATACATGTATATGTTTGGTTTGGTTTGATCGATTTTAAATTTTTAATTCTTATTCAATATTTAATTATCATTCTATTTATTCCCTATGCAAAACATGTCAGCGGTTGGAGTTAGGGATGCGGTCATGATGCGAAATTCTCCTAAAAATGGTTCGTTAATAAATAATAAGGAACTAAATGATATTATAATCGTAAAAGAAAGATTACTTAATTTTAAAAAAGTCACAACATTGGATTAATTTAATTAAGATATATATATGATGATATGATTTTTAAGAAAAAAGTTAATGAATAGTCGTGACTGTGACTTTTGTCTAAACACATTCAACAAACAAACAAAACTAAAAAATGCTTCTGATGCATCAAATTCCTCATCTGTTGCGACTTATGAATCAGTTAGAAGAAATAAAAAAAGCTCCTTAAATAGATGGTCGATTTATAACAACAGATGGTATATCTGTTGAAGCAGATGGGTTATCTAATGCAACAGATATACAATTTGTTTCCATAACTCAATTAATAAAAATGGTTATTAAAGAAATAGAAAGATTAAGTCACCACCAGCTTGATTTAATTAAGTCATTTCTTTTCACAGAAAAAAATAAGGAAATAAATGATAAACACAACTTAAACCGTAAAATACTCACCAGAAATATTTCTTTTTTTTAAATCTTCTTTATTAATTTATGTAATTAAAAAGTCAAAAAAATTGGATGTCATGAAGATATTTTTTTTTAAAAAATATATATATATTATATGCTGCAACAAATATATTATCTGATGCAACAGTTGAACTATTTGTTGCAACGGATGATATATCTATTGTAATAGATGATTTATCTGATGCAACAGATTTATAATATGTTGTGTAACTCAGTGTAAAAAATAAACGGTTGCTGGAAAGAACTAATTATTTTAATAATTATAAAGCTAAGTTTCAAGCTGAAAAGTCATGACCTATCATAATATTGATTAATTTAATTAAGTCATAACTTTTTACAGTAATCAAGAATGTCATTAATAAATGGAGGTGAACAGTTGTGCCTTTAAATCTGCTTTATTAATTTATATAATTAAAAAGTCAAAAAATTTGGATGTCATGAAGATAATATATATTTTTTAAAAAATATATATATTATATGTTGCAACAGATATATTATCTGATGCAACAAGTTATCTATTTATTGCAAATCATGATATATCTTTTGTAACAGATGATTTATCTGATGCAACAAATATATTATCTGTTGTCCAAGTCGGTGTAAAAAAAATGGTTCCTAAAAAGAACTAATTATTAATAATAATAATGCTGAAAAGTAGTGACCTATCATAATATTGATTAATTTAATTAAGTCATGACTTTTTACAGTAATCAAGAATGTCATTAATAAATGGAGGTAAACAGTTGTGCCTTTAAATCTGCTTTACTAATTTATATAATTAAAAAGTCAAAAAATTTGAATGTCATGAAGATAATATATATATTTTTTAAAATATATATATTATATGTTGTAACAGATATATTATTTGATGCAACAGGTTAACTATTTGTTGCAAATCATGATATATCTGTTGTAACAGATGATTTATCTGATGCAACAGATATATTATCTGTTGTCCAAAACAGTGTAAAAAAAAGGGTTCCTAGAAAGAACTAATTATTAATAATAATAAAGCTGAAAAGTCATGACTTATCATAATATTGATTAATTTAATTAAGCCATAACTTTTTACAGTAATCAAGAATGTCATTAATAAATGGAGGTGAACAGTTGCGATTTTTTGCCTAACTCATTCAAGTTCAATCCTCTATAAATAGGTCCCTCCTTACTCAATCATTCGTTCTACTATACACAATTTATTCCTCGCTTTTGTTACACCTTCAACTACTTTCTCTTCAAGGACTTGATAGCTTTTTCCTGTCTCTGGTAAGTTTTTTTCTTGATTTTTGTGTAAATATACGTTGTATTACATTACATTACATTCAAATTCTTTCTTTTCTTTACTTTTGTGTTTACGTGTGTATTTTGTCAACTTATGCATTTTTTAGATATGGCTGATCCGGTGTGGAATGTCGCTATTTTACGAGACTCCATGAGGGAACTGCAGAAGGAGGTTCATGACCTGCATTGGGAGTTGGCCGCCATCAGAGTAAGGATGCTGCGGGAGATCCGCAGGCTGTTGAGGGTGCGGTGCGGCTGCTGCCCTTTGAAGATTGACCGCCTGGCCATACAAATAATAATGATGTTAATAATGACGATAATAATAATTAAGCTTTTTTTTCTGTTATCTATGTATTTTTTTTTTTTGTTTTATAAAAAATTATGTTTGACGCACTTGACTTTTTATTTCTTATTTAATTTTCGTGCTGTCTATTTCTATTTTTAACGAATGACATGTCTACAATTAGGGTATAATTTGATTCCAGTATCAATAACAAGAACATATGAACTATCTGTTAGGTTTTGTGTGTGACAGGAGTTGTATTTTGTTGTTCAAAACATATTAGTAATCTGATGAAACAGATTATTTATCTATTGAAACAGATTACTAATCTGTTGCAACAGAATACCCATCTATTCGATTCATAATCATATTACGGGCATCTACAACCCTTAAACATGAATCCAACATGAGTCTATTGTTACAACAAAACATTTATCTGGTGCCGCAAATAATGGATATGTTTAAACAGATTTCTTAAACCATAATGAAGTAATTGTCACCTCTATTCAATTATTAAGACTTGTGTCACCTACACCTCATTTTAAAACTCTTTTGTAACCTGTGGCCCAAACCCCAAGAAATATCCATGATGTATAATTTATTAATTTTATTCGAACACTGATTGTTAACAAATAATACCACGCGTAGTTTGTTACGTCATCTCCAAAAGGATAAGTTGCGTTGGAATTGATAAAGTTTCGTGGAGTTTATAATTGCATAAAAGGAGTCAAAGTAATGGCTACGGCGTGTTGAGGGACTTCTTCGACGGTCCCTATACGCTCGACCTGCCGGCCCGCTATTTTAAGAAAGCGACACAATTGGACTTTTCTACTTTCTTTTTCTATCTCTGTAAATAAAATATAGCTACTAAGATTAAGAACAATGAGGTACAATTGAGCTCTCGTTTGAACCCTTCATGTGCTTGCCTTATTAGCTTATACCTAATTTAATAAAACTGATTACAGACAAATTAATTTAATACTTTGTAATGTCAAACAAGAATCTTAATTTATTCTCGACTTATATTAGATGTATTTGTTTACTATTTCAAAGCCATAAAATGGACTTTCTAGTGAGTCTTTTGCATCGAAAGTGCATGCATGATTCCTAAGTGATACAATTTTAATTCATAATCATTCAATTTATCAAGAAAGATTATCTTTTTATAAAATTATCCATCATTAATGAACTTATGAAATATGAATCTTTCTATCAAAGAAATTCATCATTTCTTTCATAATTTTCTTAATAAACAAACATATATGTATCGAATAACAGACAAAATTATCACTAAATTCTCTTGAAATAATACATAACCCGTGGGTTGCAATTGTAATGCCCTATTCTTTAGGTTATATTTTTTAAGTGTAGAATGACACCGTAAAAATTGAAGAATCATTTGAAGAATCCATCTTCTTAAATTATTGAATTCAAGAAAATATTTTTGAATTCAAGAATCCATTTTCTTTGCACTATTAAATTCAAGAATAATAAATAATAGTATAAAAACTAATAACCTAATGTTGCGAACAACAATAATATACTCAAAAAATTCTCACAACAAACACAAATATAATTGAAATTAAACAAGAAAATGATTCAGTCACATACACTTATTAAAAATAATTCATCAATCATTATTTTTCTGACCACTCTGAGTTCTGAAAGAAGAAAACAATAATGCACAAAGAGCGTCTCAATAAAATTAGTGGAGTAAAACAAAAAATTTAATGAAAAACTATAGATACACTTAAAAAATAATAAATTACCGTCGTCCTTTTTATTTTACATAGTTATTTCTAATATAGTGTTCTTAATTGCATAAACATCTTAGTCAAACATAGTAATGTAAAATTAAGGAGTTATTCTACTTATTAAGAAGCTAGTGAGTTATTCTAGTTTTAAGATATTAGTGATATGTTTGCAATGCAGTACCTTGTATTTTATTGTAAAAACTTTATTTATTAATAAGAAAATTTAAGTTCTGAGATATTTTTGGTAAAAGATAGTAAAACTTCTCTAAATTAATATTGTCGTGATAATAAAATATTATTATTTGTAGAGATATTTAATTGATAAATTAATATTTATTAATTTAAAGAGTGTTTTTGAGGTTCAATGAATGTTAATTTTGATTATATCAAAATCATTGTATCGTAATAATTTATGTATCATATTTATTGAACTACTGTAAAAAATAACTTCATTATACATAAATTAAAGTACATGATATCAATACTGTAAAATTTGTTTGGGGAAATTTAAATGAACCCACTTGTGAAAACGACATTTATGAACTTGATGTCATGATTAATAATCTCAATTACCATAATAATCTCCTTCAAACCCAGGAAAGCCCCTGGCCCAAATGGAATTCATCCCTTCCCCTACCAAAAATATTAGGATACTCTAGGGACTCATGTCATCAAATTCTGCATTGATACCTTTCAATCTTGTACCATGGGAACGAAAGTCAACACTACCTAACTTTGTCTTATTCCAAAATACAGCAATGCCTCAAACCTCAAAAACTTCATACCCATAGGCCTTTGCAATACCCAGTACAAGATCATCACCAAAATCATTGCAAACAGACTCAAGTCTCATCTTGATTCTATCATCAGCCCTAGCCAAGCTAGTTTTCTTCCGAACAGAAGAACCTCTGACAATGCTATAAGTATAAGTGTTGATTTCCCACTTTAGGAAAAGGAAAGGGAAAAGAAGCAGCATGATTGCATAAAAGGAGTCAAAGTAATGGCTACGGCGTGTTGAGGGACTTCTTCGACGGGCCCTATACGCTCGACCTGCCGGCCCGCTATTTTAAGAAAGCGACACAATTGGACTTTTCTAATTTCTTTTTCTATCTCTGTAAATAAAATATAGCTACTAAGATTAAGAACAATGAGGTACAATTGAGCTCTCGTTTGAACCCTTCATGTGCTTGCCTTATTAGCTTATACCTAATTTAATAAAGCTGATTACAGACAAATTAATTTAATACTTTGTAATGTCAAACAAGAATCTTAATTTATTCTCGACTTATATTAGATGTATTTCTTTGGATAACCACATCTGAGCCTATACCTTTCGAGTGCTTATATGCACTATTCCTCTTTTGGCCTACCTCATTGAGCGCACTAAATACGTACAAGTTGCGAATGAAGATTCAAGATCAGAGGCGTCAAAGGCGAAGAACGTATAGCCCCAGGAGAACAAAAATAAAAGACACCTTCAAAGAAGAAGGAACGAAAAACCCCATTAAAAAAAAACTCCAACAAAGATGGAGAATCTTCATAAAAAAAATTAATAAAAAAATACTTTTATCAAAAAGAAAAGGGGAAAAGCTCCGGCACAAGATTCAAACAAAGTCGAAACAAATACACAACAAGAAAGATCGAGCGTCAAACCGCAATAAAAAGCACGGAAACAGTGCAGTGCTCATTGAGAAATTAGTCACTTACATCCCAAATGAATATCCTACCCATCCCTAAGCTAGCACTACAAGCCAACAACAAATCCTACTTGATTACATTCTGAGTGTTCTCACATTAGTGGATACTTACATGATTGTCAAGCTTATGGTATCTCATTGCATGCGTTGAATATCTTTCTCAGTGTGAGTGATTCTTGAATGTTCTCAAATATGAACTCTTTTATTATGAATGTATTAGGACTTTAGTTGTGGCAAGGGCACTTGAAACATGACGATAAGAAGAATTTTAAATCCTTAATTGAGGTCAGATAAGCAGACCTTATCAAAGCTTAAGTATATTTTAAGGACTATTTGAAACTATAGGAATCACTTCTAAGTTGATCTCAATTTTTCTCGAAAGTTAATTAGAGATAATTTGATCAGAATGCTAATTGTTGGTACCAATTGAAGTCAAGAAATGAATTGATTTCATTCTTTCATTATCTAGATATTTACAAAGCATACTCCAAAAAAAAAATTGTGAACTACGTTAGACCTGATTCTTGCTACGAAGATACGTAGGCAATTCTATGATAGGGTTCGGTCTCGCTGAATAAAAATTTTTACATTCCTAAAAGGTATAACACTGGGACATTTTTTTTTTGAGAAAAGAAATAAAAAAAATCAAAGTTCCTCTCATCCACACTAGATAATAAAAATATCTCACTTTCCTCAATAGATAAAACATCTCCTAAGTACTCTTTAGGGAACAAAACTCCCTAATTTCCTTTCGTATTCATAGGGTGTCATTCCCTAGTTGACATTTTATTTGTCTTCATAGGGTGTCATCCCCTAGTTTACATCTTATTTGTCTTCATAGGGCGCCATCTCCTAGTTAACATTTTATTTCGTCATCGTAGAGCGTCATCACCTAGTTGACATCTTATTCGTCTTCATAAGGCACAATCCCCTAGTTGACATTTTATTTCGTCTTCATAGGGCTCCATCCCCTAGTTGACATCTTATCTCGTCTTCATAGGGCGCCATCCCCTAGTTGACATCTTATTCGTCTTCATAAGTCACAATCCCCTAGTTGACATTTTATTTCGTCTTCATAGGGCTCCATCCCCTAGTTGACATCTTATCTCATCTTCATAGGGCGCCATCCCCTAGTTGACATCTTATTCATCTTTATAGGGCGTCATCCCCTAGTTGACATCTTATCTCATCTTCATAGGGCGCCATCCCCTAGTTTACATCTTATTTTATCTTCATAGGGCGTCATTCCCTAGTTGACATCTTATCTCATCTTCATAGGGCATCATCCCTAATTGATATCTTATTTCATCTTCATAGGGCTCCATCTCCTAGTCGATATCTTATTTCTTCTTCATGGGGCGCCATCCCCTAGTTGACATTTTATTTCATTTTCATAGGGCACCATCCCCTAGTTGACATCTTATTCGTCTTCATAGGGCGCCATCTCCTAGATGACATTTTATTTCGTCTTCATAGGGCGCCATCCCCTAGTTGACATCTTATCTCGTCTTCATAGAGCTCCATCTCCTAGTTTACATCTTATTTCATCTTCATAGGGAGTCATCCCCTAGTCGACATCTTATTTCGTCTTCATAGAGCACTATCCCCTAGTTGATATTTTATTTCATCTTCATAGGGCACCATCCCCTAGTTGACATTTCATTCGTCTTTATAGGGCGCCATCCCCTAGTTGACATTTTATTTTGTCTTCATAGGGCGCCATCCCCTAGTTGACATCTTATCTCGTCTTTATAGGGCGTCATTCTCTAGTTGACATCTTATTCATCTTCATAGGGCGTCATCCCCTACTTGACATCTTATTTCGTCTTCATAGGGTGCCATCCCCTAGTTGACATTTTATTTCGTATTCATAGGGCACCATCCCCTAGTTGATATCTTACTCATCTTCCCAAGGAACCATCCCCTAGTGGACATCTTAATTCGTCTTTATAGGGCGCCATCCCCTAGTTGACATCTTATTTCATCTTCAAAGAGCGTCATCCCCTAATTGACATCTTATTTCGTCATCATAGGGCGTCATCCCCTAGTTGACATCTTATCTCGTCTTCATAGGGCGCCTGTAAGACCCCGTAAAAATCCTAAGTCAAATTCAGCTCCTTATGGCTTGATAAGGAAATCCAACACTTAGAAGAATTTTGCTAAGTGTTAGAAACACTTAGTTTCATCTTATACCTCCGAACTTCAGAGATTTATTTGACGACCTTTCCGATCTCCGTTTTTAGATTTTCTAGTTGCATTGTGATTAGGAAAGTCAAGAGTACATCTCGAGTGAGTTTCGGAATATTTGGAATCCATTTAGGGCGTGTTTGGATTTCAAAACAGAAGCACCATGCGATTTGCATGCGTCGCATGCTCTATACAATGTTCCAGAAATTTTCAGCATTTCTGGGTCAACTTCAAACGATCATAACTTCTTGAATATTTTGAACTGTAAGAGCTGCTATATATCGATGAAAATCTCTTTGAGTCCTATTTCCAATGCAATTGGTTTCATCCAATTTAAACATCAGAGCAAAGAGTTATGATCAATTTACTTCAGCCTATCATCCTGAAAACAACATAGGACAGCTGTGTCTTTCTCTCTTTCTCTAGGGGTATTTTAGTCTTTTTACCATCCTATATATATATGCTCAACATGGAATTAAGCCTTATTTAGAGCAGAATATACTCCCCTTTTCTCAAATTCTCTCAAAAATTATCAAGAACAAGGGTTCAATTGGGGGTTTCAAGATTCAAGCCAATTTCACCATTAACTTTCATGGATAATCAATCTAAGGTATGCATAGTGTTCATTCATGAATTCTTTACATCCACGGAGCTCAAGAATCAAGTTTTAAGTTATGTATCATGAATATTTTGTTGTGGGATATTTATAATCATGTTGTTGATGTTAAATTGAGTTTTAATTCCATGAGTTATTTCAAGAATCATGAAAACTAATTTATTTGTGGTATTATTCATATGAGATTTATGTTGAGTTCTTGGGATTTGCAAGTTGGATGTTATACCCATATTATTGATATATGTGAATTGATGAATGAAATATCCATGTTTCCCATGTGTGTTGAATCATGACCATCATATGTTGAAAACCTTGAGATGTGAATTGGTGGTTATGGTCATGAATTGAGAGCATGTTATATATGCCTAAGTATAAAATCATGCCTTTCATGTGTTTGTGAACATGTTCAAGTGAATGAATTGTACCTTGTGATCCATTGGTGATCTAAAAATGAATTCTTGTTAATACTACGTGATCTAAATGATTTTCATATTGATGCTATGTCTTGCAAGTCTTTGACAAATTTTTCATGAAAGTTAAGTAATGAAACTACATTATGTTAGTATGTATACAAGTTCATGTCATGCAAGTGAAATTAAAATTGTGAAATTATGATATGTTAGGATACATTCCTATTCATGTACAAGATTATGATTATCAAGTGCTTTCATGAAATCCCCAACTTGTGGTATTATGAATTGCGGACTTTAGTCCTATGATCAAGAATTTTCATGATGTGTCAGTTTCCTTCCATCGAGTCCTAGGGGTACTTGAACTCGAAAAATATAGCTGGGTGCCTAGAGCCATGTCATGTTTTCATGATACTCTCAGTCAAACTATGTTCAGTAGACTTCAGTCAGTCTCATGACTCAGGAAAACTCATGTAAAGGTAGTATCAGTTCAGTTTTACTCAGTACTCAGTAATCTACGTAATCTCAGTAATATTTCGTCAGTCTATGGAATTTAGTAAATCTCAGTTTTAGTACAGTTTAGTTCAGTATTCAGTTTAGATATCAGTAAACTCAGTCAGCTAACAGAACTCAGTAGCATTTAGTCAGTTAACAGAATTCAGTAGTGTTCCGCTAGTCATCGAAACTCAATAAACTCAGTCCATGTTCAGTTCAGTTAAACATAACAATCAGTAATAGTTCAGTTAATTCTAGTATGAATTAGGAAATTAGTTTAGTATAATCAGTTCAGTGTCATTCAGTTGGGAGTAGGATTCAGCACCGAGCGAACCTAAGGATGGGAACTCACCTGCCAGTAGAGGGTATGATTCTTAGAAGCAGTCCTTGCATTCTAGAACTATGTAGACAACATAGGTTGAGACATCAATACCTTTCAGTTGAGGGTAGATGAGGTGGCTTAACCTGTCAGATGAGGGTTCCCACCGTTCTCATTAGAGTATCTGCAAGATGAGGGTCTTTCACAGCTTGTCCTTACCAGTGGCGCAGTATTTATGCCCTTCCAATTAGGGCAGAAATTAGACCCCAGCTTAGCTATTATAGCGTGTTTGGGGCATGTCAGTTAGATAACTACTTCCCACAGTTTCAGTATCGGTCTCAGTAAAAGAACTTAGATAGTTCTTTAAGATATTAGGACTGACAGATACAGTCAACTCAGATACAGTACGGAACTTAGCTAGTTCCATCAGATTCAAGACTGTCAGATACAGTCATTCATGTTATCAGTTATTAGAACTCATGTTATCAGATATATCAGTTATCAAAATTCAGTTATCAATCATGATATGTTATCAGTAAATACATGTCATCAGTATTCATACCCAGTAGTTATGTTATCACGAACTCAGTTTTAGGACTGTTATATACGGTCAATCAGATCAGTTCTTCATAATTAGAACTATCAGAAATAGTTATTTTCTTTATCAGTAATATAACATCAGTTCATCTTTATTCAGTAAACTCAGTTGTCAATAAATCAGTACACAGAATTCAGTATCCAGTACTAGTACAGTTTCAGTTACAGTTATTATGTATTTATGCATGTATT
The DNA here is from genome assembly GCA_030864225.1 of Capsicum baccatum var. pendulum. Taxonomy (NCBI): domain Eukaryota; kingdom Viridiplantae; phylum Streptophyta; class Magnoliopsida; order Solanales; family Solanaceae; genus Capsicum; species Capsicum baccatum. The sequence goes on from CM061550.1 coordinate 81,995,370, forward strand.
CTCACGTTCATGTTATTCAGTATTGTTCATACATATGAACCCCATGAATTCAGCCTACCTCACTTGCATACCAGTACATTCAAAGTGCTGATGCATACTTTTCTCGCGTTATGATGTCTTATACTATAGGTTTGGACGCACGGGATCCAGAGCTCCCTTAGCAATTTCAGAGTCAGCCAGCAACAGTAATTAACAGTGAGTCCTTATCCTTCAAGGACAATTATGTTATTATTCATATCACTATTTAAATTTTTAGTTTATTTAAGTAGATGGAGTTAGTGGGGAACATGTCCCCTCATCTCCTTATTCAGTTTAATTTAGAGGTTTTTAGACTACAGCATATCAGACAATTATTTCAGACTTATGTTGGTATTGTCATACCATTTTTAGATATTATTTTATCAGATGTTTATTCAGATTTGAACTTTATGGCCTTACAGTATTATGTGTTTGCATATTTTACAGTATGGTTATTTAGTGCTCAGGTACAGATATAAGTCATGGGTTAGCTTGTGGTCCTTCAGGGTCATGGGTACCTGTAGCATTTCGGTTTAGAAAATTGAGGCGTTACAGCGCCATCCCCTAGTTGACATCTTATTTCGTCTTCATAGGGCGTCATTCCCTAGTTGACATCTTATCTCGTCTTCATAGGACGTCATCCCTTAGTTGACATCTTATTCGTCTTCATAGGGCGCCATCCCCTAGTTGACATCTTATCTTATCTTCATAAGGCTTCATCCCCTAGTTGACATCTTATCTCATCTTCATAGGGTTCCATCCCCTAGTTGACATCGTATTCGTCTTCATAGGGCGCCATCCCCTAGTTGACATCTTATTCATCTTCATAGGGCGTCATTCCCTAGTTGACATCTTATTCGTCTTCATAGGGAATCATTCCCTAGTGGACATCTTATTTCATCTTCACAGGGCGTCATTCCATAGTTGATATTTCCTTTCATCTTTATAGAGTGTCATCCCCTAGTTGACATCTTATTTGTCTTCATAGGGCACCATCCCCTAGTTGATATCTTATTCGTCTTCATAGGGCGTCATCCCCTAGTTTATATTTTATCTCGTCTTCATAGGGCGCCATCCCCTAGTTGACATCTTATTCGTCTTCATAGGGTGCCATCCCCTAGTTGACATTTCATTTCGTCTTCATAGGGCGTCATCCCCTAGTTGACATCTTATCTCGTCTTCATAGGGTGTCATCCCCTAGTTGACATCTTATTTGTCTTCATAGGGCGCCATCCCCTAGTTGACATCTTATTTCATATTCATAGGGCCCCATCCCCTAGTTGTAGACACCTAATTTTGTCTCTCTCGAAGTCCAATTTTTTTCATTTTTAGCTCACCTTACTTTATTCCCTCAACCATATAATCATCCCTCCATAAAATGACAAAAATAACAACCCCTAACTAATTTCATTTTTATTCTAACAACTCATCCAATGAAACAAGACACCTCATCACCCCACATGACCTCACTCATCCTCACCTTTCTTGGACACAAAGAAAAATAAAGAATAAGCATACATTAAGATAAAAGGGGCCCACATGGAATAATTTTTTAGAACATAGATATAGGGGAGAACCATCATGGATCATCTCATCTTCTCTAATTGGGACTCCACTTACACTTGAACACACACAGAATTGAGACCCCATTCTCCATTAACAACAAAATCCATAAAAATCTTGACTGACCCTCAAGGAATGGTCACACACTCATCACGTACACACCCCTTGCTCACTAATATGCCTACACCATCTTCCTCCTGAAAGGCACTCCATTGAAGTAGAGAAGAGAGAACACCATTGGAAGGGAGGTGAGAGTAGGGAGAAGAAAGAGAGATTGAGATGAGGGAGAGAGATTAGGACAGTGCGAGAGAGAGAGGAATAGAGTGAGAAGAGCAAAAATATAGAACGAAGGCATCCCCGTCGACTGGTTTGAGTTTTTCGATGAATTGATTGTCGAAATCTGCCATCTCTGACCTACTCCACGACCAAAGCCACTGGTAAATAACAAACAAGCGACCCTTTTCAGCCAAATTCAATCGGAATATCGCTTCCTCCTCCATTAATTCTGTTCAAACCTCATTGAAAAACACTTTTCGTGGCTTTTTCATCACTATTACGACAGAATTAGTGGCAGAAAGCACTACCATCTCCGTTTTGACCTAAATCTGACCCCCTCTAGTACTGATTCTGACGATCATTCATCGAAAAGGGCCAAAATCCATGGGTGAATAACCAAAATTGGCTTAACCAGTCTCGATCCTGATGAAGTCAGCCAAAAAATGATCAAAACTGTAATAGGAGCAAGAATTTGGTACTGATTTACCTTCGTTTTGGGGTTTTTAATCTGGGTTGGCGAAAACAGAGAAAAAGGGTATATCGAGCTCCGGTTTGTTGGGTCGAGGTTCAAGTCGAGGTCTCTGGTGAAGGAATACGTCTTCTCATTCAAGTAACGTGTTTTTGTGTGTTTTGTACATTCATAGTGCCAAGATTAGTCGATATGTTTCACCAAGCGATCGTCGTCAAACCACGGGATCGAGGGGTGCCTAACACCTTCCCCTCAGTCAACAGAATTTCTTAGCTGGAATCTCTATTCGCAAACCAGTTTTTTTAAGAGTCAAATCAATTCAAAAAGGATTTTTCAAAGGTGACTTGGCACACCGGATTATGCCAAGTGGCGACTCTGATTTCGAATGTAAAAATAATCCTTTTTCAAAGTAAAAATTATTTTTTTTTGTCACTTAATAGTAAAAAACCCTTCGAACTTAAACCGAATCTTTTGGAGTACGAACAAGGGTTGTGACAGCTATGGCGACTCTGCTGGGGATCATTTCAGAATTCGAGCTTATTTTTGGAGTTGTATCGGCCTAGTTTGGCATTATGGGTGTATAGATGTTGTTTGTGTTCTTTTGTGTATTGTTTTTTCATTGTCGAGTGCCTACGTGCTCTTTGTTTACAGTTTTTATCTTATGTGTTACCATTTTATATCTGGCATCATGTGCATAACTCGAGTCATTCTTTCTGCAATAAGTCCGTAGTACACGCTGTGTACACGACCTATAGTTGAGTCACCCTTATTTTTAGGAGGGAGAGCCGTCGGCTGGTATGGAGTTGGTGGAAAGCTATCACAGCCAGTATCGACTATACGCTCCCCAAAACAGCCTTGTTAGTGAACCTCAGCATAGGTCAGCCTTTAGGTCATACTTATTTGCATCATATTGAGACCTAGCGGGACCCATATGGTCCTTTGTAGGAGACTCACCTCTAAAAGCATCCCTCTGTGCTAAATGTTGCATATTTGAGGGTAACGTGGTCATTTGATGAACTGATTTGGGGAAAGCATGTGTTAGAAGTAAAGGGCGTAGGCAAGAATTGTTGAAAAAAATAGAAGAACAAGTGAGTTGAAAAGAAAAAAAAAGAGTTTCCTAGTTTTTAGAGTTTTTTATGACTTTTGTTTTTACAATTCAAAAATTCAAAAAGATTTTTTTACCTTTCGCACTCATTTTCTCAAAAACATCAAAAAGATTTTCCTTTGTCTCGTTTAGCATGCATTCACAATTCAAAAACTTCAAAAAAAATTCATTCATAGGAGTTTTTATAAAAGAAAAAATGCAAAAAAAGATGTTAGAAATTTTGTACATTTCATATAATGAAAATACCAAATTAAAAAAAAATTCTTTCATAGTTGTTGATGTAAGTTTTATGTGAAGTGTCTGATTAAAACCCCAAAAAGATTTTATTTTCATTGTGTAGTCGTGTCTCTCAAGTCAAGGTTTTGTTTGTTCTATAATCTTTAATTGTCCAATCTGGACGAACTACGCACCCCTGATTCTTCTTTTTTGGGATAAGAGATACGTAGGCAGCCTATTGTTGGTTCGGGGATCTTATTTAAAAAAATTCAAAAAAAGATAATCTTCACTCTTTATTTAGAGTAGGTGTCATATACTTTTTTAAAAGAAAACAACAAAAAAAAAATATTTTCCTTTAATAGGTTCAAGTTTCATTTTCGTATGAAAATCAAAATCGAAAATCCAAAAATATTTTCTTCGGTAATCATAGATTTTATTTTGTACAGGAATCTGAAAAATTCAAAAAGATTTTCTTCACTTAGAGTAGGTGTTTCATATACATCTCTAAAAGAAAACTACAAAAAGATTTTCTTTAATAGTTTCAAATTGCATTTTCCTATGAAATTCAAAATCCAAAACCCAAAAAAAAAATTTCTTTGGTAATCGTAGATTTCATTTTTGTATAGGGATGTTAAAGCTGAAAAAATTCAAAAAAAAATTTGTCAATTCTTTTGACAAATTGTTATTTTCTTTTCTTCTTAAAGTTCCAAGGAATAGAAAAAAAGTTTAATTGGCCATTTTGACAAGACTTCACGAACTACGCACACCTGATTCTCCTCTCTCGAGAGTGAGATACGTAGGCGCCCTTCTTGGGTTCGGTGATCCTTTCAAAGAAAAGGGGAAAAAGAAAACGGTTTTGAGAAAGTGTTGAACTCTAACACATTTGCTCTCTCTTGTCTAGTTAGTTTAAGGTGGTTGGTTTGTGGTATATTGATTGGTCCTTCATATTGCACCAAGTCGAAGAGAAAGTTATGGCCAACAGGAATACTGAGTTTGTTGTCACTGATCAGATAGGGAGTTCGAGCAATGAGAATTTAGGAGCTAATGAAGAGATTTGAAAACTAAGGCAACAAATGATAGAAATGCATCGAGCTTGGGCTAATGGGTTGCCATCTCCTCCATTTCTCGTTGATAATCTGGAATATCTTTCTAGCTTGCCTCCAGTGTCACATACACAGTTTTCTAGTTTTGTTGACACACCACAACATGCATCAGGACCTGCTACGGGGCAACACTATCCAAACAATTCTAATATTTATTTCCTCACTCCTCAACACAAAGCTACCACATGCTCGGCTCTACCCACTGTTCATGTTTTTGCAGCAGCACCCCCACTCGAAGATCCTACTTTTGAGGTTTATCCACAAGTTGTGCCTCCCCACTCTGTGAGAGAGACTGTATTGAATATTTTTGCTGATCAACATCATGCTATTGAGCCCACATTTAAGTCGACTAATTCTTATGGCTATACTCACCCGCCTGAATTTCCTCTTAACACTAAGAAGCCTGTTATAACAGAAGAACAAGAGAAAATGACCAAAAAATTGAGAAGTTTAGAACTGGCTATGAAAGACCTCCAGGGACTTAGGGGTACAAAAGTGTCTCATATAAAGATCTGTGCATGTTTCCAGGGGTTTATCTTTTTTTTGGTTTTAAAATGCCGAAGTTTGAGAAGAATGATGGACATGGCGATCCTGTAGAACATTTTAGATGTTATTGCAATGAACTAAGGGGTGTTGGGGGGAAGAAAGAATTACTCATGGCATATTTTGGTGAGCGTCTTTTAGTCCTAACTTCGGAATGATTTGTTGACTAAGACAATGACAAGTGGATTAGTTGGGATGACCTAGCTAATGAATTTGTGCAATAATTCCAATACAATATGGAGTTGATTCCTGATGAGAAAGCCCTAACTAACATGAAGAAAAAGAGTTCTGAGACTTTAAGAGAGTATGCGATTAGATGGCATGAACAAACTACTAGGGTGAAACCATCAATGAAAGAAAGTAAGATAGTGGAGGTATTTATTCAAGCATAGGATGAAACATATTATCAACACTTGTTACCTGTATTAGGCAAGCCATTTATTAAGGTCCTCAAAATAGGGGAGATGATAGAGGATGGAATTAAGACCGGCCGCATTGTGAGTTTTGCAACATTGAAAGTGACTACTCAAGCAATTCAAAAAGGTTTGGGAAGTGCCGGAGGGAAGAAGTATGAGGAAGATACATCTGCCATTATAGTTGGACAACAGGCACGGGCAAGAGGACCACACCATCGTTACCCACAGTCTCAAACCCAAGCTTATGCCCAAGCTCCACAGAATCTTTCCCAAAATCCATTATACTGTATTCCCCCACCTACATATCCAATATACAATGCACAACCCTATAGTCAATTCCCTTCTTACCGATAATGGTGTGCACTAACACTTCAGAGTTATTCTCAAACTCCACAGACATACCAAATCCCTTCTAGGTCCGATTTTTAATCCAAGCCAAATAATAAAATGAGGCAAAGTGAAGAGATAGCTTCACACCAATTGGAGAGTCGTACGCTAGTTTATTCCAAAGATTGGTACAACAGGGCATGATCACTCCTCTTCTTGGGTATACTCCTGAACCGCATTTAAGAAGTTTTGATGCTAATGTACGATGTGCATATCATTCTGATATTCAGGGTCACAGTATTGAAGATTGTCATTCTTTGAAAAGAGAAATAGAAAAGATGATTCAAGATAAATCAATTATGGTGCAGACCATTGACAGTGAGGAAAACTCTAGTTATGCTGATATGCAAACCAGTGGCTAAGATGTCAGGCTGAGCAATTGAGAAGTCACCCCTCTCCCTACTAGGAAGAGGTCTGGTAGTACGTTTTGTTTTATTTTCTGTTGTCCGAATTATTTCAGGGTTGTAGTTTGGGATCTATCTTGTTTTATCCTTTTGTCGTTTATGTTCAAACCCTTCTATCTTTTGTTTCAACTAAATGAAGTGTCCCATTATTTTTTGTGTTTTAAATATGTGTTGTTTGTTTGTTTAATTTACATTGTACATTTTATGTTGACTCTAGCGATATGACATGCTAGTGAAATTTTCAGCCAAATCTTAAAATCCAGTTTAAGCATGAACATTAAATCTGAGGGCTAAAGTTAGGAAAAGCATCTGAGAAAATAGGTGGAGTGCTGGACATTTGGTAACAAGTTGAATCCTTCTTCGAAAATTAAGGTAATTATTTTGAGAATCGCAAGAATTAGTTGGTCATCAATTGAAAAACCTAGCTCAATTAGGTCAAATAGCGGATGTGTGCTCCCGAGGAATAGAACAAAAACAAACTCCATGAAAGCATGAGTCATTCAATGTGAGGGATGTACAACAAAGGTGGAGTTGTATGTTCGGCAAGTGTAGAAGAAGGGGTGGCACATATACTCGGGGACGTTACTGTTGTAAAATATATCACGAGTGATGTTGATCGTGCACTTTCACATTGCATGCTATGTACTAATATTTTCAAAGATTGATATGATGAAGGCATTTTATTTTGTTACCCAAAAATTGTGTCATCCTTTGTTTACCCCATTTAAGCCTTAGTGTTATTTTCTTTCATACCCCTCTTTTGGAATCAAGATAGAACCAGCAAAGCTCAAAAGAAAGTGTCGAGCAAAAAAAAATACTGTAAAAAAAAAGAGAAAAATATGTCTAAAAAAGAAAGAAAAGAGAAGAATGTCAAGAAAATAGAGTCAGAATAAAGAGAAAAATGAGTCAATAAAAGAAAGAAAGAAAAATCATAATCAATCAAAAGAACAAGATGCCAAAACTACGCATGACCTGATTCTCCTCTCTCGGGGGTGAGATACGTAGTCTACTCTACTAAGGACTCAGTTCAACCAAATAAACAATTTAGAGTCACCCAGTCCAAAGAAACTGGGGCATGAGTTAATCCTCATTGCTTGAGTCGATTCCAAAAGTTGTAAGTCCTACCCCACTTCAAGTGTCATTTGGACCCCATGTCATCCTTTATTTCTAACCCTATCCAAAAGTCAAGTTACAACCAAGAAAGACCTTCAGATCAATCTTTGAGGATGTTAAGGCTAAGCATGCAAGGGATATGATGATGTATTTGGAAACTACTTGTCTTCCTCAGCATAAGAAATCATGAGAGAAATAAAAATGAGAGTCTTATTGGTGAAAACCCTCACGGGCACCGTAAGATGATGGTAAGTTGAGAGAGATAAAAATGAGAGAGTCTTATCAGTCAAAACCCTCACGGGCACTGTAAGACGACTGTGAGTTGAGAAAAATTTAAATAAGAGTCCTATTGGTGAAAAATCCTCACAGACACCATAAAATAATGGCGAACTGAGAAAAAGAGAATGAGAGAGGCTTGTTAGTAAAAACCCTTCAAGGTGTCACTAGCCGAATGAGGTCTTAAAGGCAATTGACCTAAAGAAACAACTCAGTTTCATGGCCATTAACTCAATAAAAATTGGTAGGAAGTTTGGATGGAAAGATCAGGCAGCTTAATCCAAAATGCATGGCATAATCATTAGAGTTGACTGTTATTTCTAGATAATTTTTCATTTCTTTGTTTTGAATAGGGACATTCATTGTCTTTTCTTTCTTCTTTTATTTTTATTTTGTTTTCTTGAGTCAGTTGTCCAAATAAAAGTCATCTTCATTTTTCTCTTGTCTTTGAGTCAAGTCCATATCAAAACAAGTGAGAAAAGATTTCAAAACTAGCTACCAGCTTCTTCAATTGTGCAAAGTAAAACAAAAGGTCAACACATAAAAGAGACATGATTGTGAGCCGAATAAGACATGCAGAAAGTTTTATCAATAGACAAGCTTGGGAACTCATGGAAATACCAAGGTTCAAAGGGTTTATCTGAGAAGCACGGCAAAGCAGAGATACTGTGTTTGTTTCAGAGTCACTCTTGATAATATGAGTTTGGTAAATGATGCAGCAAGTCGATGACATATGCTAATGGTTGGAAGCAAGGTTAAATATGATGGGGGCAAGAGCGATTGCTGCGAAAGCTAAAGCCACAAACCAGCCACCATATTTTTAAACTCACAAGTTTTCTTTTTATTAAACAGGAACACATGTTACATTTAGATCAACGATTTCGGAGCCTAAACATCAAAGACCGTAATTTCTCACTTCTACAAATGCAAAAGTCAATATTGTTGCACAAGTTTGGTAATCAAAACCATGGTAAAACTCATAATTCAAGATCTCTAGGAGACACACTTTTTTGTCAAGGAGACGCATTTCCTTGGAAAATTCAAGTGACATTTGTAAGGAGACGCACTTCCTTGTTTGGGTAATTCAAACAGCATTTGTAGAGAGAGACACTTCCATATTTGGGTAGTTTAAGTGGTATTTGTAAGGAGACGCACTTCTTTGTTTGGGCAATTCAAGCAATATTTGTAAGGAGACGTACTTCCTTGTTTGGTAATTCAAACGGTATTTGTAAGGAGACACAATTTCTTGTTTGGTAATTCAAGCGGTATTTGTAAGGAGATGCACTTCCTTGTTTGGAAAATTCAAGCAATATTTGTAAGGAGGCGTATTTTCTTATTTGGGTAATTCAAGCTGCATTGGTAAGAAGACGCACTTTCTTATTTCGGTAATTCAAGTGACATTTGTAAGGAGACACACTTTTTTGTTTGGGTAATTTAGCCGACATTTGTAAAGAGACGCACTTCTTTATTTGGGTAATTCAAGCAACATTTGTGAGGAAACGCTCTTCCTTGTCTGGATAATTCAAGCAATATTTGTAAGGAGACGCACTTCCTTGTTTGGACAATTCAAGCAATATTTACAAGGAGACGCACTTCCTTGTATAGGCCATTCAAGCAACAATTGTAAGGAGATGCACTTTCTTATTTTGGTAATTCAAGCAACATCTTTAAGGAGATACACTTCCTTGTTTGGGTAATTCAAGCAACATCTGTAAGGAGACGCACTTCCTTGTTTGGGTAATTCAAGTGGCATTTATAAGGAGACGCAATGCACTTCCTTATTTTGATAACTCAAGAAACATTAGAGCCCGCCTAAATCACAAGGCGAATAAATGGAAATTCAAGCAACAAGGTGAAACAATTGAAAGCCAAGCAACAAATTGAAAAATTGCAAGTCAGGATCCCGCCTGAAGAATAGGGTGATGAAACTCAAGTCGGGAGTCCAAAAAAAGCTGCATAGATATGATTTTATGTAATTTCATTTATGTTTTAACTTGTAATCTTAATTTTGATGTAATGAAAGAGCCACGACCGGAACCTCGATGGAACCTCACCCGACTCTCCAACTCGGTATAGTCCCTTTTCTTCCAACTCTTTGAGATACTTGTGACCTGATTTCCTCATAACTTGGGTAGGTAGGATGTCCTAGGTCAAGACCCGATTTTCCTTCTTATTTTTGATCCTTTTCTTGAATAATGGTCGGGACAAAATTTTATCTCGTTGTCTACTTTTTTTAGTCTGAAAACACTCTGTGTTTACACCCAAAAAGGGGCATGATGTAGACACCTAATTTTGTCCCTCCCAAAGTTCAATTTTATCCATTTTTAGATCATCTTACCGTGTACCCTCAATCATTTAATCATTCCTCCATAAAATGACAAAAATAACAACCCCTAACTAATTTTATTTTTTATTCTAACAACTTATCCAATCAAAACAAAACAAGACACCTCATCACCCCACATGACCCCCCTCCTCCTCACCTTTCTTAGACATAAAGCAAACAAAATAATAAGCATGCACTAAGATAAAAGGGGCCCAAAGGGAATAATTTTTTAGAACACAGATATAGGGGAGAACCATCATGGATCATCTCATCTTCTCCAATTGAGACTCCACTCACACTTGAACATACACAGAATTGAGACCCCATTCTCCATTAATAACAAAATCCATAAAAATCCTGACTGACCCTTAAGGAATGGTCACACACTCATCACGTACACACCCCTTGCTCTCTGATACTCCTACACCATCATCCTTCTGAAAGGCACTCCATTGAAGAAGAGAAGATAGAACACCATTGGAAGGGGGTGAGAGTAGGTAGATGAGAGAGAGATTGATACAAGGGAGAGAGATTAGGACGGTGCGAGAGAGAGAGAAATAGAGTGAGAAGGGCAAAAATACAAAACGAAGGCATCCCCGCTGACTGGTTTGAGGTTTTCGGCGAATTGATCATCGGAATCCGCCATCTCTCGCCAAAAATGATCTACCCCACGACCAAATCCACCGATAAATCACAAATAAGCGACTCTTTTTGGCCAAATCCAATCGGAATATCGCTTCCTCCTTCATTAATTCTGTTTGAACCTCATCAAAAAACACTTTTTGTGGCTATTTCATCACTGTTACGGCGGAATTAGTGGTCAAAAAACACTACCATCTCTATTACGACCTGAATCTGACCCCTTCTAGTACTGATTTCGACGATCATTCACCGGAAAGGGCTGAAATCCATGGGTGAGCGATCAAAATTGGCTCAACCAATCTCGATCCCGATGAAGTCAGTTAAAAGATGATTGAAATCGTAACAGGAGCGAGAATTTGGTACTGATTTACCTTCATTTTGGGGTTTCAATCTGGGTTGGCGAAAACAGAGAAAAAGGGTGTATCGAGCTCCGATTTGTTGGGTCAAGGTTCAATTCGAGGTCTCTGGTGGCGGAATACGTCTTCTCATTCAAGTAATATTGGATTTTGAAAGCTTCATCTTGAGGTCCAATTCTATTCTCTTTCTCTTTTATTTTAATAGTTATGGTATTCGGTGTATCGGATCGAACATGGTGTTTGGTTGATGTTATGACGCGAGGGATGTGTTTTGATATTGTTTTCAAGCAATCGTGATTACTGTGGTTGATATTGATTGACTGATTCATGTTAATAGAGTAATTGAAGGATTTGAATATTTTTGGGGGTCGGGATCGATAATTGATAATCGAATAAGTCGAAGGTTGATTATTTTGATTCATTGCTGAATATTGTTGAATTGGATAGCATCATGATTAGGCCATCGAATGAATAGCTAAAAGTAGGTTTGGGTAGGCCAATATTTAGGAGTGATGTGTTTATTAAATATTTTGAATGTTTAATGCGCATGTGAATGTTTGGTTTTCAGTTTATCGTGTTTAATTCAAATGTATTTATTTAGCCGGGGAATGCCCCGAGACACCTTGTATTTATTCACCGGGGAATGCCCCGACGTACTATGTTGGCAGAAGACATTCGTGAGGAAGGACCGAGGCGTCGGGTAAAGTACGGGAGCGTAGTTAGTATTAGTGTAGGTTAGATAGGGTTTATTTTTGCATTTTTCTATTTGGACTGTATAAATTGGACTGGACACTGTACTTTTGATTCATTTTTGTTTTGTTTGTTTGTTTGACTGTTTTATGTGTTTTTGTGTGTTTTGTACATTCATAGTGTCAAAATTAGCCGATACGCTTCACCAAGCGATTGTGGTTGAACCACGGGATCGAGGGGTGCCTAACACCTTCCCCTAGGTCAACAGAATTCCTTTACTGGAATTTCTGTTCGCAAACCAGTCTTTTTAAGAGTCAAATCATTTCGAAAAGGATTTTCCAAAGGTGACTTGGCACATCGGATTATGCCAAGTGGCGACTCTGATTTTGAATGTAAAAATAATCCTTTTTCGAAGAAAAAATTATTTTCTTTTGTCAATTAATAATTAAAATCCTTTCGAACTTAAAATGAATCTTTTGGAGTACGAAAAATGGGTGTGACACTAGTTGACATTTTATTTTGTCTTGATAGGGCGTCATCCCCTAGTTGACCTTTTATTTCGTCTTCATAGAGCGTCATTCCCTTGTTGACATCTTATTTCGTCTTCATAGGGCGCCATCCCCTAGTTGACATTTTATTACATCTTCATAGGGCGCCATCCCCTAGTTGACATTTTATTTCGTGTTCATAGGGCGTCATCCCCTAGTTGACATCTTATTCGTCTTCATAGGGTGTCATCCCCTAGTAGACATCTTAATTCGTCTTCATAGGGCGCCATCCCCTAGTTGACATCTTATTCGTCTTCATAGGGCACCATCCCCTAGTTGACATCTTATTCGTCTTCATAGGGCGCCATCCCCTAGTAGACATCTTACTTTGTCTTCATAGGGCGCCATCCCCTAGTTGACATTTTAGGAAATAAACCTTCCTATTTTTTTCTTTATGTCTTCATAGGGTATGACAATCCCTAGTCGCATTTTAAGAAGCAAATATCCTAAATCTTTTTCATGCATTCATAAGGCATAACTTCCTTTGGTTGCATTATTGAGAATAGGGTTCTTATTTTATTGCGTACCTAGCCTAGATTTCTATCATTTTTATTTATTTATTTTTAAATTTGCTTATATTTTTTTTAATAACTCACAAAATTTTCCTAGTGCAAACTAGGGCAGAAAATTTTGTTCGTTCTGCTTTGTTTTCTTTGATGGCTTGCAGGTTTTTCTGCAAAACACAGGTTTGATGCTGAGAATGGAATTTCATCTCCGGTCAGAATATAGAAGAATGATCAGGTTGAAGATAGTTAGAGTCAGCTCAGCATTTGTAGTGGCCCTACATCTCAAGAGACATCTTTTTAGCTTCTGATCAGGAGAACAAGCATTCAAAGTATTCTATGAACTGTTCTTTGGTAGAGTGTCAATGACTCAATCCAATTTTCAAGTCCAAGTCTCAAATCCTAACTTCAAGATCAAATTTTGAGATCAAAGTACCCACCAGAAGAAGGTGAGGCGATAACTGAAGATCCAAGAGGAAGATCTGAAGCAAGAGAATCAAGACAAATAGAATAGATAGGATCTTGTATTTCATTCCTAGTTTCATTTTCTTTTCTAATGTAATAAAAGGCGCCACGGACCGGAAACTCGATTGGACCTCAACTCGACTCTCTGACTCATTCCTTCAGTCCTACACCCATTTGAACTACACGTGACTTGATTCTCTTATAACCTGAGATATGTAGGCTGCTCAAAGCAAGGACTCGGTCACATCTCTTTTCCAATATTTATTTTTTCTATTTTTGAATAAATGGTTGGGCAAAAATTAGTCATGTTTACTTCTCTGCTTGAAAATTCTCCATATTTCCAAACAAAGAGGGACATTCTGTAAACACCTAATTTTTTACCAAACCTAACGTTTTTATATCATTTTAGTGTTCAATTTTTTTTTTAGGGTTTAAATTAGATATTTTAAGTTTATCTTATTTTTACTAAATTTGTTTTAAATTTTTTGAAAAACTACAAAAATAGAGTCACATTTTTAAATAAGTTTTATTTTATTGTTTATTTAGTTATTTATTTATTTTTAGAAAAAAAAGAAAATTTTTTAAATTATATTTGTTTTCTTCTTTTAACTTTTAATAAATAATCTAGTGATATTAATATTTTGTAATCACGTTTTTAAGATTAATTATTTAGATTACTTGTATTTTATTAGACTAAATTTTACCTAATTGAAAAAAGTTTAACCTATTTGAAAGATTAAAATTAAGGGGAAAAAATACTGTGTAACACTTTTTTAAATAAATAGCTCAAGTTTGACATTTTTTCAAAAAGTGGTCATTCGGGTATATTATTTTCACTTTATACCCATTCCTAATTTGGGTTACTTTGACCCATGTAGTTCAGATACAGTCCATATACAATGTTGATATTGTTCATATACAATACAGATATAGTTTTCAACTCTGGTCATTCGACCCTTTTAAAAATATTTCAGTTTGTTTTTGCTATAATTTTTTAACTAAAAAATATTCTGTTTTTTTTATTGTGTAGAAATAATAACTAAATATAATTATATAAAAATGGTATAATTGTTTTATAGAATATGTATCTATATAGGCTATATTTCTATGTATAAGATATGTATATAAACTGTATAGAAGGTGTGTAGAAACGATATAGAACAAGTCAGGAAATTGAAATGGCTAGAAAGTGAAATTTAAATTCCATGATCATTTTCATGAAAATAATTTAATTTGAAGTGTTGTTTCTATCCTTTCCCCTAAAATTAAAGATCAGCCCATTTGAACAACAAGACGTGCAAATTATACTAATAGAAATGTCAAAAAGAGTTGGGCCTGCCCAACGTAGCTTCACGAACCAGAGATTTAAATGGACTAATAAGTTAGTCCTTTATTCTGATCATGGGCTTTTATAATGCTAGCCAAACCCTTGGACCACGGGTTTAGAGGGGCTAACTCTTTAATCAAAATCAACATTCAATTATACTAGATAAACAAAAGAAATTAGTGCCTCTTATCCTACACTAAATTGGATTCAAACTGGAGTATTTATTGATGGTATGTATAATTAAAAAATTTATAAGTCTCAAAAAACTAAAGTATTTTTCACTCATGTAAGTAATCTTGGACATTACAATTGTAGTAAATATACAACAATCCTCAAACTTCATAAGGCATATATGTTAGACAGTTTGATGATTTTAAGTTAGTGAAATTTTACCTGATAATATACCAACAAAATCATAATTTTTTTAATTATGAAAGTCATTGAACTCGCTTGCAAGGGCACAGAGAGCGGTTAGGACTGTTGGAGACCTGAGATTGAATCTAACCTCCCTCCATCGCTCAGCCATGGGCTCGTCGCATGAGGGTTGTCTAGTGTGGTTTACATCTCTTGTATGATTTGCAATCCGAAGCGCAGAGACTGTCAGCTGTGACTCTACTTGTAATTCAAGTTTTACTTATTGGGTCCAGCAAAGTTGGACCCCAAATTAACCTTAAGTCAGTTTTGTCCAAAGGAAAATAAAGGTAAAAGGCTGGTCCAATTTCAAGTTAGATTCATCAAGCAAACATAAAAGTTGGACGACAAAGGCTAGCAGAAGTCCAGTTTGACCATTGCTCCAATATATAAAACAATTCTATATAAAACATTGCTCCAATATAAAACATTCTATATAAAACATTGCTCCTAGTCATTTAAGTCAAATAATTTTATTTGACCATTGCTCCAACATATAAAACAATTCTAGTCAATTTGATTAACTGTTTTGTTTAGTGATATCGTACGTACCCATCACTGATTCTATTCTTTTGAACCAATATGGATTTATTATATCCAAAAGGACGTTGAGATAAATATATGAGTGTATTATGAGAGATATAATTATGAAAGAAGATAGTGAAGGAAGCGAGACTCAGATAGTTTGGATATGAGAAGAGGAGACTCAAATAGTTTCACAAATCCTTTAGTTTTTTCTAAGTCTACCACCATACGAATAGAAGACATTTTTATGACGGGAGGGAGAATTTCATTAAAGTCAACTCTCTTTCTCTGGCCAAAGCCTTTTACAACTAACCTTACCTTATTCGTAGGTGCAGAGGCATGTTGCTCTTGCTTTGCTCGAAAGATCTATTTGTTTGTTAGAGCTTTCTTATCTTTCGGTAATTCTACTAATTCATATGTGTCATTCTTGTAGAGTGACTCATCTCATCTTCCGTGGCTCCTACCCACTCATCTTTGTGAGTATCTTGCATGGCTTCATCATAATCTCCATATTCTCCCATAAGTCAACAGTAAATACTCATTTGAAGAATAACGTGTTGACCTTTTGCTTCTCCCTAGAAGATCTTCTACGAAAGATTTCTGAAAAATCTGAAACAGTTACTTGTGAAGGAGTTGACTGTTGATCAACCATAACATCATTAATCGGATCGTCTATAGGTTCTACACCCTCTTAATCATCATCTACATCATTATCTTGGCTGGGTTCCTTCATGCTCGATAGGTTCATCAGTAATAGAAATTGGATCAATATCAACTAAGCTTTAATTATTCTGAGAATTTGTTTTCTCGGTCTTGTCAATATCTTCAATAGTTTGATCTTCAAAGAACACCGCATCACGACTTCTGATAAGCTTCTTATCAACTGAATCATAAAAGCGATAATCAAATTCATCTCGACCATAACCAATAAGGTTGTATTGCTTAGTTTTGACATACAATTTTGACCTCTCATCTTTTGAAACATGCACATAAGCCTTACACCCAAAGACTTTCAAGTGATCATAAGAAACATTCTTAGCAAACCAAACTTTGTTTAAGTGCACGAGACAAATTGATAACGTAAGCAACAATATTAAGTGCTTCCGTCCAAAAGGAATTTAAAAGTTTAGCCTTTGAAAGTACACATCTCACTCTCTCGGCTAGAATTCTATTCATCCTTTATGTCAAATCATTCAATTGAGTCGTTTTAGATGTAGTTCTCTGATGACGAATTCTTTGCCATTTGTAATAGTTATCAAAGGGACTAATATACTGTCCATCATTGTTTGTGCGGATATATTTTAATTTCTACCAAGTTTGTCTCTCGAATAAATCTTGAAATTCCTTAAACACATCAAGTACTTGATCTTTCAACTACATTGTTGATGTTTGATTCATTCAGGGTTTGAAATCAGATCTACGAAGAGCAATAGAATCAGATACAATAATTTTAACTCTGCCACGCATCTCATAAATGATTTCAATATAGAAATTTCCTTAAAACTCTACTTGTTAGTATTTGTGAATAATTCCCTTACAATTCTTAAGCAATTTATATTCTTGCCGAAGTTGTTGCCTTCCTTTTCACGCAAAATAATTACTTATATTATAGTAGTAAGTTATGATTATTATAACATATTATATTTTATAGGCTTCACAATTATTACTCAAAATTAAGAATTATTTTCTTATATATTGGAACCATCACGTACCAGTTTCAACACGATGTTGAGATAGATCCAAGTCCATATCATCTATACTACTACTATAGTTTTCTCTTGAAACTATATATATAACAGTTGTCGGTTTGATTTAGTTTTTTTTAAAAAAAACAAAATCAAATAAAAAATAATTTATTTAATCAGTTTGATGAGATTTTTGATTTGAGTAGATTTTTATTCAAATTATGAACACCCACTTAAGTAGTCGGCCTTTCGCGATCCGATAGCTGTTTAGACAAAGAAATTAAAGTTTGGATAGAAATAGCACTTCGAATATTAAAGAATATTAAAGGAAATGTTGAGAAACATGTTGAGATTATCACACCACCTGTTGATAATGCGGTTCAAGCGCCACTGCATACGTCCACCATGTGTACTTGTTTCTTTTTCCAAGGTAAAGTTTCATTATCCATAGAATGTCGTAAATTCGTTTCAATAATTTCCAATAATTCCTTTTACAAAGTCTTTCCCAACTTCACAGCGGTACCAATTTTTGCAAATGCAATTGATGATCAGTTACTGAACCAGAAGAATTACCAAGAAGAGCCATCATTTCTTTCTCATTAAATCCTCTCATCGAAAACAGTCGAAGTGTTTCGCTGATAGTCCCATCCATCTAGTTGTGGACAACCTAAGAATTTCACTGATATTCCCATTAGTCGTAGAGTTTCAGCCATAACCTTACTAAAGAACAATTCTTTATTGTGTCCCTTTTGCCAGTTGGCATATAGTCCACCGGTCCACCCGCCTAATATTTAAAAAAACATAAGAAACATCATTATTTATTAATATTGATTATTAACAAATAATACTCGTGTAAATAAAATATAACTATTAAGATTAAGAACAATAAGCAACAGAGATTTATACCAAAATAAACCCATCTATTGTTGAGGGAAAAAATAACAACCCAACATGTATTCTCTACTTCATCCTTTTATCATTTTAATAAATTTAAAGCCCTTTTTGTCGGCATCATGTTCAACAGTCTCATTATTGATCATTACTGTCTTTCAATAATGAACTTAAAAAATATGAAATCTATCAAAATTAAGGATCCATGATCTTATTTTATCCTAATTTTCACAATAAAGAACATATACTTCTAGTGAACAAAAGACAAAAATATCACTATCACTTTAACAACTCATCAGATTATATTCTCTTAAAAAGATAATACATACCCGTGGGTTGCAATTGTAATTCCCTATTCTTTATAAAACATTTTTTTAAAACATTTTTTAAGTGTTTGAATCATAATGTAAAAATTCAAGAACCATTTTCTGTGGAATTCAATAATCCAATCATCTTAAATTGTTGAATTCAAGAACCCATTTTTTTACATTCAAAAACTCATTTTCTTTACACTATTAAATTAAAGAATAAAAAATAATAGTGTAAAATTGATAACCTAATCTTGGGCAACAACAACATAATAAACTCTCCTAACACCACAAAGATAATTGAAAATAAACGAGAAAAAAAGAATCAATCACACATACCCACGATTCCTTCATCATGCTTTTGACCACTCTCATTTTTGAAATTTGCAATTACAAATAACGTCTTAATAAAATCAGTGACCCAAATCAAAATTTAACAAAAGAATATCAATACTCATAAAAAAAATTATCGCTATCTTTTTTATTTTTACATAGTTATTTTTAATATAGTGTTTTTAATTACATAAACATCTTAGTCAATGTAGTAATACATAAGGAGTTATTCTAGTTATTAAGATGTTAGTGAGTTATTTTAGTTATTAAGATGTTAATGATTTATTTGCAATACATACGTTGTATTTTGTTGTAAAGACCTTATTTATTAATATAAAGATTTATGTTATTTAATTAAAAGTTTTAAAATATTTTTGATGAAAGACAGTAAAATCACTCTAAATTAATATTGTCGGGACCATGAAATACTATTAGTTTGTAGAGGTACTATTTAATGGTCCTTATTTAATCAATAAATTAATATTTATATATGTAAAGAGCAGTTTCAGTATTCAATGAAGGTTAATTGTGATTATATCAAAATCATTGTATCTTACTAACTTTTGTATCATATCTATATCTATAATATATTAAAAGTATGAACACCCTTAAAAAAGTGATTTGAACTTTTTGTCATTCATTAAAAAATTCTTCTTTAGATAAAACTGTCTTTTTTCTATTTTTTAATTTATTATTTAATTATTTTTTAATTATATTAACTAAACTTCATGAAATATATGAGACTCCTAAAATATATGGTAGAAGAATTAATTAATGTTTTCCTTTCTATTGGACTTTCTAAAATATATGGGATTCCTAAAATATATGGTAGGAGAATTAATTAATATTTTTCTTTCTACTGTTCAATTAGAAAAATACTCCTAAAATAGGACTCTATTAAGGAAATACTTCTATAAATATTGAGACGTGCGTTAAAATAGAGAACAAACCGATTTGCCTATTGGGAGAATATGATTGATGCACATCTAACTTGATTCGATTGCATGTCTAGATTGGTGGGTGTTTGATTTTCTAACCCTCAACTTTTTCACTGTTTCTGTCAACATAATAGAATTCAACATATGTGTATATATATCTTCTTTGTTTTCATTTAAAATCATTCTTTAGGGTCAAATTCTCGCTCAGACAAGAATTAGTTAGATCAAAATCGAAGCTTTGTGATCACTATTATATTATTTTTTATAGTTTACATGTCGTAGATGAATGTCAGTTGGCTTTGAAGAATTTATTGTATAAAGGTTAGATTTAATTGTATTGTTTTGATATCTTTATTATCTTATTATTTTATTTTAATTTACAGATAGTAGATGAATGTGAGTCGGCTTTGAATTATTTTTTTTTAGGTAAAAGTTAGGTTTAATTGTATTATCGTCATATATCTATTAGTTTGTTATTTTGTGGTAGTTTACAATTCGTAGATGAATCTCGATTAGGTTTGACAATTTTTTGTGTGTAAAATTTAAGTTTAATTGTATTGTTTTGATATCACTTTTATCGTATTATTTTGTTGCAGTTTACAGGTGATAGATAAATGTTGGTCGGCTTTGAAGATTTTTTTTATGTAAGGTTAGGTTTAGTTGTATTATTTTGATATCTCTATTATCGTATTATTTTGTTATTGGTTACATGTGGTAGATGAGTGTCGGTCAACTTTGAGAAAATCTTTGCGTGTAAGGATTAGATTTAATTGTATTATTTTGATGTCATCATTGTATTATTTTGTTGCAATTTACAGATAGTAGATGAATGTCGATCCACTTTTAAAAATATTTTTGGTAAAAGTTAGGTTTAATAAATAAATTCATCATCTTTACATATTCAAGAGATATTAAATTTAATTATTACATTCATCTTTATTATTTAAATAAATATCTTATTTAATGTAATGTTTGAACTCACTAAAATGAGATACACGCTCATGACGCGTACACCTAAACTAGTTTATTAAACTAATGCAGAAAAATAAATTTATCATGCATAAAGTACATTGTAACAATACTTCAAAATTCATTTAGGATGAAGACTCAAAAAATTTAAATGAACCCACTTGTGAAAGCGACATTCATGAACTTGAAAATCATGATCAGTAATCTCAACTATCACAATAAAACGGATGTGAATAGCTTGTTGAATTACCTTGTTGAATTACCTGGGTGGAAATAATACATGTTCAAGGATTTAGAGCTTAAGAGAAATTGTGAATATCATTAGAGAAAATAATGTTGATGATGAAGTTGAATACGATACAATACTTTTGGAATCATTTATGTGTAAGAACGCACTTACCGTGTCTAGAATTCTTCATAATTTTTTGGCGGAGTTCGAGAAGACAACACCAGAACTTTTGAATGCAATAAGAAAAGTCAGAGATGTGCTTCAACTAGATTTAAATTATATCAAAAATAAAAAAATAAAATAATCATATTTTACTAAATTATCTTAGATATTTTTATAATTTGAAAGAATTATTAATATATCAATTAAAGGGATCATATATTCATATAGGGATCTTCCAAAAATATATTATCTTCTTGAAATCAGTAATTTTTTTCACTAGTTCAAATTCAAATTAAGATCAGAGAAAAATATTATTTAAAGAATTTATTAATTTATCGAGTATTAATTTAGAGAGATTTTATGAAAAAATGTAAAAAAATATTGAAAACATACCTCTATAAAGCAATCGTGGAAAAATAGCCTCAGTAATTCTGCTGGAGCATTACTGAGGTTTTACTTTTTTCTTTTTCAAAGCTTCTTAAGGATGAATGTATTTTGGGGTTTTACTTTATAGTTATGAATTAGCGTAAATTCAATTCATTATTTTTGTTAACCGAATTTCTATAGTTTGGACCTTTATTGGATATTTTTTCATTATTTGCTTAAAAAATAATCCCAAGCTTGAAATCGTTATTTTTAGTTTTATATTTCCATTTGAAAATAGATATTTTGAACTGTTGGGAGGTCCATTGATTGTTTAAATTACTTGTTAATCATAGTCCTAATTCAATTAAATATTCTTATTTTGTTGTTTAGGGTTTGAATTTTCATGACTAACAGTTAACTATTTCTATGAGTTTTTATCTGGATCGTTTTCTTTTTTATTGTTCTATGAAATTTAATGTTTTTTTTTTGTTTTTAATTTTCTATTCACAACATTAAACCAAATTAAGTTTTTTCTTTTTTATCAAAACCTAATTTTGTACTCCGTCTAGACCATATTAACTTGATTATTTTGTGAGTCATTTTCAATGGGCCAATATACATAAATAGTATAAATAAAAAATTGAAAAAATTACCTAAATAAATAACATAAGTTTATAAACTACTAAAAATCACCCCACTTCTAAAATATTACTTATATCCCAATATTACTACTTTTTGGTAAAGTTGAAATACAAGTTAAAACCTCCTACTAAGAAGTCGATTCTTTATAAAAAATAACTCATTTCTCCTCTCTGTACGTTGCAATTTCTGGTGTGGCTTCTATCCAATTTCACCATCTAATTCAAAACTTTGAATTAAGGTAATTTTCCTCCCTAAAATCTGCTTCAATTTCTTCTAATCTTTTTTACGTTTTTTTTTTCAAAAAAAATATTTTGAGCCTACGTTTACAAAGTGAAATTTCAGTGTTTTATTTGAGCAATTTCTTCTATTATTCTTTTTTTAGGCTTCATTGTTTGGATTACCATTATGAATAGAGATTTGGGACCTTCTTTTAGTCTTGGGTTTTCTCAATTCGAAAGTATTAAAGAATCTCAAGAAGTTGTAAACTTCGTTCTCGGAAGATTTGACTAAGAATTTGTTGGGCTTGATGAAAGTAGATCAAATCATAGAAACGATCCCCAAACTATAAAGAAATTGCGGCAAAAGCATGCTAAGAAGGACAAGAAAAAAGAAAGTGGTTCTAAGAAATGGGGATCCAACAGTCATGCAAGTAAAGATCTCGCTAAGAGAAGAAGAATTGTCGAAGCGATTTCCAGGATGAGCTTCCCAAAGTAATTGCATGTTCAGATCTGTTAAATATTAGGCCGAGATACATATTTAGGCTTGAATGATACGTTTAGAAATTCATTGTTAATCTGATTCTTTGTTGCCAATTTTATATATATCTTGTATTTTTTTTATGTGTTATTGGAATTACTATAACAAAAGATGCAAGTTTATAAGTACATAGATACATGTTATGTTGATTTGTAGCTGTGAGTTATTGTTAGTGCTATGATATTTATCTAGCGTTGTTTAAATTTTACTGAAAGTCTTATTTCAAGAGATACAAGTTGATAAGTACATAGATACATGTTATGTTAACTTGTATCTGTGACTTACTGTTAATGCTTTGAAATGTATGTAGTGTTGTTTAAATGTTGTTGAAAGTCGTATTACAAAAGATACAAGTTTATAACTGCATACATGTATGTAGTATTGACTTGTATCTGTGAGTTACTGTTAATGCTTTGATATGTATCTTGTGTTGTTTGAATTATATTGAAAGTCGAATTATACAAGATACATATGTTCCCGCTGAGATACATGTTATTAAGCTTAAAGATACATTTCGAATTGTGTGATATCTATGATGATATAATACATTCTATCACATAAGGTTGTTACATTGACTGCACAAGTCAGAATATTGTTTAAGCTAAATATCATGGAATGTTAACTTGTTTATGTCAAATTTTGATGATTTTCTGAGAGTAAATATATTGGGGTTGTGTCAGCTGAATGTATTTTGTATTAGATATATAATAACAAAAAATGTATCTTTATATATTAATATATATCTTGTTCACTATCTGAAGCAATTTTCAGGTACCTGCATTAATCACATTAGATACATAAAACATTTAATTTGTATCTCTTTCAGTTTTAATCATTACAGTTGGCTGGTGTAACATATATTTCATTTGATTGCAATTTGAACAACATCTGGATATCATCACTACTAATGTTTGTTTCAATTTAGCACACTTTTCATTACTAATGTTTGTTTCAAGGTTCTTTGTTATTATGTTCTGGCATCAAATTTAACGAAAAAAATCAAACTAATACATGAAAGACAACTGCATTATCAAAGGTTACTTTGTTTGGTCACTACTTGATAACTAGGAATAAAACTCAAGTTATACTGTAGGGTTTGGACTATACCATGTAGACTTCAAGAATAATCTAACAAGGACTCCAAAGTCCTCTGCTAAGAAAACTGAACACGATGTAATGAAATATATTTTTCATATGGATTCGAGGATGCTGGAGGCATAAGGCAATACTATGAAATTTGATCTATGTACATTAGTGTCATTGCTTGTACATTATGTGCCATACGATACTTGTATAATTTGATTTCTCACTACTAAAAAAAAGAGGAAAACCGACCACAAGTGATCTATTTTTCCCATTTTTCGACCACAAATCTGACCAAAATTTTTGGTTGAAAAAGTAGTGGTAGCTTTTTAAAAATCGACCACGAGTGGTCGATTTTTTTTAAAATATATTTATATATATATATATATATATTCATTTTTAAAATTTATTATTATTTTATTTAAATACAAAAATTAATTTTAGCAAAAAATAAACCGACCACAAGTGGTCGGTTTTTTACAAAAAATATATAGACAAAATCGACCACATGTGGTCGGTTTTTTACAAAAAAAAAAATTTAGAAAAATCGACCACATGTGGTCAGTTTTTTGCAAAAGAAATAAAAAATATATAGTGGTCGGTTTTTCTGAAAAATTTACAAAAAAAAAAATTGAAAATACAAATACTGCATGCAACCACAACAAATATATAGAGCACTAGTAACCAAAATGAAAATACAACAACAAAAAAAAAATGAAAATTTTCAAAAGTGTACAACATATAGAAAATATCCAACAAAAGTGAGTACGAAAATACTACAACAATAGTTTTAAACAACAAAATGTCTAAATTTAAAGTACAAGACATACAAAAATCACAAAACTAACAGTCATCATCATTATATTCGTCCTCGTCTTCCATATCATCATCTATGCTGAAATCATCCAGGGGGCTTAGACCTTTTGTAGCCCGAACTACATCACCACGACACAGTGGAATAACCCCCCAGTCTGAATGAAAGAACTAAACTGCTGCTGCAGGATCCTGATTTGTGATGTTGTTGCCTCCTTCGTCTTCTTCTGCCTCGCACTTTATTCAACATACCTCTATCTCTATTCAGCAAGCTCTTCGGTGAGTTGAGAAATCATATTTTGTAGTCTTTCAATGGTTTCTGCATCAACCGAAGAGCTAGAGTATGCAGGGACGGACGAACTCCTAATATTATCGCTAAAATATTCAGTATGGCATCCATAGAAATGACCTCTATTTGCAGGACCCAAAGCTTTTGTCCATAACTCATTTCGTACATGCTGGAATATTGGGTCACCCTGACTTTCAGGAGAGAGACTACTACGATACTCACCAAGAAGACGCCTAAATTCATCCTATATATATTCAAGGTAAATTTAATACTAATAGTTAAAAAATACTAAAGTTGTTATAGTTGAATAATATCAAATTTGAGAAAAAGATTCATATATTCAAAATTTATTTATTACGTGGACTACTTTTGCATGAGGTTCAACCCAGACATCTTCATCATTCAGGTGCAATTTCTTTCTCAGATGAGTCACCTTGAAAACCTCATCAGTTGGTAGTTCCCTACCCATATCTTTTTCCTGCATATGGACAAATTTTCAATGTTCAACTAATAAAAAAATTTAAATAGAAACAAAGAATTAAAACTGCAAAAGTTACATACCAATTTTTCTTTCACTGCAAGAGTACTTCTAGCACCCGCAGTATGTAGGGAGTCACCCTTGGATGATGCCCGGGCTCTCTTTCCTTTTTCCCTCAACAATTGGTATTCTGGGATATTCCAGTGGCGCTGATACAACGGCCATAAGGGTTCAGGAATCCACTTAAATTTTACCGATTTCTTTCGAGCATAATCCAATAGATCTTTAAATCTGCCTCTACATCTTTGGAAAAAGTTCCTCTTTATAAGAAATTCATTTGCAGCATCCCAACAGTAAAATTTCTACAACAAAAATATAATATTAAATCTTGTGTTCTAATAAATTATTAATAAGTAGGCGATAAGTTAAATCCTTACCTTAAATTCTTTAAACATTCTATCCCTGTCAAGTTCTGGAACCTTTTGCCAGATGATCCAGTAGCCGTTGAAGTGCCGACTAATGCATATTCACGCTGTTTTTCCAACTCCAGCATCCACCTTAAACCTACAACACAAGATGAAACGGTAATTCATCGGGAACATTAAAATAGTAATGAAAACAATGAGTAACGTTATTATATTTAGAAATCTTACCCTCTCGCAACTGGAATCATATAAATCTTCGCAGAATCATCTCTGTCTCCTAGCTGCCTAGTAAGCATTGGTGGATGCACTAGCTTGGGCGGATTGGAAGCACCAGATGGAGTGCCTCTAAGCTGAAGATCTGACAACCCAATAGATCCAGCAGAATCACTGTGCAAAGCTGCGTAATTGCTGCAGGAGGGTATCGATAATGGTAGATGTACGGAGAGGCCAGCAGCTATCCGATAGTACTGTGCTGGTGGTGGCACGGTTATAGGAGGAGAATGGGTCGGTGTAGACCCATATAGTGGCCCCACATGCGTAGGAGTAGGTATCAAATCCTCGGAATACCTAGAATATAAGGCTCGTGCTGGTGCGTCGGCAAACCGACCCTCAGATATATGAATACCTGTCGGTCGTCTATAAGGCGGAGGTTCTCTTTTCTTTTTTGGTTTTGTAGTATCAACTAATTTTTCCTTACCTTTGTCACCTTTGACTGACATCTAAATTATGTGAATTTAACAAGTTATTAGTTCCTACAAAATAAATATATAAGAAAACATTCCAAGTAACTAATGTCAAGTTACTCATTCACACTTCAAATAGCTCCAACAACACGGGATATAGACAAGAATATTTTTATTGCTATATAAATCATGGAAAAGTGGAAACAACAAACTTAAACAGTATATTACATATCAATACATAATAAATTTAACCTATACAACTAATCCTCTTCGTCTGAAGACACTCAACTAAACCATTCACCCTCTTCAAAAGTTTTTTCATCTCCTACCCACTCAGCCTCTTCTTCCGTAATATTAACTTCTTTAAAAATATTTTTTGGGTGATTCAAACCGTCCATTAATTCAACATCCACTAGCTGGTGATCAATCTGCATTTCATTTTGATACGCAGTCTCCAGAACATTCTCAACTTCCACCCGCCCTATAGGCCTTGTTTTGATCACAGCCCCCCAATCAGACTTGTCATTGCACAACGGATAAGGAGCATAAAACACTTGTTTAGCATTTTGCGCTAGAACGAATGGATCGTAAATAGGATACGACCTATGGTGCTTCACTTCAATGATGTTATGCTCCTTATGTAATTTTGTGCCTGCTGTGCTTGGATCAAACCACTTACATCGAAATAGGATAATTTTTTTATTGGGAAACCAACATACTCCAGTTCTAAGATCTCGTGTATGATGCTAATGTAATCAACATCATCATCACCCTTAACCCAAACACCACTATTGTTTATTTTCCTTCACCTAGAGTGTTGTTCGGTGGAAAAATTAAACTCCTTTACTTTGTATTGGGACATTGCATTAGCTTCGACTGGACCCAAAGCAATATCTCTCAAGAAATTATCGTATGCGGCTGCATTTGGTGAATGGTGTACCTAAAAATATCAGACATATATATATATTAGTTGACGAATGTGTAAATGTTTAAACTTTGTAGAAACATTAATATACTGATGAGTCTCATTTTTAAACCATGATGCAAAGGATGCATACACTTGATTTTTGTGGAATTGAGTCTTAAATGAACTGAATATCCAACATGGGATACAAAATTAGTTTCTTTAAGGAAATGAGTAAACAAATAAGATATGTTAAAATTTGAATCTCCTTACTTCAGAAAGGGCTCAATTTCGGGGCAATTCAGCAAGATATACAAAGTTGCTGATTTTTGCTCTGTAGGAGTGAGCCGGAGAGGTATGATTTTTTTTGGAATTACAACCAGATTGATTGAAAATTGATATTGGTTGCAAATGAGGCTCATTCACATCGTTTTGATGACAATTCGGTCGGTTTCTTGAACAAGCAACTTCATCAAGAAAGTAGTATGAACAAAATTGAGAAGTTTTTCTTGCAAGATATGTCTCAACTATAGAGTCTTCCACCCTATGTTTGTTTTTGGTACCTCTTTTCAATTTTCCAATTGCCTTGTACAATCTTAAGGTTAAATGTTTACTATATTTAACAAAAAAAGTATGCAATTAAATATGTTGCAAATGCTTACAGTTTAAATGGATACATCCACCTAGTGTGAACTGCTTCGTGCACAAGGTAAATGGGAAGTTGTTCCATCACATCGAAGAACGGTGGCGGGTAAATCTTCTCTATGTTGTTGGTTATAACAAAAATATTACTTTTCATTCGTGCCATATTTTCTTCTGTTAATGTGGTGGCACATAAGTATTTGAAGAACAAACTGAGCTCTCCTATTGGTTTCCATATGTTTTCAGGTAAACCAATAAAAGCAATTGGAAGTAATTGCTCCATGAAAACATGACAATCATGGCTTTTCATTCCATGCAAGATTCTTTGTGTCATATCAACCCTTTTTCCCAAATTTGAGGCATACCCATTGGGCATCTTCAAACTTTGAACCCACTCACATATTTAACGTTTTTGGTCCAACTTGAATGTAAAACTATCCTTGGGCTTAAGAATATTGCCATTGGGTCCATGCTGTAAGTGTAATTCTCTGCGGTTGTAATATTCTGATAAGTCAAGTCTGGCCTTAGGATTATCCTTTGTTCTGCCGGTGATATCTATAACTGTGTTGAACAAGTTGTCAAAGTAGTTCTTCTCAGTATGCATGGCATCAACATTATTTCTAAGTAAATTATATGGACAATATTCTAACTCCTAAAATATACTTTGCTTAGTCCAGTTATGCGAAACACCATATCCATCAAGCCTTTACAATCGTTCCTCGCTGGCTTTAGGCAAATCCTGAACTATTTTCCAGACGTCGTGACCAGACAACATTGGAGGGGGACCATCATGTTTCCTTCAATTCCTTATGAAGGCATTTTTGAGTCTCCTTAATTCATGATCAGGTGGCAAGAAAAAACGATGACAATCAAACCATGAATTTTTCCTGCCATGTCTCAATGTGAAAGATTTTATTTTTCCATGCTGTATGGACAAACCAGCTTTCCAGCGGTCATCCACCCCGAGAACATTCCATGAGCAGGAAAATAGTTAACAATCCACATTAGATATGCATGCATATTGAAATTCTGTTTAAGAGAGATGTCCCATGTTTCAACCCCCTTATAGCCATAAAATCTGAAGTTTATCTATCAAAGGTTGCAAGTACACATCTATTCCACTTTTTGGATTACGCGGGCCAGAAATAACACAATTCAGAAATATATAGGGACTAGTCATCAATATTTCAAGAGAAAGATTATAAGGAGTGATAAATACAGGCCAACATGAATATGGCGCACCACCAACTGAAAAAGGGAGAGAACCTATCCGCACATAATCCCAATCGAATGTTTCGTGGCTCAACTGCAAAATCTGGATAAGTTGCATTAAAATGCTTCCAAGCCTCCCCATCAGATGGATGACACATAACACCATGGGCCCTTCTATTTTCACTATGCCATCTCAAATGAGGAGCTGAGCTGTAGGAAGCATACAACTTCTTCAACCTTGGTATAAGAGGTAAATAGTGCATTGCCTTAATAGCAATTTGCTTCCCAGTAGAACCACACTTATATCTAGGGTGCTTACAAAACTTACAGAACTCTAGGTTAGCATCTCCCTTAAAGTATAACATGCAACCATTGTCACAACAATCAATTCTAACTGAGGAGAGACCTAACTTTGACACCAATCTTTTTGCCTTATAGAAAGAATTAGGAACCTCCAAGTCGGGGTGAACTAACTCTCTAATAAAGTCTATAATTGATTCCATTCCTCCTTCCGCAATATTCCAGTCAGATTTAATACTTTATAATCTAACAGCAACAGACAAATGAGAGTGCGAACACCCGTTAAAAAAATGATAACTAGCAGCCTGCAATTCTTCGTAGAAATTGTCTGCTTCGCTATTAGGAACATCTTCAATATTTTCCCTAAAGTCAACCCCGTGTTGCATCCCAAATGCATCATGCACCATTTCTGTCATCCTAGTATCTTGATATTCATTATGCCCTACAGACCTACTACTTTCTCCAGCAACAAAGTTATTTTGTAAAACATCACCATGAATACCATGCAATCTTAAAAAGTCCTCGTGAAATCCCTTTATATAAAGATGTTCCTTTACATCTTCTTCACCTAAAAGATTTATACTATCACATCTAATACAAGGACAACGAATTACCCGAAAACGTATCCAAAGATCAAGTGTCTTAGCATGTTCAACAAATCTTTTGACACCCTAAACAAATTCCTCACTAATACCCATTCTATTATCATGGTTCTGGAGATATATCCAGATATAATAATCTTTCGTTTATGAAATCAATCAGATTCATCTAATTAGATCAAGAAATTTCAACAAAAAAAGTCACCAACAACATCACCTTCTAAACAAAATTTCACTTACAACATCACCTTCTAGACAAAAGTTCACTTTTAAAGTCACCAAAAGTTAAGCATTTTCAACAAATAAAGTCACCAACAACACCACCTTCTAGACACTAATTCACTATTAAAGTCACCAAAAGTTAAGCAATTTCAACAAATAAAGTAACCAACAACATCACCTTCTAAACACTAATTCACTATTAAAGTCACCGGCACTTAAGCATTTTCAACAAACAAAGACACCAACAACATCACCTCCTAAACACTAGTTCACTATTAAAGTCACCAAAACTTAAGCTTTTTCTACTAACAAAGGAACCAACGAAACTAATTCAGTATTAAAGTTACCAAAAGTTAAGCATTTTCAACAAATAAAGTAACCAACAACATCACCTCCTAAACACTAATTCACTATTAAAGTCACCGGCACTTAAGCATTTTCAACAAACAAAGTCACCAACAACATCACCTCCTAAACACTAGTTCACTATTAAAGTCACCAAAACTTAAGCTTTTTCTACTAACAAAGGCACCAACGAAACTAATTCACTATTAAAGTCACCAAAATTTAAGCATTTTCAACAAATAAAGTAACCAACAACATCACCTTCTAAACACTAATTCACTATTAAAGTCACCGGCACTTAAGCATTTTTAACAAACAAAGTCTTCCAACAACATCACCTCCTAAACACTAGTTCACTATTAAAGTCACCAAAACTTAAGCTTTTTCTACTAACAAAGGCAACAATGAAACTAATTCACTATTAAAGTCACCAAAAGTTAAGCATTTTCAACAAATAAAGTCACCAACAACATCACCTTCTAAACAAAAGTTCACTTTCAAAGTCATCGACACTTGAGCATTTTCAACAAATAAAGTAACCAACAACATCACCTCCTAAATACTAATTCACTACTAAAGCCACCGGCACTTAAGCATTTTCAACAAACAAAGTCACCAACAACATCACCTCCTAAACACTAGTTCACTATTAAAGTCACCAAAACTTAAGCTTTTTCTACTAGCAAAGGCACCAACAAAACTAATTCACTATTAAAGTCACCTAAAGTTAAGCAGTTTCAACAAATAAAGTAACCAACAACATTACCTTCTAAACACTAATTCACTATTAAAGTCACCAAAAGTTAAGCATTTTCAACAAATAAAGTAACCAACAACATCACCTTCTAAACACTAATTCACTATTAAAGTCACCGGCACTTAAGCATTTTCAACAAACAAAGTCACCAACAACATCACCTCCTAAACACTAGTTCACTATTAAAGTCACCAAAACTTAAGCTTTTTCTACTAACAAAGGCACCAACGAAACTAATTCACTATTAAAGTCACCAAAACTTAAGCATTTTCAACAAATAAAGTAACCAACAACATCACCTTCTAAACACTAATTCACTATTAAAGTCACCGGCACTTAAGCATTTTCAACAAACAAAGTTTTCCAACAACATCACCTCCTAAACACTAGTTCACTATTAAAGTCACCAAAACTTAAGCTTTTTCTACTAACAAAGGTAACAATGAAACTAATTCACTATTAAAGTCACCAAAAGTTAAGCATTTTCAATAAATAAAGTCACCAACAACATCACCTTCTAAACAAAAGTTCACTTTTAAAGTCATCGACACTTGAGCATTTTCAACAAATAAAGTAACCAACAACATCACCTCCTAAATACTAATTCACTACTAAAGTTACCGGCACTTAAGCATTTTCAACAAACAAAGTCACCAACAACATCACCTCCTAAACACTAGTTCACTATTAAAGTCACCAAAACATAAGCTTTTTCTACTAGCAAAGGCACCAACAAAACTAATTCACTATTAAAGTCACCAAAAGTTAAGCAGTTTCAAAAAAATAAAGTAACCAACAACATCACCTTCTAAACACTAATTCACTATTAAAGTCACCAAAAGTTAAGCATTTTCAACAAATAAAATAACCAACAACATCACCTTCTAAACACTAATTCACTATTAAAGTCACCGGCACTTAAGCATTTTCAACAAACAAAGTCACCAACAACATCACCTCCTAAACACTAGTTCGCTATTAAAGTCACCAAAACTTAAGCTTTTTCTACTAACAAAGGCACCAACGAAACTAATTCATTATTAAAGTCACCAAAAGTTAAGCATTTTCAACAAATTAAGTAACCAACAACATCACCTTCTAAACACTAATTCACTATTAAAGTCACCAAAAGTTAAGCATTTTCAACAAATAAAGTAACCAACAACATCACCATCTAAACACTAATTCACTATTAAAGTCACCGACACTTAAGCATTTTCAACAAACAAAGTCACCAACAACATCACCTCCTAAACACTAGTGCACTATTAAAGTCATCAAAACTTAAGCTTTTTCTACTAACAAAGGCACCAACGAAACTAATTCACTATTAAAGTCACCAAAAATTAAGCATTTTCAACAAATAAAGTAACCAACAACATCACCTTCTAAACACTAATTCACTATTAAAGTCACTAGCACTTAAGCATTTTCAACAAATAAAGTCACCAACAACATCACCTTCTAAACAAAAGTTCACTTTTAAAGTCATCGACACTTAAGCATTTTCAACAAATAAAGTAACCAACAACATCACCTCCTAAATACTAATTCACTACTAAAGTCACCGGTACTTAAGCATTTTCAACAAATAAAGTAACCAACAACATCACCTTCTAAACAAAAGTTCACTTTAAAGTCACCAAAAGTTAAGCATTTTCAACAAATAAAGTCACCAACAATATCACCTCCTAAACACTAGTTCACTATTAAAGTCACCAAAACTTAAGTTTTTTCTACTAACAAAGGCACCAACGAAACTAAATCACTATTAAAGTCACCAAAAGTTAAGCATTTTCAACAAATAAAGTCACCAACAACATCACCTTCTAAACAAAAGTTCACTTACAACATCATCTTCTAAACAAAAGTTCACTTTTAAAGTCACCAAAAGTTAACCATTTTCAACGAATAAAGTAACCAACAACATCACCTCCTAAACACTAGTTCACTATTAAAGTGTAACACCCCGTATTCAAGTACGTGTATTGGCGTATTCAAGTATGTGTATTGGTCTTATTTATATGGAATTAATTTTTATTTTTTTTATTTATACCGGAATTTGCCCGTCGATGGTTCCATACGAAGGTTATTGAATAAGCTTTCGAACGATATAAAGATTTCCAAAAATGGATAGGTTTCGGATATAATCGAGCACGTTCGAAACTATAAAATGGTGGCCGGGATGTTGGGAATAGTAAATGTGCAGGAAAATTTCCTGCACACAAACTACTGATGCCAGCTAATTTTTTGGGTCAACTTTGAACGATCATAACTCCCTTAATATAATGAACTGGGAGAGCTGCGACCTATCAAAAGAAATATCTTTGAGTCTTATTTCCAATGCAATTAGTTTCATCCAAATCCAACATCTGAGTAAGGAGTTATACTCGTTTTACTTCAGCCTCTCAAAACAGATTTTTAGGGTCAACTTCAAACGATCATAACTCCTTGTACAGGACGAACTGGGTGGCCTACTTTATATGAAATGAAATCCCTTTGAATTATCTTTCCAACTATACCAATTTCACCCAAATGCGATATCGGAGCAAAGAGTTATGGTCGATCTACTTTAGCTTATCAAAGCAGTCCACCAAAGGACAGATTTGACATTATTTAAATTTTAAAGGCACTTTGGTCATTCCCTATGATATTATGGACGGGAATATGTGCATATATACATGTATATGAGTTCAAAAACTAATCTTCATTATCAATCATTGAGAAAGAACAAACCCTAGCGAAATTTGACCTTCAAATTACTTTTGATTCAACCGTAGAAATTTCAAAGTAATCCGATAACTGTGTTTGTCATCTCGAGATCTTCGAACGGCACCTATTATTTGTGCAAACAGGATTGCATAATCAAGAGGTGAATTCTAAGGTATGAATATTGTTTGCCTTGTTCTTTTCCATATGTATATCTGTGATAGAGGATTATATGTATTTATTGTTATTGAAAGGTGATGGAAATAGGGTTATGGACTATTTTGCATGGTTTGGTTGTATTGAATTGTGGAAGGTGGATATGGTAATTGATTTATGGAAGGTGGATATGGTGATATACTATTGAATTGATGATTATTTATGTCTATGGCTCAATTTGGTTTAATGGATTGGTTGGAAGGATAAATGAATCCAAACTTGATAATGGAGGATGTTGTATGAATATGCATGGCATGTGAATGTAATTGGAGTATAAGAAGGTTAAAGTGACACCCTTTATGGTGTAATTAAGGCTTACTACTTACGCACTAGTTTGGTGAATTCAAATAATTGAATTGTGACGTTTGGTCGCTAATACTAGATTGTTATATATGTTCATTGTAGATAAGTAATCCGAAAAGACGAGAAGTCCATTTGGGACTAGTATTGAAGGTTGATAGTCAGGTATGTAAAGCATACTCTATACCATATCTTTGGCATGAAAGTGAACAATTGTTCTATTAAGAAAGTTTCCAAAGTTATTCAGTAACATGTGATCTATAATGGTTTTGTATGATGTCCTACGTTGCCAATGAACTTATTTTCACCCTACAAGATGTCAAGACATTCCAATACTTACTTGTTTTCCAAATCTTACATATTTATTGCACTAATGAATGTCAGAAGGTATCCGGTTACTCAAACAAGATCCATGTGCTATTAATGACTCCAAAACGTTTCATTGATATACCAATAAGTTCCTACTTCATTGTTATGGCATTGATGACTCCAAAACACTTTATTGATGTGTTAATGAGTTCTTACTTCATTGTTATTGCATTGATGGTCTATTTATATGTCTCTTATTGATGTATCATTATTTCAAAGTATCAAAAATGCGGTGGCGACCGAAATAACAATCTCAAAGATTAATTGAACTAAGTGATGGAAGTTCTCTCTTATCGGGTGGTATCCCAGGGGCATAAGCCTATCATGGGTCGATCCCTATTTATGTGTTTATGGGTGGTATCCCAGGGGAATAAGCCTAGCATGGGTCGATCCCAGTTGATATGTACTGGAGGTAGCTTAATGGTCACAGTGCAGTACAGTAATGATTACAAAGATGATAAGAACGAAGGTAAAGTGATTGAATAAATACAATGTACAGGTTGTCACAAGTTCTAGTAAGTGTGGTCCACTCCTATTACGCTTTATTCACTTGTTTCTGATTTTTATTGAGCTCCTATATCATATGTGATTATCTACAGCTTTACATACTCAGTACATATTTCGTACTGACGTCCCCCACGGGGGACCTGCATTTCATGCTGCAAGCATAGGTACCTCAGCTCATACACCGCACAAGTAGGAGCCAGGATACCCAGCTGCTTTTGGTGAGCTCCAGTTTGCTTCGGGGCTATCCGTGTCATATCCAGTTACTTTTGGTATTGTATAGAAGTTACTTATATGGCGGGGTGTGTCCCGACCTTAGTTAAACTCTGTGTATTGTCTAGAGGCTTTGTAGACCTAATGTACAGTCAAGGTGGTGTTTTGTTAATAGACGTGATGGCTCCAACGGCCAAGTATTGTATATACATATATATGTGTGCTCGATCTTATACAGGTGATTATTTCCTTTTATATGCAACATGATGTTGTCCGAATTTTGGGTTGTCATAGAGGTATGCATGGGAAGTATAAGGTTATGAGTTGGTTCTCCCAGGCCTCCTCGGTTACGGGTGCCAGTCCACCCCAAAAGGATTTGAGACGTGACATAAAGTCACCAAAACTTAAGTATTTTCAACAAATAAAGTAACCAACAATATCACCTTCTAAACAAAAGTTCACTTACAACATCACCTTCTAAACAAAAGTTGACTTTTAAAGTCACCAAAAGTTAAGCATTTTCAACAAATAAAGTCACCAACAACATCACCTTCTAAACACTAATTCACTATTAAAGTCACCGGCACTTAAGCATTTTCAACAAATAAAGTAACCAACAACATCACCTTCTAAACAAAAGTTCACTTACAACATCATCTTCTAGACAAAAGTTCACTTTTAAAGTCACCAAAAGTTAAGCATTTTCAACAAATAAAGTCACCAACAACATCACCTTCTTAACACTAATTCACTATTAAAGTCACCGGCACTTAAGCATTTTCAACAAATAAAGTAACCAACAACATCACCTCCTAAACACTAGTTCACTATTAAAGTCACCAAAACTTAAGCTTTTTCAACTAACAAAGACATCAACGAAACTAATTCACTTTTAAAGTCACCAAAAGTTAAGCATTTTCAACAAATAAAGTAACAAATAACATCACCTCCTAAACACTAATTCACTATTACAGTCACTGGCACTTAAGCATTGTCAACAAATAAAGTAACCAATAACATCACCTTCTAAACAAATGTTCACTTTTAAAGTCACCCGCACTTAAGCATTTTCAACAAATAAAGTAACCAACAACATCAACTTTCAAACAAAAGTTCACTATTAAAGTCACCGGCACTTAAGTATTTTCAACAAATAAAGTCACCAACTAAACCATTTTCAAGTAACTATGTATCAAAACAAAAACAAATTCAAAACAAAAAATACCCTTCAAAGTCCCTACACTTAACCATTTTCAAGTTACTAAGTCGCCAAACAAGTCACATTCAAAACACAAAATCCCCTTCAAACTTCCTACTCTTAACCACTTTCAACCTACCGTGTCACCCTTAAAGTCCCTACATTTAATCATTTTCAACCTACCAAGTCACCAAATCATTTTCAATCTACCAAGTCCCTAAACATTCAAGATCAAGTTCACAAAACAATTTTCAAGCAACAACAACACCAACAAGATGTCAAGAACAATGCTAGTGAATCACACAAGGCTACACACGGCTTCACTAGACTTCAATATGAATAATCAAAGAAAGATAACAACAATAGTGAATCGCACAAGGCCCCACACGGCTTCACTATGTCCACATACCTTTGATATTTTTCTTAATTTCTTGATATTTCAAAATGACAGCTTCAATCTGCTTATAGATTCTCTCACGGGAAACTGCAATATCGAAAATAATGAGCTTAGCAAAATTGTAAAAGGGATGTACCTTTTACCCAAACACTATAGCTAAATATGATTACGCTTACCAAAAGGGATAAAAATGATGGCATAAGGTGCATTCAACAATCAAAAGTGGATCATGATACACTCTTTGTTGGAAACTGTAAACGTAGTACATGACTACAATTACTGAAAGTGAACTTAACAATGATTTGATGTGTTAGGCTCGAATAGTATCTATATATGTTTATCTAACCACAATCTCTTTGACCTTATACTTAGCATAGAATTATCAGTGGAGAAATAATTTTACAGCCACGCTTCAAACAACAAAGTTACAGTCCAAAGCAGTTTTACAGGAAAACTAAATAGGCTCAAAATATTAGTCCTATGCTAGTAATTTGTGCACATTATAAACGAATGGCCAAGAAAATTAAAATATCGCAAATAGCCAATTGTTGGCTGATTTACACACATTGAAAAGATCATAAAATACGCCAATCAAGACATTGTAGATGATGGTCAATATACAAAATAAATGACCATGAATTCAATCAACGATCAACACTTGACGATGAAGACAAGAACTAAAGAGGAACCTACAACAAAGAGAAGCAAACTATGAAGCAATTCATGCCTACAGAGTAAATTCACAATGTGAGTCCAACAACCCCTAAAAGAAAATCAACAAAGCAGCAAGGAGAATCCACTGACCATAAATAGGCATGTGACGTTTCAATTGTAAAGATTTGACATTCTTTCTTAGTTTTTGTTTAGTTATAGGTTTATTATTTCATCTAGTTCATAATCTTACTTTTTCTACTTCTTGAACAAAGATCTTTAATCTTCAAATTAAGTTAATACAATATCTGTACTTTTGTTCTTGTTATTTTACTTTCTGTATGAGTAGCTAAAATCTAAAATGATGTGAAAGCGAATGAAATTCAGTGGGCAAATTTGGGACAGAAATTGAAAATGGAGAAGAAGACTTCGAAGAATGACAACGAGGCTTCGAGCAAATACAAAAATTCTTACCTATTGAGAGCAAAAGCAAAAATTGAGCTTCAATGCTGAGATTTCAGTGCTAAGAGCCTAAGAGAGTGTCGAGTGGCGTTGCTGGCGTTGGTGAAGATGGCTACCGACGGCGCTTTGATTCCGTCGACGGCTGGCGGCGCTGGGTTCCGTTGTCATTGATATCTAGGGAGATCGAAGAGAGAGGTTCGAGAGACGAAGAGGAGATCGAAGAGAGAGAAAGAGAGTTGCGGCTATTTTTCGTTAAAAGAATTAGGGTTTCACTTATTTTGTTTAAAAGTGTGATAAATTGTGGATTTAATCTCAGCTATTGATCGGATGAAATCAATGGCAATGATTAAAATTGAGAGGAGTTAAATAAAATTGAAATTGGAAATTTTAATTTGAGGTCAAATTGGAAATGAATTTAGGCTAAAATTGACATAGACATATATAAAATGTGGCTAGAAAGCAAATGAATTGGAAAAATTTAATTGAATTAGGGTTGCTATTTTAGGAAATGTAATAAAAATGTCGATATTAAAATAGATTACTTATATAAAAATAATTTTTTAATAAATTTTATAATATTTATAATAATATCCAATTAATTTAATACAATGCATATATAAATATATATATATAAATCAGATATTTAGTTATTTTATCATCACATTAACACGAGTAGTATATTTCCGCAATCGTATGATAATATAAATGAATTTTATAAATTACGATAAATTGTTTGTTAATTAAATTTAATTACGATATTATACCTCATAATACAACGTGTTAATCAAATAAATTATCGATTCTAATTATATATATATATATATATATATATATATATATACCTCGTAATACGACTTGTTAATCAGATAGATTATCGATTACTTGTCTTACATTATTACAACTTCAACAATATACGCGTAATAGCTACATTCACACAAAATAGTATATCTATTTCCTCAATAGTATGATATCAGTGCATTATTCAAAATATTTTGATATATAGATTCAATTATCGAGCTTTCGATTACTGCATATGTCACTATACGAGATATATGTATATATACCTCGTAATACTTATCTTATATTATTACAACTTCAACAATATACGTGTCTCAATATTGTATTGACACAAAATAGTATATCTATTTCATCACTACACGAGATATACGTATATATATGTATATATATACCTATACATACAGACACATATATGACATGTCCTCTTCAACTATTTCAATCGTAATTTTACTAAATATCATCCTAATTAATTACTATAAGTCATCTAAATATTACAAAAATATATATTTAATAATAAAATAAAATAGATATAAAATAAGAAGTTAACTTTTGATGTTTTAAATTAACTTCACGTCTTATATGAGGCCCATTTAAAAAAAAATAAAAAATCACACGTACTTTTTGTAGTAATTTTGTTATATCACTTCTTATTAGTTATTGTGAATAATTTAAGACATATGTTTGTTTCTTTGCTTCAATCGTAGTTTTATTATATCACCTCTAATTAATTATTATAGTCTAATCATTGTGCCACTTAAATCGGAATATAAGGAAAAGTTTTATGAACCACAATAATTAAAAACTTAGATTATTTAAAATTTGCAATAGACTATCAATGCCATAAAATTTTGGACAAGGGAAGTAACATATAATATTTGAAAATTACATAAAAAATATTATAAATTACAATAGTTAACAACTTAAAATATCTAAAAGTAAAAATAATGTGTTATATATTTCAAAAAGTACGTAAAAATTATTATAAATCACAATAATCAACAACTTAAAATTTTTTAAAAGATATGAACTATTTGATTGACTCTGAAAATTATATGAATGATATTTAAATTGAAATAGAATAATAGTATAATAAATCACAATAATTAAAAACTTAAAATATTTTTAAAATATAATTGACTATCAACGCCACAAAAGTTTGGACAAGGAGAGTAACATATATTATTTGAAAACAAAAAAAATATTATAAACTACAATAGTTAACAACTTAAAATATCTAAAAAAACATATTAAAAATATGATTGATTATCTAAATTCTATTTGAATCACATTGTTTGAGATAAAAAAATAACCTATACTGAGCCCGTGGTAGCTTTTTTATTTTAAAAACTCAAAATAATTTTAGTATTAATTATTAAAATAATTTTAGTATTAATTATTAAAATAATTTTAGTATTAATTATTTTTAAATTTTTTTTTTTTAGTAGTGTCTGTCATTAGCTTCGTAACTTGTAATTTTGTATAATAAACATTGAGTACAACACACATTTGAATGCAGCGGTTCAATAGAATACAACAGATTCAAAGGAAATGAAGCATTTGATGTTTGTTCTCTTCTTTTATTCTCCAAGTTCAGCTTGTGTGACGCCAACAGTACCCAAACTTCTTTCATGAAAAAGTTTAAATATGTAGCTCTAGAGGAACAAACTATACCTTTATGTGGCACAAAACTAAACTGTTGTCAGCAGTCCACTGTTGGCAGTATAATGTTTTGGGCAGATGTATTACTTGTACATTTTAGTGCGTGCACGCACAACATACATACACGCGGTGTTCTTCAATCCAAGGAGAAGAGAATTCAGAAAAAAAAAATGGACGTCTGAATATTTTGAACAAGCCATATGAAGTTTTTGTAATTTCAAAACAGATTATGTCGATGGTTTTTTCTTAGAATGGTGGAATAACAAAATTATTACCATAAATCGTGGGATTTTATTTTGTTTTAACCATAATTAGTTAGATTAATTGTTGTTTTAATGCTAATTTATTCGTTACATCCCTTAAAACGTGCTAGTTAGTTTAATTAAAACATGTATCCCTAATATGTATCTAAGTTAATTAACATGTATCATCAATGACCAAAAGTTGGGATATTATGAGGTTTTGGAAAAAGTTGAGATTTTTAGTAAATACTAGTAAACATATCATTATAATTTAATATCAAACATAAGGTTTTGAAAATTTAATTTTATGGGTTCGGTTTTGCTAATTTGGTTTATTCGAATTGAAATTTTTTATAAAAAAAATTAGACGAAATAAGCATACCATGCAATGAAGTA
This sequence comes from Capsicum baccatum var. pendulum, assembly GCA_030864225.1. Taxonomy (NCBI): domain Eukaryota; kingdom Viridiplantae; phylum Streptophyta; class Magnoliopsida; order Solanales; family Solanaceae; genus Capsicum; species Capsicum baccatum. Next base: position 82,037,197 of record CM061550.1, read on the forward strand.
GCCGAAAAAATGTAAGGTTTATCTTTTTTCTTTTTCTCCCAATAACATTGAAAACAATATCTTATATTGATATATCACTAATTTTGCAAGACAATATATATAACACTATTATCAAAGTGATTCTCGTTGATTCTTTACTTTATTGTTTAGAGACGTTTGATATCAATGACAATTTCGTTTGCTATTTTTAGCAAGAATCGCCAACTTTGTTGTATTTATGAGGGGAGGTGATGGATGGATGGATATAGTATTGAATTGTGGATAATCTTATAAATCACATGGTTTTGAAGAGGAAACTTGGATACATAATGTTATGGGAAATTAATGTTTCTCTGAGCAATTTTCCAATTTCAATTTGACTTCTGAATTGATTTATACAATTAATTAGTTATTTTATTTAAAAAAAATAAAAAAAGACTTTGGAAAGGCTACTAAGGATGCTACCGAATTAATTGATGTCTTTGGGTAACATTATAAGGAACAAGATCTAAGTGCCACCATAATATACTAACTAATCTACCAAGTACATAACAATTAACGAAGCATGTGTAAGCTAAAAGCTAGGAACATTTAGGCTAAACACATGCATGCATTATTAGATGAAACATATCACAAATTCTGGACCAAGCAAGAGTTAAACTTAGTGAAATCAATCAAATAGCTGATATTTTAGATACAATAATGCATCTGTTGTGGGAGAAAATTCTTTTACGTATTTTGCCTTTCAGCCAATTTATTAATGCTGAGGTTCCATCCTGACTCTAATGACAGAAGTATACTTAAACCTTCAAAGTCTCCAAATAATTGAGGTAAAATTGTGTTTGCATAGTTGTATTTTTTAAAAATTATTTATAATGGTGGTAAACTGATTTTCAATTGAACTTATTCCTATTTCTTTTTAATTGGGCAATTTCCAGCATTACATATATTTTCTTTAACAAACTTCATTACCTATACAGTAAATTTGAATAGATTTATTTAAGTTTACTAGAGTTTATACTTAATACCTTTAAAAGAGTTCGCCTAATTCTTTAATAAACTTCATAACCTATATAGTAAGTTTGTATATTGCTATTAAATCATGGAACTCTCAAATTGTACTTAAAATCTTAATCTTGTAGATATCTTGACGTTAGCAAGTGTTTTTCTGTACCCTAAAAACTCTAGGAGGAGGTGTTGTATTTAGAGGATGAGCCCCCTTTAATTCTTCAATTACTGAAGCTAAAAAGGTAATTGTCAGATACAAACTTCTATAATTTTCCAAAATTTATTTTTCCATGTTTGCATATGTTATTCTTTTCCTTAAGGTGGTTGCTATGTGCAAACCTTAAGTGTGTGCACGTATGCATTCTTTTCCTTAAGGTGGTTGGTATGTGGGAACCTTACGTGTGTGCAAAAGGGCACGGACTTCATAAGATTTTCTTATTATGATGCCTGATCTACTAATTGTTTCACTACTTGGGATGTATATTTGATTAATTTTTCAATTCAAATATCTAACAGAAAATTAACAACCTCCTTATTTATTTTTTGAGGTAGGGGTAAGGTTTGTTTACAATCTCCGTCGACAATGGCAATTCCAATGGTCGAGGATAGCAACTTCGAAGACGATCCACTTCATGCTATGTTCATTGAAGATATTATTAGGGCTTCATGCCTTCTTGGCAATGGAATTTTGTTTATTTTTTCTCGAAATATACGATTTACCTACTCTTCCAATATATGATGATTCTCTCCTTTTTTTCCAATCAAGAAAGGGATGGTTACGAACACAAATCTTGATAGTTGTACTTAATGTTGTATATCCTGGGAATTAATTGAGGGAGGCTGCCCAATGTCTATTGCCATGATCCATTGAGCACGAGTAATTTTTACACTAATAATATAATTCTCCCTTGGAATGAAATCTTGTACATTGAATTGTGCAATTTCTAGCTATCGTCCAAAGAAACATTTAAACCACAGTATGCCATCCAATATATTCCTAAACTTGTCCATAACTAATCTATAATACTATGTACATTTGAATGTGTCCAATGTTTAAACTCTCCCTAGCCAGAATTCAGATGGGAGAAAACTGTTTCGGACTACTCCTTGAGACCCTTAATTTTTACTAATTAATGAAGCTCGTATATTTTGTTTAACTGAGAATATTCTTAATTAATCCATATCCATGCATATTCTATATATGAAGATGGTAGTTGAGTCTAGCTCGTGTCCATGTTTTTGTAAAAAATTGGGTTCTGTTAAGCTTCAATTGGTATTATGTTCAATTGAAACAAGACTAAGTTTAAGTGTCTAAACTGAATTTGTTAACAAGTTTAAGGAATCGTATGCATGTTTGGCATATAATGCTTCATATCGACTTCGTAATTTTGATCATTTGCACTTTTATCCTTATTTTGTGTTGGTCTTTGATTTTAACTGCATAGGACAATTAACTTCTTTTTTTTGCACTGCACAAGTCTCTATTTTTCGAATCATGATATCCCACAAGTTATGCCTCAGCCCTTAAAAATCTATATGCCTGCTAGACAAGTTCAATTTCTAGGGTTAAAAGTTAGGAAAATTTTCATAGAATAAGAAAGCATGAATCTGGACTTCGTAGCATAAGAAAGCATGAGTTTGTACTTACTCTGTATGGTCAATGTTTACAATAATTACCATCTATAATTATATATAGTTAAGTTTAATCATACCCCCCACCCCACCCCCCACCCCCCACAATAATCTGAACTCTCTCGTTTTACTTTAAAAAATTATACAAATTGTTATTAATTGTATATTATATTTAATATTTGTATATATTTCAATTAATATCCATATATTTATTATTGTATATTAATTCAATATTTGTATGTGTTTCAATTGTACTCATATATGGATCATTTGCATAATTCAAATGGATATGTGAATGTATTTTTCAAAATGTATATGCGAATGTATTTCTATATATGTATATTTGACTCTCTTTTTAAATGTCTATCGGAATATAATTTGTATATAATCATGTTGTACATTGAATAGGAAAGATTGTATAAATGTATTATCGATTTGTATATTATCATAGTTGGTGTTGAATAACTTTGGATGTGTATATATACATTTTGCAGAACGTATATTGAATAGACAAGTTCCTGTAAATGTAAAGAGAGAGAGATAGAGAGAGAGAGAGAGAGAGAGAGAGAGAGAGAGAGAGCGGAAACGACATAGAGGGAGGGGGAGGGGGAGGGGGAGGGGGAGGGAGGGAGGCAACGGATAGGGGGAGAAAAAGAGGAGAGTGGCGCGAGAGAGGGAGATAAAAGGAGAGATTTAAGGCATATCTATGTCTTGTAATTATGCAAAGTTTAACCATGGCCTTGTAATTACTGACTAAATCTTTTCTAATTGTGATGTTTTGCTAAAAAGTTAAAGTTCAATCCATTCGAAAGATAACAATTATCGGTTCATTTGAACGGCAAGTCGTGCAAATTATCCTTATAGAAGTGTCAAAAAGAGTTGGGCCGGCCCAACCTAGCTTCACGAACCAGAGATTTAAATGGACCAACAAGTTAGTCCTTTATTCTGATCATGGGCTTTTATAATGCTAGCCCACTCCTTAATCAAAATTAACATTCAATTACAATATGATCTAAAAGAAATAACTGCCTCTTATCCTAAATTATATTGGATTCAAACTGGAGTATTTAGTGATGGTTGTAAACACCTAATTTTTTATCCAAACCTAATATTTTTTGTACCATTTTAATATTCAATTAATTTTTATTTTATTTTATTTTTATTTTTATTTTTAGGCATTTTAAATTTATCTTATTTTTGAGGTTCGTTAAAAATTTTGAAAACTACAAAAAATAGAGTCACATTTTTAAATAAGTTTTTATTTTATCGTTTATTTATTTGTTTACTTATTAAAAAAAAATAAAAAAATCTAAATTATATTTGTTTTCTTTAATAAAAAAAAATAAATTAAAAAAATGTGATATTAATTTTTCTTAATCATATTCCTAAGACTAGCTAATTAACTCATTTTTTAGTATTTTTATTTCTTCCAAAATATATATAAAAAAATAAAAAAAATAAAAAAAAAATGAAAAAATCCTAAACTACCCAAACCACCCCACAATCCCACTCCTACTCAACCTCTCCCATCACCTCCCCCATAACACACGACACACACACCTACTACTATACATATATATATAAAAGACGGACAAAACCAAAAAAAAAAAAAAAACAAGATACGGATCAAGAAACAAAAACAAAAGCAGAAAAAAAAAGACACGGACAAAACCAAGAAAAAAAAACAGGAAACGGAAGATCAAGAAACAACAATAAAAACGAAAAAGAAAGGGAAAAGGTTAAGTTTGAGTAGAGTTATATCACCATTTTGAGTTTTCGGTGACAACGTTTCCATTTTTATTCTCAATTGCTGTATCATTCAGGTTTTGTTCAATTCCTTTGTATTTGTTATGCTTTAATTTTATCAATGAAATAGGAATGAAGTTGTTTGGATGATTTCATGTATTGCTTGACATATAAAGTTAATCGTTTATATGTGGATCATTCTTTAAAATTCTTATTATTGCATTAAGTTTCTCTTCATGCATGATATTTTCCGGTTTTGTCAGGGAATGCATTATAACTTGGGATGATTTATCAATATCTCGTATCTCTATTGAACCATTTAATACTATTTCATATTGTAATTTCACTTGGTTGGGATTTAGTTTAAATTGTAAAATAAAAGTAAATAAGTAGAAAGTTAAGAACTAAAATGCCAAGAAATAAAATATAGAGGTTCATATTTTATCAAATAGGTTAAGTTGGTAACGACTACGGAAATGTGAATCCTAGTATTATTATGTGATTTTAGGCACTTGATTCTATATTAATGTATTAATACTATCTAGTTGGATTCATATTTAATTTTGTTATATCACTAATCTACTGTTTGGTAGTAGTTTGAGATTTAATATGCTCAGTAGTCTCATATATTGAATGAGCCTATAATTAGCTCTAGATTTTGGTAGAATTTAATGATATTAGTTATCTTGGAAGGTTACCGTGAAACTCTTCGGAAATATAGTAGATTGTATGGTTTGTCATTGCTTTATCTACTATTTACTCGCTCGTGTCTTATTATTTGTGATATTTTGAGTACTTCACGTCTAATTAATCAAAAATTTTCATGCTCATATTTGACAACACGTTGCGGGTTTTGAATAAAATTGGTTTAAACTCTCGAACTTAGAATTAGTGATTACAACCCTAAATTAATTAATATGTTATTAATAATTATTAGGATATACAATATGGGTTGTGATTTTATTCAAAGTCCATCACGTAAAAAATAAAAAAAAAGAAAGAAAATAACATTTGTAAGGGAGTGAATTCATAAAAAATGAATTAAGTTCTTAACCTCTAAATAATCAATTTTAATAAATAAGTGGAGGTTAACGATGAAGTTGGAAAGCCCTGCTACCGACCATTCGTTATAATAAATTAACCTACCGTTTGAAGCCGATCAAATTGGGTTGGGTAGATTTTACCTATTAGGTGCTTATTTAGATTAGGAAAATGGGGACGACTCATAAATACCATAAAGGCGCAAGAAACGTGCCAAAACTCGTGGTGAGGCCGAAAAGTACTACTATCGGTAAGCCACACATCAATGCAGTTTTAAATAATTTAAAATAAATTAAAAGCGAGAGGCAAACAACTTTTAGGTTAACAAATATTGTAAATCCAAAACAAAAAAAAAATTAATTTTAAGCCAGACATAAGTCATTAAAGCGACCGTGCTAGAACCACGGGACTCGAGGGGTGCCTAACACCTTTCCCTCGGTCAACAGAATTCCTTATCCGGATTCCTAGTTCGCAGACCAAAAATAAAATTGAAGAGTCATTTCCTTTTGAATAGGGATTCAATAAGGTGACTTGGGACACCCAAACTCAATTTCAAGTGGCGACTCTGTAAATAAAATAATCCCTTTTCAAAACGTCACTTTAATTGGAAAAACCCATTTTTCTAAAGTCAACTCACTAGCGGGGTCGGATGCGGTGAAAATCGGGGGGTGTGACAGATGGCGACTCTGCTGGGGAAATAACCAGAATTCGAGCTTTCATATTGACTTGTTTGGCTTTATTTAATTTTGATATTGTATATTGTTGGCCTAAATATGTTCTTTGCCTACATGTTTGTCGCTTTGATATTATTTGAATTGCAATATAAACTGTCTTCTCTCGCGCAACCATCTGAGTCTTCTGAGATACTGTATATTCGGAGATGCGGTATACGCTCCCGAGCTTGAGATACCAGAGATGCGGCAACACTCCTGGGAAGGATTCTATAGTCACCCATGATTTAGGATGGAAAGGGACCAACAGCGAGGCCGGAAAGCCCTGCTACCGGTAAAGTTGTCCCTTGCCGACTCGAGTTGTCCGCTCGTTTCATTGACAGTCTAGATACCTAACTCCACCAGCTTAAACCTAACATAACTGGAACTTAGACATGGCTATCCATAATACACTACGTTCTATTTGTATCACGTGTATTTTTGACTTAGCGGGGCTCGACCCTGGGGTCGTGTCCGTCTAGGTCAGGTGTCACCTTTTGAGACCATCATGTACATTTTATGTGCTACTTGTTGCATTATAGAAAACACCATATCGAATGTTGACCGACTTTTAGGTGAATTAATTGATCTGAAAAAAAAGGGTTAAATAAAAAATTTTAAGAATTTACTTTAGAAAATATATAAGATTTTACATAGAATTTTTTTTTAGAGATTAAGTCGTTTTAACGTCGTGGTCTCGTTATGTCCGTTTTCTTTGGTTTTAAAATCTTTCTTAGGAATATCATAGAGCCCATTTTTGTCGAACACAATTAAAATCTTGTTAAATAATTTGGTCTGCTATTTTGTTTTAATAATTTAATTATTGCTGATATGTCTGGTTCGAACGTCATCAAATTATTGTCTCTACTCTAGGATGCTCTAGAAGACTTGGATACTTCCTGTTTTGTCAGCTACTATTTTCTCATGCTGAAATCCTATTCCGTGTCGTTCCGTCAACTTTTTTCGAAAATTATTTTTTAGGATATTTAAAATAGAATTCTTATTTTCCATCATTATCCTATAGGGCAATATGAACTCAGTCGGAAGGAGTGACAAGAGGCCGAGGGATGATGAAGCACCCCATTTCATGGTATTAGATAAAGTTCCAAAGCTATTGCGGATATGGTATAACAATATGACTGACTACGGATAAGGAGAAGTATATAAACACTTGGGATTTTTAAGGAGTCTGTTGAATGTTGAACCCCGAAGAGACGTGATAGAATCCTTGGTGCAGTTTTGGGATCCTTCAAACAACGTATTTCGATTCTCCGACTTTGAGCTTACTCCCACACTGGAGGAAATAGGAGCATTTATTGGAAAGGGAAAGAACCTCCACCGAGGAGAACCCATGATACCGAAGCATGTCACTCCCGAAAGATTTTTTGAGCTATTGCACATAAAAAAGAAGAACATAGGAGGCTGCCTAGAAAATGGATGGGTTCGTCTAGAATTTTTGTACGAAAGATATGGCCAGGAAAGGGGATTCGAGCTGTTTAAATCAGAACTTAACAACGGGGGATGCTACCAAACCTGGAAAAAGCACGGTTCTGAAGCATTCATAGTGGCTTTTTTGGGAATCATGGTATTTCCAAAGAGAGGTGGAAGAATCCTAAGGTCACTATCGTGCCCATGATTTTAGCAGACATTTATCGGGCCTTGACGATGTGCAAAAATGGGGCGGACTATTTTGAAGGATGTAACATTCTATTGCAGCTATGGATGCTCGAGCATATTCGTTACCATCCATTTGTTGTGGATTTTCGAGTCGAGTGGAATGATTATATCAAGGGCCATGAGAAGAGGATGGAGGACCAAAACTTTCCCGAAGGAATAAGAGCTTGGAAGGAGTACTTGGAGGGGTTGACGGCGGACAAGATAGTGTGGAATTATCATTGGTTCCCCTCAAAAGAGGTGATATATATGTCTACTTTCCGACCCTTCATCGTCTTAATGGGTCTCCGAGGTGTTCAGCCCTACGTGCCACTAAGAGTCATGAGACAATTCGGTCGACGTCAGCATGTACCACCAGTTGAGGATATGAAAGAGTTTATGTACGAATTCCTCCCTGACATCCTTCTAAGGAAGACTGAGATACTTAAGATCTGGGGAGGATGTGTACTTTCAGGCTTCGATCACATGGTAGAAGACCGCGACAAAGGCGATGTAGACTATTGGTATTCACCATGGTTTCATGACCAGCCTCCTCCTAAAGCTATGCCAGAAAGGTCAGCCAGAGAGCCAGTGGATCGAGAAGCGGAGATCGAAGTCAGAATTAAGCAGGATCGACGAGAGGTAAAAGAGAAATATCAGTCTACTCTGCACATCTTAAATAATGATTTGGAAAGGGCTAGAGAAGAATTGGTTCACCATGAGGCAAAAATTGAGGACAGAATTAGGTCGGTTCGTAAGGAGATTGAGAGGGAGAACCGTGTTGCCATGAATACCCTACAAGAAGACCTGGATATTGTCTCCGGTGCTATGGAGCAGCAATCGAGTGATTTTGAGAAGGAGAAGGCCTTGCTGACGAGTACACAGTCGAAGCTTCGAGCTCAGCTAAAAGCTTCCATGGAACGAGAAAGAGAAATAGCGAGACGCTTCACGGCTTTTCAGAAAGGAGTTGAAATTGAGAAAAACCAGTGGATGACTGAAAGACAGGCGCTTCACTATCAGATCGATGACCTTCATGAACGAGAAGGAGACCTAAAGCATACCGTCCGCACTACGCAGCATTGGGTGCAAAACTGCCATGAGAGTATGATCGAGGCCAGGGGAGAGGTACTTCAGCTCAGTGAAACCTTGATTAATGTTTATGCTAAGTATCTTCACCAAGGTGATGAAAATCTCGGACGTCAGGCGCGTGCTCTCGCTCCACATCTGCCAAAAGCATTATCCAGGATCTACTCAAGTCTGAGAGAGGATTAAGTTGCAAGACATCTTTGGAAGGCATCTTGATGATAATTGTTAAAGTCCTTGTTTTCTTAGAGTTAGTTTCTTTATAGGTTCTTTTGGTTTTTTCTCCAGTATTCTGAGTCTGTTCTAGTTTTAGATAATTTTAGTTTCCTTTCATTAAAGCTTTGTTTTAAGAACAGTTGAAAATGTATGGAAAATTTCGCATTTGTTCAAGTTTTTATTCTCTCTTTATTTCTAAATATATACATATATTTACCATAACCATGAACTACGTGACGATCTGATTCATGTAAAACATGATACGTAGGCAACCCTCGACGGGTGCGATCAAATATTTTTTCAAGATTCAAGTTTCAAGTAACAATTTTAAGATGTTGGCGTTAAATAATGAAAAAAAAAATTAAATTAATTCACCAAAGCCGGGATGAAACAAGAGGGTTTTTCCTAAGTCCATTACAGGAAGAAAATTACTTAGGTGCATGATATTTGAGTTAGTTATGAACATATCAATATTTTTAAAAGCTCTGAATCCTAACATATTTGTTTCTGTTCCAAAGAGAAAGAGAGAATAAGGTGGTTGGTTGTGGTTAAGCTGGCCTCTCACCCGTACAACACGAGGTATAAAGGAAAAAAGAAGATGACTCGAAAAGATGGAACAGAATTTGACAATGAAGAAGGTCGAGATCAGTTAGTTCCACAAGAGTTCGCATCTTTGGAGGAGAATAGGTTATTGAAGCAACAAATTGCGGAAATGTATCAGGCCTGGGCGAATGGACAAGCCCCGCCTTCCTCGATTCCTAGCTTTTCAGATGCAAACCATCCCAGTTCTACTCAAGCCCAAGTCGACGATCCACTTTATCCGCCTGGATTCGGTCCATATGCTAATGTGTCTAGCGCTGCTGGCACATCCACCATGCGTCCTCCAAATCCATCATTCACGAACAACCCGTTTTTTATTCCAGCCATGACAACTAATATAAATCCTCCATCAATGATGCAGAAGCCTATCAACGAGCTAAATCATGATCAAGTCTATCCTCCTGAATTGGCATTCAAACCCGCAAATTCATTTCAACCCACTCATCAGCCTGAGTCTCATATCGTGATTGAGAAGGCTATTATGAATGAAGAACGAGAAGAGATAGCTAGAAAAGTGAAGAGTCTGGAGCAGAGTATGAGAAACATGCAAGGATTGGGAGGACACAAAAGCGTCTCTTTCAAAGACCTGTGTATGTTCCCTAATGTTCATTTGCCAATAGGGTTCAAGACCCCAAAATTTGACAAATATAGTGGTCATGGTGACCCAGTGGCCCACTTAAAAAGGTATTGCAATCAACTCAGAGGAGCAGGAGGGAAAGAGGAGCTGCTTATGGCCTATTTCGGAGAAAGTCTGACGGGAATAGCCTCCGAATGGTTTATCGATCAAGACATCTCCCATTGGCACGTTTGGGATGATATGGCCCATGATTTTGTACAACAATTTCAATACAATCTCGATATTATCCCTAACCGCACTTCTCTCGCTAATATGAAGAAAAAGCCATCTGAAAGTTTTTGAGAGTTTGCCATAAAATGGAGAGAACAGGCGTCTAGAGTCAAACCGCCACTGAAGGACCAGGAATTGATTGACGTTTTTCTCCAAACTCAAGAGTCCGATTATTTTCATCATTTACTAGCTGCAGTTGGTAAACCTTTCGCCGAAGCAATAAAAATTGGGGAAATGGTGGAGAATGGCATCAAATCAGGAAAGATCATGAGCCAAACTGCCCTCAGGGCCACTACACAAGTCATTCAAAGTGGATCAGGTGGTTTCGGAAATCGAAAAAAGAAGGAGGAAGGATCCATGATGGCATCAGTACCAGGCAATGCCCAAAGGGGACGGAACTCCCCTTACGTTCAGGTCCAACAGGGATAACCCAGCCCTTCTCAACATTATTATACACCTCAACCTACTGTTCTAAATGCTCAAGCGTATGCCCGACCTCCTCAGCGTCCACAATGGCGGGCACCTGCGCCACAAGGTTTTCGTCCGCGGCAGCCAAATTTACAAGCCCCTCGTAATTCGTATGTTCCGGCAGACTATACAAGAGAACAGAGGCCAAAGGAAAACTTCACCCCAATTGGAGAATCATATACGAGCCTGTTGCGGAGATTGGTCAAATTAGGATGGATTAAACCTGTTTTACCTTTCAAAGTGGATCCGAATGCAAGTTGGTTTGATCCTAATGTAAGGTTTGAGTACCATTCCAACGTCCAAGGCCACAGTACCGAAAATTGTTGGAGTCTAAAGAGAGCCATTGAAAAGTTAATCGAAAGCAAGGCAATCGTAATACAAAAAGAAGAAGCACCAAATGTCACCGACAATCCACTTCCTAATCACAGTAACACGCACGTCGTAGGGATGATTTTTAATGATAGAGACTACAGGCCAACAAGCCAAGCAGTGATGGAAATATGCGCCTTGAAGGAGAACCCGGGTGAAGCACTGAAGTGTATGCAAAGAGAACCACTGATCGTGAAAGGAGCGAGTTCCATTATAAGACCCCGAGATTCAGAAAAGATGGTATTGTATGTTCCTGCAAAGCTAAAGGGAATAGCACAAGATGGGCCAAAACTATATGTTTCGAGTGGTCCCGCAGGGTTCGACCAACAGCGCAACAACACGAGAGAGATGACAGAGCCAATTGTCATAAGACATGCAGCACAGCTCCCAGTAACAAGCTTGAAAACCATCCCATGGAACTACAACAAAACCACAGTGATGTACAAAGGAAAAGAGGTCATGGAAGAAACAAACGAAACGGGGGGTTTGACTCGATCAGGAAGATGCTATGTTCCAGAAGAATTAAGGAGACCAAAACAATTTAAAGATAGTCAAGGGCCAATGAAAAAACCTATCACAAACGAAGAGGCTGAGGAATTTCTGAAGAAAATGAAAACCCAAGACTATTCCATTGTCGATCAGTTGAGGAAAACCCCAGCTCAAATCTCGTTATTGTCCCTACTGCTACATTCTAAAGAACATTATCAGGCATTGATTAAGTTATTGAACGAAGCATACGTCCCGAAGGAAACTACGGTATGTCAAATAGAAAGGATGGTTCGTAGAATATTTGAAGCAAATAGAATCACTTTTACTGATGATGAATTACCCACAGAAGGTTCTGGTCATAACAAGGCTTTGCATCTGACTATCAAATGCGAAGGACATTACATAAAAGGGGTAATGATCGATGGAGGTTCAGGAGTAGATATCTGTCCTCTCTCTACTCTGCAAAAATTAAAAATCAACCCAGATAGGATTCGGGCTAATAATGTATGTGTCCGGGCTTTTGATGGTGCAAAACGAGACACAATTGGTGAGATAGATCTTGCTTTGGTTATCGGACCAGTTGAGTTTACAATCACCTTTCAAGTAATAGACATGGATACTTCCTACAACCTACTTTTAGGAAGACTATGGATCCACAGGGCCAGAGCCATACCTTCTACTTTGCATCAAGTAGTTAAGTTTGAACACGACAATCAGGAAATCATTGTACATGGAGAGGATGACCTTCCCATACATCGAGATCCTTCTGTACCCTGTATCGAAACAAAAGAGGGTTGTGAATCTCCCATTTATCAAGCCTTCGAAATCGTGACAGCTGATCAAGTCGTGGAAGGTACCCCGATTCCAAGGTCTTATCTCTCTTCTACTTCAATCATGGTGGCTAGCCAAATGCTACAAAATGGTTATGAACCGGGAAAAGGATTAGGGGTTTCGCTGCAAGGAATTATAAACCCTGTAGATCCATGTGGTAGCCACAACTCCTTCGGCTTAGGCTTTAAGCCTACCGCAGCAGATAGAAAATGGGCAAAAGAGCAGAAGAAGAAGGCTTGGAAACTGACAATTCCGGTTCCACACATTAGCCAATCGTTCACGAAAGCTCAAAAGGAAGAAAATCAATACTCATATGCTGACAAGGATGTGGATGAAATATGTCAAGGCCTCAAGGAAATGTTTTATGAAGTAAACATGGTTCAGATGGGTGAAGGCCCTAGCCATGCGGATGTGCAGTTCGTCGGGCCAAATATCAAGCTCACTAACTGGGAAGCCACTCCTCTCCCCACAAGGAAGGAGTCTTGGTAGTTTATTTTGTTGTTTCGTTTTTCTTTCTTTTGTATTTTGGACTATTCTCAGGGTGGTAGTCCACATAGTTTAGTTATTTTCATGTTAACCCTCCTATCCTTTTCGATTCAACTAAATGAAATTCAAGTTTTCTAGTAAATTTATCTTTTCTTCCCTCTTTTAATTTTTATTATTTTTATCTTATTTCAGTTATGTTAATACTGGCTCCGATAACATGGCATGTACGTGGAGTTCACATTTAGATCCTAAAAAGTTGTCTAATCTCGAATCAGCAAACCAAACGGTAGATGAATACGATGAAGGTGAAGCTGATAAGGAAGTCAAAAAAGGATTGGATCAATTTAAGGATAAGCCCAAACCCAACTTAAATGACACCGAGATAATAAATTTGGGAACTGGTGAGAAGGTTAGAGAAATAAAAATAAGCATTCATGCGGATCAGAATATCAGAAATGATATCGTTCAGATTTTGATCGAGTATAAGGATGTTTTTGCTTGGTCTTATGATGATACGCCGGGTCTAAGCACAGATTTGGTAGTCCACAAACTGCCTACATACCCTGATTTTTCACCGGTCCAGCAAAAGCAAAGAAAGTTTAAAACTGACGTGAGCGATAGAATTAAAGAGGAAATCATGAAGCAATTGAATGCGAACATGATCAGGGTCGCTCAGTACACCACATGGTTAGCTAATGTGGTGCCTGTACCAAAGAAAGATGGCAAAATCAGAGTTTGTGTTGATTATAGGGATTTGAACAAAGCAAGCCCTAAAGATAACTTTCCGCTGTCCAATATTCATATCCTCGTTGATAATTGTGCTAAACATGAGATTCAATCTTTCGTGGATTGTTATGCCGGATATCACCAGATCTTGATGGATGAAACAGATGCAGATAAGACTGCTTTCACCACCCCGTGGGGTACTTATTACTACAGGGTCATGCCGTTTGGTTTAAATAATGCGGGAGCTACGTACATGAGAGCTATGACTACTATTTTCCATGACATGATGCACAAGGAAGTAGAAGTATACGTTGATGATGTCATTATCAAGTCCAAGACACGAGTCGATCACGTAGATGACTTGAGGAAATTCTTTGAAAGGTTGCGAAAGTATAATCTTAAGCTCAATCCAGCCAAGTGTGCATTTGGAGTTCCATCCGAAAAACTTTTGGGTTTCATAATTAGCCGCAGAGGCATTGAATTGGACCCCTCCAAGGTAAAATCCATTCGAGAATTGCCGCCTCCGAAGAATAAAACTGAGGTCATGAGTTTTCTAGGAAGGCTGAATTATATAAGCAGATTCATCGCTCAGCTCAGCACTACATGTGAACCGATATTTAAGTTTCTAAAGAAGGATGCTGCTATCCAATGGACAGACGAATGTCAAGAATCATTTGATAAGATTAAAGAATGTTTGGCAAATCCTCCAGTACTGGTCCCACCGGAACCTGGTAGGCCTTTATTCCTATATCTGTCAGTGATGGACAATTCTTTTGGTGGTGTTTTAGGACAGCATGATATCACAGGCAAGAAGGAACAAGCAATCTATTATTTGAGCAAAAAGTTCACAAGTTACGAGGTAAAATATACTCTTCTAGAAAAGACGTGTTGCGCCCTAACTTGGATTGCTCAGAAGTTGAAGCACTATCTTTCGTCCTACACAACCTACCTCATATCTCGAATGGATCCCTTAAAGTATATTTTTCAAAAACCTATGCCCACAGACAGATTGGCGAAGTGGCAGATTTTACTTACAGAATTCGACATTGTGTATATTACTCGTACCGCTATGAAAGCGCAAGCATTGGCCGATTATTTGGCTGAGAACCCAGTTGACAATGAGTATGAGCCTTTGCGAACTTACTTTCCTGATGAAGAGATAAATTCAATTGAGGAAGAAGTTCAAGATGACATGTATGCATGAAAATTATATTTTGACGGGGCAGTCAATGTCAAAGGAGTAGGAATTGGGGCGGTTCTTGTCTCACCGACCGGGCATCATCATCCCACCACAGCACGACTCCGTTTCTTTTGTACTAATAACACAGCAGAATATGAAGCTTGCATCATGGGGATAAATATGGCAATAAATTTGGGTGTACACAAGCTAGTGGTGTTGGGAGATTCTGAATTACTCGTTCGACAAATTCAATGTGAATGGGAAACGAGAGCTATCAAGCTCATTCCATACAAACAGTTCTTAGAGGACCTTAGCAAGAGATTCAAGTCTATCGAGTTTAGACATATTCCCAGATCCCATAATGAGCTGGCTGATGCCCTGGCTACCCTAGCTTCCATGCTCCCATACCCAAGAAATACGCATCTCGACCCATTAGAGATACAGATACGAGATCAACATGATTATTGCAATATAATTGATGCAGAACCAGATAATGAACCGTGGTACTATGATATCAAATGCTTCCTAAAGTCAAAAGAATATCCAACACACGCCAGTGCAGATCAAAAAAGGACTATTAGGCGACTTGCTAATGGGTTCTTCTTAAGTGGGGAGATTCTGTACAAACGAACCCCAGACTTGAACTTGTTGAGGTGTGTTAATATTCAGGAAGCTGAAAGAATCATGAATGAGGTACATTCGGGGGTATGCGGTTCGCATATGAATGGCTATGTTTTAGCAAAGAAGATTATGCGGGCAGGATATTATTGGTTAACTATGGAGAGAGATTGCTTTCGCTTTGTTCGCAAGTGTCATCAGTGTCAAATTCATGGTGATTTGATTCACTCGCCACCTTCAGAGCTGCATCCGATGTCTGCTCCTTGGCCATTCGTCGCTTGGGGCATGGATGTAATCGGTCCAATAGAACCAAAAGCTTCTAATGTGCATCGATTCATACTGGTCGCTATTGACTATTTCACTAAATGGGTAGAAGCTACTACTTTCAAATCAGTCACGAAGAAAATAGTAGTGGATTTTGTTCACTCGAACATCATATGTCGTTTTGGTATACCAAAGTCCATTATCACAGACAATGCAACCAATCTCAATAGTCATCTAATGAAGGAGGTTTGTGAGCAATTCAAGATCGTGCATCACCATTCTACCCCTTACCGTCCTAAAGCAAATGGAGCCGTTGAAGCAGTAAACAAGAATATTAAGAAGATTCTTAGGAAAATGGTCCAAGGATCTCGACAGTGGCATGAGAAATTACCGTTTGCTCTTTTAGGATATCGTACAACTATCCGTACATTGACTGGCGCAACTCCTTATTTACTAGTCTATGGGACTGAAGCTGTGATACCCGCAGAAGTCGAAATTCCCTCGCTTCGAATCATTAGTGAAGCCGAAATTGACGATACGGAGTGGGTCAAGTCTAGACTAGAACAAATATCATTAATAGATGAAAAAAGGTTGACGGCAGTTTGCTTTGGTCAATTATACCAACAGAGGATGGCACGAGCTTACAATAAGAAGGTACGTCCTAGAAAATTCGAGGTCGGCCAACTTGTTGTAAAATGCATCCTTCCACACCAAGAAGAGGCTAAAGGAAAATTTGCTCCAAACTGGCAAGGCCCATACATAGTTAAACAAGTATTATCAAATGGAGCTTTACAACTTGCGGATATGGACGAAAAAATGACAGAAAAAGCTATCAATGCCGATTCAGTCAAAAGATATTATATTTGACACACTTGTGCTTAACATTCTCAAGTTGAAATGACGAAAGGCCATCATTCTACTTAACTAAATGCCATTAATCCCTTGTCAGCCCTTCGAGCCTTATTTATCTTTCTTTGCTTACCCTCTTTGGAGCCGAAAAAAAAAAAAAAAAGATAATGCATCACCATTGAGCTACGTTCGACCTGATTCCTAAATGGATACGTAGGCAGCCCTATCTTGGGGTTTGGTCCGACAAAAGAAAAACAAAAAAAATTTTAGTAAAAAAAAAAAAATGAGATATATATCCTATCGTCACTTTTATATGGCTCTCAAGTTGTAATCTACCCTAAAAATCCTTTTCCCTTTGTCCATTAAAGACCTTCTGATCAATTTTTGAGAATGTCAAGCCTTGTGTGTTGTATATATATGTATATATAGATTCATAAAAAAAAAAAAAAAAAAAATCTTGTAGGTGAAAACCCATGGAGGCACCACAAGATATATATAAAAAAAAAAATCTTATTGGTGAAAACCCTCAGGGGCGCCATAAGACAATGATGAACGAGACAATCAAAATTAGAGAGGTCAATTGAGAAAATCCCAGAAGGAATGACTTTAGTCAAGCAAAGTTTATCATGACAGGACAAAGATCAAGAAGAATGACTTGATTTGATTGAAAGGTGCAGCCTAATTCGAGATTAGACGGTTTTGAGGGATCAAATATCTACTCCAAATTGTGTGTCATGTGTTATTGAAGTCAATATACACCTCCAAATAAGTTTTTTACTTTACTGGTAGAAATACTTTCTATTCAAACATAATTCTTTTATTCCTTCTTTTGATTTTTCCTTATTTCATTTTTACACGTTTTTTTTATGGGTAAGTCTCGCACCAAATACAAAATAAAGAAAAACGCACAAAATTGACCATGGCTCCCAGTGAAATTGAGCAGAGATTATTCGGCGTTCACCACCTTGACAAGGACAGAGAACCAGTTAAGATAAGTGTTACGGGTGAAGCATTTGAAAATGAAGATCAGAATCGTACTGAAACAAACAAAAATACAGCAGAATGTGAAAGACGAAGATTCAAGCTCGCCAACTAATTAACTTAATCAACTGTATCAAGTTGGGGCAAGGATAAGGCAAACCTCCAAGGGACTCAAGGCCACAAACCAACTACCAAGTTTAAAACTCACAATTTTTCTTTCTCTTTGCTTGAACAGGGGCAAAGCAAGCTTGTGAAGTTTAGTGGAAAAAAAAAAATAAACAAGTATAGCAAGCTAAGTTTTCTTGAATTTTCTCCTTTTTGTTATACTCCTATAATTCTAAGTTCATATCAATATAATAATAATAATAATAATAATAATAATAATAATAATAATAAAACCCCTCATATTCAAGACTGGGGCATTTTTTTTTTCTTTTCTAACAAAGAAAAAAATCCTAGTCTTTATTCGTCTTCATAGGGCACCATCCCCTAGTTGACATCTTATCTCGTCTTCATAGGGCGCCATCCCCTAGTTGACATCTTTATTCGTCTCCATAGGGCACCATCCCCTAGTTGACATGTTTTCGTCTTCATAGGGTACCATTCCCTAGTTGACATCTTATCTCTTCTTCATAGGGCACCATCCCCTAGTTGACATGTTTTCGTCTCCATAGGGCACCATTCCCTAGTTGACATCTTATCTCGTCTTCATAGGGTACCATTCCCTAGTTGACATCTTATCTCTTCTTCATAGGGCGCCATCCCCTAGTTGACATGTTTTCGTCTTCATAGGGTATCATTCCCTAGTTGACATCTTATTTCGTCTCCATAGGGCACCATCCCCTAGTTGACATATTTTCGTCTTCATAGGGTACCATTCCCTAGTTGACATCTTATCTCTTCTTCATAGGGCGACATTCCCTAGTTGACATCTTTATCTCGTCTTCATAGGGCGCCATCCCCTAGTTGACATCTTATCTCGTCTTCATAGGGCGTCATCCCCTAGTTGACATCTTATTCATCTTCATAGGGCGCCATCCCCTAGTTGGAATTTTAGGAAATAAATCTTCCTATTTTTCTTCTTCATGTCTTCACAGGGCATGACAATCCCTAGTCACATTTTTAGGAGCAAAAATCCTAATTCTTTTTCATGCATTTATTAGGCATAACTTCCTTTGGTTGCACTATTAAGAATAGAGTTTTTATTTTATCGCGATCCTAGCTTAAATTTCTATCCATTCATTTATTTAGTTTTCCTTAAACTAGTTTATAGTTTTTCTAATAACTCACAAAATTTCCCTAGTGTAAACTGGGGCAGAAATTTTGTTTGTTTTGTTTCGTCTTCTTTGATGGCTTGCAGGTTTTCTGCGAAGCACAGGTTTATCCAAGAATAGAATTTCATCTCCGGTCAGAATATAGAAGAATGATCAGGTTGAAGATAGTTAGAGTCAGCTCTGTATCTGTAGCGGCCCAACATCTCAAGAGACATCTTTTAGCTTCTGATAAGGAGAATAAGCATCCAAAGTATTCTATGAACTGTTCTTTGGCAGAGCGTCAATAACTCAATCCAAGTTGCAGGTTCAAATCTCAAATCCTAACTTCAAGATCAAATCTTGAGATCGAGGTACCCACCAGAAGAAGGTGAGGCGATAACTGAAGATCCAAGAGGAGGATCTGAAGCAACGGGATCAAGACAAATAGAATAAATAGGATCTTGTACTTTTATTTCTATTTTTATTTTTAGTTTCATTTTTCTTTTTCTGATGTAATAAAAGGAGCAACGAACCGGAAACTCGACGGGACCTCAACTCGACTCTCCAATTCATCCACTCATTCCTACACCTACTCGAACTACAGGTGACCTGATTCTCTTATAACCCGAGATATGTAGGATGTCTAAAACCAAGACTCGGTCACACCTCTTTTCTACTTATTTACTAATGAATAAATGGTTGAGCCAAAATTAGTCATGTTTACTTCTTTGCTTGGAAATTCTCCATATTTCCAAGCAAAGAGGGGCATTCTGTAAACACCTAATTTTTGACCCAAACCTAATATTTTTGTACCATTTTAATAGTCAATTAATTTTTATTTTATTTTATTTTTATTTTTATTTTTAGGCATTTTAAATTTATCTTATTTTTGAGGTTCGTTAAAAATTTTGAAAACTACAAAAAATAGAGTCACATTTTTAAATAAGTTTTTATTTTATCGTTTATTTATTTGTTTACTTATTAAAAAAAAATCTAAATTATATTTGTTTTCTTTAATAAAAAAAAAAAATGTGATATTAATTTTATTAATCATATTCCTAAGACTAGCTAATTAACTCATTTTTTAGTATTTTTATTTCTTCCAAAATATATATAAAAAAATAAAAAAAAAAATGAAAAAATCCTAAACTACCCAAACCACCCCACAATCCCACTCCTACTCAACCTCTCCCATCACCTCCCCCATAACACACGACACACACACCTACTACTATACATATATATATAAAAGACGGACAAAACCAAAAAAAAAAAAAAACAAGATACGGATCAAGAAACAAAAACAAAAGCAGAAAAAAAAAGACACGGACAAAACCAAGAAAAAAAAAACAGGAAACGGAAGATCAAGAAACAACAATAAAAACGAAAAAGAAAGGGAAAAGGTTAAGTTTGAGTAGAGTTATATCACCATTTTGAGTTTTCGGTGACAACGTTTCCATTTTTATTCTCAATTGCTGTATCATTCAGGTTTTGTTCAATTCCTTTGTATTTGTTATGCTTTAATTTTATCAATGAAATAGGAATGAAGTTGTTTGGATGATTTCATGTATTGCTTGACATATAAAGTTAATCGTTTATATGTGGATCATTCTTTAAAATTCTTATTATTGCATTAAGTTTCTCTTCATGCATGATATTTTCCGGTTTTGTCAGGGAATGCATTATAACTTGGGATGATTTATCAATATCTCGTATCTCTATTGAACCATTTAATACTATTTCATATTGTAATTTCACTTGGTTGGGATTTAGTTTAAATTGTAAAATAAAAGTAAATAAGTAGAAAGTTAAGAACTAAAATGCCAAGAAATAAAATATAGAGGTTCATATTTTATCAAATAGGTTAAGTTGGTAACGACTACGGAAATGTGAATCCTAGTATTATTATGTGATTTTAGGCACTTGATTCTATATTAATGTATTAATACTATCTAGTTGGATTCATATTTAATTTTGTTATATCACTAATCTACTGTTTGGTAGTAGTTTGAGATTTAATATGCTCAGTAGTCTCATATATTGAATGAGCCTATAATTAGCTCTAGATTTTGGTAGAATTTAATGATATTAGTTATCTTGGAAGGTTACCGTGAAACTCTTCGGAAATATAGTAGATTGTATGGTTTGTCATTGCTTTATCTACTATTTACTCGCTCGTGTCTTATTCTTTGTGATATTTTGAGTACTTCACGTCTAATTAATTAAATATTTTCATGCTCATATTTGACAACACGTTGCGGGTTTTGAATAAAATTGGTTTAAACTCTCGAACTTAGAATTAGTGATTACAACCCTAAATTAATTAATATGTTATTAATAATTATTAGGATATACGATATGGGTTGTGATTTTATTCAAAGTCCATCACGTAAAAAATAAAAAAAAAGAAAGAAAATAACATTTGTAAGGAAGTGAATTCATAAAAAATGAATTAAGTTCTTAACCTCTAAATAATCAATTTTAATATATAAGTGGAGGTTAACGATGAAGTTGGAAAGCCCTGCTACCGACCATTCGTTATAATAAATTAACCTACCGTTTGAAGCCGATCAAATTGGGTTGGGTAGATTTTACCTATTAGGTGCTTATTTAGATTAGGAAAATGGGGACGACTCATAAATACCATAAAGGCGCAAGAAACGTGCCAAAACTCGTGGTGAGGCCGAAAAGTACTACTATCGGTAAGCCACACATCAATGCAGTTTTAAATAATTTAAAATAAATTAAAAGCGAGAGGCAAACAACTTTTAGGTTAACAAATATTGTGAATCCAAAACAAAAAAAAAAATTAATTTTAAGCCAGACATAAGTCATTAAAGCGACCGTGCTAGAACCACGGGACTCGAGGGGTGCCTAACACCTTCCCCTAGGTCTACAGAATTCCTTATCCGGATTCCTAGTTCGCAGACCAAAAATAAAATTGAAGAGTCATTTCCTTTTGAATAGCGATTCAATAAGGTGACTTGGGACACCCAAATTCAATTCCAAGTGGCGACTCTGTAAATAAAATAATCCCTTTTCAAAACGTCACTTTAATTGGAAAAACCCATTTTTCTAAATTCAACTCACTAGCGGGGTCGGATGCGGTGAAAATCGGGGTGTGTGACAATAGTATGTATAATTGAAGAATTTATAAGTCTAAAAAAAAGTATCTTATCATTCATGTAAGCAATCTTGGACATCACAATTGTAGTAAATATACAACAATCCTCAAACTTCATAAGGCATATGTGTTAGATCATTATTAGTTAGTGAATTTTACCTGTTAATATACCAACAAAATCATATTTTAAAAAAATATATATTATTAAAGTCATTGAACTGGCTCGCAAGAACGTATTGAGTGGCTGGGAGGTGGGTCTCCCATGTGGTAGACCTGAGATCGAATTTAGTTTCCCTCTGTCGCTCATCCATGGGCTTGTCAAATGAAGATTTCCTAGTGTGGTTTACATCTCTTATATGATTTGCTCATTCGAATGGCAGAGGTTGTCGGTTGTGACTCTACTTCTAATTGAAGTTTTACTTATTGGGCCCGGCAAAGTTGGACCCCAAATTAACCTTAAGTCAGTTTTGTCCAAAGGAAAATAAAGGTAAGGGCTGGTCCAATTTCAAGTTAGATTCATCAAGAAAACATAAAAAGTTGGACGACAAAGGCTAGCAGAAGTCCAGTTTCAACTTTGAAGATGTAGCCCTATTTGGAAAAAGGTACAGAAACAACCCAAACCAAAAATGGATTAATTTCAATGGGTATGATTGGAATTCGTTAAAAATATATAGACGAGGCAATATACAAATTTAAGAAAGTTGGAGGTGATTTTAACTTGTTGAGAAGTTAAATTTCGTAGCTAAAATTGAATTCGTTAAAAATATATAGACGAGGCAGTATACAAAAATTATACAAAAATTAAAGAAAGTTGGAGGTGATTTGAATTTGTTGAGAAGTCAACTTTCGTAGCTAAATCGAATTCATTAAAAATATATAGACGAGACAATATACAAATTTAAGAAAGTTGGAGGTAATTTGAATTCGTTGAGAAGTTCAATTTTGTAGTTAAAACCGAGAAGATATTTTTTTCGTGGTCACATCTATCTTAGTAGTAGTGGTATTAATTGCACAAACTCCTATTTTTTTAATGTGTATCGTGTTATGTAGTTATTTTTTTCTTGTAATCCTACTTCGATGATATTTCATGAGAGTCAGATGATTTATCAAAAACAACCTTTGAACCTCTTAAAGGTAATGATAAAGTTTTGCTCATATTCTAACCCCACATACCTTATGTGTGAAATATGGTAGATACGTTATTATATTGTTGTTGAATTGTTTTTATATATCTCATATTCTTGTATGTAATACGGATTTTTCCTATTTTTGTCGATGTATATACATAGGGATCCACAAGGATCCACACATTTCCGCAACTATCTTGTTTTGCCAAATTATTTTATCACATTAAAATAACTGAATTTACCTATTATAACATTTATTTTATACAAACACAGAGAAGCTATAAAATCAATTTCATCATTTAAAAGTACTTATTTTTAGACCAAATATTTATCAGTTACTTTCAATAAATACAGCACATATAATCGACTCACCTGTGTGTGCCTGTATTCCATTAGCCCAACCATTTTCAAATTATTTTTCCTCTATTTATTTATTTATTTATTTATTTATTATAAGACCTAAAATTTGACGTTGACCCTTGCCATAAGATTGAGGATGATGAACATATAATTACTTTGTAGACTTTTGCACTTTGGTAGGTGATGCCCACTAAATGCTTTAAAAAAACATAAACATTCAATAATATCATTCTTGAATCTTGATTGAGAAAATAATATAGTTGTGTCGTCCAGCTAAGCAATGGAGTAACAATGTCCAACTTCCTAGTCATTTAAGTCAAATAATTTTATTTGACCATTGCTCCAATATATAAATTATAAAACAATTCTAGTCAATTTGATGAACTGTTTTGTTTAGTGATATCGTACCATCACTGATTCTATCCTTTTGAACCAATATGAATTTATTATATTCAAAAGTAAGGATGTTGAGATGAATATATGAGTGTATTATGAGAGACATAGTTATGAATGAACATTATTGAGGGAGGCGAGACTCAGATAGTTTGGATATGAGAAGAGGAGATGCATAAACGCTTCAATGAGGAGGTCTAAGAGGTTATCTATAGTGCATTTAAGGAGAGGTACAAGTAAGCCGAAGAAGTATTATAGATAGGTGATTGGACAAGGTATGACACACCGACAGCTTATTAAGGACATTAACCCTAGATAGTAAGATTTGATGGTCGAGGATCGTGATAAAATGTGAGTAGGGAGTCGACTGCTGTCTAGTTTCCTTATCAATTTTCTTTCTATTACTCTTCTACTATTTTATTCTTTAATTTTATTATTTCATTGGCTTCAGTTATAATAAATTATGTATGCGCCATCATCCGTAGCGCCGGCCCCCCCCCCAACACATCCCGTCCCCGGCCGTGAAATTACACAGGGTTTATTGTTTTTGAACTAACACGAAGTTGCAATTATTCTGAAAAAAAAAAAAATCGGTGTGGAGGAGAAAAATTAAAAATATTGACTAGTAACATTTTAATTGGTGAGTTGTGATTGGATGAATTATTTTTCAATTACATATTGATGACTTACAAGATACAAGTCGTTTCTTCTAGGAACAATAGGATGGTTGCGCGTTTGAACTTTCAACACAAAAATGATTGAATTCACATTCTATTTTTTTTTTCTATACATGAACCTAACACTTTGCCAATTTGAACCTTTAAATGTCAAAGACATATTTGAGTGAATTTCATACTTCTTATGCATGTCTAATTCTCTATATTCCTTAATGGTGTCTGCTCTTAAACTGGCAAAATTAAACATTGCAAATACAAGATACTTTATACATCAGGAAATAATGATTAATGACATCTTAATGAGTTTTTTGTACGTAAAGAGTTAGGATCTTTTATTTTAAGACTAATATAAGCTAAAGCTTTATCGGATATATAATGTTTTAAAATGTCACCAATAAATTATAATACTGAATATTCAAGACGATCTTTTTCCCAGGTATCTGAATTCATGTAGTTTATCTTTATATAAAATTAATAAATGCGCAAATTTTTAAATAAAATATTTAAATAATATATCAACAAATATTAGATAAAATAAAACCTTTTTATTACGTATTGTATATGTTCTTTTATAGAATGAACATCACTTTTCCGGCTGCTCCTTTTAGGTGAGGATGAAAATAGATTTTGAGTATTACCTGACTCTAAAAAGTTAGCTGATGAGGTAAAAATTACAGAAAATTATATAAAAGGACGTTAGCTAATGAGATGAAAATTACACGAGATCATATAGAAGGACTAAATATTAATCATATCCCATTCAATCTTGAAATTCAACTTCTTGTCCTTCCTGCACATCCAAAATTGGACGTTTGGTGTTATGAACCAATTGTCCCACATTGAAAAAATAGAGAAATGCTTAGGGAATTATAAGTCAAATGGGTTCTCCCACCTATTAGAGTGGAGAAAATAGAGAAATGCTAAGGGAATTATAAGTTAAATGAGTTTTCTCACCTATTAGACTAGTCTTTTGGATTGGCTCTCCCATTTGGTTTGTAACATATGGAGTCTAATACCAATTATTTATTTTTTATAAAAAGAATCTTAAATATATTTTGTTAAAATATAAATATGTATATTTTACTTTTGATATTAATTTTTTCTTTAAGGTGGTAAGCGAATTAAGAAATAGCATAAGAATCTTGACAACTAAACAGCATGTGTAAGCAAAAAAAAAAAAAAAAAGGGGGGGCAAAATCAGAATTGCTCATTAAAATAAAATTCTAAAAAAAGAGGTTCCACTTTAATTTGTTTCCAAAAGGTGGATGAGTACCAAACTTTTTTTACAAATAAATTCCCCACCCTTTTTCAATCAAATCTTTAAATGGGTGATCTGTCACTTGGCAGTTAGCTTGTCCTCTTTTCATAGTGCTAATTTCATTAATCATATTGTAAATTAAAGTGATGATAAACAAATTGATTAAGTATTTGGAGCACTCCATTTAATTTTCTCTATTTTAATTATGTCCAAATGACAATCTGATATCTTGATCTAATTATTATTTTACGTATTCGATCAATTAAAGTAGAGAACATTGCGGGCCATCAAATTCAAAATAAACATACTTTAAAGAGTATGTTCGATTCTTCTTTATCTTTTTTTCCTTTCACTAGTGATGGCAGAGTAAAATTTCACGAATGGAGATTTAAAATATAAAAAATTAAATATAGTAAGAAGCGAATGGAATTTAATATTTACTTAGGGGTGGAGCCAATGTTTTAGTTACAGGATCATTTGAACGTAACAATTTTAGTCCAAATATTATTTTTATATTAACAAATGAATTGAATATGTACAAATTATTAAGTTAGAACCTAATAAATTTAAAGGACTAATATCTCGAATCATAAGCCACAAATTTTGATTTTGCCTCTGCATTTATTATATATTCATAAAAATAATTTTAACTGTGTATATATATTAATGCAATTTTCCAATAAAGGAAGCCAGATGAACCGCTTTGTGTCTGCCTTTAGAGAATATGGAACCATCAAGACCTTAGCTTCTTAAGTCTTAAGATATCAACTCAAATTGTATGTAAGTATCAAAATGTCTTGAAAGATCTTGATTTTTTTGAAACAATAGCAACAAAAATTATTTAATTTCCATTACAAAAGGACAAGACCATCAAGTCCTTATTATCTTTGGAAGCAATTCAAATAATTTAATTTAATTTAATATGTGCTCATATAGCTTCAAAAGGTATGGTCCTTATGAATTGCCTTTACCATTCATACAAACCCTAGCTAGCATCCATTAAGCAATTGGCCATTGGTGGGATACATAGGCAATATTGCTTCACATGCATAATTGGATAGGAGCCTAAATGTGGGTCAAACCCAACCCCCCATTATTGCAACTAATTTGATGGACTAATGACTAATTTGTGCATGAGTGCCTGTCCTCACCCATGTGTATTTTAAAGTGAATTAGGGAGCATAGGGGCACCTCTTGTTACCGGTGTTTTTAAAGGCTAAGGCGTACAACAAAACGTTTTATCTGATATGGGGCGAGGGCGTAAGTCCCAAGGTGATGAAGTGTAAGTCTCAAGGTGATGAAATGTAAGTCCCACGGATACGTATTTTAATTTTTAATATTTTATAAATTAATATTATTTGAAATAAATATTTTTTAAAAGAGATAAATCATCCAAAAAGGTAAAATTATATCAAAATTATAAAAAGAAATAAGTGGAAGATGCATCTAAAACTCTTTCACCAAAAACACCGCGCTTTTTGCTACGCCTCACCTCGGAAAGCTCGCCTCATACTGGCTTTTAAGTTTTAAAACACTGCTTGTCACAGGTATCATTGTTCACTTCTAAAGTTTTATGACTTTTTTAGTATATACTCACCATAGTCTTATTCACTTCCGTAGATTCAAGACAAACTACATTCAATGTGTTTGTCTTCAAATTACACATGCAACTTGTTTTTATTTTTATTTTTTTATTTTTTTTTAAATTGGGGGTAGGAAAAGGAGGGATGGGATTATATTGTGGGGAATCGAACCCTCACCAATAAGGTGGAAGTTCAGGTAACTAACAAATTAAACTAGTAAGATTTCCCCACATGCAACTTGTTTGCTAAATACTAAAGGGGATTTTACTTAATACACTTTCGATATATATTACTCCCCCGATTTCAATTTCAAGCATCGTAATTCTAAAAAAACAGTATATATTTGCTAATGTTCTTATTCCAAAATTCTACATAACTTGAGATCACTAGTTCAAAAGGCATTTTAATATACTATATGTAAAAGTTTTTAATTAAACATCAATACTTATTAACTCTTTTTTTCTTTTTAAATTTCGTGCTAGATCAAACTAAAATATGCATAAGACGAGTCCAAAGTACACTATTAGATGCAAAAAGTAAAATATATACCATGCATTAAACGATCAGGACATGTATGCACCACTTTTGAATAATTATCCAAAATTATAAAAAAGTTAAAAATATTCATAGTTTTTTTTTTTTTTTTCAGTGGTATGTATTTCAATTTAAATTTAATTTTGTGGAAAGAGTAGCAAAATCACATCAGTCACAGGTCCACACTCTCACACACATGAAAACAGTACAACAAAAAGGACAAAGAATTGCAGCTGTGTAGTGTTTAGTGTCATGTCACAGTAACATACTCCCATTGCCCTTTTTCCCATCCCTTCATACTCCCCCTCCACCTCTCTACATTCCATTTCTCCTCTTCTCTTCCTTCCCATTTTACCCCCCAGTCTTCACGAGCGTCGGCACATTTTCTTGGAATTTTCTGACCCACATACCAAAAACTCCCTCAACATTTTAAATTTATCTTCAAATTTTTTTTCATGGTTCGAGAATTCAAGAAACTCAAGTTCACCTAAGTACAGCAAATAGCTTAGGGAATAGAGTTAGTTATTCATGGACAGTAAGGAAGTGATGTTTTGCTTGTTTTTGTTGTTTATGGCGTCACTATGTTGTTGTGATGTTGCTGAAGCTAAACAGGGCAGCATGTCTATTGTTGCCCAAAAATTTGAGGTTCAAAAGCACTTGAATCGTTTAAATAAACCTGCTGTCAAGTCCATCAAGGTTAAATTACTGCACTCCATGTGCAATTTTTTGCTCAATTTATTTTGTGTGTTTTTATGTAATTTGATGGTTTGTTTTGGGAAAATAAATTAACAGAGCCCAGATGGTGATATTATTGATTGTGTTCATATGTCTCACCAACCAGCTTTTGATCATCCTTTACTCAAGAATCACACCATACAGGTTAGCTTTTCACAAAAAGAACCCTTTTTTCTGTTTGAAAATTCGGTTCTTGTTTTTACAATAGACCATTATGGCACACATGCTGTACATGGCGGGAGTTTTGGTGCACCAGACTGTCTTCTTTTAATCTTGGTGGGAAAATTTTGAGTCCTTTTTTGTGTGTGTGGGATATAGATGATGCCAAATTATAATCCGGAAGGGCTATTTCGTAATGGAAAAATGTCCACCACAGCAAAGAACAAGAATGGAGGAGGGTCAAAATCAATTGCTCAACTATGGCATGTGAATGGGAGATGTCCAGAAGGAACAATTCCAATTAGAAGAACAAAAAGAGATGATATTTTAAGAGCAAGTAATATAAAAAGCTATGGTAGGAAGACAAATTTTTCTTCCATTCCTAAACCGGAGTCCGGTGGACCTGGTGGCATTGGTGGCCAAAATGGTCATCAGGTAAACCAAATTAACTTCATAATTCAGATTTGTATAGAAGTACAATGAATTGAATGAATTGTTTTCCTTATTTGTTTTGTGTTCTTTTAGCATGCAATAGCCTATGTTGAAGGAGACAAGTATTATGGAGCAAAAGCAACCATAAATGTTTGGGAACCTAAAATTCAGCAACCCAATGAGTTTAGTTTGTCTCAAATTTGGGTTCTTGCTGGTTCTTTTGATTCAGATCTTAATAGCATTGAAGCTGGATGGCAGGTAGTTTTCTTTTTTCTTTTCTAATTTACTCCCGTTTTCACTTTTAGTTGTCTACTAATTCAGAAATAGATTTTCGCTTTTAACATATCAAGAAAAGATTGCCCAATTATTGTTTCTTAAGGGGCGTATAATGTCCAAAGTGATTGAACGAATGAAGTATCTTTTTAGATGACAATTCAATTCTTCTTTGAACAAATACAGACTCAAATTATTGTCATATTATGTTTCTGTATCTACTAGTCTTTTGACTTTTTGTTTTGCTTTATTGTCCATTTTCGGGGTAAAAACAGGTTAGCCCAGATTTGTATGGAGATAGTAACACAAGACTTTTCACCTACTGGACTGTAAGTGAAATGCTTTTTCCTCTAAATACAGCTAGCTTACATACATAACTTTATGCTAAATCAAAGAATGTGTGCTGTGAAGTTCGGTTTGATTTCTCACATAGTCATTCAACTAATAGTTCTTTGTTGAAAAAAATTGAAATCAAGAAAGAAGACCGACTTTATGAAATAATAACTATTTGTTGAGTGACCATCTGAATCTATGTGACGTTCATATTTGATACTAATTGAAATTTTGTACAGACTGATGCTTATCAAGCCACGGGATGCTACAACTTGCTATGTTCAGGCTTTATTCAAATCAATAATGAAATAGCAATGGGGGCCACCATTTCCCCTCTTTCCAGCTATCATAATGCACAATATGATATTAGCATTCTTGTCTGGAAGGTAATTTTATATTATGGGATTCAAAAATCTTGCATTGACCCTTTTCAGTTTACTTAATTCCTGTCAACAATTATACCTCAAAATATGTCTTATTGCATATTTTATTGAGGTGTCTATTATTTGAATGTGAATGCATAGTTGATTAAATTATGTAGACACAGAATCTCTGACATTTGTTGATGGCTCCATGTTTTTCTTTTTCTACTATCACGCGGACTCTTCACTTTCGATGCCGCAACCGTGTTGGATTCTCCAAAAATACACTACTTTTGGAGAATCCAATATGCACCCGTTGACATTTTGGAAGAGTCCGAGCAACATTGAGTGTATCTTCTGCCATTTAATCATAAAGATCTGTTCTTTAACTTCTATTTACTTATCTTGAAATTATTTTTAAGTTTGATTTGGCATAATTGATAGGACCCAAAAGAGGGAAACTGGTGGATGCAATTTGGGAATGACCAAGTACTGGGATATTGGCCAGGCTATTTATTTTCTTACTTATCAGATAGTGCTTCAATGATTGAATGGGGTGGAGAGGTGGTGAATTCAGCATCTGATGGACTTCACACCACAACTCAAATGGGCAGTGGCCATTTCCCTGATGAAGGATTTGGGAAATCTAGCTATTTCAGGAATATACAGGTAAAGTTACATAGCTACATAGACTTAATGATGGTCAGTTGAACCCCCTTCGTTGAAAAAACCTATACTCTTGTGTATGTGTATAGAAAGTAATACTGCATATTTTCTATATATATTTCGAAATCTTGAACGTCCTAAGTGAAATTCCTGATTTGCGCCATTGTTATCAGGTTGTTGATGGTTCAAATAACTTGAGAGCTCCTCAAGACCTTGGGACTTTTACTGAGGATAACAATTGTTATGATGTTCAACTAGGGAAGAATAGTGACTGGGGGAACTACTTTTACTTTGGTGGACCTGGTAGAAATCCTAATTGTCCATGACCAAGATTCTAAATGTTCTTAAATCTTTTTTTTTTTTTTTTTCTTTCTGGTCTTTTTAATGGAGTAGAACTTGTAATTTTGCATGAGTTCTTGAATGATCATTGTTTTACTCTTTGTAAAACTTCTGTTTTAGAGGCTAGGTTAGTGCAGCAAAATGCGTATCATCTTTGGTTTTAATTGTATGAAAAGTTTTATTTTTTTCCTTTCTTTTTAGAATGTGTCTGTGTCCACATGAAAATGTTGTTGGGGACATAATGGAGGGTGAAGTTTCTTAAAAGGAATAATTACCCTTTTTATATGTAACATTTGTAACTGTTTGTTTGCTCCTGTCTTAGGAGCCATATATATTGGTTTATTATCAATGGAGGAGATTCATATGTCCATGTTTTTTCCCTTTTCAATATTAGTGTTTTATAGAAAAAGGTGAATAGCTTTCAGAGTGAGAATCTCTTTAGATTAATGGGGAGGCTAAAAGGAGATCCCTAATTGAAAGATGCTTCAATCATGATTAACATAATGTCACTGTTTAATTTATTCCTTTTAGTTTCAAGAAAACTCTTTAGCACTTTCTTGTTGTCAATGTCTAGGAAAGTGAATTCTCTTGTTTGCACAATTTGGTTGATCAGCTTATCCTAGTTTCTTTTTTAGATGGTAATCTTTAAATCTTCTGAGACTAGAACCTCAGTAGTTCCCTTATCACTCTGCATTTACTATACTATTAATTAGATATCAGTGGATTTTTGTTCTAGAACGATAATGTAGTCATTTCGAGAAAGATTTTTGTATTCGATGAGTCACATGAATTATTGGCACTTCTTCCTATGCACCTCTTTGTTGCTCCCTAAATAAAAAAGAGGTACTAAGTCTTTATGTAATACGTATAAACCCTTCTGCCAATTCCATGATAAAAGAAAAACGAAAATCAATAAGTATTTTGTCTTCTCTTTCAAAAAATTGTTTTAACGAAAAAAGATGTAGATAAACCATCGACACACTCCATGTGTGGTGACCCTCCTATTTTCTCCCACTACATAGAGGCAATGCAACAACTCTGAAAATAAAATTTTCTTATTTGTAAGTAATGCATACTTCCAATCAAGGAATTACATAATCTTCTTAGCTAAATATTGCATAGTTTTTTGTGGGAGCTTAATATACAATGATCCTCCTCCTCATTTAATTTCTACTTTTGAGAATAGGTGTCTAGGAATCATATGTCCTATAGTTGATATTTACAATCATGACACATTTGGCAACATTTCATCTTTTTTCTTTTTTTTATTAAAGTCCTCGAGATAATTTTTTAGTTAATCATATCCTATCACAAAACAATAAGATATGATCAATCATCGAAATTCAAGCCCAATTGGAAATGCAACATCGCCGAGAATAAAAGGCAGAAATTTCTATATTTAGGTCCCCACTAAACTAAGCAAAATTCATAAATTATGCAAAGGTTCTTTGAATATTTTTTCCAAAGCTTTTAGCAAAAAAAGCAAACACAATTCTTAACGCCCTTGCGAGGTAGTGATGAGTTAAATTACTCGTGTTGGCAAAGTAATTTCTTAAGTCAGTCTCTCAGCCACCTACCTCGTATGTTCTGCTCCACTGAATAACAGTTCTCCGCCTTACTATATTTAGAATAGTAATCGATCCTTCGAAGGTTACATTCGTAATTTGTACTAGTAAAATTAAATATAGCTAGGTAGTTTGTAATAAAATATTTTGTACATGATAATTGTAATAATAAAATTACGAATTTCGAGAAACATCCACTTCATCAAATTGCGCGTTTACTATTGATAACATTCTAATCTCAACACCAATAAAAGTATACTATACTCCCTCCACTTGAAATATATTGATGTTTTAATTTTTTTAAAGTTGGTCTAGAAAGATTTATGTTTCATAAAATCAAAAAGGTATTTAATTCTATTTTCAAAATTTGTCCTCGACAAATTTCTAATTCTTATGTAATCTTGCCAACCTAGAAAGAAAATTATAAATTAAGAATATTTTAATTAAGATTCTCGAGAAATTGAATTTTTTAAAAAAACATTTCCAAATTTTTTTATCCTCCCTAGGAGAATGCGCACTTTCTCTTTTGGTAACTTTTAAATTGCAAGTAGAGATGTTTAGCATTTGAACAACCTTTTGTTCCAAATTCAAGTGCCCGAAGGCTACTAACATCAAGTATTGTAGATCGGAAAAGTACTTAAGACACTTTTTTCTCACTAAGTCTAATAGTGTAATTATTGATATCAGTTAGGAAGTAGTTAGGCGGTGAGGGTGTGCAAGCTAGCTAGTCACAACAATCAACAACAAGAAGGTACATAAATCCCATTTGCAAGCAACTTGTCACTACAGTATTACACATAATTGCATATTTATAGTGCATCAAAATATTAAACCTGCTGATCGATCAGATCAATTGACTTTCGGTGTTATACAAGAAGGCAAGCTGACTTGACATCGTCCAGGAACTGATATAGCTACTATATCATTGGTGTTCACATCTCGTATATCTGACTTAATACATTCTCAAATAGCTCTCTCTGTTAAACTTTATAATACTAAATACATATGCATATAATTAAATATCCATACTAACTGCAGCGAAATTTAGTATTACCCTAGCCATGATGATCAAATATAGAAAGCATGGTTATGAATAGTAATGGAAGTTTTCAAGTCTGTTTTTTATATTCCTTTTATGAAGTAGTATGGTATGATGAAATAGTCTTTTATAACCAGTCAGGTTTGGAAATTCAGAAGTCTAATCCTTCTCAATAAGTCTCCTATGAGTCCATATCTAGAACTTTCCCCATTATTATCACCAAATAATATATATATATATAAAATAGTTATGTAATTTAATATATGTAAATATAAAATCAATTAGTAATGTCTGTGCCACACGTAATGAAAATCTACCACTCTTCATTAGTAATTTTTTCCCATATTTGCAAGTTTAAACAGTTCGTTGTAACAAACTTTTGGACTTCATTCGTAATTTTTTCCCATCTTTGCAAGTTTAAACAGTTCGTTGTAACAAACTTTTGGAGGCACCCCAGTTATCATGTAGCCAGTAGTCATCCAATCTATTTCATAGGTTTCACTATATCTTTGCACTTAATCGTAGCATCGGATGAAGATGACGAGCGTGAAAGCAGTAATAACAATAAAATAATTAGAATAACATCTACAGAAATGATGATGGTCTTATAGTTAATTGGTTTTGAGATTCAGGCTTAGTTTAATTTGTAACGAAAATTAAATGAGTTTAGCCCTTTATATGTTAGAGGTTTCAAAATTAGCTCACAAAACTGTAATTTTATTCATTTCGTTTTGTTAGCTCTGTCACACCCCTTTTTTCTTTTCGCTCGAGGGATCGAGTCGAAGGATTTTTCCAATTAAAGTGACGATATTGAATAGGGATTAAATTATTTACAGAGTCGCCACTTGGAATTGAGTTTTGGTGTTCCAAGTCACCCTTTTTTTTTTTTTTTTTTTGAATCCCTAATCAAAAGGAAATGACTCTTATTTAGTCTGCGAAAACAGAAAATGGGTAAGGAATTCTGTTGATCGAGGGGAAGGTGTGAGGCACCCCTCGAATCCTGTGGTTCTAGCACGGTCGCTTTTATTGATTTATCCTAGCTTAAATTATTTTAAAAAATTATGTTAAGGCCTAAATCGCTCATTTTATATATCTAAAATCTCGTTTATTATTAAATAAATCGGTGACAAAAAAAATTTGTCAAGTAAATTTTTAGAAAAATATTTACCAAGGTGTATTTTTACATCCTTGAATTATTTTTAAATGTCTCAAGAAGATGCGTGTGCCGCATTCTTAGTTGAAACAAAAATTTTAAACGTGCCTAAAATTTGTCTAACGTTAAAGGAATTTGTTTTGTCTCTTGTAAACTTGAGACAATTCTATCTTATCCATTTTTATTCTTTTTCACATTTTATTTTTGCAACGAGTTTTGAATTATTTTGCAACTCGCCTCGCTCCTTTACAAAATGGGTTTTTCCTCTCTTTTCTTTTCCTTTATGAATTATGGATATTATATATCTATATAAATAAATCTTCCTAAACAGATTAATCTTATGCTTGGTGAACAAAATTATATATAGACTAAACAAAACTAATGAAAAGCAAAATAACATAATCACATGATAAAGTTAATTAATAAAGTTATATTTAACAAAATTATCATAATGAAATTAACAACAACAACAAAGAAAAGAAAAAATAAAAAATAAAAAATCACGTGTTACATTTAACAAAATTTCCATAGCTAAACTAACATGAAATATATATATATATATATATATATATATATATATATATAATCATGCAAGTTTTTTTTTTCTTTTAATTATACTACTGCTTTTTTTTCTTTTTTTTTTTTTGTTTTGTTTTTTTCTTTTTTTTTTTTGACCTACTTTTTTTATTTCTCAAAATTCCGTTCTTTTGTTTTTAACTCTCTTGGTCGTTTTTTTTTTTTTTTTTTAATGTTTTTCATTTCACATTTTTTTTTTTTTTTTTTTACAAAATGGGCTTTTGCATGCATACATGATTTCTATATTCTAATTCTAGTTCTAGTGGACAATACAATTACACTAATCACACGTTAATTGAATGTACTGTTACATCTTTTAACATTAACAACTTTAACAATTATCTCATTCAAACTTCAAAACTCTAATCTAATTGACTTTGTTTCAAAGTGACAAACAAGTTATAAATGAAGACATAGAGCAAATTACATAGAAATAATAAACTACATACACTAAATAATATAACAAGCCATTAGAATAACTTCATTCATGATTTGGCTCACAATAAAAATTATAAAATAAATAGTGCTAGATCGAACAAGAACCTGTATAATGAACTAATTAAAAAGAAACATAAACGACATCACTGAAAACTCGAACGAAACCCCAAAACTCAAACTCTAACTCTTCTTTTTGTCTTTTCCCTTTCTGTTTCACTCTTAGTTTTCGTTTTTGTTTTGTTTCTTTGGTTTTTGTTTTAATGTCCGTGTGTGTGTTTTTTGGTTTGTTCCGTGTGTGTGTTTTTTTTTTTTTTCAGTTATTGCACTCCTGCCTTTCCGTGTGTGTATGTTGTTCTATATATATTAGTGCTTGTGTGCATGTGTATATTCTGATGTGGGTGAGTAATTGTGGGGACGTGGGGAGGTTTTGAGGGAAATGGGGAATGTGTGTGTGGGGGGGGGGGGGGTTAGGGTAGGTTTTAAGATTTTTTTTTTTTTAATAACGAAAAATAATTAATAAATAAATAAATAAATAGATAATAGTAACAAATAAAATAATAATAATAATAATAATTAATTGATTTTTATATTTTATTTTTAAAAAATACAATAACAATCTAAAAATAGTCAAAAATAAATTATATAATTAAGATAGTACAAAACTAATTTTTTTTTTTAAGGAATAAAACAAAATAATATCCTAAAATTAAATTCATTTAATTATTTATATTATATTAAAATAAAATAATAGTCAAAATAATATATGATTAAATATAAATATAAATATTTAGTATCGATAAACAAGTTAAAATTTAGGGAGGATCAAAAATCACGTGTCTACATTTTTGCCCCTCTTTGTGTGAAATCTCGAAGAGTTTTCATACAAAGAAGTAGACAAGATATGATTTTTGACCCTCCAATTATTTGAAAGGTAAAAATAAGAATAAAAAGATAAATATGACCGAGTCCTGTTTTTGGACATCCTACCTATCCCGGGTTATAAGGGAATCAGGTCATAAGTAGTTCAAAAGGTAATTTGGTGAAAGAGAAAGCTAAAGTCGAGTGAGATTCCGTCGAGTTTCCGGTTGGCGACTTCTGCTTTTACATTCAACTGACTAATAAAAATCAAAAATGAAAAAATACAAGTAAAAATTGCAATCTCCGGAATCTTGATTCAAATCTTCATGACTTGAACTTGAAAATTTACCCTATTCTTCAGGCGGGCACCTGAACTTTCTTTTCTTCACCCTGTTCTTCAGGCGGGCTCCTGGACTTACAATTCTTCACCCTGTTCTTCAGGCGGGCTCCTGGATTTATAATTTCTCCACCCTGTTCTTCAGGCGGGCTCCTGAACTTTCTTTTTCTTCACCCTGTTCTTCAGGCGGGCTCCTGGATTTACAATTTCTGTACCCTGTTCTTCAGGCGGGCTCCTGGATTTACAATTTCTGTACCCTGTTCTTCAGGCGGGCTCCTGGATTTATAATTTCTTCACCCTGTTCTTCAGGCGGGCTCCTGAACTTTCTTTTTCTTCACCCTGTTCTTCAAGCGGGTTCCTGGATTTGCAATTTCTGTACCCTATTCTTCAGGCGGGCTCCTGGACTTTCTTTTCCTGCACCCTGTTCTTCAGGCGGGCTCCTGGACTCAAAGCAAATAGTGAAACAGAAAAATAACATCCTATTCTTCAAGAGGGTCCTGTATATAAAAATAAATTCTCATTTTTAGGAGGGTCCTGAGCATAAAATAAATTCCCATTCTTCAGGAGGGTTCTGAGCATAAAATAAATTCCCATTCTTCAGGAGGGGCCTGAGCATAAAAATAAATTCCCATTCTTCAGGAGGGTCCTGAGCATAAAATAAATTCCCATTCTTCAGGAGGGTCCTGAGCATAAAATAAATTCTCATTCTTCAGGAGGGTCCTGAGCATAAAATAAATTCCCATTCTTCAGGAGGGTCCTGAGCATAAAAATAAATTCCCATTCTTCAGGAGGGTCCTGAGCATAAAAATAAATTCCCATTCTTCAGGAAGGTCCTGAGCATAAAATAAATTCCCATTCTTCAGGAGGGTCCTGAGCATAAAAATAAATTCTCATTCTTCAGGAGGGTCCTGAGCATAAAATAAATTTTCATTCTTCAG
Source organism: Capsicum baccatum var. pendulum (assembly GCA_030864225.1). Classification (NCBI taxonomy): domain Eukaryota; kingdom Viridiplantae; phylum Streptophyta; class Magnoliopsida; order Solanales; family Solanaceae; genus Capsicum; species Capsicum baccatum. The sequence goes on from CM061550.1 coordinate 82,075,485, forward strand.
GAGGGTCCTGTCCCATTCTTCAGGAGGGGCCTGAGCATAAAAATAAATTCCCATAGAACACACATGAAATTTTGCCCCACTTTGTACTGAAAAAATTATGTGTTACTGGATCTTAATATATCTCGCAAAGAATAAAGTTTATCATGACCGAGATCCCGTATCGGATGTTGTAATCATGCTTCTTGCATTGAATGAAGTGTGAAATTGCAACCTTTATCTGAAAACATTATTTCATCTCTGTTCCAAACAAAGAAAAATTGTGAGTTTTAAAACATGTGGTGGTTGGTTTGTGGCATTTGGCTTTTGAAGTGTCTGCACTCGCACTTGTCATGCTCAACTCTTTTCCAACCCATGATAATCTTCTTTGAATTGTCATATTTCTGACTCAGAATTCTGACTACTGAGATCCTAAACTCAAATCCTATTTCTGTTATATAATGCTTCTGAGTTTATTCTTCCAATACATCCCTTAGATTTTCACGAGTTTAAAATTTTCAAATCACAATCATCTTGAGTACCTTACTTTTACTTTGAAATCTTGTCTCTGTACATCGACTCTTTGTCTTGCTTTGTACCCTTAAAGGAGTTGGTAGCGAGTTTGGAGTCTTTTCTGACTCGTCCTGATGTGAATTTGACTCAAAAGATAACAAAAATTTTTGTTTGATAACAAAGACACAAAAATCAAAAATCAAAATCAAACAAAATAAAAAGACAATAGATATCTTTTTTTTTTTCAAAACAAGGAGAAAACTTATCTGAATGTGGAAGTCGATTCTGGTGATTATGACATACATTTTGAATAAAACAACCAGATCTACCCATACCAATCATTACAACTTTTGTCCATATATTGAGCTTGACATTAAGCCAATCTTGAATTTGTTCCTTCTTGATAACAACCTTTCTTAAGCTAGTGGCACCTCAATGGGTTTTTGCCAACGAGCTTATCTCCTTTTCATTTTCGTCTCAGCTCACAGTCGTCTTATGATGCCCGAAAGGGTTTTCACCAATAAGACTCTCTCATTTTTTCATTTTTTTTTCACTTTTTTTTTATAAACATCCAAAATATGAAATATCATGCACTCATAATATGTTTAGCCTTGACATTCTCAAAGATTAATTCGAAGGTCTTTCTTTGGTTGTGACTTGGCTTTTCGATAGGGTTAGATAGAAAGGTAGGCATGAGTCTCAAATTTTTTTTTATAACATTGTGTGAAACATACAACTTTTGGAATCTATCCTTTTAGGAAAATAAATTTTTGCCCCAGTTTAATTTCATTCTGGGTAATTTGAATTTTCTTCTGGTTAGACCGAACCCCGGAGTAGGGTTGCCTACGTATCTTGTCATAGCAAGAATCAGGTCAAACGTAGTTCATGAATCATCATTCTTTTGTTTGATTTTGAATTTTTTTTTTGATTCCAAAAGAGGGGTTCGAAGAAAAATAAAAGCTCAAAGGGGTAAGCAAAGGTTTATATATTATTCAGATAGTAGAACAAAATGCCTTCATCATTTCAATCTTTAAAAATATAAGTACAAAACATATATAACATAATTGTACATGAATATCATACATAATATCTTTTAACTGCATCAGCATTGACCGGCATTCCTTCCATTTTTCCTTCTACATCAGTCAGATATAACGCGCCATTAGGTAACACTTTCTTTACCATGAATGACCCATGCCAATTAGGAGAAAATTTGCCTTTGGCTTCAATCTGATGAGGAAGGATGCGTCTTAGTACTAATTGACCAACTTCAAAATGTCTGTGACGCACCTTTTTATTATATGCTCGTGCCATTCTCTTCTGATATAGTTGTCCATGACATACTGACGCCAATCTTTTTTCGTCAATCAAGCTTAATTGCTCCAAACGAGTCTTGACCCATTGGTCTTCATCAATTTCAGCTTCCACAACTACTCGAAGAGATAGAATCTCAATCTCTGCAGGTATAACTGCTTCAGTTCCATACACTAACAAGTAAAAAGTTGCACCAATTGAAGTCCGAACTGTAGTACGATAACCCAACAAAGCGAAAGGTAACTTTTCATGCCATTGTTAGGAACCCTGCACCATCTTACGGAGTATTTTCTTTAAGTTTTTGTTGGCAGCTTCTACAGTTTCATTCGCCTTTGGACGATAAGAAGTTGAATTCCGATGCATAATCTTAAATTGCTGGCACACTTCTTGCATCAGATGGCTATTGAGATTCGCGGCATTATCCGTGACAATTATCTTTGGAATGCCGAAACGATAAATGATGTTGGAGTGAATAAAATCAACCACAACTTTCTTGGTCACTGACTTGAAAGTCACTGCTTCTACCCATTTCGTGAAATAATCAATGGCTACCAAGATGAACCTATGTCCATTCGAGGCCTTTGGTTCAATTGGTCCAATTATGTCCATTCCCCAAACCATAAAAGGCCATGGAGCAGTCATTGTATGCAACCCAGATGGAGGGGAATGTATCAAGTCTCCATGTACCTGGCATTCATGACATTTACGAACGAAATTGATGGAATCTCGCTCCATGGTGAGCCAATAATAACCTGCTCGGAGTATTTTCTTTGCCAAAACATACCCACTCATGTGTGGTCCATAAATTCCAGAATGTACTTCAGTCATGATTTTTGAAGCTTCTTTAGCATCTACACACCTCAAAAGTCCCAAATCAGGAGTTCTCTTATACAAGATTCCTCCACTTAAGAAAAATCCACTAGACAAACGTCGAATGGTTCTCTTTTGATTTCCATCAGCATGTATAGGATACTTCCCAGTCTGAATATATTCTTTAATATCATAGAACCAAGGCTCCCCATCAAATTCTTCTTCAACCACATTACAATATGCATGTTGATCGTGAATCTGTATATGTAAAGGGTCAATATAAGTTTTATCGGGATGTTGAAGCATTGAAGATAAGGTCGCCAAAGCATCAGCAATCTCATTATGAGCTCTGGGAATGTGTTTGAACTTTACTAATACAAATCGTTGACAAAGATCTTGCAAACAACTTCTATATGGTAGGAGTTTCGAATCACGAGTCTCCCAATCTCCTTAGATTTGGTGGACTAATAAATCTGAATCTCCTAATACCAACAATTCTTGGACCCCCATGTCAATGGCTAATCTCAATCCTAGAATGCAAGCTTCGTATTCTGCCATATTATTGGTACAGTAGAATCAAAGTTGGGCTATTGTGGGATAATATTGACCTGATTCAGAAATAAGAACCGCTCCTATCCCCACTCCTTTTATATTAGCAGCTCCATCAAAGAACAACTTCCAGCCTGAATGGCAATTTTCTGAAACAAATTCATCAACATACAATACCTCTTCATCTGGAAAATAAGTCTTCAATGGTTCGTACTCCTCATCAATAGGATTTTCAGCCAAATGATCTGCCAAGGCTTGAGCTTTCATTGCAGTTCGCGTCACATAAATAATATCAAACTCTGTGAGCAACATCTGCCATTTCGCGAGTCTGCCTGTGGGCATAGGCTTCTGAAAGATGTACTTTAAAGGATCCATGCGAGAGATGAGATAAGTAGTATAAGATGACAAGTAATGTTTCAACTTTTGAGCTACCCAAGTTAACGCGCAGCACGTTTTCTCAAGCAGAGTGTACTTGGCCTCATAAATGGTAAACTTTTTGCTGAGGTAATAGATGGCTTGTTCTTTTCTTCCAGTAACATCATGTTGACCCAATACACAGCCAAAAGAATTATCTAAAACAGACATGTACAATATCAAGGGTCGGCCTGGCTCTGGAGGAACCAAAATAGGCGGATTTGACAAGTGTCTCTTAATTCTGTCAAATGCCTCTTGACATTCTTCAGTCCATTCAACTTTAACATTCTTCTTCAACAACTTGAATATTGGCTCACAAGTTGTCGTAAGCTGAGCAATGAATCTACTGATATAATTCAACCTTCCAACTAAACTCATCACCTCCATTTTATTTTTCGGTGGAGGTAAATCTTGGATAACTTTTATTTTTGAAGGATCTAACTCAATACCACATCGACTGACTATAAAACCCAAAAGTTTTCCTGACGGAACTCCAAATACACATTTTGCTGGATTAAGTTTGAGATCATACCTCCGAAGCCTTTCAAAGAATTTTCTCAAATCTTTGATATGATCAAATTGCTCTCTCGACTTAATGATCACGTCATCCACATAAACTTCAATTTCTTTGTGCATCATGTCATGAAACATTGTGGTCATTGCCCTCATGTAAGTTGCCCCAACATTCTTTAATCCAAAAGGCATAACTCTATAACAATATATTCCCCATGGAGTAATAAATGATATCTTTTCCGCATCTTCTGGATCCATAATGATCTGGTGATACCCCGCATAACAATCCACAAAAGAAGCAAGATCATGTTTGGCACAATTGTCCAACAAAATATGAATATTGGGAAGTGGAAAATTATCTTTCGGACTTGCTTTATTTAAATCGCGATAATCAACACACATCCGAACTTTGCCGTCTTTCTTTGGAACAGGGACAATATTTGCCAACCAAATAGGATACTGGGCCACTCGAATGACTTTAGCCTCAAGTTGCTTCGTGATTTCCTCTTTAATTTTTACACCCATGTCAGTTTTGAATTTTCTTAACTTTTGCTTGACAGGAGGAAAAGCAGGATCAATTGGCAACTTGTGAACTACCAAATCAGTACTTAAACCGGGCATATCATCATAAGACCATGCAAAGATGTCTTTATACTCATGCAAAGCTTCAATTATAGCTTTCTTTTGTTGTGGTTGAACATGTACACTTATCTTAGTCTCCCTAATATTTTCAAGATCTCCTAAATTGATCGCCTCAGTTTCTTCCAAATTGGGATTTGTCTTACTCTCAAACTGTTTGAAATCTTTGCTTATATCCTCAAATGCTTCTCCTTCATCGTATTCAATCTCCTTATTCATTATTTCAAAATTAGATTGGGTTTTTAAATCTGGTTGCCAATTCGTCATGCATGTCATATCATTAGAATCGACATAGAAAGAACAAGACTCCTTCATAATAGGGAGAGGAGTGGCCTCCCAATTGTTAAGCTGGACATCAGGGCCGACAAACTGCACATCTGCATTGCTAGTACCTTCCCCGATTTCAACCATATCAGCTTCAATTAACATATTCTGAAAAAGATCAATCAACTCTGTACCATCATCATTCATTGATTCTGCAGCAGGTAACTTGGAGGATCCGACATCACTGAATTTTATAAAAGACTCATGAAGTGGCGGTATCGGCTTGGTAAGTGACCATGACTCTTTCTTACGCTTTTTAGCCTTCTTTATATCTTCAGCAGTAGGCTCGTATCCCAAATCAAAAGTACCAAAGTTCTCATAGAGGTTTACGGGATGAACTATGCCTTGCAAAAACATCCCTAGACCTTTTCCTGGTTCGAAGCCATGCTTTAACATTTCATTCACTACCATAACAGATGCAGAGGACAATTGTGGTCTTGCGATGAGATTCCTCTCGAGTATATACTCAATAGCCACTACCTTAGAAGCTTGATGAATTAACACATTGGCAGTATTTGCTTCGATGGAAGAAACAGAGTAGTCTTTATACATTGATAAGTCTCCTTCACCATGAACCACTATCTCTTTCCTGTCACATTCGAATTTGACCATTTGATGCAATGTTGATGCGACTGCTTTAGCCCTATGAATCCATGGCCTTCCCAATAACATATTATATGAAGCATCAATGTTCAGCACTTGAAAATCCATAGCAAAATCCACAGGCCCAATTGTCAATATGAGTTCTATTTCACCAATGGCATTAGTTTTTGATCCGACAAAAGTCAAAACCTTTGACGCACACATTGTTAGATCGGATTCTTTCCCCATTAACATTCAACTTTTGTAAAGTTGACATAGGACAAATGTTAGCACCTGATCCTCCATCAATTAACAATCGAGTGATGATGGAATGTTCACATTTCACAGAAATGTACAGACCTTTTTTATGCTCCGTACCTTCTATAGGCAATTCATCGTCTGAAAAAGTAATTTTATTTGCTTCAATGATCCTTCCAACAACTTTTTCCAGCTGATTTACTCTAATCTCACTAGGAACACATGCTTCATTAAGAATCTTCATTACAGCCTTGCGGTGTTCTTCTGAATGTATCAATAAGGACAACAAAAAAATCTGTGCTGGTGTCTTCTTCAACTGTTCTATAACAGAATATTCTGGCAATTTCATTTTCTTTAAGAATTCTTCAGCTTCTTCATCAGTGACAGGCTTCTTGACTGTCATTCATTCTTCACCACCTTAATTATTCTTTCTTAACTCTACTGAAGCATAACATCTTCCAGATCGAGTTAATCCCCCTACTTCATCTACTTCCTCAGTCACTTCTTTCCCCTTGTGCATCACCACAATGCGATCATAATTCTAAGGAACTGCCTTAGTATCAACCATAGGCAGCTGTGACACTGGTTTAATAACAATAGGAACTACAGGAGCTCCTTTAATAATTAAAAGAGACTTATTGGATCTTCCAGGAATAATGAGTTTTGGCTTTATTTGACTTGACCCAATATTTTCTGAAATCTCTTTCCCCATCACAAAGGGATCATTCGATGATTCGGGTTCTATCACCACCTCCGCTTCTGCAAGCTTTTCTTTCATTAAATCTACAGCATTTGCTGATTTTTTTGAATCAGTTGTAATTTTAATGATCGGCTTAAAGGGAATTGTAGCATTTTCACCACTGAGTATCACATCGAGCATGTTTATTTCATTATGATCTGGCAGCGGATTTTGATTGACATTTGGAGTGCCTGGACTTTCTACCATAATCTGTTGGGTATCAATCAACTCTTGAATGGCTCTTTTCAAATACCAACATTTCTCTGTGTCATGCCCTGGGGCATCAGAACAGTATTCACATCTTCTAGAATAGTCCAAATTCTTCGGAGGAGGATTCGGGATCCTTCTCTCAATTGGGTTTAGAACATTCATTTTTCTGAGTCTATGAAATAAACTGGTGTAAGATATTCCAATAGGAGTGAAATTATCTTTTACCATGTTATCCCTTTTGAATTCTGCTCTAGGCCAAAAATTAGACCTCAGAGGGCCTCTTTGAACTTGCGGGGCTATTGGATGATTTTGGATTGCTGGTGTACGCCATTGCGGGTAAGAAGGACGTCGAGCATATGGTTGTGTATTGTAAATAGGATATTGGGGAGGTGGAACAAAATATAATGGATTCTGCGCGTATGGTTGACGCGCACCTCTCCAATTTTGTCGTGGACCTGCCATGACAGTTGCTACATCCTCCTTTCTTTTCTTTCCTCCAAAACTTCCTGTACCACTTTGAATTGCCTGTGTTGTTGCTTTCAAAGCGGCTTGGCTGATGATCTTTCCTGATTTGATTCCGTTTTCTACCATCTCTCCAACTTTGATAACTTCTGCAAATGTGCTACCGAAAATAATCAGGTTCTTGTGCTTGCAGAAAAATATCAATCATTTCAGATTCTTTTATCGATGGTCTAACTCTTAAAGCCTGCTCTCTCCATCTGACGGCATATTCTCGAAAACTTTCAGTCATCTTTTTTCTCATGTTGGCAAGTGTAGTGCGATCTGGCACTATCTCAATGTTATACTGAAATTGTTGAACGAAATCTCGAGCCATGTCGTCCCACATGTGCCAACGGGAAATGTCTTGGTCAATGAACCATTCAAAAGCTATCCCTGTAAGGCTTTCTCCAAAGTACGCCATCAATAATTCTTCTTTTCCTCCTGCTCCCCTTAATTGATTGCAAAACTTTTTCAAATGAGCTAAAGGATCGCCGTGTCCTTCATATTTGTCAATTTTTGGCATTTTGAACCCTATCGGCAAATGGACATCAGGAAACATACATAAATCCTTGTATGAAACACTTTTTGGTCCACCTACTCCTTGCATATTTCTCATACTTTATTCCAGGCTTCTAACTTTTCTAGCCATCTCTTCCTGTTCCTCATTCTTAGCAATCTTCTCAATCACGATAGGAGTATCGCGTTGATGAATATGATAATGTGGATTTTATGATTTGAAAGTCATTTCAGGAGGATATAACATATCATGATTTGGTTTTCCCATATTCTTTGGTATTGTCGGTTGAATACCTGCAGTAGCTGGCGCTACAGAAGCAAAAAGTGGGTTATTTGCGACAGATGGATTTGGTGGGCGCACGATAGAAGTACCAGCAACTCCAGACATATTAGCAAATGGGCCAAATCCTGGTGGGTAAAATGGATCACTGTTTTGAGCTGGGTCAGAATTTGGATCATTTGAAGTTGAAAGTCCAGGGATTGAAGAAGGAGGAGCTTGTCCATTCAACCAAGCTTTGTACATCTCCGCCATCTGTTATTTTAATGACTTTATTTCTTCCATTGATGTTAATTCCTGCGAAATCAACTGATTCTGCTCTTCTTCACTATCAGACCCAATATCTTCTCTGCGAGTCATTCTTCTTTTACCCTTGTATCTGGTGTTATACGGATGCGATGCCAGTTTAAACCACAAACCAACCACCAACTATTTTATCTTTTCTGTAATCAAGTAGCAAACGGGTGAGTGCTATATATTTAACACATTATAATGCCACGTTATATGTCATGTTTCTATATGCATTTCCCAACCTATCATGGAAGCTTCGTGTTTCATCCCGGCTTTTCTAGGCATATTTTCAAAAATTATGATCGAACCCTTTGGAGGGTTGCCTACGTATCATGTCAGGACATGAATCAGATCTTGCGTAGTTCGGGTGGAATTTAACAAAATTGTTTTGTCTTTTTTATTTATTTATTTATTTATTATTATTATTATTAAAGGAAATAAATAAAGTAAGTGAAGTAAAACATATGTAATATATATAAAAATAAACAGTCAACTTCATTACATTCTACGATAAAATAACTGACCCAACTCCTAAAATAAAACCTACTAACTGACATCTGAAAACTAAGAGACATAATATCTAAACAAGAAATTTTTAAAACTGAAAATGAAAAACTATGCCAAAGAAAACAATGATCCTTTCACGGAGGTTCGATTTAATATATCCTCCCAAACTCAAATATATGTCCTCCAATGAAGTAGTGAGTCGCTGTGCGAAAGAGGGTACTTGTGCCAGGAATTCCTCACAATCCAACTGCTGATAATCTAAACCCATTCTGGCAGTATCCTGCGCTACACGGTGGACCTTCCCTCGAAGAGAACTGAAAGCCTGATCCCATTCCTGGGCCTGTCGATTTCGGAAATCAGCCATCTCTCTTTCACGTTGTTCACGAGCAGAAACAACCTCCAACTGTTCTCGCAATATTCCTTTTTCACGAATCCACTGAGATCTCTCTCGATCAAATTCTTCTTGCATATTCTTTTCAACTTCTTGAAGTTGTTGTCGGCGAGATGCGGCAAGTTCTGCAACGTGTGACCCCCTAGTGGTAGCAAACTTGATTTGTCCCCGAAGTGCAACCTCAATAGCTGCTGATTTAGCTTTCTCTTCAGATAATTCCCTTTGTTGTTCGTCTATTTTTGCCTTGGCATGCTCTAATTTTTCTCTCAAAACTTGGTTGGCTTCATGATATTCTCGCATGGCTCTTTCAATTCCTATTCTGATTGCAACTTCCTAATCTATAGGTCCCTTAATCGATTTTTCTGGTCTGATTGGAGGACTCGACTGTTCTTCAAACCATTCCCGGTAATCTGGGTGCACTTCTCCTTTCTCACGCTCTATGACCATCGTTTCAATTCCCATAATACGGCGACCCTCCCAAATCTGCTGGGCCAAATCTTCTGGAAGTGAAATCTCTGGTCTGACCTTAAATACGAACTCAGTCATGTCTTCCGTTATGGGAATTATTTGACGCCTGCCTAGCTGTCGTAGAACTCTCAATGGAACATACGGTTGAACACCTCTAATACCCATTAATAACAAGAATGGACGAATGACAGAACTATATATGACTTGCCTCCAAGGGAACCAATGGAGATTCCAAGTGATTTTATCTGTTGTCAAAGCATGAAAAAGTTTAACCTAATCTCCAATTTCTTTTGGACACTTATATTTCTCCATCCTTTCCTCGTAATCGTTGATGCGATTAAATCGCTTAGGATTGAACCTTGTCAATGTAGTACGTTGATAAAGATGCTCCACAATCCACATCTGTAACAAGATATTACATCCTTCGAAAAAACTTTTTCCTTTCTGACAAATAGTCAGAGCACGGTAAATATCAGCTAGGATCATTGGTATCATGGTGTAATCTTTCTTAATCAATATCTGTACCACTCCCGCTAAACGAATATTAATTTTTTCTTCTCTTCTTGGGAAAACCATAGTGCCCAAAAAGGCTACCATGAATGCAAATCGTCTGTGAACTTTCCAAGTCTCAAAACTTCCCTTATTACAAAGTTCTTTACCGTACTTCTGAAACCCTTCTTGCTTTCCATATATTTCATATAAAAACTGCAAGGAAACCCAACCTTTTTTCATTGATTCTTCTTTTGTGTTCCTTAGGTTCATGAGCTTGCAAAATTTGTTTATTGAAATAAGCCTTGGGGCTATAAGTGTAACACCCCGTACTTAATTACGTGCATTAGCCATTTTTATATGTGTTGGAGTATATGTATTGATCCTAAGTTAGGTATATATGAGTATTGATTATTTTGAGATGGTTTCAAGTGTATAGTTTGATTATATGTGTATAGGAATCGACCTTATTTATACCGGAATTTGCCCGTCGATGTTTCCATACGAAGGTTATTGAATAAGCTTTCCGACGATATAAAGATTTTCAAAAACGGATAAGTTTCGGATATAAGCGAGCACGTTCGAAACTATAAAACGGTGGCCGGGATGTGAACAATAAAATTGCAGGAACATTTCCAGTTTTTGGGTCAACTTTGAATGATCATAACTCCCTCAATATAATGAACTGGGTGAGCTACCACATATCAAAAGAAATATCTTTGAGTATTCTTTCTAATGAAATTGGTTTCGTCCAAATCCAACATCTGAGTAAGGAGTTATACTCGTTCTATTTCAGCCTCTCAAAACAGATTTTTGTGAACAGTAAATTAGCAGGAAAATACTGAGGCCTGCCAGTTTTTTGGGTCAACTTTGAACGATCATAACTCCCTCAATATAATGAACTGGGCGAGCTACCACATATCAAAAGAAATATCAGTGAGTATTCTTTCTAATGAAATTGGTTTCATCTAAATGCAACATCTGCGTAAGGATTTATACGCGTTTTACTTCAGCCTCTCAAAACAGATTTTTAGGGTCCACTTTAAACGATCATAACTCCTTGTACAGGACGAACTGGGTGGCCTAATTTATATTAAATGAAAGACCTTTGAATTATCTTTCCAATGATACCAATTTCACCCAAATCCGATATCGGAGCAAAGAGTTATGGTCTATCTACTTCAGCTTGTCAAAACGGTCCACCGGAGGACATATTTGACATTATTTAAATTTTAAAGGCACTTTGGTCATTTCCTATGATATTATGGACGGAAATATGTGTATATGTACATGTATATGAGTTCAAAAACTCATATCCATCATCAATCATAGGAGAGAACAAACCCTATCCAAATTTGACCTTCAAATTACTTGTGATTCAACCGTGGAAAGTCCAAATTGATTCCGTAGTTGTGTTCATCGTCTCAAGGGCTTCGAGAAGCACCCCTTATTTGTGCCAACAGGACTTCATAACCCAAAGGGCCATTCTATGGTAAGGATGTAAATTATGTTGGTGTTATTTATATGGATATGTATATATATATATATATATATATGCATGTGAGCATAAGAAGTATGTTATTTGATTGTTGTTGAAAGATGATTGGAAATGATGTTGGATCATTCTTGTGCATGGTTGGATTATGTTGAATTGTGAAGGGATGATGTGGTATTGATGATATGATATTGAAATGATGATTATATATATATATACACATAAACCTATTGTTCAAGTTGGTTTTTGGAATGCTTTGCAAATATTGGTTGTATGGAATTATGGAAGAGAATTGTGGTGTTGGGTTGCTAATACTAGATGCCAAATATTTCATTGTAGATAAGTGATTTGTAAAGGCGGGAAGTTGTGTTGAATTGGTATCCGAATATACAACGAGGTATGTAAATCATACTCTAACGATGTTCTTTGGCATGAAAACACCAATGTTCCATAAAGTAAGATTCCGATGGTTATCCAAACACATGTATTGTTCTACATTACCAATGAAGTTGTTTCCATTCTATAAAGTGTCAAAATGCTTCATTGATATACCAAAAGTCTCCTATTTCATTGTTGTGATATTAATGATTCTGAAACATATTGTTGATGTACCAATGAGTCCTTATTACATCGTTATTGTATAGAAGGTCTATTACTTGATTCCTATTGATGTATCATTGTTCCAAAGGTACTATATTGGCATGAACACTAATGTAATAATCTCAAAAACTTTTGAACTAAGTTATTGGAAAAAAATCTCTTATGTGTTACTTGATATACGTGTGGGTGGTATCCCAGGGGCATAAGCCTAGCATGGGTCGATCCCAATTGATATGTACTGGGGGCAGCCTAATGGTCACAGTACGGTACAGTATTGATTATTGTTAGGTGGTTGGAGGTTCGGGAGGAGGAGGTAATGGCGAATAATAATTGTAAAGAATGAAATGAACGAATGTATACCGTTCCACAAATGTGTTTGTATTCAAGAACCCAATTCAGATTAATAATAATGTACATGATCCTAAAAGTGTTTATGAAGTGTGGTTCACTTCTATTATGATTTATTCATATGTGTATGATTTTCTTGATCCCCCATATCACATATGATTATTTACAGCTTTACATACTCAGTACATATTTCGTACTGACGTCCCTCACGGGGGACCTGCATTTCATGCTGCAGGATCAGGTACTTCAGCTCATTCACAGCATAGATAGGAGCCAGGTCATACAGCTACTGTTGGTGAGCTCCAGTTTACTTCGGAGCTTTCCGAATCGGTTTCTTATATTTTGTTATTGTACAGGAGTCATGTGCGGGCGGGGGTTCATCCCGACCCTAGTTATGTCATGTATATCCTAGAGGCTTTGTAGACATAAAGAAGGGTAAAGTCATGGAAGTTTATATAGTGATGTTATATTCGTATATGGGGTGGCCCCGACGGCCAAGTATTATATATATGTATATATATTTGTGCGTGTTGTGCTGATACAGGTAATTAGACCCTTTTATATGCAGCGAAGTGCTGCCCAAATTTTTGGTGACATGTAAGTGAAAGTACAGGTATTTGAACGGGTTCTCCCGGGCCTTCTCGGCTTCGGGTGCCAGTCCGGCCCGATGGGATTTTGGGCCGTGACAATAAGTTTCTTTCGATGCATATCACCATATCCAACATAGCCTGCTATCTTTTCTAAAGTAGGTGTCAATTCAAAATCTGAAAAGCGGAATACATTATTCTTTGGGTCCCAGAAATTCAGTAATGCATCAATCACCTCCCTATTAGGGTTGATTCTCATGATACTCGTTAAAAAACCCAAATACTTATGTATTTCGCCATAATCAAATGTATCCATTGCATTCCACCATAACCAAAGTTGCAGAGGGGTACAATCCACAACCTGAAGCGGTACATTCCCATCTCTCTTTCTCTTTGGACGCTCTCCACGAACAGGGGGGACATTTTATACCTATTGAAAGGGACATAAAATTAATAAATATCTTGACTTAAACAAAACTTAATTTATTAATTTTGAAAAGAATTTATAACTTAACTTGTAAAATTTAGTGCGACCATTATTTAAACTTAGTTACAAAGAATAATTTTATCAAAAATTGAAGCGAGAGAAACAAGATTGATAATTTTTTTTTTTAATTGACTCTATCAAAAACTTTACTATGACAGACTTCTAGACAATTTTATCTATATGTTTGAAGACAATATTCCCTAAGTATAAAAAAGTAAAATAAAAGGACTCAGAAATAAAGAAAAACAGAACAACCGTTTTATGTATGAAGTTGTATAAAATTTTCAGTCTCATGACCCTAAAGGTTCAGGACTTGTTAAAATTGATATATATATATTTTTTGTAAAAACTTAGCCTCATGATCCCTAAAGATTCCGGGCTGTTGAAAAATATTTTTATTTTATTATTATTATTATTATTATTATTATTATTATTACTATTATTATTTTTTTATTATTATTATTATTATTTTTTTATCTTAGCCTCACGATCCCTAAAGATTCAGGGCTGTTAAAATATATAAAAATTGGACTTGAAAATTATAAAATAATTATAAAAATAATCGTATTTTCAAAATATTTTCCAATAAATCTATGAATTTTTTTTTTTTTTTTTTTTAAAAGATAAGGTTGTATCCTGGGAAGGACTTCCTACGTATCTCACTAAGATGTGAGAATCAGACCCTCGTAGTTCATAAAGATTGTAAAAAATTGTGTTGCTGTATATCTAAAAAATTTCTTTATTTTAAAAATAAATTTTTCTTTCAAAAATGATCAACTAAATTTGAGAATAAATTAATCTCTCGTATTTTAAAATTGCCTAAAGCCGGTCAACAAATAAATAGTCTTCCAAACAAATGTCAAAAAGCACGTAGGATGCACATGTTGGTCTTTATAAATTAGGTTACCTGTCCTAGACAGACTCGACCCCTGTGCCGAGTCCCGCTAAGTCAAATGCATATGATGCAAATAAAGCGGTACCTAATAGGGATAACCAGATTCTGAGTTTTCAGTTCTTCTAAGTTAAAACCTAATAGGGATAAGTGTCTAGACTGGCTTACTCGAGCGGACACTCGAGCCGGGGAGGGACAACTTGGTCGGTAGCAGGGCAACACCGCCTTCGTTGTCGATCCGAACCCCGCCGAACATGTGTGACTATATCCTTCACCAGGTGCCTTGACACTCCGGTTATCTAAAAAAGAAGGTAGGATGCATATGCTGCATTCACTCTATCCTATTTCAGAGAAGACAATATATAATACAGTTCAAATAATATCAAAGCAGTAAATGATCAACAAGTAGCACATAAGGCCAACAAACAAACACAATATTAAAATAATTAAAGGAAGTAAAAGTCAATATAAAAAGCTCGAATTCTTATTATTGCTTCCCCAGCAGAGTCGCCAGAGATGTCACACCCCTTTTTTCTTTTCGCTCGAGGGATCGAGTCGAAGGGTTTTTCCAATTAAAGTGACGATATTGAATAGGGATTAAATTATTTACAGAGTCGCCACTTGGAATTGAGTTTTGGTGTTCCAAGTCACCCTTTTTTTTTTTTTAATCCCTAATCAAAAGGAAATGACTCTTATTTAGTCTGCGAAAACAAAAAATGGGTAAGGAATTCTGTTGATCGAGGGGAAGGTGTGAGGCACCCCTCGAATCCTGTGGTTCTAGCACGGTCGCTTTTATTGACTTATCCTAACTTAAATTATTTTAAAAAATTATGTTAAGGCCTAAATCGCTCATTTTATATATCTAAAATCTCGTTTATTATTAAATAAATCGGTGACAAAAAAATTTTGTCAAGTAAATTTTTAGGAAAATATTTACCAAGGTGTATTTTTACATCCTTGAATTATTTTTAAATGTCTCAAGAAGATGCGTGCGCCGCATTCTTAGTTGAAACAAAAATTTTAAACGTGCCTAAAATTTGTCTAACGTTAAAGGAATTTGTTTTGTCTCTTGTAAACTTGAGACAATTCTATCTTATCCATTTTTATTCTTTTTCACATTTTATTTTTGCAACGAGTTTTGAATTATTTTGCAACTCGCCTCACTCCTTTACAAAATGGGTTTTTCCTCTCTTTTTTTTTCGTTTATGAATTATGGATATTATATATCTATATAAATAAATCTTCCTAAACAAATTAATCTTATGCTTGGTGAACAAAATTATATATAGGCTAAACAAAACTAATGAAAAGCAAAATAACATAATCACATGATAAAGTTAATTAATAAAGTTATATTTAACAAAATTATCATAACAAAATTAACAACAACAACAAAGAAAAGAAAAAAATAAAAATCACGTGTTACATTTAACAAAATTTCCATAACTAAACTAACATGAAATATATATATATATATATAATCATGCAAGTTTTTTTTTTCTTTTAATTATACTACTGCTTTTTTTTCTTTTTTTTTTTTTGACCTACTTTTTTTATTTCTCAAAATTCCGTTCTTTTGTTTTTAACTCTCTTGGTCGTTTTTTTTTTTTTTTAATGTTTTTCATTTCATATTTTTTTTTTTTTTACAAAATGGGCTTTTGCATGCATACATGATTTCTATATTCTAATTCTAGTTCTAGTGGACAATACAATTACACTAATCACACGTTAATTGAATGTACTGTTACATCTTTTAACATTAACAACTTTAACAATTATCTTATTCAAACTTCAAAACTCTAATCTAATTGACTTTGTTTCAAAGTGACAAACAAGTTATAAATGAAAACATAGAGCAAATTACATAGAAATAATAAACTACATACACTAAATAATATAACAAGCCATTAGAATAACTTCATTCATGATTTGGCTCACAATAAAAATTATAAAATAAATAGTTCTAGATCGAACAAGAACCTGTATGATGAACTAATTAAAAAGAAACATAAACGACATCACTGAAAACTCGAACGAAACCCCAAAACTCAAACTCTAACTCTTCTTTTTCTCTTTTCCCTTTCTGTTTCACTCTTAGTTTTCGTTTTTGTTTTGTTTCTTTGGTTTTTGTTTTAATGTCCGTGTGTGTGTTTTTTGGTTTGTTCCGTGTGTGTGTGTGTTTTTTTTTTTTTTTTTCAGTTGTTGCACTCCTGCCTTTCCGTGTGTGTATGTTGTTCTATATATATTAGTGCTTGTGTGCATGTGTATGTTCTGATGTGGGTGAGTAGTTGTGGGGACGTGGGGAGGTTTTGAGGGAAATGGGGAATGTGGGGGGGGGGGGGGGGTTAGGGTAGGTTTTAAGATTTTTTTTTTTTTTTAATAACGAAAAATAATTAATAAATAAATAGATAATAGTAACAAATAAAATAATAATAATAATAATAATAATAATTAATTGATTTTTATATTTTTTTTTTTAAAAAAATACAATAACAATCTAAAAATAGTCAAAAATAAATTATATAATTAAGATAGTACAAAACTATTTTTTTTTTAAGGAATAAAATAAAATAATATCCTAAAATTAAATTCATTTAATTATTTATATTATATTAAAATAAAATAATAGTCAAAATAATATATGATTAAATATAAATATAAATATTTAGTATCAATAAACAAGTTAAAATTTAGAGAGGATCAAAAATCACGTGTCTACAAGCTCAACTCAATTCAACCTATTAAAAATTGCGCTGATATATAATCTAAATTGACCAATAAAAGTTTTATTAAAATATTTTTATCATTTGGTGTGATATGTATAATCGTAATAAAGAAAAAAAAAGTTTATTAGGTGCTAAAAAAATGATTAAAACCAAATAAAGTAAAAATAATTAAAACTTAATGAACGAGTTGGATGGTGGCTCACGTTATAGTCAATTTCAACCCATCTCATCTCAATCAAATAACTCTATTAATTAAATTAACCTCTCTCCAATTCAATTCAATCCGCCCATTTCATACCTCATTAGGTATTGAAAAAGAAAAATACGTATAGTTCGGTTACTTTGCTGATTATATGATGGAAAAGGTTAGCGGAATATAAGGAGAAAGCTGACATTTTCCTTTTTAAATACTTATAGTAGAGTTGGCCAAAAATATACGTAAGTCTCATAGTATTTTATAAAGGTCAGTTTCAAGTTTCAACTAGCATCACTATCTACCACATTTCCAAGAACGAAAATAATGTCTAAATGTTAATATTTTGAATCTCAAATTTTTATCTAATTAAAAATATTGTGACTAGTCTTCAATTAGACAGTAGTCCTTCTTTAATATCTATAAATTTTCTTATGTCATCCTAAATGTAATATATAATTTCATTTAATCAAGAGTATCCAAAGTTGTTTTAATGCTTTTTAGCCACATCAAGTAAGCCTTTTGATTCAGATTTACTTGGATTTTGAAGTTAGGACAATTATTTGGGAATTGTATTAAGATCGAGTTTTTTAATTTTAGGAATTGAATTAAGTGTTGGGTTTAATTTGAAAAATATTGAGTTACATTTTGAAGCTATTGATCAAGTTGGGCGAGTTCTTTTGTAGTTCTATCGAGAAGATGATTTAATTTGTTATCGGAAAGTTTTGCTCTATCTTGATTATAATTGGTTTTTATTTTAATTCATCCATCTAGCTAGATATGGACATGGGCGGACCTACACATAAATTTTGGATGCTTCGGCACCCACTAAACTCGACGCGGAATAGGTATAATTATATAAAATATATATATGAAAATGAGTATAAATTATATAAAAGCACCCACTAAATAAGAAATTAATTAGGTGCACTGACATTTAGATTGATCTTAACGCTCTCCATTGGTAGATGTGGTCGGGTTCAAACTTAGTTGAGGTAATTTTTTATTTTTTGCTGTAGTAAACACTCAATCTATTTAAATCCTGGGTCCGCCACTGGATATGGATATTCGACACCTGAACTCTGTTCATATTATACTTTGTCTCACTAATCGAGGGAGCTCGCTCAAGTTGAGAAAAAAATCGTATAGTATCTTGCAGCGCACCAGTACTGTTTGCTAATTATGAATTTCCACTATAGTATTAGCTTCGCGATAGCAATGAGTGACTTACCCAGTGAAGTATTTTCCAAGAAGGATTGATCATGACGCCAACATTTTTGAATTGAAAATGAGAAAAGATACATAAATACTCATTGACACCCTCCATGGGTGACCGTCCTATTTTCTCCTAAAAAATAATACAGATAATATAAAAACAGGCTACTACATAGTGTAATCTTTAGAGGCAATGCAACAATTCTGAAAATAAATTTTTTAAAATAGCTATACACGCAAAGGTTAGTGGATATTTTACAAGGCCTAGCCTAGCCAAATATGGCTTGTTTTGGGGGATTAAGCTCAGTACATTCTCAAAGCAAATCAAGAAAATATAACATCATGTTTAGTCAATGTATCAACTAACTACCTAAAATTGAATGTAGCTAGCTAGCTTTCTCCCTAATAGAGATAACAGTACATTACAAATTCACGAGAGATCAACTAATTGTGTATTAAGTCTTGCAACATATTTTTAATCTCAACAAAGACATATTAAAGTGTTAGCTAGGTGATTTCTTTCTATCTATCTGTGTGATTTAAGCCGGATCGATAGAAAGAACGTAACAATTGACTTTTAGGATGCATGTATCAAATTAATTGATTCAACTTACTCAGAACAATTGACTTTCGGGTTGATAGGGAAGGGCAAGCTAACCTGACAACGTCCTGAAAGTGATATAGCTAATATCTCCTCGATGTTCAAATCTTGCATTTGAGATTTGACACATTCACAAATATCTATCTCATCTCATGTCCACGGTTTGGAGGCACCCCAGTATGCTTGTATCTAGTTGTCATCCAATCTATGCAAGGTGTCATACGTTTTGCTATCACATTGCACTTAACTGCAGCATCCGATGAAGATGATCGCGAAAGCAACAATGAAGTAATTAGAATAACCATAAGAGAAAATGATGATGGCCTCATTGCGATGTTTCGGTCGAGTGAGCTACATTATATTCAGGTATTTTTCTCTTTAATTTTCAGATAGGTGATCTTTATTATTATTTTTTTATTTTGGTTCTAGTAATTGTTAAGAATTCGTGCCCTACTGATTATTTTATTTTCGTCTAACTCCCACATTCAGAAAATGAAGGTGGCAGAAATGCGGATGTTGTGTTGGATGTGTGGGCTGACTAGAGGGGATAGAGTTCGGAACGAGACTATCAGGGAGAAGGTTGGGGTGACTCCAGTGGAGTATAAGATGCGGGAAGTCCGATTGAGATGGTTCGGGCACGTGATGAGGAGGGGAATGGTTGCCCCGGTTCGTAGGTGTGAGAGGCTAGCTTTGGATGGTTTTAGGCGGGGTAGGGGTAGGCCGAAGAAGTACTGGGGTGAGGTGATTAGGCGGGACATGGAGCAGTTACATCTCACCGAGGACATGACCCTAGATAGGAAGATCTGGAGGACGCAAATTAGGGCAGATGACTAGGGCCAGTTTGGGTCGCTAGTGTAGGGAATTACTTGGGGGGGGGTATTATTCTTGTTAGGATACCTTGTTCCATATTTTATTACGAATCTGTTTGCTGTTTGCTTTCCTCTGTTTTTATTACCTACGGGTGTCGGATTTATGTTATGTTTTCTTGTTCTATGCTATACTATGTATATGTGTAGTATCTCGTGTCTCGAGCCGGGGGTCTATCGGAAACAACCTTTCTACTTCTTTAGAGGTAGAGGTATGGACTGCGTACATCTTACCTCCCCCAGACCCCACTATGTGGGAATATACTGGGTTTGTTGTTGTTGTTGTTGTTGTTGCTTATCGATGGAACGGGTTGTCTGACGTGTTCCAAGAAAGCAGTAAAGCAAAAAGTAAGAACACAATGATTTTTATGTGGAAAACACCCGGCTCAAAAAGGTGTAAAAAATCACAACATGTACCTCTACAGGATTTAACCCCAACTTCACTAAATAACTCTGAGCCTCAACAACGACTGATTATAAAACTCTTGTAACCAACAAATAGGAATTATAAACTCTAATTCCTTTGACTCAATAACTAGGAATTATAAACTTTAATTCCTAACTACACACACCTCCCAAGGTATGCTTTCCCAAAGTCTCTGAGTTTTCCCCAACTCGAAGACTAGCTCCTAATTCAGTTTATAACACACTGAAACTAATATTACATCAATAGTTCAAACACAATGAACAACTCTAAAAATCAACGCTAAAACTCTTAGCTGAATTCTATACTTAGGACCAGGTTCTTCAATGTGTTTCTTCAGCGATTGAGTAGCACTTTGTGAAGTCAATCTGTCGATTGTGCTTTTCTGCTTTGTAAGTGCGTAAGTTATTCTGCATAATACATCTTCTATTTAAGCACACCTCGCCAAAGAGTCATTCTTTATTTTAAACTCCTCTTTAATCAAAACTCTCATTGCATAGAATTCTACTTCAAGTGAAACTCTTTCTTCAATTCCAACTCTTGTCTCCTTAGTGTTGTAGTCAAACTCCAACTCTCCAAAGAGTCCTTCAAATTATACGTTTTGCATAGACTGAAACTCCTTCTTCACATAGGACTCCTATTTCAACTCAACTTGCTTTCCCTTATCATCAAGTGTTTGAATCAAATTCAACTTGTTCTATTCCCCACGTGATCAGTAAGTTGAAGTTTCCAGTTGCACTGATTTAACTCATTCTAATTTTTAATTAACACGTAAATCAACTTGTTTCATTCAAATTGTCATTTATCAAAACTTCAAGGTTCCAACAAATTTCTCCTTTTTGATGATGACAAACCTCTTTTCTTTATGCATTGAGACATCTTTACCTGTAGGTACTTAAGTATGAAACACTAGAATAAAACAAGTTAGTCAACAAGTTATAAACACTGCACAACTCTTATCTTTTCCCTTTTGGCATCATCGAAAAACCATTTCAATGCAATAATATACTAGCTAAAGCGATTAATTATGTTATTCATGGCCACTGGGGCTATCACTAAAACAATCAGGCAATGACTTTAGCCAACATAGTAATGTATTAAACAGAGCAAAAACATGAGTCAATTTAGCAAAGATAACCATTCCATTTAATTGTCAGAGCATATTTCACATTAACCTAAGCTAGTACTGAACAAAGTAAACAACTGAGCATTTTAAAAAAATATGGTATCAAAGTGGAACATGACTAAGGATATGAATAGTGATGAGAAAGGAGGAACAGGTGATATCAACTGTGTCAGTTGACGAATGACTTCAATTTTTTCATCCATCTCTCAATTAAGGTTAAGCTTTAAAGTCATGATCCTAGCCTTAAGGACCTCTTATTCCATTTCATGATTGTCTTGTTCAACTTCTAGTTCAGATTTTTTTTAAATTTTTTCATATGAGGATTAGCCCTCCTTATTGAAACAGGTAGAGCAACATGATTCATCTGTTCAAGAACACCTAGTCAAACCTGAACTAGGACTGAGAAGTCGTAAAAAATAACCAATTAGGAACTAAAAGGGAAATCATGTCCCTTTTCATTATTCAGAAACATATGTTGCATGTGATTGATGATCAAGCTTGGCAAATCCATGGTACACAACTGATATTTTGGTTGAGAAAGAAGAAGAATTTTCTGGTGAAGGATTAACACATTTGTGCACACCCATTTGGAGAGAATCAAAGAAAGTTTGGTCAACAAATTCATTAGCTTTATTAGACAATGAGAGGATGAAGTGTGTGGAATTGAACAGGTGTGCTCACCTGTTTCAACTTAGACAGCCTATGCTTATGTCAAAGTAGAACATACCTGATAAGAAGAACTTTGTGGTCATAATTGCTTGCTTGTACCTATTTTTCTGCACAATCTAATACAAAATTAGGTTAGAAAAGTCAAAAATCTGAAATTGGGACACACAACTAAATGTGCAAGACTGAATAGAATAACTTTTTAGCTTATAAGATTAAGAAGAAAAATGATTATTCTAGTCAATCATTGAGGGGAGTTCATGCAATTTTAATCATCCCCAAGTCTAACCTATTCCTTTCAAAATGCTCTCTACTTAGTGTCTTTGGTGCTTCTCCAGTCAATTCAATAACCCACATAGTCAACATTTTTATAGCCCTTAACAGTGAAATTATTTTCATCTGAATACCATAGTCTCAAGCCATTGATTCCTATGAGATATCTCAAGATTCTTGTGACAACACCAATTCTTATGAATTACCAACAAAATTATCATCAGTTTGTGTTGGTGTTATTGATGCATCAATTTCTTGATTTGTTGTTCCCCTTGTCAATATGACCTCAGTCTGTACAACAATTGAACTAGGTGGTACAACATGTTCCTGTGCATGCTCATCAGTTTCACAGTCATCCTCTTTTTTCATTTTTTTTTAAAATCTCCTTTGCTTCCCGCTTACACGAGCACTACAAATCTGGCCATCTTTCAAATGATTCATTCCTCCTTTAAATGTGGTGAGTGAAAGAAACTTTATTTTCTTATAGTCTTATGCCTTGAGCAAGCTTTATACATGTACAAATTTTGCTTACCTCCTTTCACTCTCACCTACAAAATAAATTAGGGGTTAATTTTAGGCACCCAGATAAGCTTGGGTCCTTTCTTATGAGAAAAAGGATGTATGAGGTTCCTTCTAGCCCATCGAGAAAATAGGTTATGTGACTTGTTTCTCTGACTAGATTTGACCTTCTTCTTATCTTGTTCTAACATGGAATCAGATTTTTTTACTATGCTTGTGCTTCTTGATTTGATTTTTGCTGCAACTGGACATTTAGTGGTTAGATACCCCTAGTTACCACAAATATAACACAGATCTTTAATAGCATTAGAACTTTTATAAAAGCCCAACCCAACCTTTTCATTGTGAGTTCTTTGACCTAACTTATGAATAATTATTGAAGAATGTGTCCATCTATTAGCTCTTTAAAGATCAAGTTTCAACTTAGAAACTTCTTGACTCAATTGACTAACCTTTTCTTTTTTCACAAAAGTATTCATGTTTAATCTTAGTCAATTCTGACTCAATTTTTTCTTATTCCTCACTTTTGACCTTTTTTCCTTTTTCAGAAAGAGTCAGTTTCAAGATTTCAGATTTGAAGGTTAGGTTTGATGAATCAAGTTTGCTAACCTGTTCCTTAAGAGTCCACTTTTTCTTTTCAACAGTGTTCTTACAAGTTTTTAGATCAATAAAATCAAACTTGAGACTTGCAAGATTGTTGAATAACTCATCCCTATTAGAAGTTAATTCTTGGAAATCATCAATTAGAGCACTCATTAAGGAAATAAGTTTTGTTTTAGAAAACAAATGCAATTTTTCTTTAAGTTCAAGTATACTTACCTCAGAAGTATCATCTTCTTCCTCTAAGTCTGAATCTCCAAGAGCCATGAGTGTTGTTTCACCAACTTCATCATCATCTGAGTTACATCCCCATGCTGCTACTATTGCATATTCTTCCCTCTTTTTATTTTTTTCTTTCAATTCCTTTTCAGCCCTTTTCTTTCTTCATTCTATTTCCCAGACAGGACAATCCCTAATCAAATGATCATTCTTACCACACTTGTAGCATCCATTTGGATTGTCATTGGACCATTTTTTGCTACTTGTTTCTTTCTTCCTTTTGAAGAATTTGCTGAAGTTCTTAGCTATAAAGGCAACTTATTTTTCCTCAAGTTTAATTTCTTCATCACTGTCAGATGCCTTCAGAGCTAAGGTATCCTCAAGGACTGCTAACTCTTTAGTTCCATCAATTTCTATTTCATAAGTTATCAGATTCCCTACTAGTTCATCTAGTGTCATGCCTGCGAGATCCTTATTTGCCTCCCTAATAATAGTCACTTTAACATTCTATTTTGATTTTTGTAACACCCTCAACACCTTTTCAACTTGTTCTTCAATAGTGATAACTTTTCCCAAAGAAGTCAACTCATTTGTCAAGGCAGTAAGACTTGTCATCATTTTATGCAAGGTTTCATTCTCCTTCATCTTAAAAGCTTCGTATTCAGTAAAGAGAAGAGCAATCTTTAATTTTCTTACCTGAGAGGTACCCTCATGTGCATTGACCAATGCATCCCAGATTTGCTTAGCAGTGGTACAGGTTGACACTCTGTTGTATTCAGTCGGTCCTAATCCACAGACTAAGATGTTCTTAGCCTTAACATTTTTCTTTAATGTCACTAAGTCATTAGTGGTAAACTCACTTTTTACCTTCTTAACTTGTTCACCATTTTCTAACTTTATTGGAATAGTAGGGCCATCAGTGATCCTGTCTCATAACTCGTAGTCTTTCGCTTGAATGAATGTTTTCATCCTAGCTTTCCACCAAATGAAGTGAGAACCATCAAAGAATGGAGGTCTAATAGTGGATTGACCTTCACTATGACCAATAGGTGGTGCGAAATTCATCATATTGATCTTTGTCTTAGGTGCTAGCCCTTTTTAAGACAACTTATCTCTGATACCACTTATTAAGAATTCGTGCCCTACTGATTATCTTATTTTCGCCTAACTATTTCTTATCGATGGAACGGGTTGCCTGACGTGTTCCGAGGAAACAGTAAAGCAAAAAGTAAGAACACAATAATTTTTACGTGGAAACCACCCTGCTAAAAAAGGTGTAAGAAACCCGACCTGTACCTCTACAGGATTTAATCCCAACTTCACTAAATAACTCTCAGCCTCAATAACGACTAATTACAAAACTCTTATAACCAACAAATAGGAATTATAAACTCTAATCCCTATAACTCAACAACTAAGAATTATAAACTCTAATTCCTTTGACTCAATAACTAGAAATTATAAACTTTAATTTCTAACTACACACACACCTCCCAAGGTATGCTTTCCCAAAGTCTCTGAGTTTTTCCCAACTCAAAGACTAGCTCTTAATTCAGTTTATAACACACCGAAACTAATATTACATCAATAGTTCAAACACAATGAACAACTCTAAAAATCAACGCTAAAACTCTTAGCTGGATTCTATACTGAGGACCAGGTTCTTCAATGTGTTTCTTCAACGATTGAGTAGCACTTCGTGAAGTCAATCTGTCGATTGTGATTTTCTGCTTTGTAAGTGCGTAAGTTATTCTGCATAATACATCTTCTATTTAAGCACAGCTCTCCAAAAAGTCATTCTTTATTTTAAACTCCTCCTTTAATCAAAATTCTCATTGCATAGAATTCTACTTTAAGTGAAACTCCTTCTTCAAATCCAACTCTCGTCTCCTTAGTGTTGTAGTCAAACTCCAACTCTTCAAAGAGTGATTCAAATTATGCGTTTTGCATAGATTGAAACTCTTTCTTCACATAGACTTTTTCAACTCAACTTGCTTTCTCTTATCATCAAGTGTTTGAATCAAATTCAACTTGTTCTATTCCCCACGTGATCAGTACGTTGAAGTTTCCAGTTGCACTGATTTAACTCATTCTGATTTTTAATTAACACGTATATCAACTTGTTTCATTCATATTGTCATTCATCAAAATTTCAAGGTTCCAACAGTAATATTTATAGTTAGCCAAACTTAGCTTGATCATATTAAGGGAAAAAAGTTCTAAAACTCAAAACGACCTAACAGGCTATTTGCAAGATATTTATTTGCAAAAAACATTCAGCCTTTTTGTGATTTACATGTTGCACCAGTTTTAGCATATCCAAAAAACTAATAGTCGGATGTCTAAATCCAATTTTCTTTTTCTTAGGATCGGTTAATATATAGAAGCTTAGTTAGATACTTCACACTTCCAAATATTTTAAGTTAAGAAATAATTCTTTCACAATGGATAAAGAGTTTTACCGTTTCTTATAAGAAATTTTATTTTATAAATGACGAGCAGATAATATGGTTTGACCTTATATTATTTGGTACATCTGAACTAATAATCAGGCCATTCATCAATTTCATTAAAGCCTTATTTTTTCTTTCAATTACATCAGTTAATTTAAAATTTTTCCACATGTGAGTGCTGTTAATTCAAACATCAAAGGTCAAAAGCATATGAAAGGCAAAAAAGTACAACACAAATATCAATAATTGGTGAAGTGGACGGGACCTTTGGATCTAACTTATGTATTTATTTCTGTAAGAATATTTTCACTGTCACAGACCTAACATGTAATTTGTCTTATTTTTTAAAAACATGAATTCCCAAATGTTATCCATCTTTTATGTGATAGTGGTGTATAAACGATGAACTGATATTATATAACAGTTTTGGTTTCCGTAGCAAAACCAAATTTGATATGTGCAATGGCTTACTCAGAAGCATATCTTAAGCTGTTTGTTCTTGTAATCTTTCCCCTGCATATTTTAGCACAAAGTAAGTTTACTATACCATTGGGAAGCTCTCTCACAGCAAATGAAGAAATCACCCCATGGCTATCTCAATCCGGAGATTTTGCATTCGGATTCAAGCAAATTCAAGGTCAAAACCAGTTTCTGCTTTGTATATACTATGCCAAGATAAAAGATGCCACCATAGTTTGGTATGCAAATGGTGGTTATCCAGTTCCACGAGGCTCAGTCGCGAATTTACACCCTAAAAATGGACTAAATCTCCGTGATCCTCAGGGGAAAATGCTTTGGAGCAGTGGTCCAATTGTATCTAATGTTGCTTATGCTGTCATGAATGATACAGGGAACTTTATTCTTGTTGGAGTTGATTCTTCAGTTTTATGGGAAAGTTTTCGATATCCAACTGATACCATTCTGCCTACTCAAATACTAGAGATTGACAACAAGTTGGTTTCTCGGAAATCAGAGTTTTCCTTTTCTCCAGGTAGATTTTACCTTCGTATGTTGAATAATGGGAATTTGGTGCTTGTTACTCAATCCAAGCCAACAAACTTCGATTATGATGCTGAGTATTACAACAGTCATACTTCTGATCCTGGAGATGTAGCCAATTCTGGTTATCGATTGATCTTCGATGAGTTGGGTTCAGTTTACATATTAAAAAGAAACAATCAAAGACTTATGCTGACACCTCCCAACGTCCCTTCAATTTCAGAAAATTATCACAGGCTAAGTCTTGATTTTGATGGTGTTTTGACTCATTATTATCGTCCCAAGAGTAGTAGTTCTACGGGGGACCAAGACCAAAGGTGGACTACTCTTTGGTCTCAGCCTGATAACATATGTCTAGCAATTCTTGAAGAAATTGGAAGTGGAGCTTGTGGGTACAACAATGTGTGTCATCTTGATGAAAATCAGAGACCATATTGTGAGTGTCCAAAAGGGTATTTGTTGATCGATCCGAACGATAACTACGGGAGCTGCAAACCGAAATTTGTTCCAAGTTGTGATGAACTTGGACAGGAAAATCCTCAAGATTTATATGATTTTGATGTGGTGACGGATGTTGATTGGCCATTATCAGATTTTGAGAGGATTTATCCTTGTGTCGAAGAAGAATGCAGGAAGGCTTGTTTAGAAGATTGCTTTTGTGGTGTTGCTATTTATAGAAGCAATAGTTGCTGGAAGAAGAAACTGCCATTGTCAAATGGGAGAGTAGATACCACTTTGAATGTAAAAGCTTTTCTTAAAATAAAGAAAATTTCAAAGTAATATAATGTGTGCGCTTCAGGAACATGGTTGAGTTTCGTCGATCCAACAGCAATTTACAAAATTAAATTGTTTGGATTTGTAATAATTGGACCAAATTGTCAAATGGGAGAGTAGATACCACTGATTTGAAAGTAGTATTCCAAGTTGAAGCTGAAATAATGAAATACTGCAGATCTTTCTAGTCTAGAGAATAAGGAGTCTCATGTATTCTTTTCCAGCTACAAATTTTTTTAATACTTAACCAGAATTTAAAATACCTCATGATAGATTTTATTTTTGTTATAATCTTTTTGTGTGAAAAATATTAATTTTACTATCCTGAGACATTTTAATAGATCAAGAAAATAAAAAAAAAGTTTATTAGATACTAAAAAAAAAGATTAAAAACAAATAAACTAAAAACAATTAAAACTTAGTGAACGACTTGAAACGATGACTCACATTTTAGTCAATTTCAACCCACTTTATTAAATCAATTTATTTTTACCCGCTCAAATTCAATTTAATCTGCTCATTTGAAACCTCATTGAAACAGAAAATACTTATTTCTTTCGGTTACTTTGCTGATTTTGCTTTATGCGGTATATGATGGAAAAGGGAAGAGGAATATAAGGAGAAAGCTGGCATTTTCTTTTTTCGTTCTCGTAGTACTTTATATAGGTCAGTTTCAACTAGCATCACTATCTACCATATTTCCAAGAACGATAATAATGTCTAAATTTTTTTATTTTTAATCATTTAATCAAAAAATGTTGTGACTAGTCTCTAATTAGACAGTAGTCCTTATTTAATATCTATAACTTTTCTTATGCCATCCTAAATGTAATATATAATTTCATTTAATCAAGAGTATTAAAAGTTGTTCAATGTTTTTTGGCCACATTAGAGAAGATTTTCGATTCAGTTTTACTTGGATTTTTTGAAGCCAGGACAATTATCTGGGAATTGTATGAAGAGTTTTTAATGTTGGGAATTGAATTAAATGGTAGGTTTAATTTTAAAAATATTGAGTTACTTTTTGAATCTATTGATTCAATTTGGGTGAGTTCTTTTGTAGTTCTATCAAGAAAATGGTTTAATTTGTTATTGGAAAGTTTTGCTCCATCTTTATTACAATTGGTTTTTTATTTAATCTATCCATCTAGACTTTCACCTTATGTGGTAATGGATATTCGACACCTGACCTTTATCCATATTATACTTTCCTCTCACTATTCGAGTGAGCTCGCTCAAGTTGAGAAAAAGTCCTATAGTATCTTGTAGCGCACCAATGTTTGCTAATTATGAATTTCCACTATAATATTAGCTTGGCGATAGCAGTGAGTGCTTACCCAGTGAAGTATTTTCCAAGAAGGATTCACCATGTAAGCCAACATTTTTGAATTGAAAATGAAAAAAGATTTGTAAATACTCATCGACACCCTCCATGGGTGACCCTCCTATTTTCTTCTAAAAAAATAAAACAAAAAATATAAAAAGAGGCTACTGCATCGACACTCTCCATGGGTGACCCTCCTATGTAACGCCCCGAGTCTGCACCCCGGACGCCACACGGTGCTTACGACCCCGAAGGACCACAAGCTAACCCATGACTGATCTCTACTGTGAGTACTGAGTAACATTATTGAAATAAATGCGGAAAAATAGGCTGAAATGCCATAAGGTTCAAAACCTGAAAGACTGAATAAAATATCAACTGTAATAATAAGTTGTACAACTGAATACTGTCTGAAAGTCTAGTCTGAAAAGCCTCTAACTGAACTGTCTGAAAATGGAGTTAATGGGACAAGTCCCCAACTAACCCCGACTACTAAAATAAACTGAATACTGAAATAATGAAATGATATGATAACTTTGTCCTCGATCTATGAGGACTCACCACTAGGTCTGCTGGTGATAGGTTGGGCTGCTAAGTACGGTCAGGATCCCGTGCGTCTGAACCTATGATATAAGACATCATAACGCAAAAGAAAGGTATGAGTTAGTACTTTGAATGTACTGGTATGTTAAGTGAGGTAGGCTAACATGCATGGATTCATGTGCATGAACAATAACTGATTGAATAACATGAATACAACTGAATGAGAGTACATGAATAATGACACTGATGAAACATTGATTATGTAATACTGTTCACATATCTATATATATTGTGTCTGAGATTATAGTAACCCTGGATACAAAGTTCTGATAACTGAATGACTGATATCTGAGTTTACTGATAATTGTACTACTAATAGCTGGGTGACTATTTCTGATAGTTCTGATTCTGTAGAACTGATCTGAGTCCTATACTGAGCTGGGTGACTATGTCTAACAGTCCTGATTCTGTAGAACTGGAATGAGTTCTATACTAGACTAAAACTGAAACTGAAACTGTGAGAGATAATTATCTAACCGACATGCCCCTTCTCTGAACTGATTTGGGGTCCAACCTGTAACCCCAGTTGAAAGGGTGTCAGTACCGTTCCATGGGTAAAGATAAGTGTTGAGTCACCCTTATCTGGCAGATACTCTGAACGAGAATGGTGGTACCCTCAATTGGTAGGTTAATATCTCAACCTACGCTAGCTACGTAGTTCTAGAATGTAAGGACTGCTTCTAAGGATCGTACCCTCTACTAACAGATAAGTCCCCATCCTTGGGTTAACTCGATGCTAAATCCTACTCCCAACTGAATCGACACTAAACTAATTTCTAAACTGTTCTAGACTAGACTGAACTGTTACTGATCGTGTTAACTGACCGAACCGGACTGAGTTCACTGAGTACTGTAACTGATTAAGAACTCTGAGTTCTACTTACTGACTGGATATACTGAGTTCTGCACTGACTGAATACTACTATACGTGACATCACTGAGACTATTCTGAAGCTACTGTAATTCTAGGTAAACAACTAGATTTTCAGGTATTAGATACCCCAGAACTCGATAACATGAAAAGTAAAGCATATAATGATCTTAAAAGCATCATAATGTTCATAACTCATTCATAGAGATATTTTATCAAACACTTGTAAGATATAAGCTTGCACATATACTAGTATGTCATGATTTTCCCATTTAATCCACATGAGCAATTTATAAAACACTTGGGGAACATAATCTATGCACATAATACTAATCAACACGTAGGCATCATGATTTTCAATCCCAACTTACAAATTCAAGGGCTTTAGCATAAATTCACATAATACTACAACATGTCAAATAAATTTACATGAATCTTGTAATAAATCATGAATTAGAAACCCAATTAACATTAAAATCAAGAATACATTCAAGCCCAACATGGAATTCATGAATTCAATAAACTTGAAGTTTTAAAAGAGGTTCTTGAACTCCAAGGGTGGAAGGAAACCCTTGGATGAACACCTACCATACCTTGGTGCTTGAATTCCTGAAGATTGATGGTGAATTTCTTGGATCTTGATCTTGACCTTGATGGACTAGGGTTTGTTCTTGAGAGGATTTTTTTTGGAGAGAATGAGTGATTTTGCCCTTTGAAATGATTGATTTTGTGTTTTTGGGGCTAAATAGAAGTGGGATAAAGACCCATTTATCCCTCTAGATATGGAATTAAAAGAGTAAAAACCGTGCCCAGTGACGCGCAGATCGATGCGCCGCGTTAAGTTCGCGTTGGTTCATTGGAATTGCACTGAAAGCTGAGGGAAATTATCTATCAACGCGATAGGTGACACGACACGTCGAGATAGCGTCGACCTACTATTTTGGTCACATGAAAATGGTTCAAACGAGGTTCAAAAAATCCGAACTCACCCAAGGTGACCTACTGTCATTCCTGATCATGAATAAATTTAAAAATCAATACTTTAAGGTCACAAGAGTCGTGAAATAGGATCGCCAACTTATGAAGGCTAAAATACTTCTAACTATAAATACTTAGCTGAAATTTCTAAGTATGGGACCTCTTTTAAAGCTTTAACGGATTGAGTTAAGCTTAGAATTTTGTAGGGGTTTACATGATAATAGCCCTTCCACCGAAGAGTTGGTCAAAACCTTCAGCATTGATCGTTATCCTGTTAGATTGCAGTGTGATGGTGCCACAGATTTAATGGGTGATTTTGTGGTTAAGTCAGCCATGGGAAAATCTTTTGACGCCTTCAAAAAAATACTTCGAGAACAAAAATTGGATTCTTATTTTAGAGAAAGCTGCTTTGGGCAATATCTTGATTTGTCAAGGACAACAATGCTCGTTTCTAGATAAAAATAGTATATGATCTTCTCAAGCGCAAGTATATGTATGAAAACAAAGATAAGACGGATGAGGTGTGGATAAATTACTGTGGCATGCTTGTTTGTTTTAGTTGGAAGGGGTTTACCATAGTTACCGAACTAAAATATTATCATATTTCTCCTTCTCAAGTTATACCTACTCTAACCCCAAAAAAGTACCCCGCACACCCAAAAAAGGAAAAGGCAAGTCAAGTGATCGTGATGACCTGGTGTCCATTGTTGGCCCAAGCTTTAAAAACAATAATTGATAGAAGCGTTGAAAGGTAAAGGACTTTAAAAGAAGCACAAACAATCATTATGCTTGGTTTGATTTGTACAAAATATTCTCTGGGCGAGAGATGCTAACAACAACATAAGCCTCGATTTAATAAATCTCTTCGAGGATCTTGAAGCATTTAACATCTATCCTTGGGGTTATAAAAGTTTCAAAAAGACTGTAAAATATTTGCTGACTCTGTTAATACCAAAGATAGTCAAGTTACATGGCTTTCAATGGGCCTTTATGGCAAATATTTATTTTATTGTGATAAGATTCGTCATTTTTTTTTTTCAATAATGCTTTTGATTTATTGGCGTTATGTTATAGGCTCGGGTATTTGAAGCCATTCCTTATTTGAGACAACAAGTGAACTACCAGGAAGAAGTTTCTTATCCAAGAATCCTGAGATGGTTGTCGGCCAAAATTGATAAAAATGTAAAATTTCTTGATCTTTTTAATCCCTCGAAAAAAGCAGTATGTCTAATTCTAATCAATTTTTTATTTTAATTAATGGTTATTTTAAACGATTTCATCATCATTCTAATATATGTACTGATTTATTTTAGATTGTCATCCGTGTCTTGTTCCGACCAACCGAGAGTTAAAGATGCCATTTTTTCTTACTTTACAGTCTGTGTAAACTTTATCGAACCCTAAGGTTGTTGATGAAATAAAAATAAAATTATTTGGAGCAACAACCATAATTTTAAAGGGTGGGCTTGTTGCTGTTTATGATAGTAGTGGTAGTGGTAGTGGTGCTGCTGTTGGGGCTAATGATGCTCCTCTTACAGTTGTTGAAATAATAAGCCATTATGATTATGATCATACTAGTTGTACCGATTTTTCTCTAGATTTTGCCACATCTAGCTAATGTTCTGCATGCAAATGTCAAGACTGCAAGGCGAAACATAATGGAGTGATTAATGCTATTAATGCACTAACTGCTTCGGTAAAGGAAATGATATCTAAGAGGGGTGTCATTCCATCAAAGAGGATTTCATATCCGTACACTCCACTAGAAATCAAGGTGGCTAAGAGAAGAAGGACAGATATTTCCAAGGCATAACCAAGCATCGAAAAAAGTAAAATTACAACGCCTCTATCTTTGTCTTGCACCAGAATTATCGTACTTCTCTGTTTTACCTATTCGAACTAGTCCCAATAGATGATCCATCTGTTGTAACATAAGACGCATCTGTTGCAACATATGGACAATCTGTTGTATATCTATAATTAATATTGACAATTCTGGATTTCCAGGTGGATGTCACAGCAGAAGCTACTGCTGAAGAGTATAATATCACAACTGATAATCCATCAACTACTTCTAAAGAAGAATAAAAAGTGGAGCCTGTAAGTTCGGGAGAATGAAAGCATTACCCGTTTGAAGGGTTCAACATCTCGGATGAGGCTCCAAAAAAACTAAGAAAGTTGATCAACGACTACTCAGAATGGATTGCTGATGGGCTGTTAAAGCATCATGCCGGCAGGTACATAAATCAACTTTAAAGATATTGATTTATACAATTCTTGTTGTTAGAACATGACATTAACACATAGAAATCATCATGTAGAAAATAAAATGGCGTACACTTCAAAGTGAACGAATTGAGTCTTGGTTTTGATATGTTCGATTTTGTTGTTGCACATCCTAGAATGAAGAATTGATTTTATTTAATGTCAGAGCCCCAAACTTGCTGGAATGATGAGGTTTAAATGCCATATATATTACTATTAATTAATATTTTATTTAATTACATTTGCAAATTAATTTTTTCATCGCGTAATCCAAAATATTTGATAATATGTGCAACACATTGATGTCATTTTTACCACCTCCAAAAGAAGGCCAAGTTCCAAATACCAGAACAATACAAATACACGACAGACAATTGTTTGTACAAAGTTTACATCAATAATGCCTATGATAGGTATTGTCAACAACAACCGAAAGTTTTCCTAAATGAGGAATGGTTAATCAACGTCATCAAAGATTTTTGCATTTCAAATGGCTTACCTTGGAATTTGCTCGACGAAGTGTACATCCTAATCAATTATGGTGATGAATTCCATTGGGTGTTGGTTGTCGTCATTCTAAAAAGAGGCGCATCCGAGTTTATGATTTGCTGTCGCGAAGGAGACGTTCTGGGCCATCTTCTAAGATGCAAAAGCTGGACAAAATATTTCCTACTTACCTTGATATGAGTAGCTTTTTGGACCAAAAGCTTCATACTGATTGGTCGACGATTCAAGCATATCAGGATAAAATGGGTAATCTATTCGATGTACAATATGTTGAAGAATTTCTCAACAAACCATTGGTAGCCTGTAAGTATAAGTATCATGATTTAGTTTTATTTCATAAATTTCACAATGCTTACATGAACTGCAAAATATGGATTATCTATTTTTGTAAAACACAAGGGTTGCGATCCTTTTGTTACCTCTTACGCCGAGTATTTGAGCGATGGATTACAAGTACCAAATGATGAACTTGATGATGAATTACTCCGCAAAATATATGCTGCTCTTTTATGGAAATATGAAGAAGCGAAAGCTCAGAAGCCGTACGCAAGAGACATTAAAGATCCACAATGATCAAAGCCGAATTCCATAGCACCGGATGAAGAACAACTTATTCATATTGATTAGATATTTATAGCTTGAGTCCGTCAATATGATAACCTATCCTTCTTGGTTTAACTTGTTGATTTATTTGTAGAGTAGATCATTTGTAGCCATAATATATTTTTTATATTTCATTTATTTATTGAGTTATTTCATGTAATTTCAGAAGGCTTCGATTTATTTTATGTTATCTATGAATATAATTTAATCCTTAGTTTTGAACATGTTAAGTGAAATGGAATACTAGATTCAAATATCGCAACAGATAATACATCTGCTACAACAAACGACATATCTTATCAAATAAATTTAGACATATGTTGCAACGTGTAGGTCATTTACTGGAAATTATATAAACTGGTCTTCTTACTTTTTTGATTGGTTTTAACAAATTACCTATCAGTTTCAACGGATAGATTATATGTTGCAACAGATTGTATATCTGTTACGATAAACAGACTGGGAAACATCTTCATAATGCAACAAATGATCAACCTATTTCAACAGATAATCAATATTTCACAATAGGTATTATATCTGTTACAACAGATAGACAATCTGTTGCATTATAAAAATTCAACTTTTGCCAGACATAAAAATTATTGCCACTACATGTAAAGTGAAATGGCTTGAAATAAAATTTTTTTATTGTGCATGTCTCTGTCTTTGTTCATATTCTTCTTTATACACGGTCTTCAACCATTTTGTTAGTACCCCATAAGGCCAGACCTCTTTCATCTTTCCCACATCAGTGTCACACATACCAGTTATTTCTATGTCGGTCAGCAAACACTCAAAGTATGCAAGCGAGTACGGTCCGCACACTGCACCGATTTTATTTTTTGAGAGTTGGATGTTCTTATTTCGACCTTCAAAAACTCATGATTTCTTTGTCAAGACTTCAGCCGAAAAATGATCCATCAGCTTACTCTGTGTCAACGACTTGGGGAACAACTTCAAGAGTGACTGAACATGGGTTAAAAACGTGTCCTCATTAAAAGTAGGTAAGTTGCAGTCATAAACCTTAATCTTTTCCTCGTCGAGTAGTATCTCAACAACGAGAAAATATTTGACTTCCACGTTCATTATTGCAAGGATTCTCTTTGTGTTGGTCCAGCTCTTGTCGTGTGGATATGACCTCTTCTATCTAACATATTTAATCATGTCTTCATCCCATTTGAACATAAAAACTAACTTATCAAATCTTCGCCTATCGGGACCAGATTGCCTGCAGAGATCATTGTACCTATCCTTGAAATTATTGTAGAAGTTGAGGTCCATTATTCTATCGACAACATCATAAGCATCTGGGTACGCTAATTATCTGCCCCTCATGAGGTAGAAAATTTCATCAACATACTGTGGTATAAGAAGACAATTTTTAAATAGGTTAGTAATTGTAAAGAATACAAACATAGTGGAAATATTTCTCTGAATCAGTTTACAGATTACCTAGCTAACGCAACTTCTGCAATAGATATGTATTATGTTGCAATAGAATACCCAAATGTTGCAACAGATTACACATCTATTGTGTAGCTACTTCTTCATGGAGTAGATAGGAAGGCTAGTTTAGCAAAAGTAAACTAACATTGTCCACGTAACACTCATACATATTTGTCATATTCATTAAGTCTTTGGCGGCAAATGAATGCATCATTTATTCTTCTAGAACCTTCGTCTTGTCATTCATGATTTTTTGCAGTTCCTTCTTCTTTTCGTATCCAGGTGCCGCGTATATGTCCACCTTCTTCAGCTGCCCCTGAACTTCAACAACTCTTGGAGCAGGAAGAGTTGTAATTTTTTTTTGTTTTCACAATGGAGAGTATTTGTCTAATATTTCTTGTCTTCCTCCTAACCTCTACTGTAGGAGTGTATGGCTCCCTCAGCTTGTTGGATGCTATGACACCCCACTTAGATTTCAACTCCTCGGCAGCTTTAGTAATAACCTCTATATTTTCAAGGAGTTTATCCTCTCTGTCCTTACACCCTTTGCATTTGCAATGAGAAAATAAGGGTAAAAAGGGGTGAGGGGGACCACTGTAAGGGTAGGAGGGACCGATATAGGGGTGAGAGGGAATTGTGCAAGGGGTGTTTTTAAATACATTTATATTTTCCTGATCACAAACATGCTCATAATAACGACTGGTAGAAGCAGGAGCATCAAGATGACTGCCACCATTATCAACAACTCCACCAGCAATACCCCTAGAAGATGCACCCGAATTTGTTGTAGTAGGTTGGTCGTGAAGAGTTTCAACATTAGGCTGACCTTGCCTAACTGCTTTTCTTATGGTTGTTGCTTCAGCTAATTTCTTCTTTATTAACTCCACTGTTGGACTTTTTTTATCAACAAGACCTAGAGTAAGAAAAGAAGTCATCCCCAACTCAAAAGCAGTAGGCACGATCCAAGGATGCATAATCTATAAAAAAGACAGGAGATATTCAAATCATATAATAATAATTTGCAATCAGTTGGGTTATATGTTAACACAGCCAACTTATGCAACAGACGATATAGCTGCCACAATAGTTGATCTGTATATCACAATAGATTGATAATATATTGCATCAGATTACCCTTTTATTGCATAATTTACAGTAGATGGGTAATCTGTTGAGTTGGGTTCAAAGAACCAGAGCAATAGATGGTTAATCTATTGCAAAATATGGATCGTATGTCATAACAGATTACCTATCTGTTGTACCAATTGCAGTTTATGGGTAATATGTTGCAACAGATGGCCTATCTGTAGCAACAGATGACACATCTATTTTAATATGGGTAATCTGTTGAGTTGGGTTCAAAGAACCAGAGCAATAGATGGTTAATCTATTGCAAAATATGGATCGTATGTCATAACAGATTACCTATCTGTTGTACCAATTGCAGTTTATGGGTAATATGTTGCAACAGATGGCCTATCTGTAGCAACAGATGACACATCTATTTTAATATCTTTCTTTGAGGCAAATTATTTTAGTTGAAAGAATACGTACTATATCATATTACCCATCTGTTGTATCATAGTACCCTTTTTTTTGCATAATTTACAGTAGATGGGTAATCTGTTGAGTCGGGTTCAGAGGACCAAAGCAACAGATGATTAATCTGTTGTGAAATATGGATCATCTTTCACAATAGATTACTCATTTATTGCACCAGTTGTATTTGACGGGCAATCTGTTGCAACAGATGACTCATCTGTCACAACAGATGACACATCTATTTCAATATCTTTCTTTGAGGTAAATTATTTTAGGTGAAAGAAGATGTACTGCATCATTTTGAGGATTAAAGAGATCAACCTCCTTAATAATTTTACTTCGATTTGTAGCCAACTACCTAAGGATCGTTGGATGAGAAACCTCATCCGGGTAAATCTTAAACTGCTTTCGGAGGGGAGGAATGACTTTATATGCCCAAGTCTAAAAAACATAAATAGGAAGTAAGCAAAAAAAGTCATAATGACTATATTCAATATAAATTAATGGATGAGTAAAAATAGTGATCAATTTTACCATGAAAGCCCAACAAAAGTCGTATAATGTGGTCGTCTTAGAGGATAACTTTGTCACTAAATATTCGACAGCCAAGTAGTAGCTGTCATATACCCAGGGATAATCGTTAAATTTCTCAAAATCATCAGCAAGCGCCAACAAATCATCTTCTATGACTTTCCTAACGTTTCTTGCTAATAAAATGAAATGGACAAACCAAACTTAGAACAATTTCTCACTATATTGCTTTGGTATATTTT
Source organism: Capsicum baccatum var. pendulum (assembly GCA_030864225.1). Classification (NCBI taxonomy): domain Eukaryota; kingdom Viridiplantae; phylum Streptophyta; class Magnoliopsida; order Solanales; family Solanaceae; genus Capsicum; species Capsicum baccatum. The sequence goes on from CM061550.1 coordinate 82,114,741, forward strand.
TATCCTTGAGATCTGTCATCAAATCATCCGCTTTGTAGCTAGTCCAACAATGCCCAACAACCCATCTTTTTTTCCTTGTATTTGTCGAACCCTTTGTAGGGTGTTTCTTTGATGAGAGGTTCTTCTGGATGATCACATCTCAAGCCCGTCACTATGACAAACTATTTCAATCCAAAATAAATCGGCATGTCACAGTAGTTGATCCAGATTTCATCCATCTTATTTTTTCCCTCATTCGAATCTTTATCATCCCCTGCGTACTTAATCCTGTGCTTGAGAAGACCATATACTATGTTCATTGGAAACAGAGAGTGCAGTCCGCAGGCAGCTCAAGAAAGTATGCGAAGCAGCTCTTGCTAAAAATTCCGTCTATGTTTTCATTCTTCATAATAATCCTAAGTTCATCAAAATATTTCCCCAACTGACATTTAAGTACAAGATCACCAGTTACTTTATCAGGGTTATCTATCAGCATCGCAGCTCAAAACTTGTTGATACTAATGGTTTTAACAGGATAATGCTGTGATTTCGATATTAATTCATGTCCTATTGGTGAGAAGGAGTTATCACTTTCCTCAGCTTCATTTTTTCCTGACTGAGATTGTTCAGGAAGTTCCTCCGAATCTATCTGTACTCTAGCCTTTTTTGTTAGGTGGTCAGAAGTTGATCCACTTTCAGTTTCTTTTCTTTACGGAGGCATCTTTTAACCACAAAAATAGAAAAATAAAAAATACATTGCATTTGATTTCTGCATAATTTTTTTAAAAAAGGTAACACAAAATTCAATAAATTATTCTACGCCATATTATAAAAAAATACTTCACCGTGAGTTGAAACAACTAGGGAATCTATTTGAAGACCTATTTAATATCTCTCAATAGATCTTCCACCCGTTGCAATATATGGACCACCAACACCACAACCAATGTCACCAAGACCACCACCAGTGTCACTAATACCAATACCAAGACCACCGACACCACCACCAAAAACACAAATATCGACACCACTAACAACATCCACCAACAATACTACAAACACCATCCAATAATACCATAACAGTCAACAAAATACTGAGACAAAAACTAGGGTTTTCTCAAGTGCTTCTTACTTTTTTAGCATCAAAGCTCAAAATTGTTAACCCATTCTCGAACATAATACAACTAAAAGTCTTCTTTTTCATCATTGACTAAAAAGCCCTAACTTTTAGAATAAAGAACAAATGTACAACTATTCTCGAACTCTATTACCTGCGAAGAAAAAGAAAATGATGGATATAAGCGATAATGGAGTAAAAAATAACAACTATATGGTCGAAAATGGGAAGAAAATCTATTTGTTTTAAAGGGTTGAGCAATATGTTGAGTAGTTATTGTCTGTATTATTGAGAGAGAGAGAGAGAGATAAAAGTAAGAACTTTAGATTTGAAATGAGAAAAAGTTTTTCCTGCAAATAGATAATTTGTATGGGTTGATTTGTAATTTTGGAAGAGAATGACATGTTTTGAAATTGTTATTTTTGTCCGAATTGATCTTAATTAATTTTTAAAATTTCAAGAGATATAGGTTTTGAAATATTAAGTTAATGAGAACTCATTTTAACTCAGAGTGATCGATCGATGACTCGGATCGGGATGAACGCAATACTAACACCACGTAATTACAACGACTCAATTGAAGTTGCAGTTGATCCTATGAGCTAATTCATCTCTAGTTCAACGTAAATCAATTTAGGTACTATCTTAACATTAAGTTAATGGGAACTCATTTTAACTCAGAGTGATCGATTGACGACTTGGGTCAGGATAAATATAGTACCAATACCATGCAATTGCAATGACTTAATTGAAGTTGTTGTTGAACCAATGAACTCATTCATCCCTATTCCACCTAAATCAATTTCGGTACTATCTTAACATTAAGTTAATGAGAACTCATTTCAACTCATAGTGATCGATCGACGACTTGGGTCGAAATGAATGCAATACCAACACCATGCAATTATAATGACTCAATTGAAGTTGTAGTTAACCCTATGAACTTGTTCATCCCTAGTTATACCTAAATTAATTAAGTTTCTATCTTAACATTAAGTTAATGATAACTCATTTCAACTCATAGTGATCAATCGATGACTCAGGTCAGGATAAATTCAATACCAATACCTTGCAATTACAACGACTCAATTGAAGTTGTAGTTGACCATATAAGCTCATTCATACCTAGTTCAACCTAAATCAATTTAGGTATTATCTTAACATTAAGTTAATGAGAACTCATTTCAACTCAGAGTAATCGATCGACAACTCAGGTCGGGATGAACGCAATACCAATACTATGCAATTGCAATGACTCAATTGAAGTTGTTGTTGACCCTATGAAATCATTCATACCTATTCCACATAAATTAATTTAGGTACTATCTTAACATTAAGTTAATGAGAACTCATTTCAACTCAGAGTGATCGATCGACGACTCAATCGAGATGAGCGTAATACCAATACCATGCAATTGTAAAGACTCAGCTAAAGTTGTTGTTGACCCAATGAAATTATTCATCCCTAGTTTCAACTAAATAAATTAAGATTCTATCTTAACATTAAGTTAATGAGAACTCATTCATCCCTAGTTTCACCTAAATCAATTTAGGTACTAGCTTAAAATTAAGTTAATGAGAATGTTTTCAACTCAGAGTGATCGATCGATTACTCGGATCGGGATGAATGTAATACCAACACCATGCAATTTCAAAGACTCAATTGAAGTTGTAGTTGACCTTATGAACTCATTCATTTATCCCTAGTTCTACCTAAATCAACTGTAACAAAATCTGTTTGAACAAATGATTGAGCTGTTGGAAATTTCTAACATATATTCATATCTGTTGTAACAGATGACATATTTGATTTAATTAGAAAATAGAAATTTGCATCAGTTGTGACATATGACTGAGCTGTTGAAAATTTTCAAACAAATATTGATATCTGTTGTAATAGATGACATATTTGATTTAATTATGAAATGGACATTTACATCTGTTGACACAGGTGACTGAGTTGTTGGGATATTTAAACAGATATTGATATCTGTTGTAACAGATGACATGTCTGATTTAATTATCAAATGGACATTTGCATCTGTAGTCACAATAACTGAGCTGTTGGGATTTTTAAACAGATATTTATATCTGTTATAATAGATGAATGTGCTGTTGGGATTTTTAAATAGATATTGCTATCTATGCAAAAGATGACATACTTTTTTGAAAATCTTTTTTTGCTTTTAATTTTAAAGCAAGCTTCTGTCTTAGTAGATAAAATAGTACTATAAAATACGGTAAAAAAATGTTTCTTGGATAACTCAAAAATGAGTTCATTGTGTAATCTTATCTTGTCTTCCTTGGATAACTCAAAAAACTCAAAAATGAGTTCAATGTCACTAGTCTTCCTCGTACCCCTAAAATTATTAATGAATATCAATTAATGAAAATATTGAAACCCACGTCTATGTACACAATACGTCTAGAATTATCTCATCTCTCTTTCAGCTTCAACCCTAAATTTATTTTATTCATCTGTCATTTTTTTATTTCTCTCCTCTTTAGGGTTATTACAACTTTTTTTTCTCTCTTTTCTCTTCTCTTTCTCATAAAGATCCTTTCGGATCTAAACTAGTCCATATCTTTCCTCGACTAAAATTGTTGTTTTCATCCCCTTTTGACATTAAGGTATGATTCACTATTGCTCTTTCATTTTCGTCTTCTTCTTTGCAAGTTATTTACATCTGTTTTTAAGTTAATTTCCATTTACCCATATCATATTTATTTAAAAAATTTGAAGGAACCTTTAAGTGTTGAATAAACGAACCGGGAATTTTTATTATAATATGAAAAAAATGTCATCTATTGGGAGAAATTTAAAAGCCTTGTTGATACAAGAAGGTCAAAGAAAGCATGAAACACACTCCAAAAATGTCCACAAATCTTAAGGACCCGAGGACCATTTTGGAGACCACTCTCGGATTCACTACCAACAACAAGAATACAAGATATAATGGTGTATTTGACACCAAATCAGCGACCACAAACTAACAAAGAGATTAACAAGATAAATAGATGAAGATCAAGATGATCATTAACACAATGGAAACAACAATACACGGTTTTGACTAGAACAACAACAAAGAGGATAGACAGTTAGACAAGTGAGGGTATAATCTTAAGAACTCAAGAATTTGGTGGACTCTTGGACCCTTAACACTACACACAATAAATACCTAACTCCTACGTTGACACAAGAGGGACTTTACTTCCTCTAAACACCAATGTTTCCAAGTCTTGAATGTAACACAAGTGAAATCCACACTTGTGAAAGCCCTAGTTATAATTTTTGGCTATAGAGGCCTTTCTCACAAGAGAGAAGTGTTTTCAAAGTGTTATACAACTTACAAATATCATCGAAGTCTAAAACAAAATGACCTACAATGTTCTATTTATACTAGGTTACAACTAAAATATAAAATAACCAAAAGACCCTTTAATGAAAAGCCTCAAACTACAGCCCATGGAGTGTAGTGTAGGTACGGTTTTTATATGTGTTTTAGGCCCTCTTTTGTATTTTTCTTGCACACTCCAAGCCTCGGGTTCATTACACTTTCACACGTCCATCCTCGTGGTTGTACTTGTATCATCCTCCCTTTCTTGAAAAGGATTCGACCTCGAATCCGTACCTTGCAAAATCAAGAGAAGATAAATAGGCACACATTCTCGTGACTGATGGGTTAGGGTTAGCAAAAAATAACACATCAACATGCTATGTCGAGGCAGAACAAACTTAAAGTATGGCCACGGATCCTTTATTTTAATCATGAAAAGATTAGTACAAATGCTACAAAGGAGGTGGCTCGGGTAAGCATCAAGACAAAAAAAATAGGCCAAGAGTAATCCTTTCCCATTCTAAGATGATACCGGGATCAAATGGGTGGAGTAACCAAGGACTTAGGCTTGGCCACTCTCACTTCCCCTAATGTGCCGTCCTCAAGATTAGGCATACCCTCTATATCCCTATGGAAAATATCATAAGCACAAAGAGGGTAGAGAAAGGTGTCACATAAGTCAACTTTAACTATGGTGTCCTTATGCAAGTACTTACTAATTTTAAGTTCATTGTCATTAGTATGCTCAACATAGCAAACACACGAATAAGAAGTAGATGGAATTTCTAGGCATGCAACACTTTCTATTTCAAAAGAGTAATCCCCACATAGATATAAATCACCATGAGCAGGAAAGGGATCACACACAAAAACATTTGAACAAAAACAATCACATTTCGGATTTCCTAAACATTCAGGTAATTCAAGCTCATCTTTATCTGATTGACTATTCTTTTCCAAGACTTTACATTCTCTACCCTTAAGAGTACTCTCATTTTCCAAGAAGAGACTTCCATCTTGAGGAGGAAAATTGTCACACCATAGTGGGTTGGCATATAGGCTATAGCCTCCATGGTAAGCTATGCCATCAATATCACTTGCACCACTAGGTTAATTAGAAGAGATTAAACTATCTTCAAACAAGACATTGTACCTAAAGAGAGAACGTTCTATCCCGCGGACAGATTTGGGACAAGCAAGCTCACTCTCTATAAGTTTATTATCAAGTTTCAAAGATATTCTAATCTCTTCTCTAAGAGGTAAAGCCGCAACTACACCCTTTTGGCCATTAATAGTCACATCACGACATTCTAAGTTCATAGGAGTGTAGGGAATAGTATTTTTACCTTGTAGCTCACATGAGCTACGACCGTCATCTTGACATGTGTACGGGCAGCCCACGTGCTCCATTGGAACTCCCATGTGATCCAACCTTTCATTTATCACTTCCCATTGACGGGTAATGGCTTCAAGTTTAGCCAAGTTAGCACTTATAGCTGCGGGTTCCATTGTAATTGCACCTAAAAAAAATAGAAAAGAACAAGCCTACAAAGCAAAGAACAAGTTAGTTTGAAAAAACCTCACCACACTCTCACAAACTTTATCGTCTCACACTTGGATTTACAAGTGTTGCAAGTCGGCTTGTAGTGCGTGATGAGTCGAGGGGTAAGTCTACTCCTTGGTCAGAATGGATTCTTTGTTTGAAGACTCAAGGAAATGATGTTCGAACTTGAACCAAGAAGTACTACAATTTATAAAAACTACAAAAGCACAAAAGAAATGTAGACACAAATAATGGATGCAAAGGACTAATTGACAATCTAGTAGGAGTTTACTAGTTTGTTAATTAGTTCTAGGATCAACAAATGAAACCAAGAATCAACAATTAGAAACTAGGAAAATCCAAATTTGAGCATAATATTGACGGTGAACAGTAATTAGGGTGACGTGGCAGCTGTAATTGGTCTCGGGTCCACATGACTTTCATCACAAATTTGAAATTTCAATTTTCGCACAATTTGAAATAGAAGACAATTGTATTTGAAGGGGAAATATAAGTCTTGAGTCCTTTGTAAGCTTAAACTCAAAAATATGATCTTGATTTGTACTAGTTCCACCAAACAAGGATCCTTGATTTAAGGATAGTAGTTCAAAAAGTTGATGGCAAGTCTCGGAAGTGATGACTCAAGTCTTCTCACAAACACACTTTACAACTATTATCTTCACTCTTTTTGAATCTATTTGCACTTTTTGTTGGTCATGATATGAAAGTGGATGAAGAACAACAAGAACACCACAAATATTTTTCAAGCACACCAACAACACACCCAATGTTTTTTTTTCAACCAAATACACAACAACAAGCTTAACAATCCCACGACCAAGACCCCTTTTGTGTTGTGTTTTCAATTTTTACAAGAGATGAAGGTTGTGATGAACAACAATAACACCACAACAATCTTTCAAGAACAACAAAAACAAAAAAATAAACTCTACTCCAACCTCCAACAATAAATCCATAACTCACAACCCAAAATAGTCCGTCACAATAATTGTTCAATAACAAGCAGCCTAGTATTATGTTCACAACAACAACATCAATTTTTAAAGATCAAATATAGATCTAGACTCAAGTGTTAGTAAAGAACAAAATATAACATTTAGAGACAACAAAACAAGTAAAAATCTTGACCAAGACAAAATAAGAACACAATTTCAGCCAAGACAACAACAATGGACAGATTGCTATTTTTCTGAAATTTTCTGTTTTTTCCAAAAAAAATTTCAAGTTTACAAGCCCAAGATTGTTCTTGTTAGAAAAAAAATCAAAGATGATTTTGATACCAAATTATACAATAAGGTCAAAGAAAGCATGAAACACACTCCAAAAATGTCCACAAATCTTAAGGACCCGAGGACCATTTTGGAGACCACTCTCGGATTCACTACCAATAACAAGAATACAAGATATAATGGTGTATTTGACACCAAATCAGCCACCAAAAACTAACAAAGAGATTAACAAGATAACAATATGAAGAACAATATGAAAATTAACACAATGGAAACAACAATACACGGTTTTAACTAGAACAACAACAAAGAGGATAAATAGTTAGACAAGTAAGGGTATAATCTTAAGAACAAAAGAATTTGGTGGACTCTTGAATCCTTAACACTACACACAACAAACACCTAACTCCTACGTTTACACAAGAGGTACTTTACCTCTTCTAAACACCAACGTTTCAAAGCCTTGAATGTAACATAAGTGAAATCCACACTTGTGAAAACCCTAGTTACAAGTTTCAGCCATAAGGGCCTTTCTCACAAGAGAAAAGTATTTTCAAAGCTTTATAAAACTTAAAAATATCATCAAAGTCTAATACAAAATGACCTACAATGTTTTATTTATACTAGGTTACAACTAAAATGTAAAATGACCAAAAGGCCCTTTAATGAAACGCCTCAAAATACAGCCCATGGAGTGTAGTGTAGGTACGGTTTTGGTGTGTGTTTTAGACCCTATTTTGAATTTTTCTTTCACACTCCAAGCCTCGGGTTCATTACACTTTCACATGTCCATCTTCGTGGTTGTACTTGTATCACTTATTGGCAGTATCATTTTTTTAATGTATTTTATTTGTTTCTTTGTTGTTGATGATGTTATGGATGTTGTTATTGGGGTTGGAATTGTTGGAAATTGTGGTGTGGTATAGTTGATGGTATTGGAACAAAGGATGTTGCTTCTTTGTTATTGATGATATTGGAACAAATGTTGTTGTTTCTTTGTTGTTGATGTTTTTTTTTTGTTTTTTTTTGTAGTTTATGTTGTTGTTGATGTTGCAACAAATAGAGCAACTGTTGCAACAAATCAAACTACCAGCTAGGCTGATTTGATATATTCCAAAAGATTCTATATCTGTTGTAACAGACTCCACATCTGTTACAACAGACTCCATATCTATTGCAATAGACGCCACATCTGATACAACAGACTCCACATCTGATGAAATAGACTCTACATCTGTCGCAACAGATGGATAATGTTCTTTTTGTGTCATTAAATTTTTTCCTCTTCTTTATAAATAAAAGAAACTAAAAGTTGATCAACTTTTGCCTGACCAACATAAGAGGCTGTCGTAAAGATGGGTTCGGAGGAATAAGCTGCATGCTGATGGAACCACTTCATATGTGGGAGGTATGTATTAATGATAATGTTATCGTGGAAACACACATAGAGTACACTAATTTTGTGAATGTTGTTTTTACCGATTAGCCATTGATCATTCAAACAAAATATCTATAATTTTATAGTTAAGTTTCATAGGTTCGAAATGATAGAGCTGAGGCACCATGAATATAGTTCTGATATCCTCATAAAATCTAATATCGATTATTGCTTATGTTTATGTGTCAAGCATTGTGAAGGGATTTAGTTTTGGTGGCATTGTAAAGAGATTCTATAGTGATTGGACTAACTTTTAGGGTGCATTGGACCTTTAGAGGGCCTTCGAAGCCTCCCACTACTTCAACCAAGAGCAAAATCAATATAGTTATTGCCCTAGGCCAAATTTATATGGTTAGGTTGCTCGGGGTGATGATTATATGCCAGAAGGTACGGTAAAAGAATGTCTTCAAGGGAAAATAGGTGGTTGATGAAAGACTATATCATCTAAAAGCTAATTGAAGAGGATACAAAGGGTAGAAAGTAACTTCTAGCAAATCTGACTGATGAAACTACCTTAGAACTTGAGAAATATGTATCAAGTGCAAATATGAAAGTGTATCCGGTAATGAAAATTCTGTCTGTGTTTCTCTAAAATAAAAATAGTACAGATGGTCTCTTTGCTAGTCTGCGTAGCGTGGTCAGGATTATCAGCTAGATAAAAAATAGCAGAAGATAAAGAAAATAGCCTTATGCATCGAGGGTTGAAATGATGTACATTAGGTCTAGAAAACTTGTGCAAACAACAACTTCAGTTAAAGTAAGGAATCTAAGCAAAGGCGGAAATTTCTGAATTTTAAATTACATCTCATGCCTTTTTATTTGTGGTTCTGATTAGGTCCACGGCTGTTGACCTGATCAGAACCATAAATGAGATTGAAAGACAGATTGAGTGTCATTACTTCCCCAGCAATATGGATTAATTGATTGTGTTTTCTTACCTTACCATGCTTTCACCATTTTTTGGAGAAGATCCGAGGCTTGCTAAAGTATCTAACTCCCGATAGTTTTCAAGCTTGCCTCTAGTTTGCTGATTCAGTATTCAAGTTTGTCGTTGTCGTCTTTGAAGTTTGTGTAGAGTTTTTGATCTTTTATGAGATCGATCAGGAACACTATCTTCAAAGTTGTGGCATTCTGGAAGACCTTCAAAACACTATCTTCAGAAGCCTTAAAGGATACATATAGGGTCGCTGTGTATGTTTCTAGGTCAAAATATGTTGATGCACAGTGTAGATACGTAATTTTGTCCCTCCCCAAAAGCATTTTTTTAAATTTTTTAGCTTATTCTACCGTGTACCCTCAACCATATAATCATACCCCACAAAAATACTAAAATAACAACCCTTAACAAAATCCCTAATAAATTTTATCTTGTTTTAATTTATCCTAACAAACTTTATCCTAATCACCTACTCCCAACCCCACCCTACCTTTACCCTTACCTAACTCTACCCCATTCACATGACCTCCTCCCCTTCTATATTGTTTATACATTTTTCTTGCCTTTTTTTTTCATATATGGACCACACCAGATAAGATATATACACAAGGGGGTGGGGGTCACGATCAAGAGGGGATTTTTCATTTTTCTCAAAAACAGAGCACGCATAGAGAGGACCATCATCTTTCTTTTTTTGTCAATAATACAGTATATATTCACTGACATCACAGAAAAAACATAAGAACACACACCATCATCTTCTCCACCATACACGTACACACTCACCTCACCGCACGTACATACACAGTAATTAGAGAGCAGTAAAGATGGGGTGATTAGATAGAATCAAGAGAGAGAGAATGAAATTGAGAGAGTGACGCCATGAACAAAGGGAAGTCTGTCGATGCCTGAATTTATCCATTGAATTTCTCATCGGAATCAGCACCCACCATCGGAATACAACATCTCATCCCCAAAAGTGTCATCCCCGATCAAAATTAGCAAAAATTAATTTAACCCGATCGTTATGCATCAATTCTGGCGATAACTCGATGGAAATTGCCATAGTTCAGGGATGACTTAGGGTTTTGACATTAATCTCTACCACTATAAGAAGCTTAAAAATAAATCTGCTAAATTCTCTTTTACCGATCGATTGTTGTCACAATTCAGTGGAGTTTTATGTCCTTGGTGGCGTGGCGTCTGTTTAGGTTTTCTTTTTGAGTTATCGTGGTCTCTTTTCAAATTTGATTTTGAGGGATTCTTGTGCTCGAATCGGTTCATAGTTGAGATTTCGATGTTCATTGAGGTTCTCGTAGCAGCTCTCATCTTGCTTTTCAAGTTAATCAATAGTTTTTGAGTTCCAATTCTCAATACTCTCTTATTATCATTATGTGTTTGACGATGATTGATTGGAAATTTTATTGATACTTGGTGCTGTTTATCTGACTAGCTTGTCGTTGGTATGAAATTATGTTGATATGGCTTGACAACTATTTACATGTTAAAGTTCATTTGTTAAAATGAATTTTGGGAGGGGTTAAACATGATGAAGTGAATTTGTGTTAATTTTTGGATCATCGATTATATTGAACTTGTTGGAATTGTGATAAACCGAACTAGTAGGTAAATGGTAAGTCGGGTAGGCAAATTTTAGGAATGGTGTTTTGTTAAATGTTTGAATGTGCATGTGAATAGTTCTTTCTACTTTATCGCGAAAGATTTGAAGATGTATTCATTCGTCGGGGAATGTCCCGAGATTATACTGTACTTATTCACCGGGGAATGCCCCAAAGTATCATGTAGCAAAGGAGGCTCGTGATCAAGGCCTGAGGCATTGCATAAGGCATTGGATATTAGTATTAGGATTGGCTTAGAATATGATTTATATTTTTTGTATTTTTATTTTGGGTAGTATAATTGGACTGAACACTATATTTTGAACTTGTTCTGTTTTGTTTGTTTGATTGATTGTTTTGTGTGGTTTATACATTTGTAATGTCAAATTAACCGATATGATCCACCAAAAGACTGTGGTCAAACCACGGGATCGTGGGGTGCCTAACACCTTCCCCTCGGTCAACAGAATTTCTTAGCCGGAATCTCTGTTCGCGGATTTGTTTTAGAGTCAAACTATTTTGAAAAAGGATTTCCAAAGGTGACTTGGCATACCCAATTTATTTCAAGTGGTGACTCTGAGTTTTGAATATAAAAGTCATTTTCGAAATAATTTTTTATCTTTTGTCACTTTAATAATTAAAACCCTTCCAAAACTTAAAAATGAAATTTTTTTCGGTCAAAAAAGGGGTGTGACAGCTTTGGCGACTCTGCTAGGGATCTTTCAAGATTCGAGCTTATTTTTTAGAGTTGTATTGGCTTAGTTTGATGGGTGTGTAAACATTGTTTGTGTTATCGTTTGTTGTTTATTTTATGATTGTTGTGTGTCTACGTGCTCATTGTTTACAGCTTTTCTCTTATGTGTTACCGCTTTATAATTGGCATCATGTGTATAATCTGAGTTAATTTTTTCTGCAACAAGTTCTATAGTACACGCTGTGTACATGACCTATCATTGAGTTACCCTTATTTTAGGAGGGGGAGCCGTTGTCTGGTATGGAGTAGGTCGAAAACAAAGCAACCACTATCGACCATACGCTCTCCCGAACAGCCTTGTTAGTGAACCCCACCGTAGGTCAGCCTTTAGTTCATACTTATATGCATCATATTGAGACCTAGCGGGATCTTCTTGGTGTTTTATAGGATACTCACCTCTAAAGCATCCCTACGTGCTAAATGTTGCATCTCTGAGGGTAACGTGGTCATTTGACAGATCGTTTTGGGTGAAAACATGTGTTAGAAGTAAAGGGTGTAGGCAATGAAAACTCAAAAAAAAAGAAAAGAAAAATAGACTAAAAAAAGAAGAAGGGTGAGTCAAAAAGAGTGTCTCGTAGTTTTTAGAATTCTTTATGGCTTTTGTTTTTTTTCACAATCTAAAATAAAAAAAAGATTTTTTTTTACCTTTTGCATCCATTTTATCAAAAACCAAAAATATCAAAAAGATTTTCCTTTTGTAAGCATTCACAATTCAAAAACCCAAAAAGAATTTTTTAATAGGAGTTTTTTTAAAAGAAATTAAAAAAATATGGTAGGAGTTTTGTATACTTCATGTAACGAAAATACCAAAAATATTCTCTTTCATAGTTGTTGGTGTCAGTTTTATGTGAAGTGTCAAATTAAAAAATCCAAAAATATTTTATTGACTTTTTCATCGTCTGTCTTTGATCGTGTCTCTCATGCCGGGGTGCAGTTGGTTATTTAATCATTAATTGTCTAACATGGACGAACTACGTACCCCTGATTCTCCTCTCTCGGGAGTGAGATACGTAGGCAACCTATTGTTGGTTTAGGAATCTTATTTCAAAAACCCAAAAATATTTTTTTCACTCTTCATTTAGAGTAGGTGTCTTATGCGTCAATAAAAGAAAACTACAAAAGATTTTTCTTTATTGGGTTCAAGTTTCGTTTTTGTATGAAGTGCAAAATTGAAAACCCAATAAGAGTATTTTTGGTAATCATAGGTTTCATTTCTTATAGGTTATTAAAGCTGAAAAATTCAAAAAATATTTTCGTCTATTCTTTTGATAATTTGTCATTTTTCTTTTCTTCTTAAAATTTCAAGAAAAAGATATAGAAAGAGAAAAGGAAAAAGAGTTTAATCGGCCATTTTGGCTAGACTTCACTAACTACGCACACCTGATTCTCCTCTCTCAGGGTTGAGATACGTAGGTGCCCTTCTTGGGTTCGGAGACCTTTTCAAAAACAAAAAAAAAAGATATTTTGAAAAAAAAGGTGTTGAACTCTAACGTATTTGCTATTTCTTTTGTTCAGTTAGTTTAAGGTGGTTGGTTTTTGGCATTGTAGTTGGTCCTTCACATCACACCAAATCTAAGGAAGGTTTAGCTGTGTCCAATAAAGATATAAAGAGTGAACTCATGGATCAAACAAAGAGTTAAGAAATTGAGAGTTTAAAAGAAGTTAATTTGAGACTAAGACAACAAATGATGAAAGTGTATCGAGCTTGGGCCAGTGGGCAACCTCCTCCTACATTCCCTACTATTGACCCTGCAAATACCTTGAGTTTTCCACCAAAATCGCAAAGTCAGTTTCCTACTATTGATGCTGCACTACAGCTTGCCTCAGAATCTATTCCATGTCAAATGCACCTCAATACTTTCACCACTCTTTCTTTAGCTCCTCAGTATAAGTCTACCACATTCACATCACCACATACTGTTTGTGATTTTGTTGCTCAACCTTCTACTAAGGCTTCCAGTTATGCTATCAATCCAACGATTATGCTTCCCCAGCCACTAGTGAATCCACGTTTAATACTCGTGATGATCATTGTTATACTCTTGAGCCAACAGTTAAGTTAAGTGGACCACCAAAATTTCTTACTAAGAATCCTAGCATGCTAGAATACCCAGAAAAAATGGTTGGGAAAGTTAAGAGTGTAGAAAATGATATGAAAAGTTTCTTGGGACTTGTAGGCTATGAAGATGTTTCATATAAAAACTGGGGCCTGTTTTCAAATGTTAACCTTCCTCAGGGCTTTGAGAAATTAAAATTTTAGGAGCTTGGTGGACACAATGATTTTGTGAAATATTTGGGATGATATTGCAATCAATCAAGGGAAATTGAAGGAAAGAAGAAGGAAAATGCATCTGTTGTCGTGGCTGGGCCAAAACAGAGTTTAAGAGGTCCAACTCACCAGTACTATCATCCTCAATCCTAAGCTTACATATCAAATCCTCTTATTCATCTGGAACAAGGTTCCTCTTTTCAAAATCCAAGGAGTTTTATTCCAATTCCTCAATGTCCTTTGAATAATGCACAATCGTATACCCATCCGTATTCTTATCCACAATAGCATTCACCTGTCCCTCAACATCATCCTCGACCCCCAAAAATATACCAAAGAACCTCTAAATTCAAGTTTTATCCAAAGCCAGAGTTCGCAAAGAGAAGGAAGGAAAATGATAATTTCGCTCCTATTGGGGAATCCTATGCTAGTTTTTTCCAGAGACTGAGATAGAGGGGTATGATTACTTCTCTCCTTGTATATACACCTGATCCACATTTAAGAAAATTTGATCCTAGTGTACGATGTGCAGATCATTCTGATGTTCAGGGTCACAGTATTGAAGATTGTCGAGCTTTGGAAAGAGAAATTAAAAAGATGATTCAAGATAGATTAATTATGGTGCAGAACATTGACAGTGAGGAAAGCTCTATTTATGCTGATATGAAAATCAGTGGCTAATATGTCAGGCTAAGCAATTGAGAAGTCACCCCTCTCCCTCTTAGAAAGAGGTCTGGTAGTTTGTTTTGTTTTATGTTCTGTTATCTGAATTATTTCAGGGTTGTAGTTCGGGATCCATCTTGTTTTGTCCATTTTTCATTATGTTCAAACCCTTCTATCTTTCATTTTATCTAAATAGAGTGTCCCTTTTTCCTTTGTGTGTTAAATATATTTTTTTCTTTACACAGTACATTTTATGTTGACTCTAGTGATATGACATGCTAACAGAATTTTCAGCCAGATCTTAAAATCCAGTTTAAGCATGAACATTGAATAAGAGGTTTAAAGTTAGAAAAAGAGAGCATCTGAGAAAATAGGTAGAGTGCTGAGACATTTAGTGAAAAGTTCAAGCCTTCTTTGAAAATTAAAGCCATTTATTTTGAGAATCACAAGAATAACTTGGTCATCAATTGTAAGGCGTGCCTCAATTAGTTCAAACAGTGGATGCGTGATCCTAAATCAAGAGGACAGAAAGAAAATCAGCTCCATAAAATCATGAGTCATTCAATGTAAGAAATGTACAACAAAGGTGAAGTTGTATTCTAGAAAAGCACAGAAGAAGTAGCGATGCAAAGACTCAGTTAAAGTTAATGTTGTAAAAGATGTCGCACATGATCTTCATCTCCAACTTTCAAATTGCATGTTATGTACTTGTATTTTCAAAGATTGATATGACGAAGGCATTTCATTCTGCTATCCAAACATTGTGTCATCCTTTGTTTACCCCATTTGAGCCTTAGTTGTATTTTCTTTCATACACCTCTTTTGGAATAAATATAGAGTCAACAAAGCTCAAAAGAAAAATGTCGAGCAAAAGAATAGAGTCAAAAAATTTCAAAAAAAAAATGAGAGAGAAAAATGTGTCCAAAAAGAAAGAAAAGAGTGTCAAGAAAATTAGAGTCAGAATAATCACAAAGAAGAAAAGAGTCAAAAGGAAAACAAGTCAGAATCAAGCAAAAAAAGAACAAGCTGCTAGAACTACACGTGACCTGATTCTCCTCTCTCGGGCTTGAGATACGTAGGCTGCCCTATTCTGGGCTCGGTCCAACCAAATAAACAATTTAGAATTGCTTAGTCAAAAGAAACTGGGGCATGAGTTGATCCTCATTGTTTGAGTCGACTCCAAAAGTTGAGTCCTACCGCAGCCCCATGCCATCCTTTATTTATAACCCTATCCAAAAGCTAAGTTATAACCAAAGAAAGACCTTCAGATCAATCTTTGAGGATGTTAAGGCTAAGCATGCAAGGGATATGATGATGTATTTAGGAACTACTTGTCTTCCTCAGCATAAAAAATCAGGTGAGAAATAAAAATGAGAGAGTCCTATTGGTTAAAACTCTCATGGGCATCGTAAGATGATGGTAAGTTGAGAGAAATAAAAATGAGAGAGTCTTATCAGTGAAAATCCATACGGGCACCGTAAGACGAATGTGAGTTAGGATAGATGAAAATAAGAGAATCTCATTGGTGAAAAATCCTCACGAACACCATGAGGTAATGGTGAGCTGAGAGAAAGAAAGAGGCTTGTTGGCAAAAACCTTTCAAGGCGCCACAAGCCAAATGGGGTCTTAAATACAATTGACCCAAGGAAGCAACTCAGTTTCAAGGCCATTAACTCAACAACAATGGGTAGAAATTTTGGATGAAAAGATCAAGCTGCTTAATCCAAAAGGCATGGCATAACATTAGTGTTGACTGTCCTTTTTAGATGAATTCATTTCTTTGTTTCAAAAGGGGACGTTCATTGTCTTTTATTTCTTCTCTTTATGTTTATTTTATCTTTCTTGAGTCAGTTATCCAAATAAAAATTATCATTATTTTTTTATTTTCTTGTCTTTGAATCAAATCTGTGTCAAAAAAAATGAGAAAAGATTTCAAAACTAACTACCAACTTCTTTAATTACAGAAAGCAAGATAAAAGCTAGCGCATAAAAGAGACATGATTGTGAGACGAAAAAAGGGCATATAGAAGTTTTATCAACAGACAAGTCGGGGAACTTATGAAAATACCAGGGTTCAAAGGGTCTATTTGAGAAGCATGGCAAAACAGAGATACTGTGTTTGTTTCAGTCACTCTTAATAATCTGAGTTTGGATCAATGATTCAATAGGTCAATGATATATGCTAATGGTTGGAAGCAAGGTTAAAAGTGACGAGGGCAAGAGCGATCATCGCGAAAGCTAAAGCCACAAACCAGCCACCATGTTTTAATCTCACAAGTTTTCTTTGATGAAACAGGAAATATATTACCTTCAAAGCAGGGACTTCAGAGCATAAACATCAAGGGCTGCAATGCCTCACTTTTACAAATGAAGGAAGCAATATTGCTGCATAGGTTTGATAATAAAATCATGGTAAAAATTCATCATGCTATATCCCTCGAAGACACACTTGTCCAGGGATGTCAAGCCTCAAATCCTATTGGGGTGGACTAGCACCCGTAACCGAGGAGGCCCGGGAGAACCAACTCTTAACCTTATACTTCCCATGCATACCTCTATGACAACTCGAAATTCGGACAACATCATGTCGCATATAAAAGGGAATAATCACCTGTATAAGCTCGAGCACACATATATATGTATATATATAATACTTGGTTGTTGGAACCATCACGTCTATTAACAAAATACCACCTTGACTGTGCATTAGGTCTACAAAGCCTCTAGACAATACACAGAGTTTAACTAAGGTCGGGACATACCCCGCCATATAACTAACTTCTATACAATACCAAAAGTGATTGGATATGAAACGGAAATCCCCGAAGCAAACTGGAGCACACCAAAAGCAGCAGGATATCCTGGCTTCTACTTGTGCGGTGTATGAGCTGAGGTACTTGTGCCTGCAGCATAAAATGCAGGTCCCCCATAGGGGACGTAAATATGAAATATGTACTAAGTATGTAAAGCTGTAGATAATCACATATGATATAGGAGCTCAATAGAAATCAGAAACAAGTGAATAAATCGTAATAGGAGTGGACCACACTTACTAGAACTTGTGACAACCTGTACATTGTATTTATTCAATCACTTTACCTTTGTTCTTATCATCTTTGTAATCATTATTGTACTGTACTGTGACCATAAGGCTACCTCCAGTATATATCAACTGGGATCGACCCATGATAGGCTTATGCCCCTGGGATACCACCTATAAGCACATAAATAGGGATCGACCCATAATAGGCTTATGCCCTTAGGATACCACCCGATAAGAGAGAACTTCTATCACTTAGTTCAATTAATATTTGAGATTGTTATTTCGGTCGCCACCGTATTTTTGATACTTTAAAACAATGATACATCAATAAGAGACATATAAATAGATCATCAATGCAATAGCAATGAAGTAAGAACTCATTGGCACATCAATGAAGTATTTTGGAGTCATCAATGCCATAACAATGAAGTAGGAACGTATTGGTTTATCAATGAAACATTTTGGAGTCATTAATAGTACATGGATCTTGTTTGAGTAACCGGATACCTTCTGACATTCATCAGTGCAATAAACATGTAATATTTGGAAAACAAGTAAGTATTATAATGTCTTGACATCTTGTAGGGTGGAAACAAGTTCATTGGTAACGTAGGACATCATACAAAACCATTATGGATCACATGTCATTGAATAACTTTGGAAACTTTCTTAATATAACAATTGTTCACTTTTATGCCAAAGATATGGTATAGAGTATGCTTTACATACCTGACTGTTAACCTTCAATACTAGTCCCAAATAGACTTCCCGCCTTTTCGGATTACTTATCTACAATGAACATATATAGCAATCTAGTATTAGCAACCAAACGTCACAATTCAATTATTTGAATTCACCAAACTAGTGGTTGAGTAGTAAGCCTTAATTACACCATAAAGGGTGTCACGTTAACCCTCTTATACTCCAATTACATTCTCATGCCATGCATATTCATACAACATCCTCCAATATCAAGTTTGGATTCATTTATCCTTCCAACCAATCCATTAAACCAAATTAAGACATAGACATAAATAATCATCAATTCAATAGTATATCACCATATCCACCTTCCATAACTCAATTACCATATCCATCTTCCATAATTTGATACAACCAAACCATGCAAAATAGTCCATAACCCTATTTCCATCATCTTTCAATAACATCCAATACATATAATCATCTATCACACATATACATATGGAAAAGAACAAAGGCAAACAATATTCATACCTTAGAATTCACCTTTTGATTATGCAATTCTATTTGCACAAATAATAGGTGCCGTTCGAAGCTCTTGATATGACAAACGCAGTTATCAGATTACTTTGAAATTTCTACAGTTGAATCAAAAGTAATTTGAAGGTCAAATTTGGCTAGGGTTTGTTCTTTATCAATGATTGATGATGAAAATGAGTTTTTGAAATCATATACATGTATATATACACATATTCCCGTCCATAATATAATAGGAAAAGACCAAAATGCCTTTAAAATTTAAATAATGTCAAATCTGTCCTTTGGTGGACTGTTTTGGTAGGATAAAGTAGATCGACCATAAATCTTTGCTCTGATATCATATTTGGGTGAATTTGGTATAGTTGGAAGGAGAATTAAAAGGGCTTTCATTTCATATAAAGTAGGTCACCCAGTTCGTCCTGTACAAAGAGTTATGGTCGTTTGAAGTTGACCCTAAAAATCTATTTTGATAGGTTGAAGGAAAACGAGTATAACTCCTTACTTAGACGTTGTATTTGGATGAAACCAATTGAATTGGAAAGAATACTCAGAGATCTTTCTTTCAATAGGTTGCAGCTCTCCCAGTTCATTATATTAAGGGAGTTATGACCGTTCGATGTTGACCCAAAAATTCGGCTGGCCTTAGTAGTTTGTATGCAGGAAATTTTCCTGCACATTTACTATTCCCAAATATCCCGGCCACCGTTTTATAGTTTTGAACGTGCTGGATTATATCCGAAACCTATCCATTTTTTGAAATATTTATATTGTTGAAAATCTTATTCAATAACTTTCACATGGAACCATCGACGAACAAATTCCGGTATAAATAAAATAAAAAATTAATTTCATATAAATAAGACCAATACACATACTTGAATACGCCAATACATGTACTTGAATACGGGGTGTTACATCCTTACCCCCTTTAGGACATTAGTTCTCGAATGGTAGCGTAGTTATTCAACTGAAACAAGTTCAAGTCCATCTTTAATATTCACATCATCACATAAATACTGTGCATATATAAAAAAAAAACTCACTTGTTAATTTTCTAACTCCGTTTCTTGAACTTCCTCTTCATCTTTGAACAAATGAGGGTACTTAGATTTCATTTCTTACTCAGCTTCCCATGTAATCTCTTCCCTTTGACGATTTCTCTAACGTACTTTCACAGATGCTATCTCTTTATTTCTCATCTTCTTAACTTGGCGATCTAGAATAGCAATAGGCACTTCCTCATAGTAAGATCTTCCACAACTTGTACATCCTCAGTAGAAGTGATATGTGATGGATCTCCGATGCACTTTCGAAGCATTGACACACGAAATACCGGATGCACTGATGAGAGCTCTTGGGGTAGCTCTAGTTCATATGCAACTTGTCCAAACCTTAGAGTGATCTTATACGGGCCTATATAACGTGGACTCAACTTCCCTTTCTTGCCAAATCTCATTACCCCTTTCATTGGTGATACCTTAAAAAATACCCAATCACCTATAGAAAACTCTAGCCCTCTTTTTCTACTATCCGCATATGACTTGTATCGACTTTGGGCTATTTTCAGCCATTGCTGAATTACTTTAACCTTCTCTATGGCTTGATAAACAAGATCCGATCCGAACAAAAGAGTTTCACCCACTTAGAACCATCCTATTGGTGATCTACACTTCCTTCCATATAAAGCTTCATATGGTGCCATTTTGATACTTGAATGATATCTATTATTATAGGCAAACTCAATAAGAGGTAAATGATCATCCCAGTTGCCCTTAAAATCTATTACACAAGCTCGTAGCATATCTTCAAGTGTTTGGATGGTATGTTCTGCTTGTCCATCTGTTTGAGGGTGAAAAGTTGTACTTAACTTCACTTGTGTTCCCAAATACCTTTGAAAAGACTTCTAAAAGTTTGCGGTAAATTGGGTTCCCCAATCTGATATAATAGAGATTGACACTCCATGTAATCGGACTATCTCTTTAATGTACAGCTTCACATACTTTTCAAATGTGTAAGTGGTCCTAACTGGTAGGAAATGTGTGGATTTGGTAAGCCTATCAACAATCACCCATATAGAATCAAACTTTCGGGATGTAGGAGGCAAACCAATAACGAAATCCATGTTGATCATGTCCCACTTCCAGCTTGGAAGATCAATGCATTGCATATAACCTCTGGTTTTTTGGTGCTCAACTTTAACTCTTTGACAATTTGTACATTTAGCTATAAATTCTGCAATGCTCTTCTTCATGTCATTCCACCAAATCATATCTTTCAAATATTGATACATTTTGGTTGATCCTGAATAAATAGAATATCTTGAACAATGTGCCTCTGTCATAATCTTCTTTCTCAGCCCATCTACATCCGGCACACATAATTGGTTTTGGCACTGAAGTACTCCTTCTCGTGTAAGCTCAAATGCCTTGGTCGTACCACTCTGAACGTTCTACTTAAGCTGTAATAAAATAGGATCTGCATATTGCTTCTCTTTCACTTTAGCTACTAATGAAGATTCCGCAGCATTATGTACGATAAGCTCTTTATCTGGAGTTTCAAGAAGGCGAACTCCCAAACTAGCTAACTGGTGAAGATCTTTAATCATCCCTTGCCTTTCTATAGGTTCCATCATAGCCTTACGACTTAACGCATCAGCTACCACATTTGCTTTTCCTAGATGGTACAAGATATCAACATCGTAGTCCTTTAATAGTTCAAGCCATCTCCGCTGCCTTAAATTTAGATTCTTCTAATTAAAAATATATTGCAAGCTCTTATGGTCAGTATATATATCAACATGAACCCCATATAAGTAGTGGCGCCATATCTTTAAAGCAAAAATAACTGCTGCCAGCTAAAGATCATGTGTAGGATAATTTTTTTCATATGGCCACAATTGTCTAGAAGCATCTGCTATTACCTTATCTTGCTGCATCAATACACATCCTAAACCAATTATGGAAGTATCACAATACACTTTATACCCTTCGGTGCCTTCTGGAAGTACCAACACGGGTGTAGAAATCAACTTGTTCTTTAAATCTTGAAAACTCTTCTCACAGGCATCATTCCATTGGAATTTGGATGCTTTATGGGTTAGTTTGGTTAAGGGTGCTGAAATAGAAGAAATGCCTCCAACAAACCTTCTATAATAACAGGCCAACACGAGAAAACTATGAATCTTTGTAGGCGTTGTGGGCCTTGGCCAGTTCTTCACAGCTTCTATCTTTTGAGCATCAACCTTTATCCAATCACTAGATACAATATGACCCAAAAATGCCACAAACTTTAACCAAAAGTCACATTTAGAGAACTTTGCATAAAGCTTACAATCACGAAGAGTCTGCAATGCCTTTCGTAAGTGATTGACATTGTCCTCTTCTGATCTAGAATAAACTGGAATATCATCTATAAAAACTATCACAAATACATCCAAGAATGGCTTAAACACCCTATTCATCAAATCCATAAAAGCTGCGGGCGCATTTGTTAGCCCAAATGACATAACTAGAAACTCATAATGACCATACCATGTTCGGAAAGCTGTCTTGGGTATATCCGCCTCTTTCAACCTCACTTGGTGGTAACCTGACCTCAAATCAATCTTATAAAAGCACTTGGCGCCTATAACTGATCAAATAAATCATCAATTCTTGGGAGAGGATATTTATTATTAATAGTCACCTTATTCAATTGCCGATAATCAATACACATCCTCAGCGAGCCATCCTTTTTGCGCACAAATAACTCTGGTGCTCCCTAGGGGGACTTACTAGGCCTTACGAATCCTTTCTCTAGCAAATCTTTTGATTGCTCTTTTAATTATCATAATTTAGCTGGGGCCATTCTATACGGAGGAATGGAGATTGGTTGGGTTCCAGGTATTAAATCAATACCAAACTCTACTTCTCGTTCAGGAGGCAAACCTGGAAGATCTTCAGAAATACATCAGAAAATTCATTTACCATCGGAACAACGTGAAGAGTTGGTGGCTTCGCTTCTGTATCCCTTACTCTAACTAAATGATATATGTATCCCTTGGAAATCATTCTTCTTGTCTTAAAATAAGTAATAAATCTACCTCTTGGCGCGCCAATTTCACCTTTTCATTCAAGGACTGATTCATTTGAAAAATGGAAATATACATTTTTCGTGCAACAATCAATTATGGCATAACAAGACGCCAATGAGTCCATACCCATTATAACATCAAAATCTACCATTTCTAACTCCACAAGATCAACCATCGTATCACGACCACAAATAGTTACTATGTAGTTTGGTAAACCCTTCTAGCTATAATAGATTCCCAAACTGGTGTGGATACTTCAAATGGCTTAACTAACAATTTAGGTATTCTTACAAACTTTCCAGCAATCAAAGGAGTAACATAAGATAATGTAGAACCGGGATCAATTAAGGCATATACATCGAATGAAAAGATAGACAACGTACCCGTAACCACATCTAGGAAAGCCTCTAAATTCTGTCGATCTGCTAGAGCATACGTACGATTTTGAGCCCTGCTAGAACTCGTGGCTCCTCTATCACCTCTAACATGACCCATTGGTTGTGCACCCCTTCCTGAATAAGGCATCGATGATGATGATGCAACAAATTACCCCGTAGGTCATGCCATACCCCCTATGCCCTTTCGTGGGCATTCTCTCATCATATGCCCCGATATATTGCACCAAAATAAAACATTGGTCCCCATCCGGCATGCGCCCAAATGATACCTTCCACATTTATTGCATGGCTTTTGAGAAAGTCTCGAATGGCTCATATTCCCTTGCCCTTGGTACCCCACTGTCCGCGAACTCTGACTCTCACTTCTGTGCCCAAATTGGTTTTCTCTGGACCCTTGAAACTGTAGTGGGGCACTAGCTTCAGAATAAGAAGATAATGGCCTAGGTGGTTTAGCAGAAAACTGTGGTCTGAACCCTTCTTAGGATGCCATGAACTGCCCTATAGATCTGGCTCTCTTGGAATATCTTCTTTCTAATTCCTATTTTCTTCACCTCTACCTCTGATCTTCCATTTTCTATGCAAAATCTTGGATCCTTGCTATGTCCATATCTTTGTTCAAAGCAGCAATAGTACAATCTTTAACCAGATATGGATCCAACGTATTCACATATTGATGAACTACGTCATCCATAGTAGCTACAACATTAGGAGCATATCTCGACAAGGAATTAAATCGGATATTGTACTCTCTCATGCTCATAATCCCCTGACGAAGATTTAAAAACTGATCTGCATGGGCCTGACGAATCTATAATGGAAGATAATGATCAAGAAATTCCTTTTTGAACTCTATCCAAGTAGCTGGGGGTGTATGAATACCCCTAGATCATTTTCAGTCCTCGTACCAATATATAACCTCCTCTTTGAATCTATACGCCGCTAAATCCATTGTCTCTTTACCCTTTACATGCATAACATCTAAGGCCCATTGAATTTAATTAATAAAGTCCAGTGGGTCCTCGTTAAGATTTGATTCAGTAAAAGTGGGAGGATCCATCTTAAGAAAATCCTGTGTTCGAAGGCTAGCCGCCCTATCTGTACCACTAGGACCCGTGATAGGAATGGCTTGCCCTTGAGCTTGCCCATCAACTATATCTATCAAAATTTGCACGGCATTTCTAAGATCTTGATCAGCAGCATTAATAGGTGGCTCTGGGGATATAGTTCTCCTTTCCCTTATTTCTTCCAGAGTGGAAGAAGTTTCTGATGCATGCTCAGCTGGAGCCTCATTTAGATTAGCTGGTATAGTGGGTGACTTACTAGTCCCCTCTCCGGCAGCCATATCTACTTGCTTACCGGTATTCTTTCTTCTGGTAACTGACATCATTACTATAATAAGAGAAACAAATGGATTCAGTGGTCAACTATGGCTTCATATACAATATAGGCTCTATGACACAATCTAAGACATGAGGAAAAGAGACAATTCCTAAATGTCTATTGCCTCCTATTTATAGATGCGGTGCATGACACACCGATAAACAAGACTCTACGTAGACATGGCTTTGTCGACTTACTAGGACGAACTTCTCTGATACCACTTTTTGTCACGCCTCAAATCCTATTGGGGCGGACTGGCACCCGTAACCGAGGAGGCTCGGGAGAACCAACTCATAACCTTATACTTCCCATGCATATCTCTATGACAACCCAAAATTCAGACATCATATCGCATATAAAAGGGAATAATCACCTGTATAAGCTCGAGCACACATATATATGTATATAAAATACTTGGTCGTTGGATCCATCACGTCTATTAACAAAACACCACCTTGACTGTACATCAGGTCTACAAAGCCTCTAGACAATACACGGAGTTTAACTAAGGTCAAGACACACCCCGCCATATAACTAACTTCTATACAATACCAAAAGTGACTGGATATGACATGGAAAGTCCCGAAGCAAACTGGAGCTCACCAAAATTAGCTGGATATCCTAAATCCTACTTGTGCGGTGTATGAGCTGAGGTACCTGTGCCTGCAGCATAAAATGTAGGTCCCTCGTGGGGGACATCAGTACGAAATATGTACTGAGTATGTAAAGCTGTAGATAATCACATATGATATAGGAGCTCAATAGAAATCAGAAACAAGTGAATAAATCATAATAGGAGTGGACTACACTTACTAGAACTTGTGACAACCTGTACATTGTATTTATTCAATCACTTTACCTTTGTTCTTATCATCTTTGAAATCATTATTGTACTATACTGTGACCATTAGGCTGTCTCCAGTACATATCAACTGGGATCGACCCATGATAGGCTTATGCCCTTGGGATACCACCCTTAAACACATAAATAGGGATCGACCCATGATAGGCTTATGCCCTTAGGATACCACCCGATAAGAGAGAACTTCTATCACTTAGTTCAATTAATATTTGAGATTGTTATTTCGGTTGCCACCGTATTTTTGATACTTTGAAACAATGATACATCACTAAGAGACATATAAATAGATCATCAATGCAATAACAATGAAGTAAGAACTCATTGGCACATCAATGAAGTATTTTGGAGTCATCAATGCCATAACAATGAAGTAGGAACGTATTGGTTTATCAATGAAACATTTTGGAGTCATTAATAGTACATGGATCTTGTTTGAGTAACCGGATACCTTCTGACATTCATTAGTGCAATAAACATGTAATATTTGGAAAACAAGTAAGTATTATAATGTCTTGACATCTTGTAGGGTGGAAACAAGTTCATTGGTAACGTAGGACATCATACAAAACCATTATGGATCACATGTTATTGAATAACTTTGGAAACTTTCTTAATAGAACAATTGTTCACTTTCATGCCAAAGATATGGTATAAAGTATGCTTTACATACCTGACTGTCAACCTTCAATACTAGTTCCAAATGGACTTCTCGTCTTTTCAGATTATTTATCTACAATGAACATATATAGCAATCTAGTATTAGCAACCAAACGTCACAATTCAATTATTTAAATTCACCAAACTAGTGGTTGAGTAGTAAGACTTAATTACACCATAAAGGGTGTCACCTTAACCCTCTTATACTCCAACTATATTCATATGCCATGCATATTCATACAACATCCTCCAATATCAAGTTTGGATTCATTTATCCTTCCAACCAATCCATTAAACCAAATTGAGCCATAGACATAAATAATCATCAATTCAATAGTATATCACCAAATTCACCTTCCATAACTCAATTACCATATCCACCATCCATAATTCGATACAACCAAACCATGCAAAATAGTCCATAACCCTATTTCCATCACCTTTCAATAACATCCAATATATATAATCCTCTATCACACATATACATATGGAAAAGAACAAAGGAAAACAATATTCATACCTTAGAATTCACCTCTTGATTATGCAATTCTGTTTGCACAAATAATAGGTGTCGTTCGAAGCTCTTGATATGACAAACGCAGTTATCGGATTACTTTGGAATTTCTACGGTTGAATCAAAAGTAATTTAAAGGTCAAATTTGGCTAAGGTTTGTTCTTTATCAATGATTGATGATGAAAATGAGTCTTTGAACTCATATACATGTATATATACACATATTACCATCCATAATATAATAGGAAAAGACCAAAATGCCTTTAAAATTTAAATAATGCCAAATCTGTCCTTTGGTGAACTGTTTTGATAAGCTAATGTAGATCGACCATAAATCTTTATTACGATATCTGATTTGGGTGAAATTGGTATCATTGAAGGATAATTCAAAGGTATTTCATTTCATATAAAGTAGGCCACCCAGTTCATCCTGTACAAGGAGTTATGGTCGTTTGAAGTTGACCCTAAAATCTGTTTTGATAGGCTGAAGTAAAACGAGTATAACTCCTTACTTAGACGTTGGATTTGGATGAAATCAATTGCATTGGAAATAAGACTCAAAGATATTTCTTTTCATTTGTCTCATCTCTCCCATTTCATTATATTAAGAGAGTTATGATCATTCGAAGTTGACCCAAAAATCCGGCTGGCCTCAGTAGTTTGTGTGCAGGAAATTTTCCTGCACATTTACTATTCCTAAATATCTCGACCACCATTTTATAGTTTTGAACGTGCTCGATTATATCCGAATCCTATCCGTTTTTGGAAATATTTATATCGTTGGATAGCTTATTCAATAACCTTTGCATGGAACCATCGATGGGAAAATTTCAGTATAAATAAAATAAAAAATTATTTCCATATAAATAAGACCAATACACATACTTGAATATGCCAATACACGTACTTGAATACGGGGTGTTACAAGGGATTTCAGTTTTCATTTTCTAGGTGATACACTTCTTAAATTGAACCTTCACTCCTAGGAGATGTACCTTCTAGTCGAGTCATTCCCCTTGACCCCTATAAGACGTACCTTTTAGTCGAGTCATTTCCCTTGGCTCTTATAAGACGTACCTTTTAGTCAAGTTATCTCCCTTGATTCCTATAAGACGTATCTTTTAGTCGAGTCATTCCGTTTGATTCCTATAAGATGTACCTTTTAGTCGAGTCATCCACCTTAATTCTTAAAAGATGTACTTTTTACTCGAGTCATCATCCTTGATTCCTATAAGACATATCTTTTAGTCGAGTAATTCTCCTTGATTCCTATAAAAAGTACTTTTTAGTAGAGTCATTCCCTTTGATTCCTATAAGACGTACCACTTAGTCAAGTCTTTCCCTTGATTCCTATAAGATGTACCTTTTAGTTGAGTCATCCCCCTTGATTCTTATAAGACGTACCTTTTAGTCAAGTCATCTCCCTTGATTCTTATAAGATGTACCTTTTAGTCGAGTCATCTCCCTTTGATTCCTATAAGACATACATTTTAGTCGAGTCATTTCCTTTGATTCCTATAAGACGTACCTTTTTGTCTAGTCATTCCCCTTGACCCCTAGAAGACGTACCTTTTAGTCGAGTTTTTCTTTTGATTCCTATAAGACGTACCTTTTAGTTGATTCATTCCCCTTGAACCCTAAAAGACGTACCTTTTAGTCGAGTCATTCCCTTTGATTCCTATAATGATGTGACTCTTACAAAAGTTCTTTGATGATAAACTGGGGCAAAATTTAATTTTTGTGTTTGGAACTTCACTTTTCTGGCATATGAAATCTCTTTATAATAGTCTTTATTTGGGATAATTTTCTTTTTAGTTTTGATGTGATTTCAGGAGACCGCCTGAAGAACAGGGCGAATAAATGAAAAGTCAAGAAACAAAGTGAAAAAGTTGAAATTCAGGCAATAAGGTGAAGAAGTTGACAATAAAGCAATGAGGTGAAAAGTTGAAAGTTAACGGATTGAAAAATAGCAAGTCAGGAGCCCGCCTGAAGAATAGGGTAAAGAAATTGAAAGTTAAGAAACGAGGTGAAGCAATTGCAAGCCAAACAATAAGTCAAGAAAATCGCAAATCAGGAGCCCACCTGAAGAATAGGGTAATGAAACTCAAGTCAAGAGTCCAACAAAAGCTGTATAGATAGAATTTTGTAATTTCATTTATGTTTTTAACTTGTAATTTTCATTTTTGATGTAATGTCAGAGCCACGGACCAGAGCCTTGATGGGGCCTCACTCGACTCTCCAACTCGATTGTTCTTCTTCCTTTTATTTCTTCCCTTTGAATAATGGTCGGATCAAAATTTTGTCTCGTTGTCTACTTCTTTTTATGAAAACACTTTATGTTTACATGCAAAGAGGGGCATGATGTAGACACGTAATTTTGTCCCTCTCCGAAAGCATTTTTTTTATTTTTTACCTTATTCTACCGTGTACCCTCAACCATATAATCATACCCCACAAAAATACAAAAATAACAACCCTTAACAAAATCCCTAACAAATTTTATATTGTTTTAATTTTTCCTAACAAACTTTATCCTAATCACCTACTCCCAACCCCACCCTACCTTTACCCTCACCTGCCCCTACCCCCATTCAAGTGACCCCTCCCCTCCTAAATTGTTTATATATTTTCTTGCCTTTTTTTTATATATGGACCACACCAGATAAGATATATACACAAGGGGGGTCACGATCAAGAGTGGATTTTCCATTTTTCTCAAAAACAGAGCACGCATAAAAAGGACCATCATCTTCCCTTTTTTGTCAACAACACTGTAGATATTCACTAACCTCACAGAAAACGCACAGAGAACATGCATCATCATCTTCTTCCACCATACATGTACACACTCACCTTACCGCACGCACATACACAGTAATTAGAGAGCATGATAGATAGGGTGATTAGATAGAGTCAAGGAAGAGAGAGTGAAATCGAGAGAGTGACTCCTTAAACATAGGGAAGTCAGTCGACGCCTGAGTTTATTCGGTGAATTTCTCACCAGAATCAGCCACCCGCCACCGGAATACAACATCTCATCACCAAAAGTGTCATCCCCGATCGAAACCAACAACAACCAGTTGAACCCAATTGTTATACATGGATTCTGGCGATAACTCACCGGAAATCACCATTGTTCAAGGCCAACTTAGGGTTTTGACATAAAGATCCACCACCATAAGAAGATTAAAAATAAATATGCTAAATTCTCTTTTACCGATCGATCGTTGTTATGATTCAGTGGAGTTTTATGTCCTTGGTGGCGTGTCGTCTGTTCAGGTTTTCTTTTTGAGTTATCGCGGTCTCTTTTTGAATTTGATTTTGAGGAATTTTTGTGCTCAAATTGGTTCATAGTCAAAATTTTTGTGTTCGTTGAGGTTCTCAGAGCGGCTCTCATCTTTCTTTTCAAGTTAATCGAAAGCTTTTGTGGTCCAATTCTCGACTCCACTCTCTTATTATCATTATGTGTTTGACGATGATTGATTGAGAATTTTGTTGATACTTGGTGTTGTTTAACTGAATAGCTAGTCGTTGGTATGAAATCATGTTGATATGGCTTGTTAACTATTTTCATGTTAAAGTTCACATGTTAAAATGAATTTTGGGAGGGGTTAAACATGATGAAGTGAATTCGTATTAATTTTTGGATCTTCGATTATATTGATATTGTTGGAATTGTGTTAAACCGAATCTAGTAGGTAAATGATAAGTCGGGTAGGAAAATTTTAGGAATGGTTTTTTGTTAAATATTTGAATGTGTGTGTGAATAGTTCTTTCTACATTATCACGCAAGATTTGAAGATGTATTCATTTGCCGGGGAATGCCCCGAGATTATATTGTACTTATTTACCGGGGAATGCCCCGAAGTATCATGTACACAAAGGAGGCTCGTGATCAAGGCCCGAGGAATCGGGTAAGGCATTAGAGCCTAGTATTAGGATTAGTTTAGAATAGGATTTATATTTTTCACATTTTCATTTTGGACTGTATAATTGGACTGAACACTATATTTTGGACTTGTTTTGTTTGTTTGATTGATTGTTTTGTGTGGTTTATATATTTGTAATGTCAAATTAGCCGATATGCTCCACCAAGCAAACTTGGTCAAACCATAGGATCGAGGGGTGCCTAACACCATCCCCTCGGTCAACAGAATTCCTTGGCCAAAATCTCTGTTCGCGGATTAGTTTTAGAGTCAAACTATTTTGAAAAAGGATTTCCAAAGGTGACTTGGCACACCCGATTTATGTCAAGTGGCGACTCTGAGTTTTGAATATAAAATTCCTTTTCGAAATAAATTTTTATCTTTTGTCACTTTAATAATTAAAACCCTTTCGAAACTTAAAAATAAAATATTTTTTAGTCAAAAAAGGGGTGTGACACACAGTCAAGATATGGTCCTAACCATTAAATAGCTAAATTTTATCGAGCGTTGCTCATTGCCTCTTACTCAACTAACCTTCAAGGGATTTGATAAATTAATAAATAGGGAGCTACGTAACGTTTGATCTAGACCAACTCTACCAAGCCTATCAAACATTATGTAACTCCAGGCTCATTACCCTATCAAAAGACTTTGGTAGAGTTTGTGGAAAAATGAACTGAGCTCAATCTCTCACCATGTAAAAGTCTACACCATCTCCAAATATTCTTGCTAGGGCACAAGTCTTCAAAAGGCATCAATAGCAATCTATCAATATCAAGTGATATAGAGAGATTCCTAGTCATGCCTTCTAGAGACTTTTGCTACGACAAAGAATTTCTGGTGATGAGAAGATATCCTCCTTGCAAAAGTCTACATCGTCAGTAGAAATTCTTTCAAGTACGAGTTTTCAGAAGGCATTATTAGTAATGTATAAGGCCAGAGAAGAAAAATTATCAACTCCTTTGTCTTGCTCAAGTATCTGAAAAATAAATTTTAACTCCTCTGTCTTGCACTGTTGAGTAATGTACAAGCTTGTCGTATATTTTAAATCCTCTGTACATTGCTCAATAGTTCAAGACAGAGGAGTTGAAATTTTTTTTTGAATACTTGAGCAAGAGAGAGGAGTTGATAATTGTTCTTCTGTGGCCCTTGTACATTACTTATAATGTATTCAGAAGGCTTTCGCTCTGACAAGAATTTCTACTGATGGTGTAGACTTTTTTATGGTGGATATCTTGTCATTAGCAAAAATTCTTGCCGTAGCAAAAGTTTTGGGAAGGAATGATTAGGAATCTCTCAATATCACTTGATATTGATAGATTACTGTTGATGCCTTTATAAGACTTGTGCCCTGGCAAGTATTTCTAGCGATGATATAGACTTTTACATGGAGGATATCTTGTCATCTATATTTGAGAAGAGCGATCAAAAGAAAGACTGAGAGATTGAGCTCATTTGATTTGTCCACTAACTCGGGCAAAGTTTTTTGTTAGGGTAATAATCCTGGAGTTACGTAATGTTTTATAGGCTTGGTAGAGTCGGTTTTGATCAAACATTACGTAAGTCCTTTCTTATTAATTTATCAAATCCCTTGAAGGTTGGTTGAGCAAGCTGCATTGAGCAACGCTCGATAAAAGTGAGCTATTCAATGGTTGAGACCACATCTTAACAGTGCATAAACATATTTTGACCTAAAAACATACACAACGACCCTACATGTATCCTTTAAGGCTTCTGGAGAAAGTGTTCTGAAGGGTTTCTAGAATGCCACAACTTTGAAGATAGTGTTATTGATATAGCTCACAAAAGATCAGGAACTCTATAACAACTTCAAAGACGGCAACGACAAACTTGAAGATTGAATCAGCAAGCCGGAGGCAAGCTTGAAAATTAACGGGATTCACATACTACAACAAGCCTATGATCTTCTCCAAGGAATGTTGAAAGCATTCTAAGGCAAGAAAACACAATCAATTAATCCATATTGTTAAGGAAGTAATGACTCTCAATCTGTCTTTCAATCTGGTTTGGTTCCGATCAGGTCAACAATAGTGGACCTAATCGGAACTACAAACAAGAAGGATGAGATACAATTTAAAATTCAAAAATTGCCACCTTCGCTTAGATTCCTTATTTCAACTACAGTTACTTTTGGCAAACGTTTTGTAGACTTACTGTACATCATTTCAACCCTCAATGCTCGTAAGGCTGTTTTCTTGGTCTTCTGCTATTTTTTATCTAGGTGATAATCCCGACCATTATACCTAGTCGCAGCTCCCAAGCAAAGTGTTCATCTGTATTATTTTTCTTTCAGAGAGACAACAGACAAATTTACATTACCGGATACACTTTCATATTCGTACTTGATTCAGATTTCTCATATTTTAAGATAATTTCATCGGCCAGATTTGCTAAAAGTTAATTTCTACCCTATGTCTCTTCTTCAATTAGCTCTCAGATGATAGTCTTTCTTCAACTTTCCTTTCCCTCACAGGCATTCTCCTTCAGTTCCTTCTGGTGTATAATTATCTTCTCGATTAACCCTTCCATATAAATTTGGGCAAGGAGAATTTCTATTGGTTTTTCGTTCTTGTTTGATGCAGTACGAGGCTTTGAAGGCCTTCTTAGAGTATAATACACACTTAAAGTTAAGTCCAATCGCTATTGGATATCTGCAATGACACTAATTATTGATCCCTTCTCAAAACTTGACACGCATAAACACGAGAAACAACCATCAGTAATTCATAACAGGGTATCTGCATCATATTTATGGGGTCCTTAGCCTTATCAATTCGAACCCATCAAACTTAACTGTACGATGCAGGATTTTGTTTGAATGATCAGTGCCTAATCGATTAAAAACTGCATTCACAAAAATATTGTACTTTGTGTGTGTTGTCCCGATGACCTTATCAGTAATACTTAATTCCCACACACGAAAATGGATCCATCCATGTATAGCACCTTTTTATTCCTAGCCCATCTATGGCTTAAATTGAATAAATAGATGACTAGCAAGTTGCAACAGATGTCATATCTATTTAAACTATGAAACAATTATAGACATCTATTACGACAATGATCAATCTGTTGCAACATATGACATATCTATTGGAAAAGCAAACAGATATATCCATTTGTTGTAACAAATTATCAATATGTTGTAAGCTATTTGACAGATGGAATATATTTTGCAATAGATTACCCATCTGTTAGATTTATTTTAAAGAAATTTTCTTTTCTTTCTAAAATACAATAAAAGATATAATGTTGTATTTAGATCCATTTTTTTTAATTTACATATTTGAAAAGTCACCAGTTTTATTTAATTAAGGGATATGAACAGTCGTGGCTTTTTATTTTACTAACCCCTTCCGATTCAATCATTTATAAATAGTTCACTCCTTACTCATTCATTCTACTACACTTACAGTACAAATATGACTGATCTAGATACGTACAAGAAGATTTATATCGAGTCCTTACGAAAACTTCAAAGGCAGTTAGATGAACTCCAGAGAGATTTGACCGACTTCAAAGCAAGGCTGAGGAGGGCTCTGCTGCTGTCGGATGAAAATTGTCTGGTTGACAATAATAATAGTAGAAGTAGTAGTAGTAGTAGTAGTAGTAGTAGTAGTAGTAGTAGTAGTAATAATAATACTAATAATACTAGTAATAGTAGTAGTAGTAGTAGTAGTAGTAGTAGTAATTAAGTTATATTTTTTCTTTTACCGTTTGTATTATTTTCCTCCTTTTGTATATCGAATCTACTCAACGGGTTTAAAAATCTATATTTTGGTGGTCGACTTTGAATTTTTAATTCTTATTTAGTATTTAATTATCATTCTATTTATTCCTTATTCTTAATATGTCGACGGTTAGTGGTAGGGATTGAGCATTTATAGCAACAGAGGTTAATTTGATGCGACAGATAGATCATATATTGCAAAAGATGATTATTAATAAAAAAAAAGGGTTATTGTTATTGAGAGGGTGAAAAGACATGACTTTCCGATTATTTAATATGAAAAATGGTTCGTAATTAAATAATAAGGAAATAAATGATAAACACAATTTATAATTGTAAAATAACGATTATTTGATTTTAATAACTTATCGTGACTTTTTATCATTTTTGTTTTTAAATTTATTTTATAAATTTATTTATTTATTATATAATAAAAAAGTCAATATTGGATTAATTAGTTAATTTATATGATGATTGTTAAGAAAAAAGTCACAACTGTTTACCTTTTTCTTAACAACCATCATATAAGTTAATTAATTAATCCAATATTGAGACTTTTTTTTAATTATATTATAAATAAAATAATTTAAAAACAAAAATGGTGAAAAGTCACAATTAGTTATTAAAATCAAAGTCACTTTTTGTCTAAAACACATTTAACAATATTGCTGGTGCATCAAATTTTTCATCTATTGTGACTGATGTATCAACTGTTAGAAAAAATAAAATTAATTATTAAAATAGATCGTCCACTTGTTGTAATAGATGGTATGTCTATTGCAACTAATGGGTTATCTGATTCAACATATATACAATCTGTTGCCAGAACTCAATAAAAAAAGTTATTATTTTATTTAAAAAATATTTATTGGAAAGGTATTTTTTAAAATTTATATGATGAAAAAGTCAACAAATTTGGATTAATGAATGATGATAATTTTATTTTTTTAAAAAAGATAGATTATATGTTGCAACAGATAGATTATCTGATGCAACAGGTTCTCTATTTATTGCAATAGATGGTATATATGTTGTCACAAATGAGTTATCTAATACAAAAAATATAGAATATGTTGTCACAACTCAATAAAAATGGTTCTTGAAAAGAACTAATTAATAATAATAATCTGAAAAGTCATGACTTATCACAATATTTCTTAATTTAATTAAAGTCATAACATTTTGCAGTAATAAAAAATATAATTAATAAATAGAGGCAAGTAGTTAGATTAAATGTTACAACAAATAGATTATCTGATGCAACAGGTTCTCTATTTGTTGTAATAGATGGTATATCTGTTGTCACAGATGAGTTATTTGATGCAACAGATATAGAATCTGTTGTCACAACTCAATAAAAATGGTTCTTGAAAAGAAATAATTAATAATAATAATCTAAAAAGTCATGACTTATCACAATATTTCTTTATTTAATTAAGTCATAACTTTTCACAGTAATAAAAAATGTAATTAATAAATGGAGGTGAATAGTCGCGCCTTTTTGCCACTCATTCAAATTCAATCCTCTATAAATAGGTCCCTCCTTACTCATTCGTTCATTCAACTACACTTTATTTATTTATTGCATCTTGTCTTTCATATTATACCTTCCACGACTTTCTCTTCCCTGACTCAGATAAGTTTTTTTCTTGTCAATTTGTAGTATACGTTATATTACATTCGGATATTCTTTTCTTTACTCTTACTTTTATATTTTTTTGTCAATTCCATGACTTTTCTACAAGACGCCGTGAATGAACTTCGAATGCAGGTTCATGACCTGCAATGGAAACTGAAAGCAGTTAGACCAAGGATGCTCTGTGAGATCAGATAGCTAAGGAGGGCTTGCTGCTACCTGTGGAAGATTGGTGGGCTTGCAATAATAATAATAATAATAATAATAATAATAATAATAATAATAATAATAATAATAATAATAATTTGATTATTTTTTTCTTTTAGTCTCGTCTATATATATGTATTTTTATTTGTTTTAGTTTAATACAAAATTATGTTTGATCAACTTTGATGTTTTAGTTCATATTTAATTTTTATTCTATCTATTATCTTCTCAACAAACATGTCGATGATTGGACGTAACGAATAATTTTGAATCCAGTAGCAATAGCAAGATTTATCTGTTGGGTTTGTGGTAGGGGCTGATTTGTGTTATTTCAAACAGATTACACATATTTTATAACAGATACGTAGTCTGATGTAACAGATAATCAGTCTGATGCAAATATAACTAGTTTATTTCAACAGATAACTAGTCTGTTTCAATAGATAACTAGTCTGTTGCATGGCGCTGACATTTTAATTCATACTCCCCCCGTCTCAAATTATCCGTCCCAAATTGAGATGACACATTGATTAAGAAAAATAATTAATAACATGCCTAGTTTACCATAATAACCCTATTAAATGATGTTTACATTTTAATTTGAAGAAAAAGTGATTAATGCAAAGGGTAAAACATGGAATTTTTTATCTCTTCTTGGTTAATGAAAAAAGATAAGTAAAATGAGAAATCAAATTAAGAAATTTAGGATGAGTAATTTGAGACGGAGGGAGTATTTAATTTTTATTCTATCTATTATATTCTCAACAAACATGTCCACGATTGGACGTAAGAAATAATTTTGAATCCAGTTTGCATAGCATGAGTTGAAACGTATTGGTTCTATGTTGGGTTTGTGGCAGGAGCTGATTTTTGTTATTTTAAACTGATTAATCATCTGTTGCAATGGATAAGCAATCTAATACAATAGATAATCAGTCTGATGCAACAGATAATCAGTCGATGCAACAGATAACTAGTCTGTTATAATAGATAAATCTTTTGTAGCAACAAATTACTCATCTGATGTACCAGATGAGTGATTTATTTAAATTGTGGCCACTTATGCTGGATTCATGATCGGGTTCTATCTATTGTTGGAAAAACAGTAGTAACTCTGTATCCAGATGACAAATTTGAATAAAAATTATAATTTTACTTACACAAGTCACCTATGAAGTAATACCAAATTGAAAAGTGATATAAGAAACAAAATTTGACCTAAGAAATTGGTCAGATAGCAGTAGTAGCGGTAACAACAACAACAACAATGGACGACAACAAAAAGATGAAGATGATAATAAAGTAGAAGATGATGATAATGAAGCAGAAAATGATGAATAAAGCAGCAGCAACAATGAACAACAATAATTGTGAAAAGAGAAAAAACAACTGTAACGCCCCGAATCTGGTACCCGAAATGCTACACGATGCTCATGACCCCGAAGGACCACAAGCTAACCCATGACTGACATTTGTACCTATATGTTGTATGACATCATGTAAAATGCAGAAATAATAAACTGAAACATACCATAAGGCTCAAAACAGATAAACATACTATCTGAGAGTACAGTATATCAATACCAAAATATAAACTGAAATAAATTATCTGAACATACTGTAGTTTGAAAAGCCTTTAACTGACTGAATTGTCTGAATAAGGAGTTAATGGGACATGTCCCCAACTAACTCCAACTACTGAAATAAACTAAGTAATAAAATAATAAAGTAATGATCATGTCCTCAAAGGATGAGAACTTAGTGCTAACTATGAATGCTGAGACTGGAATACTACTGATGCTTTGGAGCTCGTGCTTCTGAACTTATGGTATAAAATACCATAGCTCAAATGTGGTAGTATGGAAATCTATTTTTGAAATATCACATTCTCTGACTCTGAGATGATAATAGCCTGATCTGAGGTCTATCTTCGAGAAATAACTGGCACCCTAAAGTTGGTCAAACAAATCATCAATTCTGGGAAGTAGATATTTGTTCTTGACTGTGACTTTATTGAGCTGATGATAATCAATGCATATTCTGAGAGAACCATCTTTCTTTCACACAAATAAGATTGGTGCACCCCACGGGGAAACGCTGGGTCTGATGAATCCCTTATCTAAGAGATCCTTCAACTGCTCTTTCAGTTCTTTGAGTGTTGCTGGTGCCATTCTGTATGGCAAAATAGATATAGTCTAAGTATCTGGAAGGATATCAATGTCGAAGCCTGTTTCCCTTTCGGGAGAAATTCCTGGAAGATCTTCGGAAAAGACATCTGAATATTCATTCACGACTGGAACTGATTTGAGATTGGGAGTTTCAGAGCTAGTATCCTTAACTCAAACAAAATAATAGACACATCCTTTAGATATTATTTTCCTTTCCTGAAGGTAAAAAATAAGTTGACCTCTAAAAGACGAAGTACTACCCCTCCATTCTTGGACAAGTTCATTCGGGAACTAAAATTGGAAAACTCTGTTTCTACAGTCGACTGTGGCATAGCAGGAATAAAGCCAATCCATGCCGAGAATGACATCAAAATCAGCCATCTCTAATTCGACTAAGTCTGCTGAGGTGACTTTCTGAAATATCATAACCAGATAGTTCCTATATACCTATCGGGCTATGATAGTTTTACCTACTGGGGCAAATACTGAAAAGGGCTCTGCTAGAACTTCGGGACTGACTCTAAAATCAACTACGGTTTAAAGAGTGACAAAAGACAAGGAAGCTCCTGGATCGAGCAAAACATAAATATGTAAGTGAAAGATCTGTAACGTACCAGTAACCACATCAGAAGAATTTTTCTAATCCTTTCGGGACTAGAGAGCATAAAGTCAATTTGGGAATTACCCACTTGTAGCACTGGAAGTAGGACCCGGCTGATTTGGGCGATAAGACTGAGCTGAGAAATGGTTCTTCTGACCCTGAGAACCTGACTGGGGACAATGTCTGACTCTGTTGCCTGGCTTGCCATATTCTAAATAGACATCGCCGCCAGCTCTGCACATACCCTTGTGGTTCTTACCACAAGTTTGACAAAGGGGATTAGTTAAGTCATTGCTAACACAGCCCTGAGACTTAGAGCCTAGCGCCCTATCTTTATTACCATCCCTGAACTTAGGAGCTGGAACACTGGCTGAACAAGGAGTTGGAACTAATGATTTAGGACAGAACTAAGAATAGCTTCCTCCCTCTAACTTAGGCTAAGAAAAGTTGAAACTACCTATCCTAGCTCTTTTATTCTGCTTCTCCCCCATCTTTATCTTTTGCTCTTCTATCTGTTGAGCATGGGTAATAAGCCTGTCTATGTTTATGTCACTATTTAACATCGCGGACCTACACTTATTGACTACACTATTATTCACCCCAGAAATAAACATACTCATCTTAGCCCTGGTATCTATAACCACAAGAGGAGCATATCTGGCTAATTGAGTAAACTTAAAAGAATACTCTTTCACTGTCATGTTTCCCTGCCTGAGGTTGATAAATTCTGAAACCTTGGCTTTTCTCAGCTCCAGGGTAAAGAATCTATCTAAGAATGAGATGACAAACTCATTCCACTCTATAGATCCTGCATCAACTGGCCTTTTTGACTTCCACTAATTGAACCAAGTGTGAGCAGCATCCTACAACTGATATGAAGCTAGCTCAGCACTCTCACTAGGAGTAACCCCCATGATGTTTGTAACCTTCTGAACTTGTTCAAGAAATTTCTAAGGTTCTTCATCTGACTTAGACCCAAAAAGGATGGAGGATTCATTCGGGTAAAGTCCAAAATTCTGGCTGCAGTTGAATTAGCCACTGGGTTGGTCAGAACGACAGCTGGTCGTTCATTCTGAGCAGTGACTGATTAAGCAAGAGTAGTGAATGCAGCTCTGAACTCTGCACAAGAAATATGCTCGTCCAAAAGATCTTCGGGCTGAAGGGCTGACTGATTCCCAGTTTTCTTCTTGGGAGGCATGTTCTGTAAATAGAAGAAAAAGGGACTAAACTGAGAGATTAACTTGATATTATGCTCACTGGCACGACATGAATACTAAAAAATGAGAAACTATTTCTAAACATCTTATAGCCTCCTACACATAAGTGTGGTGTGAAACACACCCATGTACAAGACTCTACTAGATGAAGTTTTCAGACTTCCTAGGACACTGTTGAACCTTAGGATTTGATACAAAGTTTATAACACCCCTAATCTGGTATCCAGAATGCTACACGGTGCTCATGACCCCGAAGGACCACAAACTAACTCATGACTGATATTTGTACCTATATACTATATGACATCATGTAAAATGTAGAAACAATAGACTGGAACATGCCATAAGGTTCAAAACTGATAAAACATACTATATGAGAGTAAGATATATCAATACCAAAACATGAACTGAAATAAACTGTCTGAACTTAGTGTAGTCTAAAAAGCCTCTAACTGACTAACTGTCTGAATAAGGAGTTGATGGGACATGTCCCCAACTAACTCCAACTATTGAAATAAACTGAGTAATGAAATAAAAAATTAATGATCATTTCCTCGAAGGATGAGGACTCACTGGTAACTCTGAATGCTGAGACTGGAATGCTACTGATGCTCTGGAGCTCGTGCTTCTGAATCTATGGAATAAAACACCATAGCACCAATACATCAGTACGATTGAATGTATTAGTATGCAACTAAGGTGGGTTGAATGTAAGGGTTTATATGCATGAACTATGTTAATCGACTGTATAACATGAACGTGAGAATACATGTATGAATAAATGACTGTAACTGAATTCATGAAGATACTGACCACTGAGTCTAAATACTAATAACTAATACTGAGCGACTATATCTAACAGTCTAGGTTATGATGAAACTAGCTAAAGTTCTATACTATTTTGAGTTAATTGTATCTGGTAGTCCTGAATTCTCTAAAATAATCTGAGTTCTATAACTGAGACAGAGACTAAAATTGTAACTGTGGAAAGTAGTCATCTAACCAACATACCCCAAATAAAGCATTATAGCTGAGTTGGGGTCCAATCTGTAACCCAAATTGGAAGGGTGTCAATACCGCACCACTGGTAAGGACAAGCTGTAAGTGATCCCTCATCTAAAATGTACTCTAAGGAGAATTGTGGGACCCTCATCTAACAGGTTAAGCCACTTCATCAACCCTCATCTAACAGGTTAGATGTGTCAACCTACGCTGGCTACATAGTTCTGAAATGTAAGGATTGCTTCTAAGAATCACACCCTCTACTCGTAGGTAAGTTCCCATCCTTGGGCTCACTCTATGATAAACACTATTTCTATCTGATTAGATACTGAATTAATTATACTGAACTGACTAAACTGAGTTTACTGAGTTTCGTTAACTAACGGAATATTACTGAGATTTGATAACTAACTGAGATTACTGAGATTACTGAATTTTTTGAGTCATGAGACTGACTGAATTCTACTGAATATCGCTTGACTAAGAGTATCTTGAAAACATGACACTGACTCTAGGCACACAACTAAATTATCGGGTACAAGTACCCCCAGGACTCGATAGCATGAAACTGACAAGACATGACACTTCTTGGACTCATGACCATAATCAACAATCCATAATACAATCATTGGGGAATTTCATGAGGCACTTGATTATCATGGTTTGGTACATGAATAGGAAAGCATATAAACATGTCATAATTTCATAGGCTAATCTCATGAACAATCCATCAAACAATTTCAATGCATAGCAATAACATAGAAGTCATTTTGAACATAAAGGTAAACCATGGGTTCATCGATTTGGTCATAATTGAGTCCTAAAGCATGATTCTTGTTCTTTGGGCATTTTATCAAACACATTGCTTGCATAACCTTAAGCTTAGGCATATACATTAGTTCATACATCATGGTTACTTTAATCAACTCCATTTAAAAGTTTCCAACCCACATACTAGCATAATTTCATGAAAAGTACATAAAGACTCCAACTTGGGATTCATACAACCACATCAACATAATTAAAATCAACCCACTATATGGAAGTCACAATTCATGAGTTTAAAAATGGTATTCTTGAGATTCATGGGTGAAAGAAACCCATGAATCAACACTTTTCATACTTGGATGGATGATTTCTTGAAGATTGGTAGGGGGAAAGCTTGAGTTCTTGACTTGGGATTAAGCACCTAGGGTTTCTTGTTCTTGGGGATTGATCTTTGAGAGAAATACTAATTGGTTTTTGTGAATGAATAATGAAGTTATGAGCAATTATCTGGTATAATTAGGGGTTAAAATGGGTGCAAAAAGACCCTGTAATGCCTCGAATTTGGTACCCAGAATGCTACATGATGGCCATGACCCCAAAGGACCACAAGCTAACCCATGACTGATATCTGTAAAGTGAGCACTGAATAATAGTAATAATATCATAAATGCGAAAACATGAACTGAAAGGCCATAAGGTTCAATACTACTAAATAACTGAAAAATATGGTATAGCAATACCAAAACAACTAAGATAACTGTCTAACATGCTATAGTCTGAAAGCCTCTAAACTGTCTGAATAATGAGTTGATGGGACATGTCCCCAACTAACTCTGACTACTAAAATAAACAGAAAATTGAAATTATAATATGATCATTATGTCCTCAAAGGATGAGGACTCACTTCTAACTCTGATCGTTGAACTGGGATGCTATAGGTTCTTTGAAGCTCATGCTTCTACCCCTATAGTATAAGACACCATAGGTATGCAAGTAAGGTAGGATGAATGCAATAGGTTCATATGCATGGACAATACTAACTGACTGACTAACATGAACGTGAGAATACATACATGCATACATAACTGTAATTGACATCGTGATAGGATTGAATGCTAAGTTCTAACTACTGAATTTACTAATAACATGGAAATACTGATATCCGAGGGACTGATACTATGTTACTGATACATGAATAACTATTTTTGATAGTTCTGATTATGAAGAACTAGTCTGGTTGACAGGGTCTAACAGTCCTAAAGCTTAATATTGATGACATGAGTTCTGATAACTGATATAACTGATAACATGAGTGACTGTATCTAACCGCCCTAAATCTGATGGAACTAACTAAGTTCTGTACTGTATCTGAGTAACTGAACCTGAGATCAGTCCTATCTGGCGGGTGGGTGATCTCTAAATTTGATGATACCATTACTGATTGACCTAGTTGAGATTAGTCCTGTCTAATAGGTAATCCCAAAGTCTATTTATAATAATAAGGAGTGACTGTATCTGACAGTCCTAAATCTATACTACTAAGCTGAATTGACTGTATCTGACAGTCTTTATTCTGTAACTGAAACTGTGGGATGTATTCATCTAACCGACATGCCCCATACTAAGCTAACTGGGGTCCAACCTATAATCCCAGTTGGAAGGGTGTCAGTACCGGGCCACTGGTAAAGACAACTATTGTGGAGTCAGTCCTAATCTAGCGAGTGACCCCTAGGATCAGTCCTATACATTTAAATGCGCTAACGGGTGATCCCTGAGTATGTTAGTCCTATCTAATGGGTGACATCTCGTACCTACACTGTCTATGTAGTTTTGGAAATTAAGGATTGCTTCTAGAGATCTCAGTCCTATCTAGCGGGTGAGTCCCCATCCCTAGGCTCACTTGGTGCTGAATC
This sequence comes from Capsicum baccatum var. pendulum, assembly GCA_030864225.1. Classification (NCBI taxonomy): domain Eukaryota; kingdom Viridiplantae; phylum Streptophyta; class Magnoliopsida; order Solanales; family Solanaceae; genus Capsicum; species Capsicum baccatum. The sequence continues at coordinate 82,159,005 of CM061550.1, forward strand.
CTACAACCATCTGAAAGACACTGAACTGATTATCTGAACTGAGTTGATTAACTAAACTGAACTGACACTAGTGGTATTGTCTAGTGGAGCTAAACTGAGTTTACTGAGTTTCGTTGACTGACGGAATGTACTGAGTTCTGAGGACTGACTGAGAATACTGAAGTTACTAAGATTGACTGGGAATACTGAGGTTACTGAGATTACTGAGCTACTGAAATTACTAAGATATCTGAGATTTCCTGAGTCACATGACTTATTGAGTTCTATGGATCATAGCTTGACTGAGGAGATCGTGAAAACATGACATGACTCTAGGCACACAACTAAATGTTCAGGTACAAGTACCTCCAAGACTCGATGAGAAGAAACTGACCTAGCATGGCTTACTTGAACACATGACCAACAACGCAATTCATAATTTATATATTGAAGCACTTCATCAAACATGTGATATGCATAAGCTTGTACATACATGGGCATTTCATGATATCATACTAGTTGGGCATTGTTCCTTCATCTAGGCATTTAATCATACACATGGTAGGCATAGCACATGTAGACAACATTATACAACAATTAATCATCATGATTCATCTCTAATTTCATCATCCTAGGGTTTATTTATAGGTTCACATGAATATACATCTGTACAAATCAATTCCATATAAAATTAACCACCCAACATGGATTTGAATTCAATTGATCATTCTCAACATAAACAAAACAAACCCAACATGAAATTCATAAATAAATCCATAAACTTAAACTTAGAAAAGAGATTCTTGGGCTTCATGGATGAAAGGAGTCCATGAATGAACACTACGTATACCTTAGCTTGTGATTCTATGAAGATTGCCTGAGAGATTCTTGAAATTTGATGGTGAATTCCCTTGGAATTGAACCTTCTATGAAAATCCTAGGGCTTGTTCTAGAGAGTTTTTGAGAGTAATTGAGTATAAGTTGCTGAATTATGGCCAAATCTCATGTTATAAGGCCTATATAGGGTGGGAAATTGACTCTTTTAACCCTAGGACACGTATTTAATTTATGAGAAAAATTTTCGGTTTTCATCCTTGGCGCGACGCTCCACTATCGTGCCAAGTCACTGGAAAGTGACAAATGGGAAATTGCACGATGGTGCGATACGGAGCAATCGTGTTTCCACCTTGTCTGAACTAGAAGTTTGGCACGACGCACCACTATTGAGGAGCAACACTGGAAATTGACAATTGCCATTTGAGTTATCTCCGCGATGCGCTGATGGTTCAGGTGATACACTGTCTCACTAAAAAGGCTTTAACTCTTCACCTGGGTGTCGGATTTGGGCTAATTTGGTATCGATGGAAAGCTTCTTCGATTCCCCATATGATAAAAAATGAAAGTCTTAAAAATACCACATGCACAAAAGTATATTCATCTTACAAATAAAGCTTCTAACATTCTTAGGGAAACTTTTCAAGCTAGAAAAACTACGGGGTATTACAGACCCAAATACCCTTTTAAAAATGGCATAGAAATCGCTGAACGAGATCTGCGATGGTTGTTCGCTGGATCGACGGTCTGTCAGCCTGACCGTCGTACTTGGACCAGAATAGAGATGTACTGCCTTAGTATCGATGGCTTGGGCGGAGGTCCGTCAACCTGTCCGTCGCACCTTAGCCAGAAGATTGACTTATTGCCTCGCTTGCGACGGTTTGGGTGATGGTCTGTCGCTACCTCAATGTTCCGTCGGTCTGACCGTCGCTTTTGCGCAGTTCCAACAGTCCTCTATAAAATGTCCATAACTTTTTACTCCGATACCAGATTTGGACAAAATTGGTATAGTTGGAAAGCTAATTCAATTTCTCACATGATAAAAAGTTGAAATTGGGGAAATTCTATCTGTTTTAAACAGTAATTATTTAGGAAGTCATCACTAACTCTTCTGGAGACTAGATTTGACTTAAAGAAAGTTCGGGGTACTACAACAACAACGAATGGGAGAGAGAGAAACACGTCTTTTTCCCTCCGTTTTCTGTTTTATTAACTAACATATAGATCAAAGTATAAATTTAAAAACTTGTGGGTTATTTTTAAACTTCCCCAACTTTCTTAATCCATAATAAAGTAATTGTCACCTCCACTTAATAATTAAGACTTGTGTCACCTACACCTCATTTTAAAACTCTTTTGTCAGCTACAGCTCAAAGCCCGAAATAATCTCATGTTTTAGTCAATTTATCAGCTAATTACCTAATATTTATAACAATACATTTCAAATTCACGAGAGATCGCCTAATTTTGTATTAAGTCTTGCAAGTTGCAACATATTTTTAGTCTCAACAAAGACATATTAAAGTGTTAGATAGGTGATTTCTTTCTGTTCATCTAAGTTTAATCGTTGGCAAATAGTTCGATCGTAAACTAATTTAGTTGTGGACGGTCACCACAGTTAATTATAAAAAAGATAGAAACCCTCATTTATTATGTTACTATATTAAAAAGGACAGTTCGGTACACTAAAATTTTCACTATCGAAAAAGAGCCGAACAACAAGAGTTTATTATATGCAGTCTTACCTTATATTTCTGCAGTTTATGCGTATTATAAGGTGCAATTGTGCATGCATCAAATTAAATAAATTAAACTTACTCTGAACATTTGACAGTTGGGGTGGTAGGGTAGGACGAGGACATTACAACCCCAAGTAAGTTTATTAGCTGCTTTTGCATTAACATTTGGATGTTGCAATTCTGATATGATACATTCACAAATAGCTACTTCTTCTTCATGGGTCTTTCTCATGCTGTTAAGTTTAAGTGTTTCATTGCAATAACTAGGCACCTTAATATTCTTGTAGCCAGACTTGGTCCAATCTATATATGCAAGTCTTCGCATATCTTGTTAGATCTAGCACTACAAAAAAGATTCATTTTGTGGAGGATTTATTATCAATTTGTGTGAGTTTTTAACTCCCGCTGAAAAAATTGAGGCGGTTTCAGAAAATGCAACACTAAGTCATGCCACGAGCAAATTTGTGGCGGTTTTAAAGAACCTCCATTACCCCCCGCCAACAAATAAATTTTTAATTTGTGGCAGTTTTAAAATTCAATTTGTAGCAATTTATAACCTCTATAATAAGATCTTAGATTTTTAATAACTTCAACCTATGAGGGTTTATAACCACCACAATATAGTCTCAATATCTTATATAATTTTATTTGTAGGCATTTATAACCGTCACACATTGTTTTGATTTTTTTTTTAAAATAAACTTTAGAACTATATTCTTACATATAAATAATTTTACTGTACTACCATTTATAACATAGACTAAATAGAAAACTTTCAACTTACAAAATAATACAATTACAACATATAGAACCTATAACATAGATTAAGCAAAAAATATTTCGAGTACAAAACAACACAAATCTAATTCATGTAAAACATAATTAACAATCTCTATTTCGATAACTTAAAGTTTATAACTCCTTAAAAATCTAATATAAAGATATGAAATACCAAATATTAGCCTGGTGATCCTTAAAAATCTAATATAAAGATATGAAATACCAAATATTTGCCTGGTGATTCTCCATCCACGAGTGAAGTAAGCACATTTCGATTTGCATCACTAGATTGAAATAATTAAATAAACGCATTAGATGACAACTTATAAACCATTAAATACTTAAAACCTGAATGCAATGTGCTAATTAGTTGATTACAAGAAACTACAATAGTGATAATCCATTATTAAATTACTCATTCATTTTATATTACTTGACCTATAATGACTTGACACAAGTCTTGAAAAAAAAATTATTAGGATATTTTATTAAATTAGTCTTATTAATGATATTTTAAAATTTAAATTTGAATAATACTATTTTATGTAGGTATTTAATACTAAGCATGAAAAAACAAAAAAATATGATTAAACTCTCTTAACATTTTAAATTAGATAAGTAAAATAAAATATATATTTTTGATATAGAAATGAAGTAATATGTAATAGATGAACCAACATAAAAGTTGGGGAAGGGTGGATATGGAAAGGAAGCAAAACACAAGAAAAATATAAACAACAATCTGACCTTTGGATCGGACAACGAAATAAAAAAATGTTGATATTCAGTCTTTTCCCAATTCATTCAACTTGTGCAGTGGAAAACCTATTCAGTCTTAACCCAGTTCATTTAACTTATGAAGTGAAAAATCTATATCAAGGACGGCATGTGAAAATGAAAGAAAAGAAGAATGATGAAAACAAAACAACAAATTAAAAAAAAAATGAATACTATTAACCAATATGATTAGCCAAGATACTATAATCATGCATCAATGAAGAAGACCATTCATATAAATTCCCCCATAAGCTAAGTCCACATATAAATAACATTGTAATGAAAAAAATTTATACAAGTACGTGGCTGAAAGAAGAGAACTAACTAATAAGAAAAGATATACAAGTTGATAGAGTATAACTACTCCCACAAATTAAATTACAAGCAGAAACAAGGATCACTAACCAGGATGGTTGACCACCATACCCTGACTCATGACCTTGGCTTCGACTATCTCCTTTAATCTGGAGCCATTGGATTATCTGGTGGTATTGTCTTAATGTGGAAAGAGGACCACTTTAGCATCAATGACATATCCATTACTCCTCAAAGCATCCATGCTGCTGTCAAGGTAAATTCCTTTTCTCATTCTTGGTTTCTAAGTATCATTTATGCAAGCACTAATCTTAATGATAGGAAACTCCTCTGGAACCAGCTGATTACTATGGTCAATACCATTAATCATAGCAGTTATACTAGTTGGCTGGTGGGAGGCGACTTTAATGAAGTCCTCAGAGCTGCTGAAAAATATAGGGGCAACCCCATTAGCAGCAACAAGGCCCAAAGCTTTTGGGATTTCATTAATCAATGCTGTCTTGTTGACCTGGGATTTAAGGGCAGAAGGTAGACCTGGACTAACAAAAGATATAGGAACAGAAACAACCTTATCCTAGAAAGACTTGACAAATGCTTTGCTAATGATAGTTGGCTCCATCTATACCCTGAAACTAATGTAACTCACCTCCCCAGGACACATTCCGACCACTGCCCCCTCCTGATTAGCCTTACCATACACCACCCTAGAAGAGCTAAGCCCTTTCGAATGGAACCTATGCGATGCTCTCACCCCCAGTTTCCTTCCCTGATAAATCAAGCTTTCCTCACTGAAAGCAATCTCACTGAATCCATTAACTCTTTTAGATCTAGTGTCCTCCCCTGGAATAAAGAAGTTTTTGGAAACATCTTCACCAGAAAGAAAAGGTTTCTTGCAAGAATTGGGGGTATCCAGAAAAGTACCCACTACCTTTATAGCTCTTTCCTTCAAAACCTTGAGTCCACCCTTCAGAAGGAATTTAGTGATACCCTTAAGCAAGAGTATGAATTCTGTAAACTCAAATTCAGGATAAACTGGCTCTCAGAGGGGGATGCTAACACTAGATTCTTCCATATGGTTGAGATAGAAGAAGAAAGAATAGAATCAATTCCCTGAAATTGGATAATGGCAGTTGGGTCACAAGCCCTGATGATATTAACCAAACCATTCTTTCCTTCTACAAGGACCTTTACTCTACTGACCACACTTCATCCCACTATGCCTCTAAAAAAACCCTCTGCCAGGGGTTCAATCCCTGATCACGCTCATGACATACTAGACAGTGTCCTTACTATCAATGAGATCAAGAGAGTTGTATTCAATTTTAAATCTACTAAAGCTCCAGGCCTTGATGGCCTCCACCCCCCTCTTCTTTCAAAAGTTTTAGGATATCATATGCCCCCAACTCATCTCTTTTTTGCAATAAAATTTTAACTTCTAGAAAAATTGAGGAGCAGGTCAACACAACATACATCTGTCTTATTCCCAAATGCCAAAATGTTGTTTCTCTTCAAAACTTCAGGCCCATTGGACTTTGCAACACCCAGTATAAAGTCAGCACCAAGATTATCGCCAACATAATCAAACCTTTCTTGGCAAATGTCATTAGCCCCACTCAAGCTAGTTTTCTAGCCAACAGAAGAGCCTCGGATAATGCAATCATGGTCCAAGAGTACATAAGCCACTTCAAGAATATGAAAGGGAACACGGGCAACAAAATTTTGGACTGACAAATGGATCCCCAACACTGACGCCCTTAGCAACATCATCCAAGGGCATCCCACCAAGAACCTTGACCAAGCCACTGTCTCTGAATTCTGGCGAAATGGGACTTGGGATTTTTCCACCCTCCCTTTTGAACTACCTCAAAACATCACCGAATCTATTCAATCTAGCTTCTTCCAAACCACCAAAAGCCCCACTAACTACCCTATCTGGGGACTTACTGGCTATGAACTTTTTAAGAGCAATAGTGCTTACAGGCTCATCAGCTCAAAATTCTTCCCTCCCAACAACCATAAGAACTTCTCTTGGCTTTGGAGCTTAAATGTCCCTAACAAGATGGAACACTTTCTCTGGATGATCAACCACAATAGACTTCCCTGTAACTTCATTCCTGCTAGGAGAGGTATCCCGATCTTCTAATTGCTACTGTTGCAATAACACCCGAGGGGATGTGCCTCATATTTTTTGGAACTGCCCCAAAGCTTCTCAACTTTGGGCAAATCTCTTCAATCAGCTGGGATGAAACTCCCCTAACCTGAATGTCATTAATGCAGACAATATGTTGGAAACTGTTAAAAACTGGGTGCGCAACAAACCCTTTGACAGCCACATTGATCCTGATGTTCTCTTTGTCTTCTGTCTGTAGAAAATATGGACTTGTAGAAATGGGAATACCTTTAATAATTGCAGCTCATCTCCCTCCTTTCAAAGCGCTTACGCTTCTGCTATCGAATACACCCATCTAACAAAATACCACCCCACCCATCAGCAAGGCCTTGTCACCATTTTTGTTAAATGGTACCCCCCTCCTCAGGGCTACAAACTAAACACAGATAGCTCCAGCTTGGAGAATCCAGGGATTGGGAGAATAGGTGGTGTAATCAGAAATAACAATGGTGATTGGATCCTAGGCTTTCATAAGGGTTATCCTAATGCCACAAACAATCAAATGGAACTTCTAGCACTGCTGAAGGGCCTAAAAATAGCCTCCGATAACAGTCTCCTTCCCATAGAGACCAATATTGATTCCTAACAAGTTAGTTAGATGTTAAAACATGGGAATATGCATTATGATCACATTATTGATATTTGCAGGTCCTTGCTGACAAGAGTGGGATGACCAGCAGTGCATTATTATTTTAGGGAGCAAAATCAAGTAGAAGACTCACTTGCAAAGGAAGGAGCACGTAGGAAATTTTTTGGATCCACTCATATTTTGGAAGTTCTTCCTGTGTTTGCGCTTGAAACTGTCTGGGCAGACATCTTATGAACTTCGTTTACCAGATTTGTAAAATTTAATAGCACAAACTGTAGTGCGGATCATGTTATTTTTGAGCCAACTGATGAGGCTAACCTGTATCAAATACTTACGTTTTTAATATAACCCCCGTTTTGCCAAAAATAAAAATATACATGAAAACAAAATGAAACATACACGAGCAAATAATGAAATATTTAGTTTATTTAAAAATATTTAAATTTTGAATATAAGAGAGAAAGATTTGGAAGTAGGGATTATCTTTTCCACTTTTAATTTGAAGATTGAAAATATATCTCTTAAATTAAGGTGAATTGATTGTTAAATGACTATATGTGTAAAAAAAAACTTTTATTTTTGTAATATTAAAAATGCACTATTATTTATGTAATTAAGTTTTAGAGATAGCCTTTCTATGTAATTTGTTAAATAAAAGAGCAAAATAGGTTCAATAGGTAGACGAGAAGGACATTTTAGGTTCAATCGGTAGGTGAAAATACATTTTTGGCCTAATAGGTGAACGAAAATGACATTTTACGCTCAATAGATAGACGAAGAGTATTTTTACTTCATTTTACATAGTTGAAGGATATTTTAGATCTTTTCCGGTAAATCATTGGTCTCAGATAAGGAAATTCGGGGATGGAATAAAAGTTGATACAAAGTTGAAGTAGCACTCAGTGTTTGTGCGCCAATTGTCTACTACTACAATCCAAATCAATTTGGTCCACATCACTCCATGTGTGGTGACCCTCCTATTTTATCCAACTACGTAGGGTAACCTTAAGAGGCAAAGCAACAAGTTTGGGATGGTTAGTTTGGGCTAAATTCATAGGCCCATCTGGACTGTCAAATAAATTGGGCTGCCCAATAGGCATGCCTCATCACAAGTGTTCGTCAATTTTTTTTTTTTTTTTTTTTTTTTTTTTTTAAGATTTACAACACTTTCACTAATAAACTAACAATCGGATGTCTAAGATTCAATTTTCCTTTTCGTAGGATCGGTTAGTATAAGGAAAAATGACATTGTCTGACCCATCTTAAAACTAATGGCCCAAGCTTAGGCCTATGGATATTTTTATATCCTGTCCTTTTTCAATTTGGGCCATTCGCTGTTTCCTAAAATTGTTCCAGTTGTTTATTTTTTTTGCTACGAATTTTTTAACTGAAAAATATTGTTTTTTTTTTGCTATTTAAAAATAATAATTGAATATAATTATATAAAAATGGTATAATTGTTATATAGAATATATACCTATATACGATATGTGTATAGAAATTGTATAGTTCTATCAAATATGCATATGTATAAAATATATATAAAAAAAAATTTTAGAATGTGTAGAAAAACTTATATTTGTTGTATAAAATACGTATTCGAATAATAATTGCAGCTAAATGTTGTATAGAATGTGTATAAAAATTATATAATTATTGTATAAAATGTGTAAAATGAACTGTATAATTATTGTATAAATTGTGTATCAAAACTATATAATTTCTGTAGAAAATATGTATATGTATAAGATATGTATAGAAATTATATAGAGCAAGCCAGTAAATTGAAATGGCTAAAAATTAGAATTTGAATTCCATGATCATTTTCGTGGGATTTATTTGAGCTGAGCGGCCATTTACGTCTTTATCCCTTAATATAATCTTAACTAGGTGCTCCACACTTCCAAATATTTCTAAGTTAAGAAATAATAATTCCACAATTCATAAAGTGTTCTGTAGGTATCATGGTGTGTTATATTTTGTTTCTTCGTTTAATGATTATCACTTCTAATTACAGAGGCGGAGCCGGCCCTCTTTTAAGGGTTTGTCCGAACCCCTTTCGACAGAAAAATATACTATTTATACATGATTAAAATTATTTTTTATGTGGTTATAGTAGGTGTTGAACCTCCTTCAATTTAATTTTCTTTGAATATTGAACCCCCTTACTTGAAACCTTGGCTCCGCCTCAGCTTCTGAAGATGGCCACAATCTCAAACTTAAGCATCTGGTTGAGTATACATTATTGAAGGCAGCAGTCATGACAATAATCACTATTTTCTCCCTGAGGACATGGTGAGGTTTTTCTTTTCTTTCTTCGTCTTGTTTGATAGATTAGCTTCCCAAGCCTTGTGTTTTTGTAACTTTTCTCCTTGCGTAGTTCACTAGTACTGTTGTTCAAACTGATTTTTACAGTTTGTTTACCGGTAATATTAACAATTTACTGCAAAAAACGAGGAACGGGAAACAAAAATAAAACCAGTGTAGATTGCTGTTTACAACTCCAAACACACCAACACAAGACGAAAGAGTACATGCAATTCGGAAATAACATAAAGAACCATGAAAAAAGAAAACGAAATTACTAAAGAAAAAAACACAAAATTCATGCAGTATATATATATCTATAGAACTCATATTGATTCCAGCAAGCCTTCATTTTTGTCATTTGTGTCCTCTGGACTACTTCATCAAATTATCCTGTCAAAAAACAAACATTTAAATGGCATCATAGCAAATAATAAATATTGTAGGAGCAATTAGTATAAGTAAGCATAAATTTTCTTGTAGTTTATTATTAATATTCCAAGTTCACGAAAAAAAAGAAGAAGAAGAAAGTACAAAATGATTCAACTCTGTTGGCTCTGTTTGGTTACGTATCAAACTACTTATTTAGACATATATAGTGTTATTGTGATCACAACCTATAAGGTAATTAAACTTATTAAGTTATGTATACTAATAATGTCCAAAATAAATTGCACAATTTAACCTGTAGTATAATAGGTCACCGTACATATATATATAGCTGCCATTTCTATTACATTAGTATCAATTACTAATGTTTACCTGCAATTACCTTATAATTTTTAAATAATCTAGTGTTGTAAATATCTTTCTACTATGAATGTATAGAAGTTAAACTCGTACCAGGACATTTGACATGTGGAGAGAAAGAGAAGGGCAAGGTGACTCCACATCTGCGAGGAAGTGCTTTAGCTGTAGCATCTGTGATTCTCAGATTTTTGAATACTGAATGAACACATCTACAAACAATCGCAGTATTAGCAGTGTTGTTCGCGATTTGTGAAAGAGTTGAAACTCCAGCACAACACGCGGATGGAGGAATCCCAGTCACCCCACTTCCGCCCCTAAAGAACACCACACATGGTCTCATGGCTCCTACTACATTGTTGCACTTAATGTTTTCGGTTTGTGAGTAAGTTGGGAGAGCCAAGAAGAGGAGTAGTAGAACTGCCATAAGGAAAGGATATGTAGGCTTCATGGTGAAGTAAGTATAATTGATGGTAAGGATATTGAGGTTTTTGAGTTTGATTTAATTATTTCTAAATGGTTTGTTGTTTATAGAAGTTTTTTAGGGGGATATGAAGACAAATATGATGACGATCAAATTGGCTAAGGCAACGGAGAAGATGAGAATGAAATGCGTGACGGAGACAAAGTAGAAACTACTTTTTTAAGGCTTAAGCAGTCAGTCGATCTCCACCCTATTTTATCACTCTAATTTTGTTACTGTACTCCCAAACAATATTAGTGGCACTGCTGCCACGCTACTCTACAATAATGCATATTATTAGTTAATGTGTCAATAGAAAAGGTGAAAATTATAGAATAAGGTTCGAATAAGTAAAAAACAAAATGATGCTAAGTGATTCTTTTTGCCAACAAATTTGGTGAGCGGAGCTACAACATACTCGTGGCAGACCAGTTACTCTTACACAAAACTTGTGTGTTAAAAAATTATCTATAAATATTTCATTTAGACTAAATGATTATTGCATATTAATTAAATCGAGGTTGCTATAGAAAATTGACTCATAAATTTTAATAAATTTGAATTCACAATAAAACATACGTATAACAATATGAGTTAAATAACAAATACTCCGTAACATAGTACTCGAAATACATGTAAACTTATACAAAACCATTGTAATTTAATATCAAAAATAACATGAAATTCATTCTTTGTACCTTAGGTAGGATTTTCACGTGCAGGGTGTGGAAGGTGACGTCAAGTTTGTTTGTACCATCTTTCATGACCCAATTCCAAAAGAAAAAATAAAAGTTTGTTGGTAGTTCCGAGTTCGCCAGAAAGAAATTTATGCGGCAAGCTCAAAATTTGTCTGTCACATATTAGTTAGTCATTCTGTTAAAAATAATTGTCTCGTATTAGTTATGTATTTTATTAAATTAAAAAAATATTAATTAAATTTTTCTGTTATTATCCTTCCAATTAAAGTTTTATGAAGGTATTCACATTTGTTTTTAAAGTGCGTAAGAAGGAAAATATTTGCTTGCACTTGATTCTTATTTAAGATTCCTTTAACATGTATGTAAAAAAAAAGTTATCTGTGTCTCCAAATGCACTCATCAGATGATCATGCCAAGAAAATGTATGATAGTATTATTATTCAAAGAATCAAATAAATTTTCTTTGCTCGTGGTTATCTTCAAATTTTTTTAATATTTTAAATTATTAATATTATGACCTATAATATTTCTTATGTGGTTTTTAAATATGTAAATCTTATAAAAAGTGAACTTAAAAATCCTATATTCAAATTGATATAAAAAATAAATAAGTTTAACCTTAATACTTCCAACGGTTAATTTATGTTCAAGTCGTGAGTTTGACCCTTATCATCCACTAATAAACATCGATAATCACACACAAGCCTGATTAAAAAAAGGAATAGCAGGAACTTTAATAAATTCTCATAACATGTTGGATTAATATTTAATACAACGTATGCTCAGCTCGTTTAATTAGTACAGAGTATATTGTAAGATAAGTTATTGGATTTTCTCCTCAGAGAAAACACAATTTATTACATGCAGAACAGAAGTACAACCGTGCAAGAACTTTGAACATAAGTACATATAGATATATTCAAAAATAAATCAGAAAAAGACACTCTGTCACACTTATAACATGCATTGCAACAAATTATTTGCTGTATAGCCTTCCTCAAGCCAAATAAATGTCTTCCATATATCCTTAAAACACTTCAATTGATCCTGCAGCAAGAGAAGTAGCAACGTACAAAATTATCAAGGATGCTAACTAGAGGTCCAATATGTTGTTTCATGGACATGATCTTACCATATATGTGCTTTAATGTTTCTAGTTCATCTTTCATATCTAAACTTTTTTTCTTGGTTTTCTTTTTTCAATGATTTCATTTTCGAAAGTGTTTGATATGACAGAAGTTATATATAAGCCCATAAAAACATAATTCTCGCAACTCATTTAAGTCTAGACGAGTTACGTGCTCACAAACTTATTACTCAACATGTTTTAACTCGCTTGTTAATTAGCCTATCTAAAAATTGGGTTGATATATTCAAAAATAGTTTTTATTCACCAATCAAATACTAAAATCATTTTTGAAAAATATTATATTTCAGGAAAAGATTTTCTAATATCATGTATGAAAGACGGCGATCGTCGTATCAAACACATTTATAAGGTTTGGGGGGCTAGGGGGAAGAAGAGGAGAATAGGGAAGAGTAATATTACTTGGTGCAATCAACGGTGTTTGAAATAGGGAAGGATAAGCTGATTCCACAATTCTTAGGAAGACTTTGTGCTAGTTGAGCATTAATTTTGGCATTTTGAGATGCATTCTTTAGACATGTGCATGCAGCCTGCCTATCTGCTGCACTTGATGTAGCTGATGCAAGAGACTTACAACCAGCACAACAAGTTTGTGGTGGTTTCCCACCAACACCTTGTAAGTAGCTGAAGCAGGGCCTAATTGTGCTAATCACAGTACCACAAGTGATAGCACTTTCTGAAGCTGGTGCAATAATTAGCAGCATAAAAATTATTGTCATGACTAATGGTACTACTGTTTTTGCTTGGCTTGACGAATTCATGGTTCAGTAAAAGATTTTAGATTGTTTTGAAATTGTTGTTGAGACTCTTTGTATAGAGTAATCTGTTTATATAGATGAGATTTGAGAAAGCTCACTAGCACAAGTAAATTATAATAATGAAAGATATGTTTGGTTTAAGTGATTGAGTGCAAGAAATGATGGAAAACTATTGATGTATTTTCTAGGTTAAGATTGTGTATAGTTTTATGAAAAGTCAAAGTTTGGTGCAATGGCAATTGTGGCAAGGAAGTGCCATCTATACAACATAATGGCCATTCTACAATTTCACTAGTCTATTTGGTAAAAATTAATTAATCGAGTACTCACAAATTAACCTCTTCTAAAGGAAATTAAGCTCATGGTAATTACAATCCCATATATAGTGAGAGCTCAGCTCTCTTCATGTTTGATGTTTGTTTGTCAGTGATAGCATATGCAAGATTCTTAGGTAATTAGTCTTGTGGATGAGTTTTAGTCTACTAGTGTGGTGCTTTTAAGGCTTTACACCTCTTACTAAAGGATGTTTTGGCCACTGTCGGTTGCATATTCAGGCTCAGTCCTCTTTGCACTCTTACCTAATTAATGGCCAAAAGGATACCAGGTAACATTAAGCTGGAGTGGGCAGATGTAGATAATGATTAAGATTTAGCTTGAATGTTAAGAGATGGACATTGGTGAAAGCCCCTAGAAAATGAATATCTCAAATATTTTAGTATAAAATTTGCACAACTGTCCCTCAACTCTGAATCATTCACTTTACTGCCTTGACTATCTAATATATATTTGATATGTTACTTCTTTTATTAGGTAAAATTGTATAAAAGAACATATGCCAACTGCACCATTCATATTTACAAAAGTTTTTGCAAGCAATCCTACTCTAGGGGCAAAGTCATTGAAAGATCAAGGTGTCACAGATTGATGTTCTTAAATTTATGTCATTACGTTTACAATTTTTGTACTAATTTGATGACTGAATCTTGTGTTACAATCTAAGAAATTGTCATTGTTTTTAGGCAAAATGTATCGATGGACCCTTATACTATAATCATTTTATAATGTATATATTCATACTTATTTGTCATCTGAACCCTTAAACCCACTAAACAACAACATTTTAAACACTTTTTGGTGAGTGTGTCGTTAGCTTCCACATCATTTTAAATACTACATTTAATTCCACATCATTTTTAAAATTCCACGTAAGAAATTAAATATTTAAAAAATAAAAAAATTAAATTGAGAATTTAAAAGAAAATTAAAATGATAGTGGCCGGTGAAACCATCGACTCTCTTCTCCATCTCTCCACTCTCTCTTCTCAATCTCCACCGCCGCACCACCGCTATCGGTGTGACAACAACGCATCAGCACGCTGCCGTCACCTACCACCAGCATATTGTTGCTCAGTTGCTTTCTCTTCATTCAAATGTTGCTCAGTTGCAGCAGCATATTGTTCATCTAAATCATCCTTTTCCACCACCAATGGCTTCTTCCCGTTATTCAAACCTCCTTGTACATAAATTCTCTCGAATTCTTGTCATTAACACGCGTTTTCTCAATCGAAGTTGAATAATTCCTAGATGCAACACTAGCAATTACATGGAAACCTCTCTTTGAGCAGCCGCCACCCCCATTACAATAGCTTGAGAAGACCCTAAACACAAAACAACTTCTGGGTCCGATTGATTATCCTTCCAGGGCCCAAAATACGAGATGGGTAACTGTCAAAATCACATTTTTGCCTAAAATTCAAACGAAAATTCGGCGAATATGTACTAAATGAATGATGCGTCTTCTTAGATGGAAGACCTAGAAAAGAATTGCTTCTACGTGGGATTAAAATTCGACAACAAGGCGTCATGGTTATCAAATTGATTGATTTCATGACTAAAATTATTATCCAAATAAAAAGTAGTTAAAAAAGTTTGTTGATGAAGTAAAAATGAATATATTCTTGTAATGAACAATAGGAGTATTTGGATCTGCAAACATATAAGGGAATAGAAAATTTTGGGATAAGATAAAAAATGATTTGTTCAAAGTTTTGAAGATTTAAAAAAAGACTTTTTTTTATTTTAATTATTTTAATATAAAATTGACCAAAAAATCCCCTAACTCGCACCCTACGCGAGTGCTTGCACGCGTTTCGTCTTACTCAACCATTTTAATGTTACATAGGTTTGGCCAACGGTCAAAGGGTTAAAAATATTATTTTTAATGAGTTTAAGGATTCACATGACAAACATATAAGTAGGAGTATCTATATTACAAAACGGACATAGTATAAAGATTCACCGAGCTATTTTGTCTTGTTTTATAGTACAGGCAACCTCTCTATAGTGACAACGTTTGTCTAAAAATTTCATCGTTGCTATAGAGAGGTGTTGCTAGTATGTATACTGACATTTGCTGTTCAAATCTCATTTAGATGTTATAAATAAAAGTAAGCAAAATTAGTAAGAGACGAATATAAAAAAGGCAAGCATTAATAATTTTTTCCTTTTGAAATTATGAAATAAACCTATGTGCACTATTTAAATACATTTTTCCTTTAAATTATATGTTCATACTTAAATTATTACTGTGCATGACATTAATGACGATTACTATAAATATTTTGATATTTTATTTTGTGCATAATATATTGCTTACAAAATATTATTACATACTATTTGAGTGTTGTTATAAAGAGGTGATTTTACAAAGTGATATAATAAAAGTCATTGTATTATAGGTTGAATGTCATTATAAAGAAGTAAAATATTGTTAGAGTACGTGCTCTACTGACCAGTGACTTTAACGTAAGAGTTGTCTATGGACGAAACGGGTTGCCTGACGTGTTCCAAGGAAGCAGTAAAATAGGAAGTAAAGAACACAATGATTTTTACGTGGAAAACACCTGGTTCAAAAAGGTGTAAAAAATCACGACCTGTACCTCTACAGGATTTAACCCCAACGTCACTAAATAACTCTGAGTCTCAACAACGACTGATTACAAAACTCTTGTAACCAACAACTAAGAATTATAAACTCTAATTCCTATACCTCAATAACTAGGAATCACAAACTCTAATTCCTATAACTCAACAACTAGGAATCATAAACTCTAATTCTTATAACTCAACAATCACCCTTGACTGTTGAACCACTTCGAGTTATCCCAAACTTGAAGTTAACTCAGCTCAGTATTGTTCCTAAACAATCAATTTAGGAAAACAATAAATTACAACTCAATAAGAACAATACAAATAAACTGACTCATGAACTGTAAAGTTTTGTCCTATGAAACAGGTTCGTCAATCTGTTCTTTTGTACTGCAGCACTCGAATCTTCAGTCAGAATTCTCTCAATTATGAATTTTCTCAATTCGCTCGTGTTAAGCCTTTTCTCTCTCTGTAAGTGCGTAGTTATTTTGAATAATACATCTTCTATTTAAGCACAACTCTCCAAAGAGTCATTCTTTATTTCAAACTCCTTTAATCAAAACTCTCATTGCATAGAGTTCTACTTCAAGTGAGACTCCTTCTTCAATTTCAACTCTTGTCTCCTTAGTGTTGTAGTCAAACTCCAACTCTTTAAATCAACTTATCTTTAAGTATTTTATTCAACCACAACTTTTTCAATTTCTCACGTGATAAGTAACTTTAGTATATCAAAATTAGGCTCGCTCATTCATTCCTGACTTTAAGCAATCTTTGTCTGCATCTATAAGTGAAACCTGAAACCTGTCTTCCTATGCTTGGACCAGTTCAAGTAACATGGTCTATTCATGTGTCGGTCATCAAAAACTTCATTGATCTAACAAAGAGTCCTTCAATTTGTATATTTCCTATCTTGCGTAGACTTCTTCAATCTGCAGAATCTTTCTCTTTCTATACATAGGACTCTTCAGCATATGCTCAGAAGTGAAACTCCTTCTTTCTATAGGACTCCTTTTTTAACTCAACGTGTTTTCCCTTATCATCAAGTGTTTGAATCAAATTCAACTTCTTCAAATTAGCACATGTTTATTTTCTTGAGTTTATCAGAATTAACAAGTCATCTGGTTCTTGATTTCTTCCACCATTGTCTTTAATCATCGATGATTTTGCTACAAGTTTCAGCTACATGAGACAGTGCGTCTGTGAACCAACTTGACTGACATGTTTCATATCACTTTGTCAGTTTGTCAATCATCAAAACTACATCGTACCCAACAAATATAGTATGAAAAATCGATTCCGAAAAGAATCAAACTGCTATAGTGAAATGTGTGACGTTATAGAGAGGTCTGACTCTATTAGGAGATTCAAAAGTCAATGCACAAATAGCACAGTGTAGCAAGGGAAGTTGGGCAAGAATAGAGAAAATAATGTACAAAAATAGGTTTTAAAAGGCATGGAGAAGAGAAGTGAAAGCAGCATTGTGTCTCTGAACTGTGTTACACATGCCTGGGTTATTGATACACCAAAGTGGCTGAATTAAGACGCTGTTTGAACTTTGAAAAGATAGCAACTTCTTGAAGGAGTATGTTTGTTTATTTCGATTATATCAAGTTATTAAACATATAGTAGTAAACTTTGTAGGCAAAATTGATGTGAAAATCATTCATTATATCATCCAAAATCTGAAGTATTTGATTGATGTAACTTGTTATATGAAGTCAAAACACACTATGAGAAGAATTCGCATCAATGCACGTATTCTCAAGAGCAAATGACCCTTTTTAGTCATTCAGGGAGGAGTAATTTATCATTTTACGCGCCTGTGTAATTTTGACCCTTTTTTTAACACATGTAAAATGCAGGATTTTTTTCAATTAACCATAAAGGACATGTATCTGAAACTAATTATGTGCAGTAGTAAAGGAGGGACATTTTCTAATGAAAGAATTCCATTTCATATTGTATAGAAGCATGTTTTAGCCCCTCTTATTGATATTTTGCTTTCTTTTTGGCTTGAGAAGCTTGTTCTTATTTGAGTTTGGAGTCAAGTATGGGAAGGTAGGCGATTTACATTGAATTTGTAGAATGGCGTGACTAATTTATAGGAAAAAATCTATTGTGACTAATTTATATCGAATTTGTAGAATGGGTCGGAAGGGGTGAATGCGATTGATTCAGTTCGAATTATTGAGTCGACTAAAATGTGGGAAAGCTTTATTTGGAATTTAGGCCCAATTATCAATTGATTAAATGGGAGTTGGAATTAGATAAAACGGTTTATGCAAAAATTACGTCAAGGTTTCGATCTGTTGTCTCTTATCTCCATTTTATGTCTATTATCTCATCCCTTCTTGTTACCCTTCTTACTATCTTATCTCGTCTTAGTTAGTGTGAATGTTACCTTCGTGTTTGGATTCTATGCTGTAATTTGTATTTAGTGGTTATAAATATTTCGTACGTGTTCATGTTGGAAACTGAGTTTGTTTCAACATCCTTCAAAAATTTAGATTCTCTATTAGGTTTTGTCGGTAATATTGTCTACTCTCCATATCAACAACAATATATACAGTGAATTCTTATAAAGTGGAGTCTGGAAAATATAGAATGTATGCAGATCATATCTCTACCTTAGAAGTGAGGTAAATTGGCTTAAGACAAAAACAAACCCCCCAAAAGAGTAATAAAAGTATAAGAGATAATAGACAATAAGTGAAAATAACAAATAAACATAGAACAATACATTAAAATAATATTACAATTAAACTACATAAAACACTATAAATAGTAATAGAAGTCGAATAACATGAAACTACAAGAGTACTCCCGTAACTACTAGCAAGGGCATTGTCTACTCTTTATATCATAATTCATATGATAAAAATGCATTTTAGGCAAAATCAACAAGCTGCTATATCATGTTCACTAATAAATCACATTTGTTGTACTGTAAGCAGTTTTAATATATATATATATATATATATATATATATATATATATATATATATATATATATATATATATATATATATATATATATAAATCACATGTTCACTATATATTAGTTTATCTTTTGTGGTCAAACGATATAACTTTTGATAGTATTTTAAGATGTATTTATTATTTAAATTGAAAAAAGAAAAATTATAATTTATAGTACTTTTCACATAATTTTTGAATATCTAAATTTTAATTTTAAAAAATTAAATTAAACCAATTTAATTTAATTTTAAAACTTAGTCAAATTGACTCACAAAAAATAAAGGAAACATATAAAAGGAAATGGACGAAGTACTATTATTGTGCATGATAAATTGATAAAATGAGATTATTATTTAGCAATGTGAGAATTATCAATATCTCTAATATATAGAAGAGCCTTGGAAGTAGGTCAGGGTCGTCATGTCTGCTTCCAAGGACAAATAAATCTTTTCACGAATTTTTTTTTGTCGATTTTACACAACTTCTTGTATTCTTTTGCCAATTGTTAACACTTCCTCTTCTCACCAGCTTCACCGCCTCTTCTTAGTGAAATCATTGTGTCCTTCTATACTATCGCGACGTATTGTTGGTTGAGAATTGAGATACGAACACAAAAGAGGCACATAGTTTTTGTCAATTCTCTGCTTCTACCTCTCTCTTTGCAGTGTAAATCTAAGAAACGTAAATCAAATGAGGTAACAATATTCTTAATCTTTGATTTTGTTTAAATAAAGTTTTTACTTTTATGTTCAAAAAGCGAGTAAAACTACTAGAAGCAAAACAAAAACTAACTTCATTTGGTTCTTCAGCTGATTTGACTTCTGTAGAACTAATAGAGGTAAAATTTTTATTTTCTCCTGATGTTTTGATTGTCGATTTTTATGTGTTGATTTTTATAATTATTGAGTAATTTTCTGGTTTGATTTTATTAGCGTAATAGTTCAAGAGTTGGATTGTATTTACTGTTTGTGTTTTGGAGATGAACTAAGAGAAAAGGTGTCATTTCTAATAAAATCAATACTTGATGTAGACTTTGAAAGTTACCAATATTTAATGTTTGAAAGTAACCAAAGGATTAGGAACAGACTGGATTTTGAGTTTGCGAGATAGAACCCTAATTCAAAGAGAGCAACACAAAGCATTCTTTCCAGCTGTTGATTGATTTTGCTTCTTTTGTATTAGGGCCCAATTTAGCCGTGATGTTATTGAAATATTCTACTACGAACTTTTAGCTACACCTATTTTTGAAGAAGCTTGAATTGATTTTTTTATTAGAAATTTTTGTTAATGAATAAAGAGTAAAGGAAAAGAAAAAAGAATAAAAATATAAAATTGAAATAGATTAAGAATATGTTGGTTAGGTGGAATCCACATGGCTTCCAACTCATCTAAATGTTAAATCACGTGGGCTCTCACCTTGTTATGGTGAAAAAGTGTTAAAAAGAGCGATCAGGTATATTTGATCCTATAGTAGCTAATAGATGAAAATAGAAGGGTATTTTGACTCAGAGCCGACTGGCAGTTAAAAGAATTTTGGCAGTTGCCTAAGGCCTCCACTTATGGAGGGCTCCATTTTCCATCATTTATTATATTCGTAGTGTAAAAAAATCTATAAAAGCTTCTTTTTAAGTAGGTGGATCGCTAAAAAATTAGGATTAGATAAAAAAAATAAAAAAAAACATAAAAATAAGAGATTTTGTTACAGTCAACGGATAAGTAGTTTATTATTCAATTGACATCTCTTTTTACTTTTCCCATAAAAAATGTTTCCTTTCTTTTTGATCTTTTAATTACCTTTTTTTTATCCACTTTTCTCACATTTTTCTCTCTTACTCAGGTTCATTCCTCTCTCTTTCTTCTATTCTTCTTTATTTTCTTTTTTCAAATTCAAAGACTCAAAAAGTTAACATTAAAATCTATATATTGTTGATAATATTCTTACTTTATTAATAATTTCACTTCGAGGAGAACATAGTTCATGTTTTAAATTTAAAAAACACATTTTGAAGTGGCTAAAAGATATTTGGGATCATCGATCAAGACTTTGTATTTCTTAAATCGGATAATATCATTCTAATTTTTATATTTTATATTTGATAATTTTTTGTTTGATAGTGCACATTGTGGTTAAACTATTTAATTTGTTAAAATTTAATATGTCAAAAGGCTACAAAAATAGATTTTAGATAAAAGCGTATATAACTTTTGTTGTTATTGAGTTTAAGGCCTCCCATTCAACTTTATCCTTAGGCCATCAATGTACTTGAGCCGCTCCTGTTTTGACCCTTTTCCTTTCTTTAATATTTACCTAGATTGTTGGAGTATTTTGCTTATCTAGAAGCTCCAGTAAGTTGGTAGTGAGCTATCTAATTTTCGACTGTTGAGAAATGATTGTTTGTTCATTATTTCTTGAAATTAATTTCATTTCATAATATCCTCCTCAAACCCCCACTTTGCGGGAATACACTGGGTATGTTGTTGTTGTTGTAGTGCCATTTCCTTAAGAATCTCTTCTGCCTTTTATTTTTTCAGTATGGGATAAGGTTCTTCTGACCTCCGTGCCATAATGTAATCATAATTTCCTTGTGAACAAACTCAACCACCGTGTCACAGAACAAGGAAGAAAGGTTTGATAACTTTGATAAATCTCGAAAAAAGGTATTCATTGGTAGGTCAGATACTACTACCAATTCAAGTTCAATTTAAGTGCAGAAAACATATGATTTTGAAAAAATGGAAAATTTTAACAAATATTCAAAAATAGTAATGATTTTATGCTTGGTGATGATACTAATGAAGAATGGACTGAAATAAGTTAGCAAAATAGAAAAAATCTAGAAGAGATAGATTCCTTCTACTACAGAAAGGTAAAGAGAGTAGAGAAAAAGTCGGAACATAGGAAATCTCGTTTCATCTTAAAGAAGAAAATTGACAAGTTGTAAGGATATGATGAGATGTTCTTTTGCTCTATATTGCTCAAATTCTCCAAAAGTATTGTTGACTCCAAGCTCTATATTGTTAACTTTTGCTTAGTGATTGTCCTCTGTTTTGAGTTTATTTTATGGCTTTTTATTTTCTTCATTTTTTGTCCATTTGATATTTTACTTTAATGAGGTTGTAATTTGCCACACAGGTCCAAGGTCTGTGGAAGGTTAAAAATCAAAATATTGCTATAGTGTTTGAGTAGGCAAAACAACTGAAGGAACATTTCCTTTCTTTCCACATCATTCATGTCCTTTGAGTAATTCTTTGACATCTTTTCTCTTTTTTTATTTGCACAACTTATCTTATCAAGTCGTGGTCTCACTTTATATCACAAACATGTTCAGTAATCATTGCATAAAAACTACATATGTGACGATTTGTAGTTTTTCTATAAACGAAAATGGAATTATTACCTATTATTTTCTCCTTGATTGGACATTATTCTTTAGTCGAGATTCTAGCGGAAACAACCTGTCTATCTTTGAGCTAGGAATAAGCTTTACGTACACTATCCTACCCAAATCTCATTTTGTAGGACTACGTTGGGTACATAGTTATCACTGTTATATCTTCTACTTGATGACTTTGCAGAAATTTGACATGTCTCTTGCTCTTCTTTTAAAGTCAAACTCTAATGTAGATCAACAAGCAAACTTAGATGTGGAACTTTCTGGTAAGAGTCACTTTCTTGCACATATTTTGAGAGGACATGGAAGTTATCTGTGTCTGTTAATGCTAGGAACTGCCAATATGGCTTGTGCTTTGGTTCAATGACATTTCTTCAATAAATCAACTAAAGGTGACAATTATAGCATATTGCAAGCATTGTTAAGTATCGATTGATTTTTGCCCTATGTTATAGTTTTTTCTTGAACATTTGTGTATTTCATTTGAAAAGAAAATTATCATTTTTTATCTCTTTGTGTATCATATGATAGTCAATTGTTTTCAAATTATTTCAGGTTGTGCTGGCGAAACCTCTAACAATCCCGTATGACTTGACATGACCAATGGTGACACAACAACATATGCTCTTCAGTTAGAATTTATTAAGTTTAAACTGTGGCAATGACACTCTCAACTTTTCTGTCAAAATTAGGTTTAAACAAAAAAAACTCCGATGTAGTTTTGATTGTGACATAAAAAGTGACGCTTAGGAGCCATAGCTAGGTCACTATTATTGGGCCCGCTCTAGCGCGGACTTTCTCATCTAGTATGCAAATATTTGTCATTGTACAACCATGCAAATTTCATACAGTGACTTGGTTATTATGAAATTAATTTTCCACACTTTTAATAGGTGTTTGGTCATGAAAATTAAAAAAAAAAATTGAAGTTGAAGTTGAAATTGAAGTTGAAGTTGAAGTTGAAGTTGGAGTTGGAGTTGTGTTTGGACATGACTTTTTGAAAAAAAAATCTTAGACTTT
Organism: Capsicum baccatum var. pendulum; assembly: GCA_030864225.1. Lineage (NCBI taxonomy): Eukaryota > Viridiplantae > Streptophyta > Magnoliopsida > Solanales > Solanaceae > Capsicum > Capsicum baccatum. Next base: position 82,182,627 of record CM061550.1, read on the forward strand.
TGAAAAAACTTTTTAAAATATAATTTTATACCCACAACTTTTAAAAACTATCAAAATCTTCCAACTTAATTAATTTACCTATAAGATGCAATCAGGGCTGGGCATAAAATATCGTAAATCGAATCGAAAAATTTGATAATTGATATTCGGTAATTTGGTATTTAATATGAAATTTGGGAGTAAAATTTTAATATTTCAGTATTCGGAATTGAGTTTGGTACAAGATATTAATACTGTTATCAAATTATTTAATATATATATATATATACACACACACACAATATATATATATATATATACATATATATATATATATATATATATATATATATGTATGTATGTGTATATATATGTATATAGTACGATATGTCTAACTAATCCAATAGACAATAATATTAGTCATTCCAAGGAATTTCTTGAACCTTGGTAATATATATATATATATATATATATATATATATATATATATATATATATATATATATATATATTAAATATACTTTTTGAAGTTTAAACGTAATTTGCAAACCTCCAACTTTAACATGGTATTATCAAATACCATACCGAACCGAATCTTAATTTACCGATTACTGAACCGATATTTTAACATATGGTATGTGGTATCTACTCTCAAATACCGATTACCAAATTGCCTAATTCGAACTTCAAAAATACCAAATCGAATATCGAATGCCCACCCCTAGATACAATCAAATGAAAGAGGAGACAATAATATTGTCTTTGTTGTTGGTGTTGCATAAAGAGTCGCAAGAATGGATGGATTATAGTGTCGTTGTATCATGAGGGGACTTGAGGAAGAAGAAAAAAATTGAAGTTGTCTTCAATTTGGAGGTCTTTTACAGGAAAAAATGAGCAATGTGATAATTAGGCATTTAACTTTGGTTGTTAATTGAAATTAATAAGGTACTTTTGTAAAAATAAAAAAAATGAGTTTATTTATAATAATAAATAAAGTTGAAATTGAAGTTGGAAAAAAGTAAAAATAAGTAAAGTGAAATAATTTAAAATTTAGAATTGAATTTGAAATTCTCATGACTGAACACCCCAATTTTCACTAAAGTGAATAATTTTTCAAAGAAAAGAAAAAATTTCTTATATTATTTAGCATATTATTGTTTTAGTGGTTGGCGTGGTAAGTCATGTAAAGGAACGTGGCCAGTCCTCTGTATATGGTTTGCAGAGGCGGAGCTACCTTAGGTTAAGAAGTTCATTCGAACCTTACTAGATAAAAGAAATTATATTATTTATATATAATTAAAATTATTGTTTTACTTATATATTGTAGATGTTAAATTTCCTTTGATTGATTTATATATTTACTTTTAAAACCACTTAATTAAAATCCTGGCACCGATATTGATTGTTTGCATTATATTAAAGCTTGTTATTATTTTATATTACGAATTAATTTATACTATCTTAAAAGTGTGAAGGGTCTTATAAATATTGTTGAACTTGTTGTCCTTCATTAAAAGTTTCTGCTTTAGACAAAATCGTTTTTTTACTAGTTTCTTAATATCTAAGAGTTGAAAATTAATTAAATATTTATAATAAAATCTTTTCTTATTAGAAGTCATCAAAATTAATGACAACTAATATTTTTTTCATTAGTTTAAGAATACTAAATCAAGTTGATTTTAAGAAGATTTGAAAAATAGAGAAATAAATGAAAGCATTAGAATACGAAAAATATAAGAAGTACCAAATTTTGAAAAGTTTTAAGTAAGTAATCAAATATTTTCTGAAGATTTAACTTTAAGAAAAGATTTTAAATATAGAAAAATAAATAAAAACAATCATACTACAAATATGGTTCAAATTGATGCATCTTTGTTAGTCTCTAGCAACAAGAAAAAGAGATACTGCATGACAAATGCAAAAATGACGGTCCATTAACCAGTTGAAACTTTTAATGGTAAAATATATATGTGTTTACAATAAAATATATGTTATGTTTATATTATTATGTTAGTGTGAAGGATTTTTGAGAAGTGATTTGAATTTTTTGCACTTTATAAAAAAAAAATTCAATACATACAATCGTTTAATTTTAAATAATTAAAAATTACACATGCGAGACACATGTTGTTAAACTAGTTTTTCTAATAACAGTGTGACAACTCATAAATGATGTTTAGAAAGAAAAATTCAAATATTTATTAACATTACCGATAACAAAGAGTAGCCGAGACGATTGGACAGTTTTGAAAAGTCTTATATTTATTTACCCGGTAAAGTTACCAAAAAATTGGTATGGTATAAATTTTTAAAATGATAAATTGTTGGAATCGTATCATTTACATCCCTAATTGTGTGTATAGGGCAGAGCTTGTATTTCGATTGCGAATTGAGGGATTCCGGAGCTTTGACGTAGACTTTGTAGTTATATTTTCTTTTTAAAAAAGTCAATTAATATGTACAATTCAAAATAATTACTCAATAACTTTCTTTTTTAAATATAAAATTCAAAATAATTGCCCCGCTGCCTCTAATAGTTTAGACCTGGGCAAAAAATATCAAATATCAAATATCAAAAATCAAATTATCGAATCGAACCCAAAGCTTTGAGATATCGAAATTTAAGGAACATGATGGACATGAGGATTCTGTGAAGCATTTGGGACGATACTGCAATCGATCAAGGGAAATTGAAAAAGGAAAGAAGAAGGAAAACACATGTATTGTCATACCAGGGCCAAAACAGAGTTTGAGAGGTTCAACCCACCAATATTGTCAGCCTCATTCCCGAGCTTACATATTAGATCCATACAACCACATGCAACAAGGTTCCTTTCTCCAAAATCCAAGAAATTCCATTCCACTTCCTCAATATCCTTTGAACAATGCACAATCGTATGCTCATTCATTTTTCTATCCACAATGGCGTGCCCCGGACCCTCGGCATCGTCCTCGACACTCACAAATTTACCAAGGATCCTCTGAATTCAAGTTTAATCCAAGGTCAGAGTTTGCAATGAGGAGGAAGGCAAAGGATAATTTCACGCCAATTGGGGAGTCCTATACCAGTTTGTTCCAGACATTGAAGCAATGGGGCATGATTACTCTCATCCCTGGGTATATTCCCGATCCACATTCAAAACATTTTGATCCTATTGTACGATGTGCTTATCATTCTAATATGCAAGGTCACAGTGCTAAAGATTGTCGTATTTTAAAAAGAGAAATAGAGAAAATGATTCAAGAAAAAATGATTGTGGTGCAAAACGTTGGCCCTTCAACCGCCCCACAGAATTCTTGGCCAGCACGTGGTACTGCACGATATATGAGAAACAATGAGTCAAGTATGGGGACCCAGAACTTATTTGTTGAAGGAAATGTGTCTGATCGTGGTGGAAGCTCTAGTCATGTTGATATGAAAATCAGTGGCTAAGTTGCCAGGTTGAGCAATTGAGAAGTCACCCATCTCCCTACTAGGAAGAGGTCTAGTAATTTATTTTGTTTTCTTTTCTGTTACTCGAATTATTTTAGGGTTGTAGTTTAGGACCTATCATGTCTGATTTTCTTATCATTTTTGTTCAAACTCTTCTATCTTTCTGTCAACAAAATGTGTGTCCCTTTTATTTTTATTTCTCAATATATATTATTTTTTTCTTTAAATATCTCTTTCTATGGTGATTCTGGTAATATGATAAGTATGTTGAATTTTCAGCCAGATCTTAAAACCCAATCTAATGCTGAAACATTCGATCAAGAACCTAGAGTTGAAAAACAAATGTAAGAAAAATAAGTAAAGTGTTGAGATGTTTTGGGGACCTAGTTACATCCTCACTTGAATGTTTTGAGGCAATCACTTTGTGAATAAAAAATGATTTGGTCTTCAATGAGAAGGTTCAAATCAAGCATTTTTGAAGGAGATCAACCAGCAGATATATAGTTTCTATTGTCAGAAGAAGCAAAAGGAAGTTAGCTCAAAAAAAAAAGAGGATTCATCTTTTGTGAGGAAAGTACAATACAAGTAAACCTGTATGGTTTACAAGTTTAAAAGAAGTGACGCACGTGCATGTACTTAGTCACGGTCAATATTGAAAAGATGCGTATGATCTTCATGTTCCATTCCTAGATTGCATGTTATGTACTTGCGTTGTTAAGGATTGATATGACGAAGACATTTCATTCTACTATCCAAATGTTGCATCCTTTGTTATCCCTTTTGAGCTTTTGTTTTATTTCTTTTATAATAGAGTCTAAAAAAAAATTCAAAAAAGAGTGTCAAGAAGAAGTCGGAAAAAATCTCCCTCTCAAAAAAAAAGAAGAAGAGAAAAGTCAAAAAAAATCAAGCAAAAAAAAAAGATTTCTGAACTACGTTTGACCTGATTCTTGCTATGACAAGATACGTAGGCAGTCCTACTCTGGGGTTCGGTCCTATAAAAATAAAATTTAAATTATCCAGAATGAAATGAAACTGGGGCAAAGTTTATTTCTTTAAAAGAGTCGATTCCAAAAGTTGTTTCACCCAATATTATGTAAATTTTGAGCCTCATGTCTCCCTTTCTTTCTAACCTTTTTCAAAAAACAAGTTACAACCAAAGAAAGACCTCCAGATCGATCTTTGAGAATGTCAAGGCTAAACATGTTATGGGTGCATGGTGTTTCGTATGTTGGGCATTATTTTTCAAAATAAAATAAATGATGAAAAAAATGAATAAGTAAAAATGAGAGAGTCTTATAGGTGAAAACCCGTTTGGGCACCATAAGTGAGCTGAAAAAGAAATAAAATGAGATAGGCATTGGTAAAAACCCATTGAGGTGACACTAGCCGAAGAAGGATTGTGATCTAGAGGGAGCATATTCAAGATTGATTCCATTTCAAACTCAATAAGTGGACAAGAGTTGTAATGATTAGTGTGGGTAGATCAAGTTGTTTAATTCAAAATGCATGTCATGATTGCTGGAATCGGCTACCACACGCAAATAAGTTTTCTTCTGTCGTTTCAAAAAAAAATCCCTATTGTTTTTTTCTTTTCTTTTTATTTTTCTATTTTTTATTTTTTGGTATCTTTATCATCAAATAAAAATTATTGTCATTTTTCTTGTGTCTCTGAGTCGAGTCCGTGTCATAACAACTGAGAAAAGATATCAAAACTAGCTATCGGCTTCTTCAATTGCACAAAGCAAGACAAAAAGTCAACACATGAAAGAGACATGATTGTGAGTCGAAATAAGGCATGCAGAAAAATTTTGTCAACAGTCGAGTCTGGGAACTCATGAAAATACCAAGGTTTTAAGGGTTTATTTGAGAAGCATGGTAAAACAAAGATACTGTATTTGTTTTAGAGTCATTTCTAATAATCTGAGTTTGGGTCAAGAATGCAGCAAGTCGGTGACAAATGCTAATGATTGAAAGCAAGATTAAATGTGACGAGGGCAAGAGTGATAGCCACGGAAGCTAAAGCCACAAACCTACCACCATGTTTTTGAATTCACAAGTTTCCTTTGATGAAACAGAAAACAGAGCATAAATATCAAGGGTTGCAATGCATCATTTCCACAAATGCAACAAGCAATATTGCTGCACAAGTTTGATAATCAAATTATGATAAAAAATAATCTTTCAACCCCTAGGAGACGCACTTCCTTGTCTGAATAATTCAAGTTTCGTTTGTTAGGTGAAGCACTTCCTAACTTGAACTATCACTCCTAGAAGACGTACTTTCTAGTCGAGTAATTTTATTCAACCCCTAGGAGACGCACTTCCTAGTCGGGGTATGTCAGTTTTCATGTGTTAGGAGACGCACTTCCTAGTCTGAATAAGTCAGTTTTTATTTGTTAGGTGAAGCACTTCTTAACTTGAACTATCACTTCTAGAAGACGCACTTTCTAGTAGAGTCATTCCATTCAACCCCTAGGAGACGTACTTCCTAGTCTGGACAATTCAAGTTTCATTTGTTAGGTGTTGTACTTCCTAACTTGACCTATCACTCCTAGAAGACGCACTTTTTAATCGAGTTATTTCATTCAACCCCTAGGAGACGCACTTCCTAGTCTGGATAATTCAAGTTTTATTTGTTAGGTGATGCACTGTCTAACTTGAACCATCACTCCTAAAAGACATACTTTTTAGTTGAATTATTTCATTTAATCCCTAGGAGATGCACTTTCTAGTCTGAATAAGTCAGTTTTTATTTGTTAGGTGAAGCACTTTCTAACTTGAACAATCACTCCTAGAAGACGCACTTCCTAGTCTGAATAAGTCAGTTTTCATTTGTTAGGTGAAGCACTTCCTAACTTGAACATTCACTCCTAGAAGACGGACTTTCTAGTCGAGTATTTCAATTTAACTCTTAGGAGACACACTTCCTAATTTTGGTCATCAGTTTTACTCCGACGAGACGCACTTCTTTAGCAGAGCTTTGATTCATACTCTTTCAGTACTTTTCAAAAATTGTAATCTAATGATGTTCACAAAATTTTCTAGTACAAATTGGGGCAAAAAAAATATTTTGTTCGTGTTTATTGAATTTTATTTTCTGCTCAGGACCATTCTGAAGAATGAGAATTTATTTTATGTGCAGGACCCTCCTGAAGAATGAGATGTTATTTTTCTGTTTGACCTTTTATTTTGAGTTTAGGAACATATTTTGAAAAATAAGAAGTTATAAGTTCAGGAACCCACCTGAAGAACAGGGTGAAGAAAAAAGGAAGTCCAGGAACCCTCCAGAAGAATAGGGTGAAGAAAAAAGAAAGTCCAGGAACCCGCCTAAAGAATAGGGTGAAGAAAAAAAGAAGTCCAGGAGCCCGCCTAAAGAACAGGGTGAAGAAAAAAGAAAGTCCAGGAGCCCGTCTAGAGAACAGGGTGAAGAAATTGTAAGTCCAAGAGCTCGCCTGAAGAACAGGGTGAAGAAATTGTAAGTCCAGGAGACCGCTTGAAGAACAGGATAAAGAAAAAAGAAGTCCAGGAGCCCGCCTAAAGAATAGGGTGAAGAAAATCAAGTTCAGGAGTCCGCCTGAAGAACAGGACGAAGAAAAAGCAAGCCAGGATCCAGCCGGAAGAATTGAGTAAATTTTCAAGTTCAAGTCACGAAGATTAGAATCAAGATTCTAGAGATTGTAATTTTCACTTGTATTTTTCATTTACATTTTCATTTTCATTTTTTGTTAGTCATTTGATGTAAAAGACAGAAGTTGTTAACCGGAAACTCAAAAGGAATCTCACTCGATATCTAATTCATTCTCTCACCATGTTACTTTTGAATTACTCGAGACCTGATTTCCTTATAGCCCGGGATAGGTAGGAGGTCCAAAACCAGGACTCGATCACATTTTTTATTTATTTTTAGTTTTGATCCTTAACTTTCAAATAATTAGAGGGTCAAAAATTATATCTTGTCTACTTCTCTGTATGAAAACTCTTTGAGATTTCAAATAAAGAGGGGTAAAATATAGACACGTGAATTTTGACCCTCCCCAAGTTTAATATATATTTTTTTCGATATTAAATATTTATATTTGGTCTAATATTATTTAAATTCTTATTTTATTTTAATAAATTTTTAGTTAAAAAATAAAGTTGATTTTGAGATGTTTTGTTTTATTTTATTCTAACTTTTTAAAAAAAAAATAATACAAAAATTAAAAATAAATTTCTTTTTAAATTTTAAACAAATAAGTTAGTAGTTTTAGTACTATCTTAATTATATTTATTTTAACTATGTTTAAACTTCTATTGTATTTTTTTAAATATTAAAATTAATTTTATTATTATATTATTTTTATTATTATTGTTATTTTATTTATTTATTTATTTATTATTTTATTTGTTATTATCATTGTTTTCTTTTAAAAAAAAAATTAAAATTTGAAAATTTTATCTTATCCTAAACTACCCCAACCATCCCCACTTTTCCCTCCAACTCTCTCAACTTTCCCCCTCCTACACCTCTATATAACAATACACACAACAAAGACACAAAAGAGAAAAAAAAAAAGGGAGAAACACAGACATAAACGAAAAAGAAAAAGGAAACAGAAACAACAAAAATGAAAACAAAAGGAGGAGAAGAGAAAAAGTGAGAAAATTGAGAGAAAAAGGCAAAAGAGAAAAAACGGAAAGGAGTTTATATATTCTTGGGTTGAAAGATTGAGTTTAGATTTTCGTTCGATTTTTTGGTTCAACGTAAAAGCTTTCTCGTTTGGTTTAATTCGTCATACAGATTCTTATTCAATCGTTGTATCATTTTTTTTGAATTAAAGCATGAATGAAGTTGTTCCAATGACTTGTCATATTATTTAGTGTGTGTAGTTTGTTATTTTTAAATAGTTAGAACTTTACGTCTTTATTTATGATTCATTTATTGACTTGAAATTATGTTGGTTAGTTTTTTTTTTTTGGAATTTTCAATTTTCAATTTTGAATTTTGAATTTTGAATGACATATTTTTTTTTAAAATTTAATAATGTTGAGAAATTGTAAAGTCACATTTAGTTTATGTATAATTAAAAAGTATTTATGATAAATCTTATTATGTGACATGCATGCATACAAAACATAAAAAAAATGCACACACCTGCACACATTTTTATTACACACTAAATATTCCTACAAAAAATATTATTTTGACTTCAAGAATGGCTATTTTTAAGACATTATTCATATAACAACGTGAATATAAATAAGCCACTTTGTTAATAGAAGAGTAATTATATATAGTCCGATAGTTTATTTGAACCTTTCATTGTACATTAAACATAGATTGCTTAAATTGTCCATTTACATATAGAAAAAATATATATACAGAAAATCATCTACCACTCATGTGATTTTTGTAGTAAACATTTAAAATTTTTTGTTAGTTGTATATATGTAACCTATATGTATGCAAACAGATGAAAATATTTAAAAAAAAAAAAAAACAGTAGAGAAAATGACGAAAGAAAAATGGTTTATTCATTCTCTTGTTTTTTTTTTTGTAGTGTTTTAAGTTGTCAGGATTTTTTTTATTTTCTTAAAAAAAAAATAAGTTTCTGTAGTTGGCTTAAAAATTGAATCTTGAGGTTTAATTTATTAATTTAAATAACCATTATTGTTTCAAATAAGTTAGGTCAAGTATAGTAATTTAATTTTGTTGTTTCGTCTATGTTTGGTTTGTTGTTCTAATTGTAGTATTTGAACGTTTGGTTTCAATTGATTGGATGTATTTACATTTATCATTTGCTAAGATTTTAGTTGTGATCGCAAATGAGTTGCCTCTCGGTTTGGTCAGTAGTTGGCCATAGCAAATCGAATGAATCAGGATTTTAAATTTTAATTCAAGGCCCATAATATTTGACAATAGATCCATTTTCGTAAGGAAGAGAGACGAATTGCAGATTAATTTCAAAACTCGTTGTAAAATAAAGAGTGAAAAAGAATAAAATGAATAAGATAAAATGATCTCAAATTTTCAAGAAATGAAGCAACTGCCTTTTTTAATGCTAGATAAGCTTTCACATTTAATAAATTTTGTCTCGATTAAGAATGAGGCGTACACATCTTTTTGAGATGTTTAAAAATAATTCGAGAATGCAATATTGCACCTCGGCAAAGATAGTCTTAAAATTAATTTTCACTAGTTTAATACAAGAGTTATAGACGAATTTTACATATTAAAAATGAGCGAACCTAGGCCCCAACATAATTATCAAAATATTTTAAGTCAAGATAAGTTAATAAAAGCGACCGTACTAGAACCACGAGACTCGAAGGGTGCCTCACACCTTCTCCTCGGTCAACAGAATTCCTTACCTAGTCTTTTGTTTTTGCAGACCATAACAAAGAGTCATTTCCTTTTGATTAGGGATTAAAAAAGGTGACTTGGAACACCATAACTCAATTTCAAGTGGCGACTCTGTAAATAAAATAATATCTATTCAATATCGTCACTTTAATTGGAAAAATCCTTTGACTCAATCCCTCGGGAGAAAAGGGGTGTGACAATTCTCATGAAATACGAGAGTAGAATCTTTATATTGCCTTACATATCATTCCTTCATTCTACCGTCAAGCTTATAAGTGTCTATCTTTTTCTCTTTGTGTTAAGTTTCTTCCATTTTATCATAAGTTTCTCTACTTGAAGCCCTTAGGCCACAATTTAGATATATCACACATTAGGAGTAAGAGTAAATGGTAATAGCATAGTTGCACTTGTATATATTAGCTAAGTGATCATTTTAGCAATTCATATGTTATAGGACTTCAAGGAACTATTTGATAAACATTTAATGATGGGAGGTTACATAGGTTTGGCTGGACATATCGCGCGACATGATCCTGTGCACAGGGTCGAGATCAAACTACTATAGTGAGCCCAATCATTGGACGTACCTGCCCTTCTGACATCATTTGTATTTGGAGTCAGCTAGAACGTTATGTATTGATTTCCCCTGACTCGAGCCAATATATAGCATATATGACCTGCGGGCAGACCCTTATAGTGAGTCCCTAGCCAGGGCGTACCTGGATACAGTCTGTAATTATACTTATGCATATGGGACCATAACAATGAATAAGTGAGCAACATATGCTTGATACTTGCCTTAAATTGCCTTCGGTAGGTCATCTTGTGGTCATTTGTACGACTTACAGGATAAATACATTACCTAAGCAAAGTATAGGCCCTATATCATAATGAACGCTTTTCCAAATATTAGATAAGATGCTAATAAGATTGGTACATAGGTTACAATTTCATATCGTATATGTGTTCCTTTTTTCTTATATGTTTTTCACTTTGATATTTGACTCATATGAGTTTCCGCACTTGTCCAGCTATTATTCTGTCTGCTTTCATATCAGTACATGTTTATGTACTGACGTTCTTGGGGTACTTTGTTTATCGATACAGGCTCAGATCCTCAGGATAGCAGACGTCCACGTCAGGCCCTATTGCCATTTTCAGCTGATAGTTTGGTGAGCTCCATCTCTCCCTAGAGCTGGTGTATGCATAGTATTTTGATTACATGTACAATTCCCTAGTTGGGCATGACGAGCCCTATGCCAACTAGTCACTTGTAGTATAGCGTGTTAAATTGCCTAGAGGCTTCATGGACATTATGTAGCATTGTATTGTACAGTCTTGTTAATACAACCCCCTCGTGTATGTATATATCTTATGTTGGGTATCGTGCTCATTATTGTCTCATAATCTTGGGTATGTCACTTAGTGCTGGTAAAGTAAGTGTATACGGTTCTTGTTCGTCGTCATTATTTTGGGACATGACACAAACCCAAACTACCGAATCAAATACCAAACGTCTACCCCTACATGCAACCAAAACTCTTAACATAAATAAAGTATTGTAATTAAATAATTTAATTAAAAAATATTTTTAAAGTAATGTTGGCACTAATTATTGGACCCTTCACTTTTATGATGTAAAACATTTGTGATCAAACGTTTAATTTGCTTTTTACGATCATATAATGGAATAAATTTGTTAGGATTTAAAGTTAATATATTTGTTAAATTGAATTGAATTATGTAATAATTCGTAAGCCATTATACGTTACTATCTGAAAAGTTAATATTTTATGTTCACAAGTAGAAATTGGAACTACGATATTCAAAAATAAAGCTCAGTATTCTCTAATTTATAAGAGGGAGTTAAGCAGCTTAAGCAGGCACGAGGTCGACATGCCTGCTTGTGTTGCATGCTTCAACTGCTTCAGTCGTAATTTTATTGTATCATCCATAATTAATTATTATGATTCATTTACGTATTAAAAAATTAATAATATTTAATAAGAAATAAAATAGACATTTATGACATGTCTATTTCAGCTACTTCAATCGTAATTTTACTATATCACTCCTAATTAATTATTTTGGTCATCTATGTGTTAAAATATTAATAACATTTCATAAAAATATAATAAGAGGGAGTTAAGCAGCTCAAGCAGGCATGAGGTCGACATGGCTGCTTCAGCCATAATTTTACTGTATCACCCCTAATTAATTATTATAGATTATTTATGTATTAAAAAATTAATAATATTTAATAAAAAAGGTAAAATAGACATTTATGACATGTCTGTTTCAGCTATTCCAATCGTTATTTCACAATATCACTTCTAATTAATTATTATGGTCATCTAAGTATTAAAAAATTAATAATATTTCACAAAAAAATAAAATAGATACAAAATGATATGTCAACATAAAAAATTTGATTGACTATTGAAATCATATTAATGCACATAAATTTGGAGGGCACAACTGAAAAGTAACATATATTATTTAAAAATAAGATAAAAAATATTGCAAATCACAATAAATAAGAACTTAATAAAAAATATAAAAAAGGTTAATTGATTGTCGAAATTTTATATGTGCCACATAAATTGAGACGGAGAGAGTATTAATATCTTATTGAAAAATTATGTAAAAATTTACAAATCGCATAATTAACAACTTAAAAAAATTTAAAAGATATAAAATATTTGGTTGACTCTCAAAATTACATTAGTGCCACTTAAATTTGAATAGAAGAAAAATTATTATAAATCACAATAATTAAAAACTTAAATTATTTTAAGGATTGATTACTTAAATTCTATTTGTGTCACATAAATTGAAATTAAAAAATAACATATATTGGGCCCGTGCTAGCACGGGCTTTCAATATCTAGTTTCTGTTATATAGAAAGGTCACTAGAAGGACGACCAAGGGCATGTCAGTCATTTCATGCTAACATTTCTAGAAGCACTTATTTATAATCCTTTGGTTCTCTTCCTCTTCTCTTACAAACACCGACTTATTTTCTTGCTACTTTTCATTACAATCTTTTGATTCTCTTCGTCTTCTCTTCCAATTGCAGGTAACCTTTCTCTATAATCTTTTTTTAATTTTCTTTAAGTTCTTTTCAAATTTCTCAACATATATAAAAGGATAGAGTTTCAAGAAGTTTGTTATGTCTGAATTTAGTTGTGATAATGTGGTTGATGTCATACCCCTATTTTTTACAGTCCCAACCCCGCTAGGGAGTTGGTTTTAGAGAAAAATATTTTTTTTCAAATAAAGTGACATTTTGAATAGAGATTATTTTATTTACAGAGTCGCCACTTGGAATTGAGTTTGAGTGTTCCAAGTCACCTTATTGAATCCCTATTCAAAAGGAAATGACTCTTTATTTTTGGTCTGCAAACTAGAAATCCGGAAAAGGAATTCTATTGACCGAGGGAAAAATGTGAGGCACCCCTCGAGTCCTGTGGTTCTAGCACTGTCGCTTTAATGAATTACGTCTGGCTTAAATTAATCTTTTAGATATATAAAACATTTGTTAGCCTAAAAGTTACTTGCATCCTACTTTGAATTTATTTTAAATTATTTAATTATATTAATGTGTGGCTTGCCAGTAGCAGAACTTTTCGGTCATACCACAAGTTTTGATACATTTCTCGTGCCTTTGAGACATTTATGAGTCGTCCCCATTTTTCTAGTCTAAAGAAACACCTAATAGGTTTAAAATCTACCCAACTAGGGGATGACGCCCTATGAAGACGAATAAGATGTCAACTTGGGAATGGCGTCCTATGGAGATGAAATAAGATGTTAACTAGGGAATGGCGCCCTATGAAGAGGAATAAGATGTCAACTTGGAGATGGCGCCCTATGAAGACGAGATAAGATGTCAACTAGGGGATGGCGCCCTATGAAGACGAATAAGATGTCAACTAGGGGATGATGCTCTATGAAGACGAGTTAAGATGTCAACTAGGGGATGGTGCCCTATGAAGATGAGATAAGATATCAAATAGGGGATGACGCCCTATGAAGAAGAATAAGATGTAAACTAGGGGATGTCGCCCTATGAAGACGAAATAAGATGTCAACTAGGGGAAGACACCCTATGAAGATGAATAAGATGAAAACTAGGGGATGACGTCCTATGAAGATGAGATAAGATGTGAACTAGGGGAGGGCACCCTATGAAGAAAAGATAAGATGTCAACTAGGGGATGGCGCCCTATGAAGACGAATAAGATGTCAACTAGGGGATGGCGTCCTATAAAGACAAAATAAGATATCAACTAGGTGATGGCACCCTATAAAGACGAATAAGATATCAACTAGGGGATGGCGCCCTATGAAGATGAGATAAGATGTCAACTAGGGGATGGCGCCCTACGAAGACGAATAAGATATCAACTAGGAGATGGCGCCCTATGAAGACGAGATAAGATGTCAAATAGGGGATGACGCCCTATGAAGACGAGATAAGATGTCAATTAGGGGATGGCGCCCTATGAAGACGAATAAGATGTCAACTAAGGAATGACTCCCTATGAAGATGAATAAGATGTCAACTAGGGGATGACGCCCTATGAAGATGAGATAAGATGTGAGCTAGGGGATAGCATCCTATGAAGACGAGATAAAATATCAACTAGGGGATGGAGCCCTATGAAGATTAATAAGATGTTAACTAGGGGATGACGCCCTATAAAGACAAGATAAGATGTGAACTAGGGGATGACGTCCTATGAAGACGAGATAAAATGTCAACTAGGGGATGACGCCCTATGAAGACGAATAAGATGTCAACTAGGGAATGGCGCCCTATGAAGACGAATAAGATATCAACTAGGGGATGGCGCCCTATAAAGACGAGATAAGATGTCAACTAGGGGATGACGCCTTATGAAGACGAGATAAGATGTCAACTAGGGGATGGCGCCTTATGAAGATGAATAAGATGTCAACTAGGGGATGACGTCCTATGAAGACGAGATAAGATGTCAACTAGGGGATGGTGCCCTATGAAGACGAGATAAGATGTCAACTAGGGGATGGCGCCCTATGAAGACGAGATAAGATTTCAACTAGGGGATGGCGCCCTATGAAGACGAATAAGATATCAAGTAGGGGATGGCGCCATATGAAGATGAGATAAGATGTGAAATAGGGGATGGCTCCCTATAAAGATAATATAAGATGTCAACTAGGGGATGGCACACTATGAAGACGAATAAGATGTTAACTAGGGGATGACACCCTATGGAGACAAATAAGATGTAAACTAGGGGATTGTGCCATATAAAGACGAGATAAGATGTCAACTAGGGGATGACGCCCTATGAATATGAGATAAGATGTCAATTAGGGGATGACGTCCTATGAAGACGAGATAAGATGTCAACTAGAGAATGTCGCCCTATGAAGATGCATCAGATGTCAACTAGGGGATGGCGCCCTATGAAGACGAATAAGATGTCAACTAGGGGATGGCACCCTATAAAGACTAGATAAGATGTCTACTAGGGTATGTCGCACTATGAAGACGAATAAGATGTCAACTAGGGGATGACGCCCTATGAAGACGAATAAGAAAAATTAGGAAATGGTATTTCCTAAGATGTCAACTAGGGGATGTCGTCCTATAAAGACGAATAAAATGTCAACTAGGGAATGGCACCCTATGAAGACGAAATAAGATGTCAACTAGGGGATGACACCCTATGAAGATGAAATAAGATGTCAATTAGGGGATAGCGCCCTATGAAGACGAAATGAGATGTCCACTAGGGGATAGCGCCCTATTAAGACAAATAAGATGTCAACTAGGGGATGGTGCCCTATAAAGATGAATAAGATGTCAACTAGGGATGGCGCCCTATGAAGACGAGATAAGATGTCCACTAGGGGATGGCGCCCTATGAAGACGAATAAGATGTCAACTAGGGGATGTCGCCTTATGAAGAAGAATAAGATGTCAACTAGGGGATGACGCCTTATGAAGACAAATACGATGTCAACTAAGGAATGACGCTCTATGAAAATAAAATAAGATGTCAACTAGGGGATAGAGCCCTATGAAGACGAATAAGATGTCAACTAGAGGATGCCGTCCTTTGAAGACAAATAAGATGTCAACTAGGGGATGACGCCCTATGAATATGAGATAAGATGCCAATTAGGGGATGACGCCCTATGAAGATGAATAAGATGTCAACTAGGGGATAACGCCCTTTGAAGACGAGATAAGATGTCAATTAGGGAATAGAGCCCTATGAAGACGAGATAAAATATCAACTAGGAAATTGTTCCCTATGAAGATGAACAAGATATCAATTAGGGCATGACGCCCTATGAAGACGAAATACGATGTCAACTAGCGGATGATGTCCTATGAAGACGAATAAGATATCAACTAGCGGATGGTACCCTTTGAGGACGAAGAGAATTAGGGAGTTTTGTTCCCTAAAGAGTACTCAAGAGATGTTTTACCTGTTGAGGTAAGTGAGATTTTTTATTTTTTATAAAAAAATATGCCCTAGTTTTGGATTCGAGGAACTTTGCAATTCTTTTTGATTTTTTTTAATAGAAAAAAATGCCCCAGTATTATACCTTTTAGGGATGTAAAAAAAAATTATTCAGCGAGACCGAACCCTATTGTAGGATTGCCTACGTATCTTGCGTAATAAGAATCGGGTCTAACGTAGTTCACAAGAACATAATTTCTTTTAAAAAGTATGTGCTTTGTAAATATCTAGAGAATGAATGAATGAAATTAATTCATTTCTTGACTTTCATTGGTACCAACAATTAGCATTATGGTCGAATTATCTCTAATTACTTTCGAGCAAAAATCAAGATCAACTTAGAAGTGATCTCTATAGTTTCAAATGTTACCTCGAATATACTTAATTTTCGACAAGATCTTTTTATCTTGGCTCAATCTAGTGTTTAAAATCTTTCTTATCCTCAAGTTTCAAGTGTCCATACCATAACTAAAGTCCTAATTTACTCATAATAAAAGAGTTCAGATTTGAGGACATTCAAGGATCGCTCACACTCAAAAAGATATTCAACGCATCAATGAGATACCATAATCTTGACAATCATGTAAGTATCCACTAATGTGAGAACACTCAAAATGAAATCATGTAGGACTTGTCATTGGTTTATATTGTAGGCTTAGGGACAGGTAGGATGATATTTGGGAGTTAAGTGACTAATTCCTCAATGATCACAACACCGTTTTCGTGTTTTTTCTATTTGTTGCGGTTTAATGCTCGATCTTCTTTATTGTGCTTTTTTGCCCCTTGTTTTGTATTTGTTTCGACTTTGTTTGAACCTTGTGCTAGAGCTTTTCCCCATTTATTTTTGATAAATGTATTTTCTTAATCTTTTTTTTTTATGACTATGAGGATTCTCCATCTTTGTTGGAGTTTCTTTTTTTTTTCATCTTTTTTTATGGGGTTTTGCTCTTTCTTCTTTGAAGTCACCTTTTGTTTTTGTTCTCCCGAGCTATATGTTCTTTTTATCTTGCGCCTTTGATCTTGAATCTTCATTTGCAACTTGTACTTATTTAGTGCGCTCAATGAAGTAGGCCAAAAGAGGGATAATGCATATAAGCACTCGAAAGGTATAGACTCAGATGTGGTTATCCAAAGAAAATATTTTTAGGCTCAAAGGGAGAAGTGCTAGGGATTAATTTCATTTGGTGCGTCGTGGAATGCACAATCGAATCAAAGAAGGCCTACGATCCTTTTCCAAACCAAGTGTATCTCAAAATTTTGCCTCAACAGACATTCAAGGCAAGTTCTAGATCAACAGAGCGATGCCTTTGAATTTTCAATCTAAAGTTCACCACTCAATACACATGAAACAGTGAGGTAAGATTTATTTTAAACTTTACTTAGAACATGAAAATTTTGTAAGTGAACTTTAGTATAATTAGAGGCATCAAAAGAATCTGTAGTTCACAATCAAGTTGGTCCACTCTATCGTATCTCATAATACACTTAATTTTTTTTTCAATTCATATTTTTATGTATGTTGGTACCAATTATTAGGTCAAGATTTATCTTTTAGATGAGACTGAACTTAAAAGAAGAGTTGCCTACGTATCTTGTTAAAACAAGAATCAGGTCAAACGTAGTTCAGGAAGCAGGAGACATGAAGAAATCCATTTTTTATTTGAAAAGAATATGATTTTATTGAATTTATTAATATTTATTTTTTTAATTTTTGAAAAAAAATTGATTGATTTTTTTTATAAGGATCAAAACTTTTCTTTTTGTTTTCTTAAGAAAATACAACCTTCATTTTTTAGGATCACCGAATCCGTGGAGGGCTGCCTACGCGGAGATGAGAATTAGGTGTGCGTAGTTCGTCCAGATTGAGGCAAACTCAATAATTTATAAAATTATTTTTTTGTCTTTTATTGTGAAAGAAAATCTCGCACCTCATTTGAGTTTCAAAAAAGGATAGATTTTGGAGAGTGATTTTCAGCCTCTCTTATGCTAAATGGATTCCAAAGCCGAACAACATTTAAAACAGCCTAACATTTAATGTAACTAGTGACACAAAAAATGAATAGTCTTAAAATAGGGTACTTTTAGACATTCAAAACTTTATCGAGCCTCTACTAAGTTAAAAATGCACGTAATGCAAATAAAGTAGAGCCTAATAGGGATAATCATGTTTAAATTTTAGTTCTACTAGGTTTAACCTGGCGGAGTTAGGTATCTAGACTGGCTGTAAAACGAGAGAACAACTCGAGTCGGGCAGGGACAACTTTACCGGTAGCAGTGCTTTCCGACCTCACCGTTAGTCCTTCCCATCCTAAATCATGTGTGACTATAGAATCCTTCCCAAGAGCGTTGCCGCATCTCTGGTATCTCAAGGCTCGGGAGCGTATACCGCATCTCTGAATATAAAGTATCTCTGAATACTCAGATGGGTGCACGAGAGTAGAAAATTTATGTTGCAATTCAAATAATTTCAAAGCATTTAAATATGTAGGCAAATAACACATTTAGGCCAACAATATATAATATCAAAATTAAATAAAGCCAAATAAGTCAATATAAAAGCTCGAATTCTGGTTATCCCTAGTGAAATCGCCATTTGTCGCACCCCTATTTTTTACCACCCCAACCCCGCTAGGGAGTTGGTTTTAGAGAAAAATGAGTTTTTTCCAAATAAATGACATTTTGAATAGGGATTATTTTATTTACAGAGTCGCCACTTAGAATTGAGTTTGGGTGTTTCAAGTCATCTTATTGAATCCCTATTAAAAAAGAAATGACTCTTTATTTTTGATCTGCAAACTAGAAATCCGAATAAGGAATTCTATTGACTGAGGGGAAGGTGTGAGACACCCCTCGAGTTCCGTGATCCTAGCATGGTCTCTTTAATGACTTACGCCTGACTTAAATTAATTTTTTAGATATATAAAATATTTGTCAGCCTAAAAGTTACTCACATCCTACTTTGAATTTATATTAAATTATTTAATTATATTAATGTGTGGCTTGCCAGTAGCAGTACTTTTCGGTCATACCACAAGTTTTGATACATTTCTCGTACCTTTGAGGCATTTATGAGTCGTCCCCATTTTCCTAGACTAAATAAGCACCTAATAGGTTTAAAATCTACCCAACCCAATTCAATCGGCTTCAAACGGTAGGTTAATTTATTATAACGAATGGTCAGTAGCAGGGCTTTTCAACTTCCTCGTTAACTTTCACTTGTATTAAACTTAAAATTTTCTTGAGATTAAGAACCTAACTCGTTCTTTTACAAGTCCACTCCCTTGCAAATGAGTTTTTCTTCTCTCTTTTTCGTATGCAATTATGATTATATATTTTAATCCTTTTAAATGAAAAGGATTAGTGTTACGCTTTAACGAACAAAACTATATATAAGCTAAACAAAATTACTTAAAAGTAATTTAACATAATAACATAATAAAATTTAATTAATAAAATTACAGTTAACAAAGTTATCATAATAATAAAGTCAACAACAAAACAAAAAAGAACAGAAAATATATAATTAACATAACAAATTTATTTATTAAAAAAATGATAATAATAAAATGAAATAAAAAAATACTACTGTCCTCTTAAATCTTTTCTTAAAACTAAATTGTTGCTCTTGATTTTCTCTAGGTGATCTTCTATATTGAACCAAACTTGTACCAATTCTATAGTCTCAAAACTGTATGAAACAATTGTACCCTTCATCAACGTCATATACTAACAAACACAAACTCCATATCTAAAATAATTTTTGCATAGTAAGAAAAAAACTTGTATTAAAACATTCTACTCTTTTCTTTTGTACTGCCTATTTCTTTCTTCTTCTTTTTTTTTTTGTTTACTTTTTTCTAAGTCTATATCCATCTCACAATATTTTCTTATAAGAATGTTTAGGGTGGTAAAACGTGCGCATGTGTGTGCATTTTTTTTTAAAATTCTTTTTGCATGCATGCACGCATATAGGTCGAAGATTCTAGTTACAACGCAATAGTACTAATTGCATGCCAACTGAATACAACGTTACATCTTTTAATGCTAATGACCTTAACGACTATCTCATTTGGAAATTAATCAAATTTAGTTAACGTTACTTTGGAATAGAAAACTAGTTATAAGTGGCGACATAAAGTAAACTATACAAAAATAATAAATTGCACATAATGAATAATAGAAAAAGTCATGGAAATAACTCTATTCATGCTTCGATTCATAACTAAATTTACAAAAATAATGGTATAGGAATTAAATAAAAACTTGTATGACGAACTAAATCAAAAGAGGAGCTCTTACGTCGAACCCAAAAAAAACTCGAACGGAAAAAACCCCAAACTCCACTTCTCACTCGTGTGTTTCTTCTTGCTCTTCTTTGTTCCCTATTGTTTTCTTTCTTCTTTTCCTTACTGTTTCTCTTGTTTTCTCTCTTACTTTTCCTTTCTATTTTCCTTTGTTTTCTTCTTGGTTTTTTTGTTTTCTCCTCAACCTTCTTTTTTTGTAATCCGTATGGGTTTCTCCCTCTTTCTATGATGTGTTGTGAGTGTGTTATATAGGGAGTGTATTTGTGTGGAAGGTTGTGTGTGCAAGTGTGTGTTGTGCGTATGAGTGGAGGAAGTTGGAATTGTGGGGTGGTTTGGGTAGTGGAGGTAATGGGTGATGGGGTAGTTTGGGTAGTGGAGGTAATGGGTGATGGGGTAGCTTTTAGTTTTTTTTAAAAAAAATATTTTAAATAAAAATGATAAAATCTATTTAAAATTAATAAAATAAGTTAAATAGATAGTATTAGTAATATGATTAAGAAATATTAATTTCACTAGATTATTTATTAAAAGTTAAAGGTAGAAGACAAATATAATTATTATTATTATTATTATTTTAAATCAATCAATAAATAAATAAATAATAAAAATAAAAGTTTATTTGTAGTTTTCAAAACTTTTAAACAAACCTTGTAGAATAAGATAAATTTAAAATATCTAATTTAGACCTAAAAAAAAATTAAACACTAAAATGATATAAAAACGTTAGGTTTGGTCAAAAATTAGTTGTTTACAGTTGATAAGAATGAACAAAGAGATTATTGACGTATATGTTTCTCTTTTTCATATTTGATTTTGTAATAGATTTATTTTTTTGTCTCTTGAGAGCAGCTTCTTTACTGCTCTGGAAGTTTAATTTGTGCTTTTATTCTCTAAGTGTTTGAAAGACTTCCTCAATCAGGATTCCCATTAGATTTTTATTACATTATTTTTTTGGGTGAATTTGTTGCTTCTCTTAAGCCTTTAAGTTGCATAATGAAATATTTAGTTAGTGATGCTTTGCATGCGTGCATTTTGTGGTGGTATGAAACAAATTTCAAAGGCCAACAAATTTTCTATAAAAATAGGTTGCCAAAGCCTAGCGTACGAATTAAAGGTGCTTTGTGCTTCAGTCATGGATATGGTGATACTTGCACTTTTATTCTTTAAAGGTTTAGTGTTCTCTCTTTATCTACAGAGCCTATCAATTTCTGGTGTATTATCATTATTTTGTGCCTATTTATATTCTTTTGTTGATAATATATTCAGTTATTGCAAAGCATATAGCGGTTGCTGGCTACGCCATCTATGCTATTGATCATCCCGTTTTAATCTATCTAATGGTTTTCATGGATATAATCCTGAATTCGATGATATAGTTGACAATGTCAATGAACAGTATCTGAAGATTAAAGGTAAGTTGCAGTGATTTTTTGCTTCGTCTTAATTTTCTAATGTATTGAGAACTACCACTTAGGCGTTCTACGAACACTTTTTATGCTATCTTATTATTTTATATATCTTGTTTACCTCTATATTGTCTTTTTCAAACGGTATTGTTATGTGTTTCTTGAGTCGAGGGTCTTTCAAAACAATCTTTCTATTTCCATGAGGTAGGGATAAGGTCCACATATACTTTATCCTTCTCAGACCCCACCTGTGAGAATACACTAGGTATGTTAGTGTGTTGCTAAACATTTAGACAATGAGAAAAACAAAATCTATTAAACCCCAATCGGAGTATATTCACAGCTTTTCTAATTTCTGTTAGAGCATGCTTCTCCTCTTGTGACAATTTATTGATCTCTCTTGTGATTCACTAGGTAGGCCAGAAGCTAGAGGGCTTCCTCACTTTATATTTGGGCAGTCCATGGGAGGTGCAATTGCTCTAAAAGCTCTTCTGAAAGAGTAGAAAGATTATATATTGAGCATTATGAGAAAAAGTGAAATTA
Source organism: Capsicum baccatum var. pendulum (assembly GCA_030864225.1). Lineage (NCBI taxonomy): Eukaryota > Viridiplantae > Streptophyta > Magnoliopsida > Solanales > Solanaceae > Capsicum > Capsicum baccatum. Next base: position 82,205,160 of record CM061550.1, read on the forward strand.
GTATGAGCCAAAGATAAAAGTTATGAAAAAATGTTACAAGATCAGTAGACATCTATACAGGTGAGTATTTTGTTTCTTCATTTAAATGCACTTGTTATTTAGATTTTGACATCTGAATTTCTTTTGAACTATGAAATTTTATATGGAGCTCATTTCATGATTTACGCAGATTACTTAATTTGTTCAATAGAAGTCCACTGTAGTTACATATCGCTTACTTACTTATTAAACACCAATGACTTGAACCAGTAAAAGAAAAGAGGTCACCTACTGGCTTATTCAAAATTTAATTTAATTCAATTTTCATTTTGAATTTTCTTGTCAAAGGGTCGACCATTTAGAGAAGGTCAAAGTAAAATAATTATTTTGATAGAAATGAAAATCCTCATAATCAAAGTTCTCGAAGAAGAGGTCATTAATATGTTGTAATTATGGCCTTTCTTCTGTTGCACTTAGATATACAACCTAAAAGAGAAAACTACAGACAATACAAGAAATGAGAATAGTAGTCTGCATAATATAGCATATCTGTGTTGCTCAATAATTAGTATTCTATCTCTTTCTATCAGATGACTGAACTAAAAGAACTTTATCATTATTGTGTTCTTTCTTCTTATGTTAAAATCATAGAAAACATTCTTTTATATTTTTTCAACTACTTTTTTGCTGTCTGCACATGTTTTTCTCAAAGAATATAACATGAGTTATTGTGAAAGTCATTATAATGCTCTTTGAAAATTAAAAGAGAGATGCTAGAATCTTTACAACTCTTATGTTATACACTTCTATTGGTCATGCGGTTTAACAACCATCCTTTATCTACAATTTGTTGGTCATTTGAAATTGACATATGATGATCTGCAAATTTTCACCTATCTTTGCTCTGTTATCATTGATTATTTAGTGAGTGAAAAATCTTTGAATGCAACTAACAGGTATATTGATTGACTTATTTTAAGTGTTTTTTAAAATTATTTATGGTGTTTGAAAAAGTTATAAAGTCCTTTTATGCACTCAGTTTTAGACCACATAAATATAAAAATAAGCCAAAAGTCAAAAGTTGGGTATTCCCAACTTATGGATTTTAGCTTTAGCTTATAAGCTACCTTTTAAAAGTTAATCCAAACACCCTCCAAGTCGCTTTCTTTCTATAATGAACCTCTTTAACTTTTCTTTTCACGTAATAAAAGTGCTTCATTTTCTAAACTAAATCAAAGGGCCAAGAACAACTTATTTTTTATAAAATATTGTGGCTTTCTATAGAAGATATTCTCATTTCTTTTCACACATCATGAATTATGCTTCTATAATATCATGGAGTAATGCATGTATTCAGTATTTGCTGGAGCTAATTGCACTCAAACATACAAAAGGTGATTGCTAAAATTAGTTAATTTGTAGGCTTTTATAACTTCTGATTACTCAACACACATCAACATTCTAACTTTGACGTTTACCTTTATTTTTTCCATAGATACCAAGCTGAAATGTGTGTTATCAACTGCCGTTGCTAAAATTCAGATTTCACGTAATAGTAGCATACCTCATGCATAAGTTGAACCACGTGATCATGAAAAATCTATTATTTTTTTCTTTCTAGAAAAAACTAAAGACGTTAAACCGTATAACTTTGTCCTGCGAATAAATTTACTTTATTTGGAGAATCCTACTACAAAATAGAACCACCATAAAATAGCTTTGAATATACATAAGATTTAGGCCTTAAAGCTTGAATTCCTACAATTATTCTTGAGAAATTATATTCAAGTTCTTGGATCAATGTCTATAGTGGTGTTATCTATTATGTGAAATTTTTTTCTATTTCGCATGTAATCATTTGTCCCGTGTTTTATTTTGAGTAGTTGACATGACTATGATTATAAATGTTATGAAATAGTGGGAGACAGTGATTGTAATATCTATTATATATTCAATATTGATGCACTTCAATTGTAATACTCATCTCCTTGGCACTTCTATAATGGACACTATTGAAGTTATCAAGATGAGTTTAATTTGAAGTAAAATCTGCCGGAAAAATCTGTTATCGGCTCTTGATTATTTTTATCACATTTTTCTTCCAGGTTAACTAATTGTAGGCGTCCAAAGGGGCAGTGAGAGAACAATGTTAAGAGTTCTTATGTAACTTTTAGAATTATGGTGTTCTTGTGCTTCTTTCTCTCCACATAATAAATTGATACTTCACGAGATAAATGGTGGATTCTTTTCCAGGATTTTTTGTAAGAACCAGACAACTATTTTGATAGAATGGGAGCCTTAGAGTAACTGGTAAAGTTGATGCCATATGACCAGGAGGTCACGGCTTCAAACCTTGGAAACAGCCTCTAGCAGAAATGTAAGGTAAGACTGCATACGACACACTGTTGTGGTGGCTCCCTTTCCTGAACACCGCGTATAGCGATAGCTTTAGTGCACTGGGCTGGCTTTTATTTTTGAAAACTATTTTGATGGTAAATTTTCATTTGTGTTATGCTGAACCGTCTTGAGATTATGATTCACTATGCTTCTATGTTTCTCAACTCACTCAATGGAATGTACTACTCTAAAATATTTATTAATCAACTGACCATGAGTTAAATAACATATTGCATTCTCTGTTACTGGACTTTTTTTCTGTGTGATGTTAGAAGTGCGGTCCAGCAAGAGCGATTATTAAGACTTCGAACATACATTATTTTCTTATACAGAATTAAAAAATTCTACTAGATTATGGCATATAATGTTGACAAATCAATTTGTAATTGATCGAACACTTCTACTTAAGTGCAAGTCAGTTGAATATGAGAATTCTCTAAAGTGCTCTTGAATAGTATAAGCAAATAGTCCATTAGATGAGTTCAAGAGCGATTAATAAGACTTTAAACATACATTATTTTTTAATACAGGATAAAAAATTTCTACTAGATTATGATTTATAATGTTCACAAATCAATTCGTAATCGATTGAACACTTCTGCTTGAATACAGGTCAGTTGAATATGAGAATTCTCTTAAGTTGTTAGCTTGAATATGAGAATTCTCTCAAATGGTTAGCTTGAACTCATCTAATGGGCTATTTGCTCATACTATTTATCAGAAGCAAGTTACTCAAATGATATGCATGAAAGGTTTTGCTTGCCTATTTTAATTCTTAAGGAAGATTTGTGTAAATCCAATATGATCTCTTTATATAAAAAATAGTTACGTGAAATTCTACTCGTATGTTATTCTTATAAAGAGAGTAGTTAAAATATTTGTAATTTAATCTTGATGGTCGTATATTACCAAATGAATGATTTTCTTTACACCTAAATTACACGTGTTAAGACATTTCATAAAGTATTTGTCTAAATCATATTATTATTTAATGCAAAATATTTTGTGCTTGTGGGAACCAAAACTTTCAATTCCTCTTTATTGAGTTACATTTGTTTGATACAACTCTTAAGATAAATTAACAATAGGTGCAAACTGACTAATATGATCATATTTAATCTTAATTAGATGAATTTTTAAATTAATATGATATAGTTGAAAAAATTGATTAATTATCGCTTATTCTTAAATATATCAAGTATTTTGAGATAAATTTTTTAACAAACATATTAAGTAATTTGAGATATGAAGGAGTTATAATAATTCTCTCTACATAAAGTACACGACTTTATGCAATTATATGTCTTCTTTGTTTTAAAATGATATAATTTTATTTAGTCAATTCACAAATAAATATTTATTTTATTCAAATTATCGTTGTGTCCAATAGAACCCATCACTCTATTATATTAATATTTAGATTCATGTTCTTTAATTTCATCATTTGAGACAAACATAAGAACTATATATTGACTTTAACACTAAGCCCATACAAAGCACGGACATACTTATTTAGTATAATATATATTTGACAACAGAAAAATTATTAACAATATTTTTTTGTTCTTTATTAAAAAAAATAATAAATAAATTAGAATAATATATAGTTATAACAACTTATTTCATTTATATAAGCATTTTCAAATCGTAAATGTATTTTGAACCTTTTTTTTAGAATTAAATTTTAAATTCTTTTATGAAAGTTTCTAAGTATATAATTTATATTTATATCTATAATATATTAAAATGTGAAGGTCTTATAAATATTATTTGAATTTTTTGCCCTTCATTAAAAGTTGTTGCATTAGATAAAATCATATTTTCACTATTTTTTCTAATATTTAAGAGTTGAAAATTAATTAAATATATTTCAACTAGACAAATATATACCACAGAAATACACTAATAAATAGTCGAGGGGGGGTCATAGGGCCCCCACAAGGTTGAAGCGCATTACAGTAAATTTGATCAAAGTTTAAATATATTTCTGACTATTTTCCTTATTTTTAATAAAAACTAGATAGTTCTTCTTTCTTTCCTTTTTTCATTTAAATTTTGTACCTTTCATATTTACAATCTTTAATATTATTTTAAGTGAAATTAAGATCATAAAATTCATATTAAATATTTTGGCGCCTCAAAATTTTGGGACCTAAAGCAAACGCTAAACTAGTCTTGTCCTTGAGTCACCCTTGACAGGCACATCCAAACACCTCTTCGTCACATGCCTAGGGATGACAATGGAGCGGTGCGGGTTTTAGACCGGGGCGAGTTTAAGTAAGTTTTTTTTTTTAAATGATGTGGTACGGGGCAAGTTGCAGATATATACGAGTTTAAAAAAAAGATAAAAATTAATATTATTCTTGTGAATCTATTTAAAATTATATTTTTCACTTAAAATTTTATGATTCTTAAAACAACATGTGTAACATTACAAATAAATAATTTTGTAACTTTTTTTTAATTTCTTTATTCATCTTAATGAAAATTTGATATTGGATCATTAGTTGTACACGTGACTTTTCTGACAATTTCTTAGTGAAAAGTGATATAATAGAAAAATATTATGATTTTCAACGGAGTTATAAGTTTTTTTCAAAAAAGAAAAAAACAAAAATGTGAGGCAGTACGGTGCAGATATGCGCGGATATGAGTATGGGGAGAGTTTATGTTGGTTTAAAGGTGATGTGATGCGATTTTAAGATTTGCGGGTTTAGAAAAAATTTGTACCGCACTATTGCCACCCCTACGCATGCCCGCAATAGATTTTACATTATTATTTAAGAAAATTTTTTTGAGTAATGCATGTAATATTAAACTACATTACTCTGAATATGGGTAAGTTTTTACGGTTAATTTCAGTAGAAAATACGGTTGGATGATTTTTAATTTAGACTTGACAAACAAGTAATTAGGTTGCAAAAGTTTTCTTAAACTTTTCCTAAATAAAATCAGTAAATATTTCATGCATAATTTTTTAAGTGCACACAATTTAGTATATAAATAGCTTTCTTCTTTATTTTTATATATGGTTGCCATTGTCAGTCTAAGTTAAATGGCACTCATCATGAGAATAATAAGGTGGAAAAAGATAATAAGGTTAACCTGCAGCCACATTGAAGAACTGTTACGTTGATATAATTATCAAATCCCAACAACTTTTCTTGGCGGATTATTTGATGTAAAACAGATGAAGAGGAAAAAGAGCAAGTTGTTGTGGGTGAAGCAGTTCGAAAAAAAAAAGGTCAGGTCGAAGCGGGATAGAGATAGAGAAGCGGCTCGGATTGCCATTGCAAAAAGTATCAAAACGAATATTAATTTTGACAAAGATTTATTGGGCATGATCGGTGCGGATGAGTTTACGTACTTGGTTTCTATTTCTCGATAAAGAGTTACTACCAAAAAAATCTAGAATGCATAGAATAGGAAACTTCATTCAAAAATCTGTTTTTTGGTAAAAAAACGTGTCTACTCTTGTATAAAATATATTTGAGGCAAAATCAACAAGTTTGGGTACGATAGACAGGTATTTTGCAAGTTGAAAGATGAAGGTGATGAAGTTTCTTAAATCTCTGTCTACGTGTATCAGGAGCGTCTGAATGGCCTAAATTTAAATTTTAATAAGAGCTCTTACATACATAAATATACACACAAAAATACTACTCTAATAATTTGGAGTTGTTTTATTTGTTTTTGCATAGTAGTTGTTTTGGTGTACTATTTTTAGAAGACACATAACCTTTAACTTCACATATTAACATGATTATTAATAAAAGTAAGGACTAATTCTAGTTAATAAGATGTTAGCAATTTGCTTGCAATGCATTAACTTGACGTTGTTGTTAAAACTTTATTTATTAATATAAAGTTTGAGTTGTTTAGTTTAAAGTTCTAAAATATTTCTTGTAGAAATGAGATAACTTGTTCTCTCTTTTTTTTTTAAATTTTTTTTAGTGTATTTCACAATCTTCATTATTATTTCAAGTGAAGTTGGAATTATAGAGTTCATTATTAAAATTTTTGAAGCCTCAAAATTTTGGATACTAAAGCGAAAACTTTACTAGCCTTACCCTTGAGTTAATGATTGAATCATGCGTGGTGTCTAACGGGCCGGGCCGGGTTACCCCGTAACCGGCCCTCCCATTCTACCCGGGTTTCGGGCCGGTTTCGGGCCGGGTTTGGCGTTAACCGGTCCGGGCCGGGCCGAACAGTAAAAAAATTAAAACCCACCCGAAAACGGCCCACTTAATCCAATCCGGTCAAACCCACCAAAACCCGGTCAAACCCGATTAAAAACCGGTCAAACCCGTTTAAAAAATAAATAAAAAATTAATATACACTATATACACTCCAATATACAATATATATTTTTAAAAAAATATATAAAGTATAAACAATTACACATATATACGTACCATTCAATATATAATTATATATGACTATACGTACTACTTTAAATAAAACATATGCTATAATAGTATAATATATATATATACACTACAATATATATATACACTAATTTATAAAGCATATACACATGTATACGTTAAATATATACTACTTTAGAAGATATATACACATATATATGCACCATTCAATATATATGTACTACTTTAAATAAAATATATATACATGTATACGTTAAACATACACGTCTATAGAAGATCCATTCACATATATACACTCTATTCTATGTATATGTAATACTTTAAATGCAATATACTATAATGTATATACATTACAATATATATTTGTATACTTATATACTAATTTATAAAACATATACACATATATACATTAAATATACACTTCTATAGAAGATATATACACGTGTATACGCACCATTCAATGTATATATACTACTACTTATAAAATATACTACATTATATATACATTACAATATGTATAGATATACTTATATACTAATTTATAAAACATATACACATGTATACATTAAATATACACTTCTATAGAAGATATATACACGTATATACGCACCATTCAATGTATATATACTACTACTTATAAAATATACTACATTATATATACATTACAATATGTATAGATATACTTATATACTAATTTATAAAACATATACACATATATACATTAAATATACACTTCTATAGAAGATATATACACGTGTATACGCACCATTCAATGTATATATACTACTACTTATAAAATATACTACATTATATATACATTACAATATGTATAGATATACTTATATACTAATTTATAAAACATATACACATGTATACATTAAATATACACTTCTATAGAAGATATATACACGTGTATACGCACCATTCAATGTATATATACTACTACTTATAAAATATACTACATTATATATACATTACAATATGTATAGATATACTTATATACTAATTTATAAAACATATACACATGTATACATTAAATATACACTTCTATAGAAGATATATACACGTGTATAAGCACCATTCAATGTATATATACTACTACTTATAAAATATACTACATTATATATACATTACAATATGTATAGATATACTTATATACTAATTTATAAAACATATACATATGTATACATTAAATATACACTTCTATAGAAGATATATATGCACAAATATACAAAACATATGCTACTTAATATAATAAATTAATAATATTTGGTAGTAAATTAATAATATATTAGAAGTAAGTTTTTAATTTAAAGTATAAAAGTAGAAATTCAATTTAAAATTTTAAATCGTTAAATAAAAATAAATAAAAAACAACGACTAAGGAGTGAATGAATTTGTGGAATTTTATTGATTGCAAAATGATCCAAAATTTATAATTTACATGAATGAAAAATCTATAAATTATGCATCATTTTTTCCAACTCATTCATGTTAATATTAATGGGAACTTGCATAGGATAGTCGAAGTCAATGGGGGCAAAATCATGCATTGGACTTGATTCTGCTGAGTTCTCCCGTGAAGTCATAATTTCTTCAAGTTTGAGGTCGTCGCTCGGCTCCGGTTCTATTCCTTGGTTTCTTCTTTCTGCTCTAATCCAATCTCTAAGGCAAACTAAAACATTCATTGCGTTGCTTCCCAATGAGTGTCGGTTGTCTCCAAGCTGCTGTCGTCCCTGACTGAAGGCGCTCTCTGATGCAACGGTTGACATTGGAACATTCAAGATATCTCTGGCTAATCTTGAAAATACAGGATATTGTGATTCATTATTCCTCCACCAATCCAGCGTGTTGATCCGTCGTATGCAATCCTCTGGTGCCGTCCGCAGATAATATTTCAGCTCTTCCCGATAAGTTGATGTGTAAGCTCTCTCATCTACACTGTTCCAACAAGTTAAATCATAAAACGAATCAGGAAAACCACTATGTGCCGGCCTTTTAGAAGATGATGGCTCCTCGGGAGGATGAGGAGCGACAGTTGGACTGATATTTGTAGGTACGGCTGAATCAAATAAATTAGCATAGTGATCATATAATTTTTCTATATAATCCTTTGCATCAGCCGTAGCCGTCTACAAATCAGGCTGTACTTGTTCAGAATCATGGTTAGTATTTATTTCTAAGTTAGCATAAATAAGAGTACTAAAGTGACACATATGATTATATTTCATGCACGGATTTAGCATAGCACCAACCAAGTAAATAGGGGGAATCGGGAATTTTTTTTTTTTAAATTTCGTAAACATAGCGCCAACAGCTTCTTTATAACCTTCTTTATTTTTATATTGTTGGAGCAAACCAGAAATATCGGCTATATATGCCAAAATATTACAAACAGTGGGATAGTAAACACCGGAAAATTCAATCGTAGCTACGTAAAATTTTTCTAAAAACTTAACAAGATCACTAATTACAACCCAATCAGAATTATGTAGCATGCAATCAGCAGAATCAGCAAATGAACCACAATGTTGGTTAAAAGCTAGTGTAATAGGAATTCTATATTTATAACAAGTTTTTAAAAATTCATACGTAGAATTCCATCTAGTATCAACTTCCTCAGGCATCAAAATCGGTGTAAGTCCATTTTCTTGACATTTAACTTTAAATTCTTTAATTCTCGATCTACGATTATTTCTTGAATAAAACCAACAGCAAGACGAATTTTTTCAATATAAAGCTCAAAAAAGTCAAGACCATCTTTTACAATTAAATTATATATATGACATGCACACTTAATATGAAAAATTTCAGGGAAGGGCGGAGATAGCGTAGATTTTATTTTTGTTATAGCAGTCTTGTTGTTAGAAGCATTATCAAAAGCAATACATAAAATTTTATTTTCTATACCATAATATCCGGCAATTTTAACAATAGAATCAGCAATAAATTGTCCAGTATGTTTACGATCTTCATCATATAAAAAAGCAAGAATACGTTTTTGCATCACGAAATTACTATCCATCCAATGACAAGTAACGGTTAAATAATCATTTTTATTTACAGCACGACCAAGATCAGAAGTTAGGGACAATCTACATTGAATATTTTTTAACAATGTTGATAAATAAAAACAATATTGTGAATGGAGTCTAAAAATATCAGACCGACAAGTAGTTCTAGGAATACCATTAAACATAGGATTATAAATTACTTGTATATAACGAATAAAAGCATCAGAAGAAGGAAAACTAAAAGGCAAACAACCCACAGCTACCATTTTAGCTATTTCTTCTCTGTCCCTCAATTTATTATACTTTTTCGCTACTTGACCGGTTGTTGGGTCCATTCTAGTTTGCGTTGACCCACCAACATCCCCACCACCTTTTGCAATATTTAACTCTCTTTTGTGATCTTCAGCTATATATCTCATTAACGTACCCGTACCCCCTTGCTTACCTCCACTTCTATGCTTATATATTTGTTGACAAATATTGCACTGCACCTCAATATCTGATATACGTTCAAAAAATTGCCATGCAATACTAGTTCTTTTACGAGGTTTTGGGGCACTGGGAGGACGGGAAGGGAGATTAACTGATTCAGATCTAACGTTAGCATCTCCTACTGCGGGTGTTTCAGCAATATTTTCATCATCTTCGTCTAAATTAACTGCATCTACTTCATTTTCTTCTTCTATACCGTAATTTTTCTGAGCTTCTACATAATGCATATCGTGAGCACCTACACCTATTTCTTCCTCAAAAGATGTACCAAGCGGTACCGGAGGCGAAGTCACACGGGTATATCTATTACTTGAACTACCTCTACCGCTAGTAATTCGGTTTTTACTACCACTACCGCTTCCGGGACAAAAATTTTTAACACCTTTAGCAGCGAGGTTTTTTAATTTATCCATAATATAAATTAAATTAAACTAAAAATATTCAAAATACACAAATATAATAAAATTAAATATTAAACAATTAATACAATAAATAAAAATTAAACGTAAGAGATGGAACGACAATACCAAATTTTGGAAGTATCCGAAGATTGCGACTTTAGAAACTTCCGCTCGTACTTTGTAAACGAAAAATTAAAAAATTAAAGTGAACACTTTAAGAAATTAAATATATTGAATATTTGAGAATTGAGAATTGAGATTTGAGAGAGAATGAGATTTGAGAGAGTGAAAAATTGTGTGAAAAATGATTTGAAGTTGTAGGGTATTTATAGATTTATTTTGGGGATTAAAAAATATTTTTTAAAGTTTTTTTTTTTTAATTAAATGGGCCCAAACTAGCCGTTTGGACCCAAAAACGGTAATATAGCCGTTGGGCCAACGGCTAGTTTGGCCCAAAAAATAATTTTTTTTGTCGGGCCGGGCCGGGCCGGTTAACCGACGGGCCTGGACCGGGCTTGGTCCGGGCCGGGTTAACCGGGCCCATTTTAAAAAAAAAAAATGGCCCGGGACCCGGAACCCTAAAGCCCTAGGGCTTACCGGGCCGGGCTGGCACCCCTAGTTAGACTTTAAGAAATTATATAGTAATTGTTTTTATGGTACTATTAGAAAATTCAAAAGTCAATCCACAATAACACAATGATACAGCTAGTAAGAAAGTAAATTTATTTTTATTAGATAAGAAAGTAATGGAATTGCGCGTCCTCTCGTATTTGAGTCCCTTGGTTTATGGATTATCAGTGTTATTTTCAATGTTTTTGGGTACAAGAATTTGTATATAAGCAACAACAGCTTCAACACAAGTTCAAGTTTAAGACAAGAACACTCATGAAGTTCCTTAACACCTTCAACACAAGATTATAAATAATCTATCCAAGAAGTATGTTAAATTTCAGAAATGAGATGAAACATAATTTTTAAGGACAAAAATCTGATATAATTATATTTCTCGAAGTACGGACGCATTTCGAACACCATGCAAACGCATACATAACGCATCACGAAGGGATGCGACCTTTCGAGGGAAAAGGCACACTGTTTCGCACTGTTGGGCGATCTGCCAAGTCGATGACCTACAGATGGAGGTGCAGCGCAAATGCTCACTGGAATTCAAACACTGTCACCTGTGGCCGCAGTTCCGACGCAGGTCCAGCACAGACTGGACGCAAGTGACTTGACTGTACTGAATTAGTGTCTTTCTGTTGAACCAATGCGTCCTTTCTGAAAAGAAACATTAAAGGCTATAAATACCTGATATATTCCTCAGGTATAGACATGATCTTTGATAGCAAAAACACTCTTTTTCAATACAAAAACTCTGTGTGATCATTAAGCTGTTACTATAGTTGGATTGAAGGTCATTTTATCCTGGGAGGAAGATTCCATAACCTCGGGTACAGTGAGGGAAATTATTCCTTAAGGATATTCCGTGAAGTCGGGGACTTGGCCTTAAAAATTTTACTTCATCTCATTTCTGAAATTTAACACACTTCTTGGATAGATTATTCATAATCTTGTATTGAAGGTGTTAAGGAACTTCATAAGTATTCTTGTCTTAAACTTGAACTTTTGTTGAAGTTGTTGTTGCCTATATACAAATTTTTGTACCCGAAAACATTGAAAATAACTATCTTAAGGAATAATTTTCGAAATCTGTATTGCTTGATTTCTGGAGATTAAAGTTGTATGCTTTCTACTCCGTTTGAACTTAACTAGTGATTTGAAGAAATAAAATCTTCATCACAAGTTAAAGATCACTCGGTTGATGATTGAAAGTCATAAAAACTTCATCGTTGTACTAGAAATAAGAGGTGATTAGAGTTGCTGCAACTTTTTAATAAGTATTTCGATATACTAAAGGTATTGTCTTGTTGTGACAGGAAAATGACTAACAATAGTTAAGTGCAAGATGCTACAACGACTATGGGGGCAACTAGTATTGCCACAACAAGTCGCACGAATGCTCCACCGACAATGGCACCAGCGGAGAAACCCAGAAAGTTTGCAGGTACTGACTTCAAGAGGTGGCAGCAGAAAATGTTCTACCTCACCACTCTTTGTCTTCAAAGGTTCATATTTGAGAAAGCTCCGAAGGTGTCAGAGGTAACTTCTAAACAAGAGCGATTTGTGATTGTAAAGGCTTGGAAACACTCAAATTTCCTTTGTAGGAACTACATCTTGAGTGGTCTTCAAGATGATTTCTATAATGTGTATAGTGGAACAAAAATAGCAAAAAAGTTATAGGGAGCACTAGAACGGAAGTACAAGACTGAGGATGCCGGAACTAAAAAGTTCTTCGTTGTAAGATTCCTGGAGTATAAAATGATAGACAACAAGTCTGTTGTTTTCCAAGTGCAGGAACTGCAAGTGATCTTTCTTGATCTCCTGGCGGAAGGTGTGATTTAAACAAATACCTTTGTTGGATAGTTTAAACATGTTCTTAGTATTCAAATGACCTTTGTTGTAGTTTTGATTGTGAATGAAGTGTTTCAAGTAGCAGCAATAATAGAGAAGCTACCACCTATGTGGAAGGACTTCAAGAACTATTTGTAATACAAATGTAAGGAGATGTCCGTCAAAGATTTGATTGTACGATTGCTCATTGAAGAAGATAATAAGGCTAAGTAAAGAAGGTCAAGAGACAATTCTACAATGAATGGAGCAAACATTGTAGAAAATGACCAAAACAACTCTAAAAAGAGAAAGAAAGTTGGAAGTAAAAGCAATAAACCCAAGAAGAAATTCAAGGGAAAGTGATTCAACTGTGGCAAGATTGGCCACAAGTTTATGGATTGTCTTTCCCTGAAGAAAGGGAAGAAGAAGGACCAAGCAAATCTGGCTGAGTCTAAGAAAGAAATGGATGATATGTGTGTTATGCTTTTTGAATGCAACTTGGTAGGAAATCCTAGCGAATGGTGGATAGATTCTGGTGCCACCCGCCATGTTTGTGCTAATAAGGAGTTGTTTTCGACTTTCGCTCTGGCTCAAGTAGAAGAAAAGATCAACATGACAAACTCCGCTACTGCAAAAGTAGAAGGAACAGGAAAAGTGTGCTTGAAGATGACTTCCAGCAAAGTGTTGACACTTAACAATGTTTTATATGTTCCATAGTTACGGAAGAACTTAGACAAAAATAGATTCAAATGTGTATTTATTTTCAGAAAAATTGTACTTAGTAAAGGGGAACTGTATGTAGGAAAAGGCTACCTCAATGAGGGCCGATTCAAAATGAATGTAATGAATATTGAAATCAATAAAGTTCAATTTCTTGTTACTTGCTTGAGTCTTATGATTTGTGGCATGAACGATTAGGCCATGTAAATTACAAAACATTGCGAAAACTGATTAACTTAAAAAAATTTCCAAACTTTGAGTGTAATAAATTAAAGTGTCAGACGTCTGTGGAATCAAAGTATGCAAAGAATCCTTATAAGTCTGGAAAGGAATTTCAATCCCTTAGACTTAATACACACTGACATTTGTGATATGAAGTCAACCCCATCTCGTGGTGGGAAAAAGTATTTCATAACTTTTATCGACGATTGCATTAGATATTGTTATGTCTGTTTGCTAAATAGTAAGGATAAAGCAATAGATGCGTTTAGGTAATACAAAACTGAAGTTGAAAATCAGTTAGAGAAAAAAATTAAAACTATAAGAAGTGATAGGGGTAGAGAATATGAATCTTCCTTCACTGAAATTTGTGTAGAGAATGAAGTTTTTCATCAAACTACGATCCCGCATTCACCTCAATCTAATGGAATTACGGAAAGAAAAAACCAAACTTTGAAGGAAATGATGAATGTCTTACTTATAAGTTCATGTTTACCGCAAAGCTTGTGGAGGGAGGCTATCCTTACATCCAACTGAATACTCAATATAGTAATACACAATCAATTCCTTATGAAATATGAAAAGGAAGGAAACCCAACTTAAAACATTTCAAAATGTGGGGGTGTCTAGCGAAGGTCCAAGTTCCTATGCTTTAAAGGGTTAAGATAGGACCTAAGACGGTGAACTGTGTATTCATAGGATATGCTAAAAGTAGTAAAGCATGTCGGTTTTTGGTTCATAAATTCGAACATTCGGATATTAATGAAAATACGATAATTGAATCATATAATGCTGAATTCTTTGAAAATATTTACCCGTGTAAGACTAGAAATAAACAGTCTAGTGGAGGGTCTAAACGACCTCGAGATGAACCAAGTGAGAAAGTACATACTAATGAAAATTCAAGACATACTACACGTCAAAGAACATCAACTTTGTTTGAATCAAATTTTGTAACATTCTCTTAGAAAATGAGCCTCAAACATTTAAAGAAGCGCTGACATCTTCAGATTCATTCTTTTGGAAAGAGGTAGTCAATAGTGAGATTGATTCAATCTTAAGCAATCATACGTGAAAATTGGTTAATCTTTCTCCAGGACATAAACTTTTAGGTTATAAATGGATCTTCAAAAGGAAAATGAAGACGGATGGTACTATTGATAAATACAAGGCAAGACATGTAGTAAAAGGCTTCAAATAGAAAGAAGGCCTTGATTACTTTGATACATACTCGATGTTAACAAGGATAACATTGATTCGAATGTTAATTGCCTTGGTGGCGGTATATGAGCTTGAAATCTATCAAATAGATGTGAAAACAGTATTCCTAAATGAAGAATTGGAGGAAGAAATTTACATGGAACAACCTAAGGGTTTTGTGGTTCCAGGAAAAGAGAATAAGGTGTATAAACTTATTAAGTCGTTGTATGGACTAAAGCAAGCACCTAAACAATGGCATGCGGAGTTTGACCAAACTATGTTGGTAAACGGGTTCAAGATAAATGAATGTGATAAATGTGTTACATTAAAGACACTCTGAATCACCAAGTCATTATTTGTTTATATGTGGATGATATGTTGATCATCAGTAGAGACATTTCTGACATAAATACAACGAAATGAATGCTTGAGACCAAGTTTGATATAAAAGACCATGGAGTTGCAGTTGTGATCTTAGGAATAATAATTCATAGAACTCCACAAGGATTGGCATTGTCATAGTCTCATTATATCGAAAATATACTTGACAAATTCAAGTACATGGAATTCGGTATTGCCAAGACTCCATTGAAAGTGAGCTTTGCACTTCGAAAGAATGAAGGTAAAAGTGACTCACAATTGGAGTACGCAAGAGTATTGGGATGTTTAATGTATATAATGAATTGTACACGACTAGACATAGCATGTGCTATTAGTAAGTTGAGTCAGTACATAAGTAATCCCAACAAAACTTATTGGATGGCAATGAAAAGAGTTTTGGGGTATCTTAAATATACTCAAGACTATGCCTTACATTATAATAAATATCCCGCGATACTTGAAGGATATAGTGATGCAAATTGAATCACCAAAGTAAAATCCACATGTGGATGTGTATTTACTATCGATGGAGGAGCGATCTTTTGGAAATCATCCAAACAGACTTGTATTGCTCGCTCTACAATGGAATCTGAATTTATCGCATTGGATAAAATCGGTGAAGAAACAAAGTGACTCCGAAATTTCTTGAAAGATATTCCTTATTTGCCTAAACCAGTGGCACCAGTATGTATTCACTATGATAGCCAAGCGGCAATAGGTAGGGCAGGGAGCATGATGTACAATGATAAATCTCGTCACATAAAATGAAGACATAATACCGTTAGAGAACTTCTCTCTAGTTGAATTATCACTATTGACTATGTGAAGTCAAAGAATAATGTGTCGGATCCACTTACAAAAGGTCTATCTAGAGAAGGAGTTGAGAGGACATCCAAGGGAATGAATTTAAGGACTAGGACAAGTCAGCATGACGGTAACGCTACCTAGCAGACTGGAGATCCCAAGAGCTAGGTTCAAGGAGATAAAACAAAGTTGTGTCTGACAGGTTCAACATTGTCAATATACCAACCCATTCTCATGATGTAAACAATATTTAGTAAACAAGGATAAGACTTACGATGAAAAGTCTTTTAATGATTATCTAAATTTGGCAGATTTGACCAAATAGTTTAATCTATAGGATTAAACGTTTAGAAATCACCTATGTGAGAGCAAAGTGGAAGCCGCTTTAAGGAGAATGTTAGTAAAGGCCTATTCTCTAAGCTCTCATAAAATCGGGATGTGTTCATGACTGAAAAGAACGAAACTACGAAAACCATAAATAGTAAAAGGTCGATTGTGTGACATGTGTTGTCTAGGTGTACATCAAAGCTTGACGGTTCAAACATATCAAATCTACCGATTGACCAAATGCATCCGATGCATGTTCACTACAGAAAGTTCAAAGGAAAACCTACTTATCCAGATGCAATTAGTGTTTGCTAAATGATCACATGTTTGTCCGTATCTTTCTTCAAAAGATAGTCATTCCCCATTCATGTGGGGGATTGTTAGGTTCAAGGTGTATATATGAATAGAAATGGAGGAAAAATAGTGGAAGGAAAGAGATTTACCAAATTGAAAAGTATACTGTTAAAGGACAGTTCACTAATTCTCTCACAATAGTGGGAGAAGAGAACTTGTAAGTGTTTATAATAAGAAACACTTACTCCACTTGAATAGTGAGGCAAGAACAAGGTGGTGCCTCGCACCGTCGTCGTTGTCGCTCGCTCTGCTTGGCTTCGAATTTGGATTAGAATTTGTTAAATAATCGATCGATGAGATCTATCTTTTTAGACAAATTTTATTTGAAACTTGTTTTACAAGTGAAATTTTAATCCAAAAATATGATATAATTATTTTTCTTCAAATGCGAGTGCATTTCGGACGCCATGCAAACGCATACACAACGCATCACGAAGGGATGCGACCCTTCGTGGGAAAAGGCACACTGTTTTGCGTTGTTGGGAGATCTGCGCGCTTAAGTCAATGACCTGCGGACGCAGGTGCAGCGCAGATGCTCACTGGAATTCGGATAGTGTCATCTGCGGCCACAGTTCGGGCGCAGGTCCAACACAGACTGGACGCAGGCGACGTGACTGTACTGAATAGGTGTCTTTCTGCTAAACCAATGCATCCTTTCTGAAAGGACACATTAAAGGTTATAAATAGCTGATATATTCCTCAGGTATAAACATGATCTTTGACAGCAAAAACACGCTTCTTCTATACAAAAAATCTGTGAGATTATTAAGTTGTTGAGTGAGTTCGACGCATCCAATTATTTGAGGTACCACTATAGTTGGATTGAAAGCCATTTTATCCTGGGTGGAAGATTTCATAACCTTGGGTGCAGTGAGGGAATTATTCCTTAAGAACACTCCGTGAAGTTGGGGTACTTGACCTTAAAAATTCTGTTTCATCTCATTTCTGAAATTTAACACATCTTGTGTTGAAGGTGTTAAGGAACTTCATAAGTGTTCTTGTCTTAGACTTGAACTTGTGTTAAAGTTGTTACCTATATATAGATTCTTGTACCCGAAAACATTGAAAATAACAATCAGATCATTTACATCTCTTTGTTTTGTGCTAAAGAATAATGCTTATACTAGCTTTTAGGCATGCTATGCCATATCGACTCACGTACGTGGTCCTATTTAAGCATGCTATGCCATATAATGGCTACGTAAGGTATTACAATAACTAGTATAAAAAATTGGTCGATTTTGAAACCCACTTAATTTACAAAAGAAACATTTTCCGTGGAAAGCATTTTCCTTCCCACAAAAGACACCCTAACTATCTGTTATAATTCTTACACTCCCCTTAAAGTTTAGAAACAGAGTTCATTCTAATCCAGCAAGTATAGATTAGAAAAACAGCTATGTAAAATATTCTCAAATTCATTTGTTTCGTAACAAATCAGTAAATGTGGTGATAATAGAAGGGGTAGTGTTACAATAACAAAATGTCTAGATATGGAAGATGATATAAATAAGCCTCTTTTCGGTTTTGAATGAATACTGAGAGGAAGTCGAACACAAACTGAAAAAAGAGACTGATACACACACTGATGACGATCAGCTAGTAAATGGATGAACCGTGTTACACATTCCTGAGTTTTTGACACACCAAAGTGGTTGAATAGGTTCAGCACCTATTCCCCTAGCAACCATTCTGTACCTCCATTCAGTCAGTCGATCAGTAGCCTCTGCATATCTCTTCATTCCTGTTTCATCGCAATTCCCTGACCACAATGTCTCTGCCATTGCTGATGCTCTAGGCCAAATTCGTGAGTCCATAACAGTTGAATCAGCTTGTTCGGACCATAATGCTACTTCCCCTCCGATTACCAATTGAGCCTCCTTATCAGTCAGACCATAGGTTATATCATAGTTGTAAATGGTTTCCCAGGTCTTGAAAGGTCCACACCAGGATCCACCATTGCCTTGGTCAGTACCTGGGGGCTGGTCATAGCGGCTGTCATTTCCAACGAAACTCCCATGGCCACAATCCAAGTAATAGTAATCTGCAGATGACACAATGACACGGTACCCAGAAGTGACAAGCTGCTTTGTATTGCTTGGTCCATTATTCCAAGTTTGCATGATAACATGTTGTGGCGAAAGCAGAGATGGATCCACCTTCACATTAGCACTCAATATAACATCCTCCCAGTAGACCACAGTACGGTTGAGTGAGAGGATTTCAGGTAAGGTATTATTGATAAACATTTCGAGTAGCTGACTCTGAGTTCCATTGCTAGCAACAAACGTTTGGATTGATGGATCAGTATTCCAACATGCTGAATTGATTTCATCTGCTCCCCCGTGAAAGAGGGAATCTGGAAACATGGCGATGGTATCGTGGATGACATTCTTGACTACTTCATAGGTTTTGGGAATCAAAGGGTTCAGTTGACCAGTGCCTGGTTCAGCTGCAAGAGCTGGACTATTTCCAGCAGGCCACCAGAACATATTTGCACAAGTGATAATCTCAGGGTAAGCTTCAGCCCATGATCCCGTATGTGCTGCAATATTTGCAAAGTCACAAAAGTGGTAAAGCTAGCTCTTCACATGATCTGTAAAGGTAAAAAATTCTATTCTTGAACAAATATCGCGCTAGCAGTTTTATAGTCCAATTTCATCTTCAAGAGACAGGTTTTCTTAAACAACTTTTTCGTGGACAATATGTGCTTGAATCAGTTTAAGGTTTTAGATGAGACCGTCAACACAAAATGTTCATGTACTTAACCCAAAAGAATATCATTAAAGAGAAGTAAATGCTCCCAAGCTTCTTTCAAGTTCTATACAATAAAAATGATGATCTCCGGATTGGATAGATTAAAAGATACTTCAGAATCCTCTCCTGTTCCAATACGTACGTCTTACCTAATATATCTAAACAAAATAATTGTACCTTGTAATCCAATGTGCATGAGTCTACATCATCTTTTGTGTAGTCGCATTCCAAGCTTACGTCCAAAATGGTTTTTGCTAATGGTACTTCTAGCATTATAGATAGAAGTTATTACTCAAAAAGAAGCTATCAAAAACTGTAATTTCCTTTTCTTTACCTTTGTCAAAGAACAATTGTACTCGGTTTTGTTTTTCACTTCAGATACACTATTACAAGCACTAGCAATACTAATTTTACACTATTTCTACAAAGGAATCATAGTGGCATTATAGGGAAATGTTTTTTATGGATAGAGAATGATCCATCAAAAGGCAGAATCTCCATATTATTCTAGGTTAGTCAAATTTATTCAATAGCTAGCACCCGCTCTTGCCCCAAAAGAGTCAATTGAGAGTCGATAACAATATCTTTATTTCACAGCACTATAACTCTTAAATTTCTATTCTAAATAGCACAAAAAATAGACACTACTTCCGTCCACCAGCACTAACGCACTGCATTCCATCAAAACTCCAAAGTTAAACGTGCTCCACCTACGTTTTTGTTTTGTATGAAAATAAATATATCTTTATAAAAGTTGTTACAGATCCATAAAGATTTCTTTTAAGTTCCAAGAAACTAAAAAAAAAGTTATCATCCCCATGTTTTTTAAAACTATAGAATAGATCCAAAAGTCCAATTTTGTTCCTTCCCAAAAAGTATCTATGCTTTCTTGTGATTATCAAAAAAGAGCTTACCGGGCATATCAATTTCAGGTAAAACCCTAACTCCATGTTCCATTCCAAATTCCACAATCTTCTCCACATCCGCCGGCGAGTACATCATCTCATTGCCGTATGCTCCTTTTCCGGCAAGCTCCGGCTCCGATGGAACCACAAGCGGAAACGAATGTGAATCAGTTATGTGCCAGTGAAAAACATTCAGCTTGTTCATACTCATAGCTTTGATAAGCCTCAACAAATCATCTACTCCGTAGAAGTTTCTCGAAGTGTCCAACATCACACCACGGTGAGTGAAAATCGGCAGATCGGATATGTACACGCCTGCGGCGACTCGAGTAGGGTTTCCGTACACGAGCTGTGAGAATGTCTCGAGTCCTCTCATGGCTCCCCATACGGTACCGGCGGTTATGTAGGCGGCGGAAGAACCGTTAGGCGTGGAGAGAGAGTAGGATTCGTTGACGCCGTGAGATAACGGTGAAGTGACGTCGGAGACGGAGATGATGAGGTGTTGTAACGGAGTTGATGACGTCAGGTTGATCGACGGAGTGATGATGTGGCGGTAGTGCTCGGAGAGGATGAGACGGCGGTACCGGTCAACGGTGGGAGTTAGGTAACGGTGGGCCGGGTGGGAGATGGTGAAGTTTGGGGAGAGGAAGATGGACTTTGGGTTGGGCCAATTGAATGTTGTGGGCTTGGGCCAGACATTAATTGGGTAATTTGTAGCTATTGTTTGAGTAATGAAGATAGCGAATAGTGAAAGAATGAATGGGAATGTTGTGTCTCCTCTCATTTTGATGACCCGTTAGTAGTCGCGAGCGAGAGCGGATTGGGGGGTTTGAAGAAAAACAAATACGAAGAAAGCACTATTTATTATGTTGATTTTCTAAATATCAAATTTTGGAATATGATAAGAGTATGGTTTGTTTGTTGAATCTTGTGATATTACTTTGGAAATAGCTAGGTAGTTTGTTTGATAGTGTTTGGATTGAATGGATGGATGGAAGGACTATATATAAAGACTTGACATGTTTACTTTATTTTTAGATTTAAAAGTCTTTGCTTCTAATTTGTTGGTTTGTGATTTGGATTATCAAGTGACTGAAACTTTAATGTTTAGCAGAATATTTTTTCCATATTTATCCTTGCTGCACACTAAATTAAGTGAAAATGATAGTTTAGACAAATATTCATTGTAATTTTGTGCTTATAATGTTGGTAAATCTAGCTTAAGCATGAATTAGCATTACCTTTTAGATGGGATAAAGAAAAGCGTTTACGTTTAGTTTCTCGTATTGACTAAGTACTTTGCTTTTTGGTTATTGACTAGATGCACTTAACCAATAGCAGTAAATAATAAGTCAGGGTATTTAACCTAACTTTTATGTTTATACACAACTCATATGAGTCATGATTGGTGAGACAAATTAGAGACATGAAACAAAAGTTGATCCAAGCCCACAAAGGTAATTCCATTGATACTATTTACCAATGCAAATAAAATGAAATCCAAAAAATCAATTTAATGGAGAAAAAAAAACTAAAAGAAGTAAACTAAAAGGAATGATGACTTAAAATGATTAGTTTAGAGAGATTGCAGGCCAACAGCTAAAGGTTAGAAATAGTCGTTGATCACAATTGTGAATTATATATTCTGACGATATAAAGTTGGGTATTTTTTTTTAGTAAAAAGAAAAGTTCAAATAAATATAAATTGTAGTAATATTTTATTAAAAGAATATGTTCTTCAAAGACCTTTTAAGGAACTCGGATTACGGAATTGTGAAGTGCCAAATGGTACTTGTCGAGTAATCCTTGGTATTATCTGTAGATATTCACTACGGTGAAAAAGCCGGCGCCTTCAGGTTTGTCTTATTTGTTTTTCCCTTTTAAAATAATGTTATATTGAGGGTTCATTTGGTTGGGAATCTAATTATGATGAGATTAGTTATGATGGAATAAGTTATATTGAGATTAGATATGTTGGGATTATTTTTTATTGAGTGTTTGATTTGTTGCATTCAAAGTAATATGCGTGATATAATTTCTAGAAATAAATTAATTGATTACCAAAATACCTCCATCTTATTTAATTTATATATATATATATATATATATATATATATATATATATATATATATATATATATATATATATATATATATATATCTTTTCAAGATTTAAATATTTATTCTTAAAAATAAAACTTTCATCTTATTTAGCTTAATTTTTTTGTGTGCGTGCATTTTCATGATTATATCGTGTGTATTTTAAAAATAAAACTTTCATTTTATTTAACTTTAATTTTTTTGTGTGTGTCTTCCTATGACTACATCGTGTGTGTTTAAAAGAAAATCTTACTACATCTTATTTAGTTTGAAATAAAAACATCCAACTTAAGTTTGTTAAAGTTAAAAAAGATTTGTTATTTATGTACTTCATTTAAACACATATCACTCATATAATGTAGAATATTAAAATTCATTGTAATTGATATATATAATATCAATTTTCACGTGATTAAAAAACTATTTAATTTAAAATATGTAATTCAACAATGGAGTCGAGCTATTTATTATTTTTTAGAGAAATTAAAATATATAAATAAATATAATAATTATTCAAATAAATTTAACGTATAATATATTCATAAATAAAATATATATATATATATATATATATATATGTCTATGAAATGAAAATCATAGGATTTGAGGGTATTTTTGTCATTTTATAATTTTATACCAAAGATAAATTGGGCTGGAATAGTAATACCACCATATGTGTGGATAACTTATCCCGGTACTATTTATTAGTCCCGAGATAAGTTATCTTCAATATTGACAACCAAATAATGGATTAAAAATTTTATTCCGAGAATATTTACTTTAATACCACACACCAAACGACCCCTAATAGTAATATAATTTGAAAAAGGATTAAATTTCTCTAACGTATTAGAAATTATTTAAATCTACTCCTCTTTTACTTATTATATTTCAACTAGATGGGTAAATCTCAAGAATAGACCCAAATTGGAGTACTTTTAAATTTTAGCTCCACATAAAAGAGATTTCTTAAAATAGTCTTTACCTATTAATTAATATTTTTTGAACGAAATTGTCCCTGATAAATGAATTAAATTACGTAAATGATCCTCATAATGGATAATAACTCCATATTTATATCTCTCAAATTCTTTTTTTTTGTTTTTAATTTTACTTTAATTTTTATTTTCTATTTTCTCTTTTTATTTTTGATTTTTTTCAACCCCTACTTTTTTCCCTTTTTCCTCTCAATTTCTTTTTTTTTTCTTTCCTTTTATTTATTCTTTTTTAGTTTTTCTCAGCTCTTACTTTTTTTCTTTACACCTCCCAACGTCTACTTTTATAAAAAAAAAATATTATTTTTTTTAAAATTTTTCTTGACCTTTATTTTTATTTAATATTTTTATTTTTATCAACCTTTATTTTTTTTTCCATTCTTTCTCAATTTCTACATTTCTTTAATTTTAATTTTTTAATACTTTTCTTTATTTTCTTCTTTTTTCGCAATTTTTATTATTTTTATCCTTTTCTTCAATTTTCTTCCATTCAAGTTACATGGGGGTTTGGGCCACAAGTGACAAAAGAGTTTTAAAATGAGGTGTAGGTGACACAAATCTTAATTACTAGTTGGAGGTGACAATTACTTTATTATGTATTAAGAAAGTTGGGGAAGTTTTAAAATAACCCACAAATTTTTAAATTTACACTTTGATCCCAATGTATACCTAAAATAACGGAAAACAAAGGAAAAAAAGGCGTCTTCCTCTCTCTTCTCATCCATTGTTGTTTTCTCTCTCTTAGCGATTTTTGTTGTTAATTGTTTCTGTTTCTGCTGCTTTATTCATCATCTTCTGCTTCATCTTCTTCTTGTCGACCATTTGTTGTTGTTGTTGGTACAGCGCTACTGCTATGATCTGACCAATTTCTTGGGTCAAATTTTATTTACTACTTCACTTTCCACTTTGGCATTACTTCATAGGTTACTTTGGTAAGTAAAATTATGATTTTTATTCGTATTTGTCATCTGGGTACACTTTTATTTTTCCAACAATGGATAGAACCCCGATTATGAATCCAGCACAAGTGCCTACAATTTAAACAGATCAATCATCTGGTGCATCAGATGAGTAATCTGTTGCATCAGACTATTTATCTATTGCAACAACGTATTATCTGTTGCATCAGACGTATTATCTGTTGTATCAGGATGTTTATCTGTTGCACCAGACTAATTATCTGTTGCATCAGAATGTTGATCTGTTTGAAACAACATAAATCAACCCCTGCCACAAACCCAACAGATAAATCTTGCTATTGCTACTGGATTCTAAATTATTCCTTTTTACGTCGAATCGTCGAAATGTTTGTTGAGAAGATAATAGACAGAATGAAAATTAAATATGGTTTAAAATGTCAAAGATCAAACATAATTTATTTATTAAACAAATAAAAATACATATAATAGACTAAAAGAAAAATAATAGTCTAATTATTATTATTATTATTATTATTATTATTATTATCAATATCATCATTGCCAGCCGGCCAATCTTCAACCGGAAGTAGCAAGGCCCTCCTCAGCCTGTGTATCTCGCTGAGCATTCTTGATCTAACTCCTCCCAATTCCCATTGCAGATCACGAAGTTGATTTCGAAGTTCATTCACGGCGTCTTGCAGAAAAGCAACGTCCCACACTAGGTCAACTATAATCTTAT
Source organism: Capsicum baccatum var. pendulum (assembly GCA_030864225.1). Taxonomy (NCBI): domain Eukaryota; kingdom Viridiplantae; phylum Streptophyta; class Magnoliopsida; order Solanales; family Solanaceae; genus Capsicum; species Capsicum baccatum. Next base: position 82,230,703 of record CM061550.1, read on the forward strand.
CTTATAGAGTGCAATATGAAAGACGAGATGCAATAAATAAATAGAGTGTGTATTTGAATGAACGATTGATTAAGGACGGACCTATTTATAGAGGATTGAATTTGAATGAGAGGCAAAAAGGTGCGACTATTCACCTTCATACATTAATTAAATTTTTGATTAAATTAAGAAAATAAATATTGTGTTATAAGTCATGACTTTTCAGATTATTATTATTAATTTGTCTTTCGAAGAACCGTTTTTATTGAGTTGTGGCAACAGATTCTATATCTGTTGTAACAAATATAAAATATGTTGCATCAGATAATATATCTGTTGCAACATATAATCTAACTGTTCACCTTCATTTATTAATTACATTTTTTTATTAATGTGAAAAGTAATGAATTAATTAAATTAAGAAATATTGTGATAAGTCGTGACTTTTCAGATTATTATTATTAATTATTTCTTTCCAAGAACTGCTTTTATTGAGTTGTGACACGATATAGGTTGCATCAGATAAATCATCTGTGACAATAGATATATCATCTGTTGCAACCATAGTGAACCTGTTGCATCAGATAATTTAATTGTTGCAATATATAATCTACTTTTTTTAAAAAAAATAACTATATCATCATATCATTAATCCAAATTTGCTTACTTTTTTATTTTATAAATAAATAAAAAATACCTTTTCAAAATTTTTAATAAAATAATAATCATTTTATTATATAATAAATAATTTTAAAATTAAATTCAAAAACAAAAATGGTGAAAAGTCACGATCAGTTATTAAAATTGTGGTTATAAATTGTGTTTATTATTTATTTCCTTATTATTTATTTACGAAACATTTTTCACATTGAATAATCGGAACTCCGAGTCATGTCTTTCTCTTTTCACCCTCTCAATAACAACAACAGCCCTTTTTTATTAATAACCGCCAGGTGCAACATATGATCGATCTGTCGTAGCAGATTAACCTCTAACTGTTGACACAAATTGTTGTTCAATCCCTACTACCAACTGTCGACATGTTGAGAACAAGGAATAAACAGAATGATTATTATTAAATACTAAATAAGAATTAAAAATTCAAAGTCGACAGCAAAATGAAATGAATGTTAATAGATTTTTGAATCCCTTGGGTAGATTTGATATACAAAAGGAGGAAAATAATCGCTAAAATAAAAAACATTACCTAATTATTATTACTACTATTATTATTATTGTCAATCAGACATTTTTCATTCATCCGGCATCCTTGCTCCGAAGTTAGCCAAATATCTCTCTGGAGTTCATCAATCAAACTGCCTTTGAAGTTCACGCAAAGACTCGATATGAATATTCTTGTACGAATATGGATCATCTATATTTGTAAGGAGAGACCTATTTATAAATTATTGTATCTCAAAAAGAAAAGAAAATTGCTTTAAAATAAATCTAACAGATGGGCAATCTGTTACAAAATATATTCTTTCTATTAGATAACTTACAACATACTGGTAATCTTTTTGCAACAGATGTATATATCTATTTGATTTCTGCAACAGGTTGATAACTGTCGTAACAGATGTCTCCAATTGATTGACAATATAAACAGATGTGTCATCTGTTGCAACAAGCTAGTAATCTGTTTATTCAATTTAACCAATAGGTGGGCTAGAAAGAATAAGGTGCGTGCAGATAGATCCACTATCATATGTGTGGGAGTTAAGTATGTATTACTGATAAGGTTACCGGGATAACACACACAAAGTACAATATTTTTGTGAATGCAGTTTTTAACCGATTAAGTATTGATCATTCAAATAAGATCATCCATTGTACCGTTAAGTTTGATGGGTTCAAAATTGATAAGGCTGAGGACCTCATGAAGATGGTCCAGATACCCTGTTACGAATTATTGACGGTTGGTGCTCGTGTTTATGCGTGTCAAGTTTTGAGAAGAGATCAATATTTGTTGTCATTGCAGAGAACCAATAGCTATTGGACTTAACTTTAAGTATGCATTGTACCCTTAGCGGGCCCTTGAAGCCTCGCACTGCATCAAACAAGAATGGAAAACCAATATAGTTATTACCCTGGTCAAAATTTATATGGTTTGGTTGCTCGCTCGGGTTGATGATTATATGCCAGAAGGTGCAGTAGGAGAATTCTTTCGAGGGAAAATAGGTTGTTGATGGAAGACTATATCATCTGAGAGCTAATTGAAGAAGATACACAGGGTAGAAAGTAACTTCTAACGAATCTGGTCGATGGAATTATCTTAATAGATGCGAAATCTGAATCAAGTGCAAATATAAAAGTGTATCTGGTAATGTAATTTCGTTTGTTGTGTCTCTGAAAGAAAAATAATGCAGATGGACACTTTGCTAGGGATTTGTATGGTCGGGATTTTCACCTAGGTATGAAATAGGAGAAGACCAATAAAGCAACCTTACGGGCATCGAGGGTAGAAATGATGTTCAGCAAGTCTAAAAAACTTACGCAAACAACAAATGCAGTAAAAATAAGGAAACTAAGCGAAGGCAGCAATTTCTGAACTTTAAATTTCATCCTATCTTCTTGTTTGTGTTTCCGATCAGGTCCACTGTTGTTGACCTGATCGGAACCACAAACAAGATTGAAAGACAAATAGAGTATCATTGCTTCCTTAGAAATATGGTTATAATTGATTTTGTTTTCTAGCCTTGACATTCTTTCAACATTCCTTGGAGAAGATCAGATGCTTGCTGTAGTATGTGAATCCCGATAATTTTCAAGCTTGCCTCTAGCTTGTTAATTCTGTATTCAAGATGGTCCTTATCGTCTTCGAAGTTGGTAAGGAGTTCCTCGTCTCTTGTAAGCTCGATCAGGAACACTACCTTCAAAGTTGTGGCATTCTAGAAGCCCTTCAGAACACTTTCTCTCCAGAAGCTTTAAAGGATACATGGAGGGTCGCTGTATTTGTTTTAGGTCAAAATGTGTTGATGCACGTTGAAGATGTGGTCCCAACAGTTGAACAACACACTATTATCGAGCGTTGCTCCATGCATCTTGCTCAACCAATTTGATAAATTAGTAAGCATGGAGTTACGTAGCATGTGATTTAAACCGGCTCTACCAAGCCTATCAAATGTTATGTAACTCCAAGCTTATTACCCTATCAAAACAATATGCCCGAGTTAGTGCTCACAGAAAAAAACCTCGATCTGTCAGCCTTTCTGCTGATCACTCTTCTCCAATATAGATGATAAGATATCTGCTATGCAAAAGTCTAAATCATCGCCAGGCATGACTGCCTAGGAACATGTCTGGCGACGGTGTAGACTTTTGCATAGCAGATATCTTGTCATCTATATTGGAGAAGAGCAATCAGCAGAAAGGCTGAGAGATTGAGCTCGTTCGATTTGTGCACTAACTCGGTCATATTTTCTTGATAGAGTAATGAGCTTAGAGTTACGTAACGTTTGATAGGCTTGGTAGAGTCGGTTTAGATCACACGCTACGTAACTTCATGCTTACTAATTTATCAAATTGGTTGAGAAAGATGCATGGAGAAACGCTAGATAAAAGTGTGTTGTTCAACTTTTAGGACCACATCTTCAACGTTCATCAACGCTAGATAAAAGTGTGTTGTTCATGTCAAGGCAAGAAAACACAATCAATTATAACCATATTGCTAAGGAAGCAATGATACTCTATTTGTCTTTCAATCTCATTTGTGGTTCCGATCAGGTCAACAACAGTGGACTTGATCGGAAACACAAACAAGAAGGCATGGGATGAAATTTAAAATTCAGAAATTTGTCTTCTTCGCTTAGATTCCTTATTTTAACTGCCGTTGTTGTTGGCATAAGTTTTATAGACTTGTTGTACATTATTTCTACCCTCGATGCCCGTGAGGCTTCTTTGTTGGTCTTCTCCTATTTTCTATTTAGGTGATAATCCCGACCACGTAGCTCCCTAGCAAAGTATCCATCTGCATTGTTTTCTTTTAGAGACACAACAGATGAAATTACATTATCGGATACACTGTCATATTTGCACTTAATTTAGATCTCGCATCTGTTAAAATAATTCCACCAGCCAGATTCGTTAGAAGTTACTTTCTACCCTATGTCTCTTCTTCAATTAGCTCTTAGATAATATAGTCTTCCATCAACCACCCATTTTCCTTCAAAAACATTCTCCTACCGCACATTCTGGTATAAAATCATCACCCTGAGTGAGCAACCTAGCCATATAAATTTTGGCCAGGGCAATAAATATATTGGTTTTCCGTTCTTATTAGATGCAGTTCTAAGCTTTGAAGGCCCTCTAAGGGTCCAATGCACCCTAAAAGTTAGTCCAATCGCTATTGAATCTCTTTACAATGACACAAAAATTAGATCCCTTCACAATGCTTGACAAATAAACATGAGCAACAGCCGACATTAAATCTTAATAGGCTATCAAAACCATATTCATGGTCCCTCAGCCTTATCAGTTCGGACCTACCAAACTTAACTGTAAAATTACAGACATCTTGTTTGAACGATCTATGACTAATTAGTAAAAACATCATTCACAAAATCAGTGCACTCTATGTGTGTTTCCACGATAACATTATTAGTAATACATACCTCCCACATATGAAGTGGTTCCATCTACAAACAGCTTATTTCTCCGATCCCATCTTTACTACAGCCTCTTGATATAGTCCATCAAAAGTTGGTCAACTGTTAGTTTCTTATATCTATAAAGAAGAGAGAAAAAATTGATGTCACAAAAAGGACATTGTCCATGTGTTGCATCAGATGTGGAGTTTGTTGCAACAGATGTGAAGTCTATTGCAACAGATGTGGAGTCTGATGGAATGCATCAAACCAGCCTTTCTGGTGGTTTTATTTGTTCCAACAGTTTCTCCATCTATTGCAACATCAACAACAGCATAAACATAAAAAAAAGAAACAACATTTGTTCCAACAACAAAGAAGCAACATCCTTTGTGCCAGAACCATCAACAACACCATAAGTTCTAACAACGGCAACCCTACCAACAACATCAATAACTGCATCAACGATAATGAAACAAATAAAATACATACAAAAAAATGATACTGCCAACAAGGCTTTTAAACTTCTCCCAACAGATGATTTTTTTCTCATATTGTAATAAAAATTCTCGGATTATTTATTCAACACTTACAAGTTCCTTAATTTTTTTTAATAAATATGATATGAGTAAATAGTAATTAAATTAAAAAATAGATGTAAATAACATGCAAAGAAGAAGACAAGAATGAAAGAGCAATAATGAACCATACTTTAATATCAAAAAGGGGATCAAAAAAGAAATTTAAGTTGAGGAAAGATATGGATGGGTTTAGATCCGAAAAGATCTTTATGAGAAGAGAAGAGAAAAGAGAGAAAAAAGGTTGTGACCCTAAAGAAGAGAGAGAAAAAGATGAAAGTTGAATAAAATAAACTGCAGCTGCAGGAAGAGATGAGATAATTTCTATAGATGTATTGTGTACGTAGACATGGTGGTTTTCAATATTTATTAATTGATATTCATTAATTTTATTAATAATTTGAGGGGAACGAAGAATACTAAGACTACTGACATTGCATAGACAAGACAAGACTGCTCAATGAACTCACTTTTGAGATATCCAAAAAATATTTTTTACCGCCTTTAGTAGTAAGTACTACTACTTGATATTATCTACTCGGACCAGAAGCTTCTTGCTTCAAAATTAAAAGAGATAAAAAGATTTTCAAACAGATATGTCATCTGTTACAACATATGTAAATATCTATTTAGAAATTCGAACAACTCAGTCATCTGTTACAATAGATATAAATATCTATTTAAAAATTCCAAAAGCTCAGTCATCTGTGACAACATATGAAAATGTTCATTTGATAATTAATAAAATCAGATATGTCATCTGTTACAACAGATATATAAATATTTTTTTTTGAAAATCTCCAACATCTTAGTCATCTATCACAACAGATGCAAATATCTATTTGATAATTAAATCAGATATGTCATCTGTTGCAACATATATGTACCTATTTGAAAAATTTCAACAGCTTAGTCATGTGTTGCAACAGATTTCATAACAATTGATTTAGGTGGAACTAGGGATGAATGAATGAGCTCGCAGGGTCAACTACAAATCCAATCGAGTCTTTGCAATTGCATGGTGTTGGTATTGCATTCATACCGACCCGAGTCGTCAATCGATCACTCTGAGTTAAAATGAGTTCTCATCAACTCAATATTAGGATAGTGATAGTACCTAAGTTGATTTAGGTGGAACTAGGGATTAATGAGTGAGCTCACAGGGTCAACTACAAATCCAATCGAGTCTTTGCAATTACATGGCATTGGTATTGCGTTCATCCTGACTCGAGTCATCGATCGATCACTCTGAATTGAAATGAGTTCTTATCAACTCAATGTTAGGATAGTGACAGTACCTAAGTTGATTTAGGTGGAACTAGGGATGAATGAGTGAGCTCGCAGGGTCAACTACAAATCCAATCGAGTCTTTGCAATTGCATGGCGTTGGTATTGCGTTCATCCTGACCCGAGTCGTCGATCAATCACTCTGAGTTGAAATGAGTTCTCATCAACTCAATGTTAGGATAGTGATAGTACCTAAGTTGATTTAAGTGGAACTAGGAAGGAATGAGTGAGCTCCCAGGGTCAACTATAAATCCAATCGAGTCTTTCCAATTGCATGGCATTGGTATTGCGTTCATCCCGATCCGATTCGTCGATCGATCACTCTAAGTTGAAATGAGTTCTCATCAACTCAATGTTAAGATAGTGATAGTACCTAAGTTAATTTAGTTGGAACTAGGAATGAATGAATGAGCTCGTAGGGTCAACTACAAATCCAATTGAGTCTTTGCAATTGCCTGGCACTGGTATTGCGTTCATCCCGACCCGAGTCATCGGTTGATCACTCTGAGTAGAAATGAATTATCATTAACTCAATGTTTAAAAAACTATATCTTTTAAAAATTTTAAAATTAATTAAGGTCAATTCGGACCAAATTAGCAATTTCAAAACTTGTCATTCTTTTCCAAAATTACAAATCAACCCATACAAATCATCCATTTATGCGAAAAACTTTTTATTTCAAATCTTAAGTTCTCGCTCTTCTCTCTCTCTTGGGGTGTCCTCTCCCTCTCAACAATACAAACAATACAAACAACAACTACTCAACATATTGTTCAACCCTTCAAAGCAGGTCGATTTTCTTCCCATTTACGACTACATATAGTTTTGTTTTACTTCATTACCACTTGTATCCGTTGTTTTCTCTATCTTCACATGTAACAGAGTTCGAGAAGAGTTCTACATTTGTTCTTTATTCTAAAAAATAAATCTTTTTAGTTAATGATAAAAAAGAAGACTTTTAGTTGTATTATCTTCGAGAATGGGTTAAAATTTTGAGTTTTGATGCTAAAAAAGTAGGAAGCACCCGATAAAACCCTAGTTTTTATCTCAATGTTTTGTTGACTGTCGTGGTATTGTTGGATGGTGTTTGTGGTTTTGTTGTTGGTTGGTGGTGGTGGTGTTGGTATTTGTGTTTTTTGGCGGTGGTGTCGGTGGTCTTGGTGTTGGTATTGGTGGCATTGGTGGTGGTCTTGGTGGCATTCATCGTGGCATTGGTTTTGGTGGTGGTGGTCCATCTGTTGCATCGGGTGGAAGATCTGTTGGGAAATATTAAATAGGTCTTCAAACAGATTCCACATTTGTTCCAACTGATGAGTTTTTCGTTGGAGTATTTTCTTATAATGTGGCAGACAATAATTTATTAAAATTTCTCCACCTGTTGCAACAGGTGGAATATATGTGGGGAGATATTAAATAGGTCTTCAAACAGATTTGGGTTCCCCATCTGTTCTAACTGATGGGTTGTCCGTTGGAGTATTTTTTTTTGGTTATGTGGTAAGAATAATTTATTAAAATTTATCTCACCTTTTTAAAAAAAAATATGCAGACATCAAATGCAACGTATTTTTTGTTTTTCTTTTGTTTGTAGTTAAAAGATGTCTCTCAAAAGAAAAGAAATAGAAAGTGGAGAAAATGGATCAACTTTCGATCACCAAATAAAAAAGGCTAGAGTACAGATAGATTCGGAGGAACTTCCAGAACAATCTCAGTCAGGGTAAAATTAAGTCGAGGAAAGTGATAACTCCTCTTCACCAATGGGGCATGAAATAATATCAAAATTCTAGCATGATTCTGTCAAAACCATTAGTATTGACAAGTTTCGAGTTGCGATGCCGATGAATAACCCTAATGCAGTATTTGGTGATCTTGTTCTTAAATGTCAGTTGGGGAAACCTTTTGACGAACTTAGGAGTATTATGAAGAAGGAAAACATATATGGACTTTTTAAGAAGAGCTATTTTGCACACTTTTTTGAGCTGTCTGGGCCCCGTCCTCTTCGTTTTCCAATGATCATGGTATATGGCCTTCTTAAGCGCAGGATCATGTATGCGGAGGATGATGGAGGTCCGAAAGAGGGCGAAAATAAGATGGATGAAGTCTGGATTAACTACTGTGGCATGCCGGTTTGTTTTGGATTGAAAGAGTTTGCCATTGTGACGGGCTTGAGATGCGATCGTCCAGAAAAACCTGCCATGAGAAAAACACCCCAGAAAGGGTCCAACAAACACAAGGTAAAAAAATATGGGTTGTTGGGCATTGTTGGACCTAGCTACAAAGTGAAGGATTTGATAGTGGATCTCAAAAATAAAGACATACCAAAGCACTATAGGGAGAAATTATGTTTAGTTTGGTTTGTCGATTCCGTTTTATTGGTAAGAGACATCAAGAAAGTCACAAAACGTGATTTGTTGGAGCTTGCGGATGATTTTGGGAGATTCAACGATTATCCCTGGGGCTACGACAGCTACTACTTGACTGTCAAATATTTACTGAAAGAGCTAAAGCCAAAGATGACCACATTATACGGCTTTTCTTAGGCTTTCATGGTAAAATTGATCACTATTTTTACTCATTCATTAATTTATATTAAATATATTTTTGACTTTTTTTTTGCTTGCTTCCTGTTTACAATTTTTAGGCTTGGGCATGTGAAGTCATTCCTCCCCTCTGAAAGCATTTCACAAATTACCTAGATAAGGTTTCTCATCCAAGGATCCTAAGGTGATTGGCTGCAGTAGAGAGCAGCAAAAAAAATATTAACGAGACTGATCTCTTTAACCCTCTGGATGATGCAGTACGTCTTCTTTCAACTAAAATAATTTACCTCAAAGAAAGATATTGAAACAGATGTTCCATCTGTTGCAAGATATTACCCGTCAACTACAACTGGTGCAATGGGTAATCTATTGCAACAGACGATCCAGATGCTTATGATGCTGCGGATAGGATAATGGACCTCAACTTCTATAATAATTTCAAATATAGGTACGCTGATCTTCATAATCTATCTGATTTCGGTGGCCTAGGATTTGATCAGTTAGTTTCTGCGTTCCAATGGGATGAAGAAACGATTAAATATGTTAGAGGGAAGAGGCCATATCCACACAACAAGAGCTGAACCATGGAAAAGAAAATACTTACAGTCATGAACGTGGATGTCACCCATTTTATCACTATTAAGATACTACTATACGAGGAAAATATTAAGGTTTATGACTGCAACTTACCTGTGTTCGGTGAGAAGACGTTTTTAACCCATATGCAGCCACTTTTGAAGTTGTTGCCCAAGTTGTTGACGCAGAGTAAGCTAATGGATCATTTGCCGACTGAAGTCTTGGCGAAGGAATCATGAGTTTTTGAAGGTCGAAATAAGAACATCCAGCTCCCAAAAAATACAACCGGTGCAGCGTGCGGTCCGTACTCGCTTGCATACATGGAGTGTTTGTTGACCGACACACAAATGATCGGTGTGTGCGACACCGTTATGGGAAAGATGCAATGGGTCTGGACATATGGGGTACTAACTAAATGGTTGGAGCCCATGTATAAAAAAGAACATGTACAAAGACAGAGACGAACACGATAATAAATTTTCATTTCAATCCAATTCACTATACATATAGGGACAATAATTTTTATGTCTAGCAAAGTTGAATTTTTATAATGCAACAGATTTTATATTTGTCGTAACAGATATAGTACCTGTTGTGACAGATTAATTATCTATTGGAATAGGTTGGTCATCTGTTGCGCTATGCAGATGTTCCCCATCTGTCTATCACAACAGATTTACAATCTGTTACAACATATAACTTATCTGTTGCAACTGATCGGTAATCTGTTGGAGCAAATCAAAAAAGTAGGAAGACCTATTATATAATTTCCAGCAGATGACCTATGTGTTGCATCTCATGTTGGAACATATAACTAAATCTGTCTGATAAGATATGTAATCTGTTGCGATATTTGAATCTAGTACTCCATTTCAATTAACATGTTCAAAACTCAAAATTAGTTATATTCATAGATAGAATAAAATAAATCAAAGCCTTCGAAAATTACATGAAATAAAATAACTCAACAAATAAATGAAATGTAAAAAAATTCATTATGAGTACAAACGATCTACTCTACAAATAAAGCAACAAGTTAAACCAAGGAGGAGAGGTTATTACATTGATGGAATCGAGATATAAATATCTAATCAATATGGACAAGTTGTTCTTCATCCAGTGCTATGGAATTCAACTTTGGTCGTCGTGGATCTTTAGCGTCGATTGCGTACAGCTTCTGAGCTTTCGCTTCTCCATATTTCCATAAAAGAGCAGCATATCTTTTGCGGAGTAATCCGACATCAAATCTAACATCTCCTTCGCGACATCGATTTATAAACTCAGATGCGCCTCTCTTTTAGAACGACGACAACCAACACCAAATGGAATTCATCACCACAATTGATTGAGATGTACACTTTGTCAACCAAATGCCAAGGTAAGCCAGCCGAAATGCTAAAACCTTTGATGATGTTGATTAAGTATTCCTCGTTTTGGAAAACTTTTGGTTGTTGTTAAAAATACCTATCGTAGACATTATTGATGTAAACTTTGTACAAATAATTGCCTGTTGTGTATCTGTACTGTTCTTGTGTTTGCAACTTGGCCTTCTTTCAGAGTTAGTAAAAAATGACATAGATGTGCTGCACATATTATCAAACATTTCAGATTATGTGATGAAAAAATCAATACGCAGATGCAATTAAACAAAGTATTAATTAATAGTAATATATATGGTCTTTAAACCTCATCATTCCAGCAAGTTTGGGGTTGTGACATCAAATAGAACCAATTCTTCATTCTGGGATGTGCAACAACAAAGTCGAACATATCAAAACCAAGACTCGATTCGTTCATTTTGTAGCGCTCGTTATTTTATTTTCTACATGATGATTTATATGTGTTAATGTTAGGTTCTTACAACAAGAATTGTATAAACCAATATCCATAAAATTGATTTATGTACCTACCGACATGATGCTTTAATTGCCCATCGGTAATCCATTCTGAATAGTCGTTGATCAACTGTATTATTTTTTTGGAGCCTCATCTGAGATGTTGAACCCTTCAAACGGGTAATTCTTTCGTTCTCCCAAACTGACAGGCTCCACTTTTTTTCATCTTTGGAAGTAGTTGATGGATTATCAACTATCATATTATGCTCTTCGGCGGTAGCTGTGACATCCACCTGGAAAGCCAAAATTGTTAATGCTAAGCAGAGATATACAATAGATTTTCCATATATTACAACAGATGATTCTTATGTTGCATTAAATAGATTATCTATTGGGACAAATTCGAATAGGTAAATTAGAGCAGTACGATAATTTTGAACAGATGACCCATCTGTTGCAACATAAGACTCATCTGTTGAAACAGACAACGAATCTGATGCAACAGGTTAGACAACAGTTGCAACAGATGTATACATCTGTTTGATAATTTTCAGTAGATGTATCATCTATTGAAACAGATATGTGCTTGTTTGTTTTTTGGAACAGATAATGTACATTCACTTTCTTCAGCTCATGCTGCTCTTCTGTGGCCCTTGCACACTGAACATCGATGCAATACAAAGACAGAGGCGTTGCAATCTTTCTTTTTTTATGATTGATGATACCTTGGAAGTGTCTTTTATTCTCTTCTTAGCTGCCTTGATCTCTAGTGGAGTGTCTGGATATGAAATCCTCTTTGATGGAATGACACCCCTTTTAGATGTCATTTTCTTTACAGAAGCAGTTAGTGCATTAATAGCATTAGTCACTCCATCGTGTTTCGCCTTGCAGTCTTGACATTTGCATGAAGAACATTTGCTAGATGCGGCAAAATCTGGAGAAAAATCTGTACAACCATTATGATCATAATCATAATGGCTTGTTGTTTCAAAAACTGTAAGAGGAGCATCATTAGCCCCACCCTCCTAAATTATTTTTCTTGTGATGATTGTTGCTCGAAACAATTTCATTTTTATTCCATCAACGACCTTAGGGTCCGATAAAATTTGTACAGACCGTAAAGTAAGAAAAAATGGCATCTTCAACTCTCGATTGGTCGGAACAAGCCACGGATGGACAATCTAAAATAAATCGGTACATATATTAAGAATGATGATGAAATCATTTAATCATTAATTAAAACAAAAACTTAATTAGAATTGGACTTACTACTTCCTTAGGGGGATTGAAAAGATCAAGAAATTTTGTATTTTTATTGGTTTTGACCGACAACTATCTCAAAATTCTTGGACAGAAAACTTCTTACTGGTAGTTCACTCGTTGTCTCAAATAAGGAATGGGTTCAAATGCCCAAGCCTATAACATAACGCCAATAAATCAAAAGCATTATTGAATAAAAAAATGATGAATCATATCATGATAAAAGAAATATTTACCATGAAGGCCTATAGAAAACCATATAACTTGACTATTTTTGGCGTTAACGGAGTCAACAAATATTCGACATACATTTTGAAGCTTTCATAACCCTAAGGATAGCTGTTAAATGCCTCAAGATCCTTGGAGAGATTTATTAAACCGAGGCTTATGTTGTTGTTAATGTCTCTTGCCCAAAGAACATTATGTACAAACCAAACAAAGCATAATGATTGCTTGTGCTTCTTTGAAAGTCCTCTACCTTTCAACGCTTCAATCAAATTATTGTTTTTGAAGTTGGACCAACAATGGACACTAGGTCATCACGATCACTCGACATGCCTTTTCCTTTTTTGGGTATGCGGAGTGCTTTTTTTGGGTCAGAGTATGTATAACTTGAGAAGAAGAAGGAGGATAACATTTTAGTTCGGTAACTATGGAAAAGTCCTCCCAACCAAAACAAACAGGCATGCCACAGTAATTTATCCACACCTGCACTTGAGAAGATCATATACCATTTTTATCTGGAAACGAGCATTGTTGTCCTCCGGCAAATCAAGATATTTTTCAAAGCAGCTTTCCCTAAAATAAGAATCCAATTTTTGTTCTCGAAGTATTTTTATGAAGGCGTCGAAAGATTTTCCTATGACTGACTTAACCACGAGATCACCTATTAAATCTGTGGCACCATCGCACTGCATTCTCACAGGGTAATGATCAATGCTGAAGTTTTTGACCAACTCTTTGATGGAAGGGCTATTAGTATTTGGATCATCTCTTTTGAAAGATTCCTCCTCCCCGGGTTCATTATCTTTTGCTCTTGATTGTGATAATGCTTGTAAAGCAAACTCATAGAGTGGTAGATGTAGCTGAGCTGCTGCACTTGTTCCTTTACTTGGACTTGATTTGATTTTTTTTTTTTTGGGAGCCATGTTATCTTAAATTAACAGGAACATAACATAGATTATAATTGATTAATGCATAACAGTAATATAACAGTTCCAACAGACAACTAATCTATTGCACCAGGTATGTTATCTGTTTTAACATATAACTGACCTGTTGCAACGGATGAGTAATACGTGGGAATCATAAAAATAGAACTATCTATTGCACCTGGTATTTTATTTGATGCAACACATAACTGACCCATTGCAACGGATGAGTAATCCATTGGAAACAATAAAAAAAGATCACTAATCTGTTGCACCAGGTATTTTATCTGTTGCAACATTTAACCGACCTGTTGCAATGGACGAGTAAATCATTGGAAAGAATAAAAATAGATCACTAATCTATTGCATCAGGTATGTTATCTGTTGCAACAGATAACCGATCTGTATGAGTAAATTATTGGAAAGAATAAAAACTGTCCTAATCTATTGTAAAATGAAGAGTAAACCAACACAACAACAACAACAAACCCAGTGTATTCCCACCTAGTGGGGTCTGGGGGGGGTAAGATGTACGCAGTCCATACCTCTACCTCTGAAGAAGTAGAAAGACTGTTTCCGATAGACCCCCGGCTCAAGACAGTCGCCACACAAATATAAATATAAATATAAATATAAATATAAATATAAATATAAATATAAATATAAAGTAACGCATAGGTAGTAGGAAACATCGGGAAGCACTCAGATACATAATAAAACATGGAACACCGAAATCATAACAAGAAGAAGAATAGGAATAGGAATAAAAATAAGAGTAGGAAGAATAACAGGAATAATGCCCCCAAACTGGCCCTAGTCTTCTGCCCTAATCCTCGCCCTCCAGACCTTCCTATCTAGGGTCATGTCCTCGGTGAGCTGTAGCTGCTCCATGTCCCGTCTAATCACCTCTCCCCAGTACTTCTTCGGCCTACCCCTACCCCGCCTAAAACCATCCAACGCTAGCCTCTCACACCTACGAACCGGGGCATCCATGTCCCTCCTCTTCACGTGTCCAAACCAACTCAATCGGACTTCCCGCATCTTGCACTCCACTGGAGCCACCCCAACCTTCTCCCTGATAGTCTCATTCCGAACTCTGTCCCCTCTAGTCATCCCACACATCCAGCGCAACATTCGCATTTCCGCCACCTTCAATTTTTGGATGTGGGAGTTCTTAACTGGCCAACACTCCGCTCCATACAACATGGCCGGACGGACTACCATCCTGTAGAATTTGCCTTTAAGCTTGGGCGGCACCTTCTTATCACACAACACCCCCGACGCGAGCTTCCACTTCAACCATCCCGCCCCAATACGGTGCGAGATATCCTCGTCAATCTCACCGTTACCCTGAATCACGGATCCGAGATACTTGAAACTATCCCTCTTACATACCTCCTGCGATTCCAGCTTCACTACCACCTCATCCTCCAACCCCACGTCATTAAACTTGCATTCCAAATACTCTGTCTTGCTTCTGCTCAACCTGAAACCCTTTAGACTCAAGAGTTTGTCTCCACACCTCTAATTTGTCATTCACACCCTTTCGGGTCTCGTCAATCAGAACTACATCGTCCGCAAAAAGCATACACCAAGGCACTTCCCCTTGAATACTCCGCGTCAACACATCCATCACCAAAGCAAACAAAAAAGGACTAAGAGTGGATCCCTGATGCAATCCTGTCAAAACCGTTGAAAAGAATAAAAAAAATTCACTAATCAGTTATTTGTTGGATCAATATTGTTTAGATTTCTTCCAAACAGAAGAGTTGTCTATCACAACAGATGAATGATCTGTTAGATTGTTCACCTGTTGCATCAGATTTTCATAGTTGCATCAAATTTTTAATCTGTTACATTAGATTTTAAAATAAAGAGTAAACCATTGGAAAGAATAAAAATAGATCACTAATCAGTTATCTGTTGGATCAATATTATTTAGATTTCTTCCAAACAGAAAATTCATCTGTCGCAACAGATGAATAATCTGTTAGATTGTTCACCTGTTGCATCAAATTTTCATAGTTGCATCAGATTTTTAATCTGTTGCATAAGATTTTCATCTGTTGCATCATATGTTTCATCTATTACATCAACTATTTCAACTGTCGTAATACTATTTCTACCAAGACAAACAACAAATCAACCCAGCAACACCAACATATCACACACACACATACACACTAAGAACTTCAACTGTGACAAAAAATCACCAACAAATTCGAATCAACAGTACGACAACGAGAAGAAGAAATGCAGAAATGCCAGAAATTAGGGTTTTATTCAGTCCATATTTCAATACCAGAAGAGTAGTTGGCTCAAGTTTCTCTGTTTCTTCATAATTTTTTACCTTTGAAAAAGGAAATGGGAGGACGAAGAACTCGAAGTTGTTGTTACCGGAGAAGTATTCACGTCGATTGACGGTTGAAAGTCGAAAATTAACTCGCCCGACTATTTTTCACCGGAGGTTGAAGGGAGAAATTTTGCAGAACTGTTGGTTGGGAGAAGCTGGAGAGAGAGAGTGGTTGATTAGGATTGAAGATGGGTGTGGGTTGGGTTGATTTGTATTTTTGAAAAGATTAGAAAGTTTTGAAAATATTAATCAAGTCCACAATTAACTTAATCAAGTTTCCTAATGATGTTTGACCCTATCTGTTGGTCAATGTCACCAATCCTTCATTCAAGACTTAAAAGACACTTTTCCTTTAATTTTCTCAAGTTATATCTCATGAGCAAGAGTTGACACTATCATATTATTAAGGCAATACTTATGACTTTCAAACCACAAGCTACGTTTCATGGACAAGAGTTGACACTACCACATTGTAGAGGTAAGACTTATGACTTTCAAAAAACAAGTTATATTTCATGGGCAAGAGTTGACACTACCACATTGTATTTTGATTTATGAAATATTTTATAACTCTTGCCTTATAGGCAAAACTTAGCGTAGGGACTTTCAAACAATAAATTATGCTCCACGGGCAGAAGTTGACTCTGCCACGTTATGTTTTCATTTATGAGATGTTCTACAACTATTGCCTTAGAGGCAAGACTTAGCTCAAGGACTTTCAAACTATAAATTATGCCCCACTAGCAAGAGTTGACTCTACCATGTTATGTTTTCATTTATGAGATGTTCTACAACTATTGCCTTAGAGGCAAGACTTAGCTCAAGGACTCTCAAACAAAAAATTATGCTCCACGGACAAGAGTTGACCCTACCACGTTATATTTTCATTTATGAGATGTTCTACAACTATTGTCTTAGAGGCAAAACTTAGCTCAAGGATTTTCAAACTACAAATTATGTTCCACGGGCAAGAATTGACTCTACCATGCTATATTTTCATTTATGAGATGTTCTACAACTATTGTCCTAGGGGTAAGACTTAGCTCAAGGACTTTCAAACAACAAATTATGTCTCATGGGCAAGAGTTGACTCTTCCACGTTATGTTTTCATTTATGAGATGTTCTACAACTATTACCTTAGAGGCAAGACTTAACTCAAGGACTTTCAAACCAGAAATTATGTCTCACGGGCAAGAGTCTGACTCTGCCACATTATCTTAGAGGCAAGACTTAGATCAAGGACTTTCAAACTACAAATTATGCCCCACGGACAAGAGTTGACTCTACCACGTTATTTTCTATTGATGAGATATTCTACAACTATTGCCTTAGAGGCAAGACTTAGCTCAAGAACTTTCAAACTACAAATCATGCCCTATGGGCAAGAGTTGACACTATCATGTTATGTCTTCATTTATGAGATGCTCTACAACTCTTGTCTTAGAGGCAAAACTTAGCTCTAGGACTTTCAAATAATAAATTATGTCCCACAGGCAAGAGTTGACACTACCACGTTATGTCCTTATTTATGTGATGTTCCACAACACTCGCCTTAGAGGCACGATTTATTTCAAGTATTTTCAAACAAGTTATGTATATTGGGCAAGAGTCAACACTAACACATTGTGTTTTTTACTTATGAAATATTCTGTAACTCTTGTCTTAGAGGTAAGACTCGGCCTAAGGACCATCAAACAATAAGTTATGCCCCACGGGCAAGAGTTGATACCACCACACTGTGTATTGATTTATGAGATATTTTATAACTTTTCCCTTAGAGGTAAGACTTAGACTAAGGACTTTCAAGTAACAAGTTGTGCCCTATGGACAAGAGTTAACATTACCACATTGTGTTTTGATTTATAAGATATTCTATAACTCTTGTCTTAGAGGCATGACTTAACCCAAGAACTTTCAAATAACAAGTTATGTCCCATGGGTAAGAGTTGACACTATAAGATTATATTTTGATTTATGAGATGCTCTATAACTCTTACTTTAGAGACAAGACTTAGCCCAAGGACTTTTAAACAACAAGTTACGCTCCACGGATAAGATTGACACTACTACATTGTGTCTTGATTTATGAGATGTTTTATAAATCAAAGATGTTTAACCAACAAGTTATGTCCCATCAGTAAGAGTTGACACTACCACATTGTCTTGATTTGTGAGATGCTCTATAACTCTTGCATTAGAGACTCGAATTAGACCAAGGAATTTCAAACACAAGTTACGATCTATGGGCTAGAATTGATAGTACCACATCGTATCTTAATTTATGAGATATTCTATAACTCTTGCCTTAGAGGCAAGATTAGCTGACAAGTTATACCCCATAGACAAGAGTTGACACTATCATATTGTGTCTTGATTTATGTGATGCTCTATTAGTCTTGCCTTTAAGACAAAACTTAGTCCAAGAACCTCCTAAAAGAACAAGTTACGTCCAATGAACAAGTGTTGACACTACCACAATGTTTTTTGATTTATGAGATATTCTATAATGTTTGTCTTAGAAGCAAGACTTAACTCAAGGATTTTCAAACAAAAAGTCATGCTCCACAAGCAAGACTTGACACTACCACATTGTGCCTTGATTTATGAGTTGTTCTATACTTTTTGTCTTAGAGGCAAAACTTATCTCAAAGAACTTCCGAACAACAATTCATACCCTTAAATTTGCTTTGATGTAAAAAAAAGACCTCTTTGCAGATTATTCAATTTTTTATTTATTAGCAAAATATAATAAAAGTTGAGAAAAAAAAATGATCAAACAAAATACAGAAATAAAAAAAATATTGAGAAAAAAAGGCAAGAAAAAAAATAAAGATTAAGAAAAAAGAGAAGAATTAAAAAATTGAAAAAAATAAAAATGAGAGGAAAAATAAAAATAAAATTTGAGAAAAATAAGGAAAAAAAAGAGAAATGATAAAAATAAAAAATAAAAGAAAAATAAAGGTTGAGACAAATAAATTAAAAAAAAAAGAAAAAAAATGAAGAAATAGATAATGTTTGAGAAAAAATAAAAAAAGAGAAAAAAATAAAGATTGAGACAAATAAATTAAAACATGAAAATAAAATTAAAGAAAAAAAATTTAAACAGTGAAAATAATAAAAATAAAAATAGAATTTGAGAGACAAATGAGCATGAAAAGTTTAAAAATATTTAAGGTGTAGAGGGCAAAATTATACTTGTACTATATTAAAAAGGGAAGGAAGACTAGTCTTTTAAAGACTTTTCTTATTAAGGTCAAAAATCTAAAGCCACCTATTGAGGCTATAGCATGTAATTTTCTATAACTAGATAGGTATGTTTGTGCTTTGCACGGGCCCAACAATGGAAGTCTACATATTCTTCAAACGTTTGCCTCAAACAATGAATATAAATAACAAAAATTCACAATTTAGATGAGTTATACTGGACACGACAATAATTTAAATAAAATGTGTATTTATTTTTTGAATGTGCAAAATAAAATGTCATCCTTCTAAAATAAAAAAGGGTAAAAATTGCACACTGGAAAGAATCTGCATGAACTTTTTTATACGTAGGTGACTATATACAATTCTATTTCTATTCTGACAAAGCTTAAATGGATTTGAGATTCAGATAGCTAACCTCAACTTGTTTACGATTGAAACACATTTATTGTATAACTAACTGCTCGATCATGATGTATTCAGGACACAAAATATCATCATCTAGGATAAAAAGAACTGTGAGAGAAGTTGACAATCGAAACAAAATTGCCTTGGCTATGCGAATACCTCTCCCAAGGGCTATGAACTTCCATGATTTTCTCATCGACAAATGGTGGATTAGTAGGTAGAGGTAGATCTTCTTCTTTCTTGATAAACATCTGTAATATCTTAGATATGAATGACCTTAACGTTCGAATCTCTTGAGAGCATAAAAGTCCTACATGCTAAACTCTTGCGACCTCATTTTTCATAGTGATGTGATAGTTGTGCAACATAAGATTTGGATTGAATAGTTCCTCCAGTCCACCGCGTTAAAGCAAAGGTGATCCCACACCTGTTAATTTAAATCCAATATAAGAATTAAGACCAATATGCAAAATGTTCTTCAAGATTGAAAATTTTGTCTAAGAAAAGAGTTTGATAAAAATTAAAATGAAAACTAATTTATATATATTTTTGGTGTCTTTACTCTTATTTTTCTTTCCCATTACAATTTTCAATAGAAGAACACCAAACTATAAATATCTACTCTTTCTGTCAATTGGCCATGTGCTTGGTATTCTAGAGTCATATATCCTCAAATTAATTCTCGTCTTTTGTTATCTCACAGAGTTGATACATTCTTCAGCAACAATCAAACTATATACATTTTTACCTAGAGGTTGTACTATTGTTGTTATCTAGATAAGAAGCCAACCGACACAACATAGACAAGACATTTATTTTTCAACAAAGATTTGTACAATATGAAAAACACATACACAACAATAATATTGAAGCTTCCCTGTAAGTTATTGATTCCTCGAAACTTTTGTTAGTATGGTGTTGAAAAGTTGAGATATTACATTTTTTTTTGTCCAAGACAAGGAGAGTTGCAATAAATAGCACAACAAAAATTGAAAGAAGTTTATTGCAGAATAATGTAAATTTTAGGAGACAGATAATTAATATATTCATGATCCAACATAATATAAATTTGCTCATTCCATAACTACAAAAGTAATCAAAAAGCTTTTTCGTCAACAGTATACAAAAATACCTTGAAAAAAGATTTAGAGTTCATGTCTTCTCATGAAGTCTCATTAATTTATCCTTTCACATAGGTGTAACAAGCAAATACATGTGATATATCAACAAATTAATTAAAGGAGAACTATAACGGATACTTCTAATAAAATAATCCCAGAATTAGTTTGACGTACCTGCATCATTGTACCTCTCCTCATTCACTGCTAAGTTCATATTTCTCAACACACTAAGTTCTTCAGATAATAAATCCAGGCCATTTGATGCACCACATCATACAGAATTAAGCTTCAATTTGAAACAAGTTCAAAGAAATGCACATATGAGAGAAAAGATACCAACCTATCTAATAATATGTCATATATGGACTTAATTCTGCTAGATCTGTCCCTTCCATATAGACAATTATTATTGCATCAGTCACGACTATTTGCTTATTCCCAAATAGTGGTGCCTGCATAAATCAGATCAAACTCAATTAAAACAGATAACATTTTTCAAATAAGCAGTTAGATCATTATAGCTCACATAAGATTAATAACACTGATTCTTAAGGTGCTAAAACTGAAAAAAAGATGATCATACACATACAACCTTACCACTCAGCTGACAATTTTATTTTCACGCCATCTTAACTCAAAAGCACAATTTGGATAGAAGTAAATTGTCTTGCTAAATGTAAAGAAGTTGTAAGTCAATAATTGCACACTACTCAAACTTTCTGTCTCAAAACATCATGAAAACAAAAAAAATGAAATACAGTCAGAGGACATAACGTTTTCTACAATAGGAAGCAATCTATATGAAGTAATTCATTGGTCATTAAAGGATTCATGAGAAGAAACTTCCAAGAGACATGAAATGTTAAACAAATGAGGCAACGCAATTCACACGAGAGAAAAATTTGGGGATTTTATATAATTTGAGCAAAGCAGGAAGAAAAATAAATTTTACGTTAGTCTCATACTTTATTCAACAGATATATCATGAATGACATCAATTTTTCAATGGACATACATTATCATATTTGAATCAATTCCTATAAGAACAATACCTTATATCTTTTGGCAACATTAATGACATCTGAAGGATGAACATCCACACTAATAATATCTTTTTCCCCTATTTGAGTGTTATAAAAATGTTAAGTTCAGATGAAATGCAATTCCAAGAGCATGGATTGTAGTTTTGAGTTTTGAAGAATAAATACAGATAATGTACATATTAAAGATCAACCAAAAACACTAAAGAAAGTAAATGAATGTTGGCAGAATACTAAACATCAAGCATGAAATTGATAAATCTAATTGAAAGAATATTAGGTAATAAATTGAGAGAAAACCTACTTAAAATTTACAAAATTCGTGTCATTGAGAAGAAGTCAAATGAACCGATCTTGAAAATGTGGAGGAGAGAGTATTTCCATCATAACTCTTACAAATTTTGTGAAACTCTACACTTCTCTATATGTTGAAAAATTAGAGAAGAAGTGAAGAAGATTAAAGAAAAATTGAGAGAAAGCTTACCTGAAACTGGAAGAGAAAATCGAGCGAAACTAAAAGATGTAACAAAAAGTAGCAAGAAATTAGGTTGAAAAGAATTGGAGTATGTCGGTGAAACAAAATAAAGAAATGTTTTAGTCTAGAGTTACGTGTCGGTGTAAAATGACAAAAATATCCTTGGTCCTCTCTCAACTCATCTTTCTATCAAGCTATTTGACCTTAGATCATTGTTACAAACGGAGAATTTTCATAGTAAAGATGTTAGTAATAAGGAAATAATATGTTTAAGCAAATCAAAGGGCATTAATCATGAAATCATACCTTTAGCTCTCAGAGCTTTTAGTTTTAGTACATTCCCTAGTAGACTTAGTTTGTACTTCTTCCTAGCAGATGAGAATATGATTCATTGGGCAACCTTATGAAAATTTCAAGATCTCCCCGTCTTGGTTTGATACAAAAGATTCAAATGGCTCTACAGTTGGCTTTGGTCAAAGAGTAAAAGCTGAAAATAGTAAACTTTACATGTGTTAACCAAAATAATAGCCAATTAGTCTTTACCTTTAGCATATCAAAATGATCCAAAGAAAGATAATTCTACAAAAGGAACTCAGAGCTTCATTAAATTAGCATCAAATTTAAAGGTAAGCAAAAATTCAAAAGATTGAATAGAGTTGTTCATCATATTGAAATTATCTTTAACTTGAACTGCTTTTTTTAAAGTTCATTTCAATCCATCAAACTATTTGAGTTATGATGCAAAGGATTTATAGATAAAGAAAACGATTACGATAATATATTCAAATTCACTCTCACTTGGTTGTAAGGAATTACTACAGATCCAACAAACAAAGTAAGGAGTCCTAATATAATTATTATGAATAGCATAGTATAGTGCGATTCATAAGGATAGAAATAAACTGCTTTACGCTAACAATGAGCAGTAATCATAAAAGGTCGAAATAGGGTCTAATAAGAACTTTTTCTAGTTACGAAATCAAAAAGGTGTGGAGATGGGCTATTATTACAAGGAAAACACCATCCATTGAGTTTTAATACATAAAAACACCTCTACATATGAACCCACAATATTGTACACCATATTTTAGTTGATTGGAAAATCAAATAGCTCACCGTCTATTGAGTTTCAGTACATAGAGTCACCTCTACATGCCAACCCATAATACTGTACACCATATTTAATTGATTAGAAAATCAAGAAGCCCATCTCTACAAGTGACAGATAAGTACCCTAAAAACCAAGTTCCACTGAATCGGAAAGTATAAAGAAGCATCAAAACTATAAATTACCTCTCAAGATTTCTATGCTTTCAACCACAGCTCGAAGTTCATGAATGAGTTGAAATTGCAGAGACCAATCCTCCTCCAAGGGATTGACAGAGAAAAGTATATTCTTTAGAGTATGCTACTACATATCAAGTTAAAAAAAGATTTGTCCTAAAATTGGAATAGCTACTGACCTTTGCTGACTCATATCTTGACATTATAGTGTTAGATTCCAGCAGCAGCTTTTGCAGATTCATTCGAGGTAGATAGCTATGGAGAGACCAATTTTAGCTATGCTTTCCTTCTAAAAGGATGGAGAGAAGTAAGAATTTTGTTAATGGAAAAAGTGATGCGACTATTCTGTTTAAGCAACTGAGAGTGTGTGTGTCTGGAGACTTCTAGGGATATTAGTTGGCAGAGATATTATTTCTATAAAATTATAAAAATATCCTTGATCGTTCCTCCACTTACCTTTCTATATAGTAGAAATTGCCCTTAACATTAATTTTGAAATTTTAAAAATGCCCCGCAGTCCCTCTATAAATTGGGCCACAACTTCCTCAAGTTAATATTCAGGTTAAAAATATTCTTCCTTTTACTGAGAAGTTACATGTTAGAAATTTTTAATTAACTGGACAACGTGGCCTTAATAATAAATAATCCAACCTATTCGAGTTAGTTAACCCAAAATAACTAAGCGATTTCTTCGTATCAAGTTCCTTTAATGCGCTTCAAGTTTTGTGATTGAATGGATTCAAAGGACAACGCCTGCTTTATTTGAAGCTGTAAATTTTGGTTCAGAAGTAGGGTAACACAAGCTCCAACCGATTTCAAAGTCTAGGTTCTAGCCAGCTTCTTTATCCATTAACAATGGTGGATGTGAATTCTCCTAAAAAATTTGAACAAATAATTTAGATAGCCAAGTTATATATGAGTCGGATCTAATAACGTACAAAAGATAGATATTTACTGACTATTATTTTAATGAGCGGCTGTACAATGTAGTTTTTCAATTGATTAAAATCTCACGTATACCATCTGTTAAAAAGGGGTAGAAAATTAAAGATAGGGAAAATTGAGGTCCAAGAAATGAAAGAATAACAAATTTAAACTATTTTTGATATGCTAATAGCATTTTTGACCTTTTCTCAAAAATAAACTAAGCAATAATAAAATTTATACATAAGCCTCGTTTGATAGGTTGTATTAAATAAAATAGTTTATGGATTAAAATTTAATCCAGCTAGTACAATGCTTTGATAGCCCAATTTAAATTTAATCTCACCTAATACATGAATAATTTATACACCATAGAGTGTATTATCTTACACCTGGAAAATCATAGATAGTTTTTACTATTATCTTGTGGCTAGCAGTGTTAGTTTATTTTTGCATATTGTACTAGTTTATATGTATTTATGTTTTGTTTTTGTTATTATCAATAGTTTGTGTTGTTCTTACATATTGTGCTTTACATTTTAAAAACAAAAAAAATCTTATAATATAGCATTTATTTGTTGTTTTAAATTTTTCTTCATCAAATAAACTCAATTTTATTTTTAAAAAAATAAATAATCAACTAAGCGGAGGGAGAATTAATATCATATTTTAGCTTTTCTATAAGATCGCGCAAAGGGCGAGCAATTTGACTAGTTAAATGAAGTAGAAAATTCCACAAATATTTAAGGGTATAATTGTAAAGAGGATTTTGTATAGTTTTAAATCCAAATACAATGCATGATATATCTAGTTTTTAATACGATAAATCAAACACTTGATAAAAAATAATCTCAACACTATAATTCCTACATTACCAATTTCTGCATTGCTAATTCTGATATTATTAATCCCTAAATAACTTTTCTTTGTACAAAACGACCCCTGAGGGTAAAAATGTTGCAGTTTTCACTTTGGCATTTCATGACCAGCAGTAACCAAAATGAAGTAATAAATAAACAAACAAATAGAAAAAAATAAAAAAAATTGTCCATATATAACAGTATTGCAAGTAAAGGTGGAAAAAGATTTGGTATAAATGGGGTTCTAAAATCCAGTGATACTCTTACTTACAACAAAAGCACGCTGTAATCTTCACATTCATATATTGCTAGGGTTAAAAAAGATTAACCAGATGGTGTCATATGTGTACATCTTTAGTAGTTTCTCGTTGATAATATGGTTACCTTGTTATGATCCTTGCATTAATCACATCATCTAATACAAGATAAATAAAATATATTCATTTCTGCAATCCTATCTTTAATATTCTAGACATGAAGACACTTAACAAACTCGTTATTGAAATAATATCTCTCTCAAATCTGAATTTAAAATTAGCGGTGATTTGTATTTGATTTAAATCAATCATAATATCCTAATTAAAGTTTGATTGCAGTGATTTGTGTTTGATTTAAATCAATCATAATATCCTAATTAAAGTTTGATTGCAGTGATTTGTCCATTTACTTCTTCCCCAACTAATTAACTATGTAAGAGAAAATCAATTTCAATTCAATTAACAGCTAATTAAATTAAATATTAAAAGTTCACATTTAATTTGTAACCACCAAATCTCAGCATAAGTATAGAAAGGAATGATAACACTAGCTAGTTAGTACTATATTTTAGGAAAGTCCAAACGAAGATTATGATAATACTACAAATTAATCAGGAAATAAGGAATTAATAAATCTTTAATGCTCCAGAAACACAATCATTTTTTTTAATTAGAGCTTAACGTCACACTCCATATATATATACTATCCTATACAACAATGACGACGACGACAACAACATACTCACTCAGTGTAATCTCGAAAAACTAGAAATTCTTTAAGGTAGTGCCTTGCATTGTATGTGACGGTGGTGATGACGTCATCAGTATTTTGGTCTCCGCTCTTTCTGCTACTACGCATTCTTCTCTTTATGGTACGTACAGTAATAAACACATTCAATTTTTTATTTTATTTTTCTATTTGAACAGAAATATTTTCATTTAAGAAGATACTTTCTTTGTTTTTGGTTATTTTCTAAAAAATAACGTGTATCATACTTGTTACCCAGTCACTAGGGTGGCTCAATTGGTTATGCCGCATGAGAATTTCGTTGCATAATGCGATTTAGCTCTCCTATATAGTTTGCGGATTATAGATATAGATTATATAGAAAGGGAGTATATCTGCACGACTATCCAATAGTTTAGTTAAGAAACTTTCGAATTTGTGATTGTATGTTAGGGGAAATTTTGAACTTATTCACTTAAAAAAAATCACGTGTATTGCCATTTGTATTCTTTGGAGGAGCTTTTGAAGCGTGATGTCGATACAGCATGTCATATCCTTTCAAGGGTCAGTGGCGGGCCACAGCCAACGAAGAGTGGTCAGATGAACACCCTTCGTCGGAAATTTTTTTCAAGTATATAGGTTAAATATAGATATTTATGGTTATATACATGTTGGCGCACACCCTTGACAAGCTAGAGAAGCATAGTCTAGTGGTTAAGAGTGTGCATTTATGCATCAACAATCGGGGTTTGAACCTTGACAGGTGCAGCAGTGCTTTATTTTTTTTTATTTTTTTTTAAATAGTTCTTTGGCCAAAGAAAAATACAAACACGCTTAACCAAAAGTCTGACTCCGTCATTGTCAAGAGTATTTCAATTTGAGTTCATGATATTTCACAGGAATTTTATTAACACTCACTAATAATGAAACTCACCTAAATGATGATGATTAATGATTCTTTTTAGCCTACTCACTCTTCATATAGGCATCCAACATATGCTATTTATCCAATTATTTCAAAGCTTGTAACCAGATTACAACTATTTATGGCCTGTTTTATCAAATTTTTGAGAAGGAAATTTCCTTTTTTTTTTTTATATTTATCAGCATGAAGTATCCTTACCAAATAGGGAAGTATGCCCCGTAACTGAAAATGTGTGGTATTAATTTTTTTATCCCCATTTGTCCTATATGCAAATCATCAGGTTAAAAGAACTTGTTACATTTAAAATTTTACTGATGGACCAGCAAGATTAAAAGTTCAAAACCAACTATTTGTAAATTCAAAGCTTCACAAAAGGTTAACTTGGCTGGTGCCGGAGCTTAGTCCACTGCATGGTGACAAGTTGAGGATTGGTCAAGCGATTATGTCGGATTTATCCTTTAAAAAAAAAAAGGCAACTGTCTTTGTCCTCTAAATTTAAGAAGCCTCATTTTATTGGAGGAATATTATATTATAAGTTTTTTATAAGTGAAATATTAGATATAACTTGTATAAAAAGTAAATTTTTTAGTAGAAAAAGAAAATATTATTAAAAGAAATTTGATATATTGAGCGTACTGTGTCTCAAAAAAATCAAATTCATTGATTATATTATTAATTGCAAAATAATATACTTTATAAGAAAATATATTACATTTAAAAAAATTTAAGACTTTTATTTGCTATTAGCCTAACATGCTTGAATCGTCAATCGGTAAGTTGAGGAAGTAAAAAAAGGAAAAGAAAGTCCACTGCATGGTCCATTTTCCATGTGCTAAGGTGGGTAGAAAATATCTCCATCGATCCCATTTGATTCGTTTTCTTTTAAAGCAAATAAAATCAGAAAAACGTTTTCTGATTTCTTTCAAAAAATGAATATTTACATGTGGACATGTGGTAACTACACTTCTTTTTTCACATTATATATGCTTTTAACATTTTATTTCCAATAAATTGATCAAATTGAACGTTAATTTTTAAAATGAAGTACGTTTCCTTCTGCTGTTTATTTAAACTTGGTTGCGACGGGTGAGTATCTTTTTCCATATTCAAGCACTCATTATAAAGGGCATTTTACAGTATAAGAAATGAATATTAAAGAATAAAAATTGAAATAAAAATATGACCAGATCACTTTTTTCCCTTTAGGATGTAGGTACATAAAAAGTTGTATATATATATTCTTCTCGATGCGTATATACTAGTACTCTGCTGTACTTGCTAGATGATGCTCAAAATAAGAGCTGGTAATATGGATCGGTCCATCTCATTCGGACTAGTTCATACGGGCTTTGAGTTTGATGTGCCAGGCCGGGCCGGCCTATCAAAATGATGAGTCAAAAAACATCAAGCTCACACCATTACTCTGTGGGCTGCGAACCTCACGGGTCAGCCCACTTTTTAAAAATTAATATTTTATAATTTAATTTTAAAATGTTAATAAACATAAATATTATCAAACAATAGTACATAGTATTAATACTTGTTAATCAAATCTCCAACACCCTAAAAAATACTTCTAATAGCGAAATTAAATAACTTTTGATATGATATCCTTCGAACCAAATAAAAATACTAATAAGCAATCCAAATAGTTACATGCATTTGACTTGCGGGACGGCCCACAAGCTAGCCCAACCCACATTGCTCAAGCCTCACGGGCTACGAGCTTATTCGGGCCGGGCTACCTGTTCTTAAATGGACTGTAAAAATTAAAATTCAACTCCATCAAATTACAGGTCGGGTCGGCCCGGCCCTACGAGCCTGACCCATATTGACGACTCTACTTAAAAAAATACTCTAATATAACTACTACTCACTCCGTCTCATTTTAACTTTAGCTCAAAAAGTTATCTAAAATATTATATTAGTCGTTTGAGAAGTTCAGAATTAAAGTTAACGATATTTCCAACTATATCCTTAATATTAAAGTAGTTGCTCTTCTTAATCCTTGTCAATTCTAAAAAAACATCAACTAATAAATACGAATAATAGTAAATTACACCTTGTATTTATTAATATTCTTAATAGGTGTAAAAAGAGCTAAAACAATCATCAAAATGAGATGGAGGTAGTATATAATTACTACGAGTTGACAACATTATATGAAAAATAGAACTACAAATTGGAAATGTATATGAAATTTATTAATAATATTTATTTGGATAACATAAGCACACGCCAAGCTTGTTCTTATCAGCACTCGTCATGAATCCTGCGTGATAAAACATAACGTGCAAATCTTAACGAATTGCGACTTTAGCTTTTAAGTAAGGCTAATTAACAACTTAGCTTGAAGTGTATTACAACTTTGTTTGGACGGTTAGTTGTTACATATTATTTTATAATATTTTATGTTATATTAAATTGTGTTATATTGTATTATTTTGATAGATATAACGTTCGGGTAGATTATATAGTTTCATCGTTACATAATATTATGACATAAGTAATTTGGAGTAAGTATAAACCTACAAGAAAAGTAAGATACGTGGTAGAGCTATTATTAAAAGATAGAGTAAGAATAAGCGAAGACAACATGAGAAGAAAAAACATGTAAGGACCAATTACACCAGATCAGTCATTACATAAATGTAACTTTTCATCCTTGAGTAATTTTCAATTTAATAATATGATACACTAAACTTTGAGTAACGATCAAAACATTTTTTTTTATTTAAAATATAACAAGAAAATACATAAACCAAATAAATTAAAGAATAGAATTATCAAGTAATCCATCAGTTTTCGCTGACTTTAAATATCACTGTTTCCAATAAATTTTTATAGTGGAAGAACTAAATAGCAATCACGAATGAATAAACATGATTTTTTATTGATAACGATGCGGATCTAAATTTATTCTTTCCTTGATTCTTCTTTCTTATTTTCTCCATAATTCGAGGGTCTTTAGTAGCGTATTTCTTGAACGTAGCATGATCTCTTTATAAATATTCCATGATTTTGTAGGATATTGGAGATCTGATCTTTTTACGAATACACATGAATTTATGGGATATTCAAGATATTTCTTCAAGGGAATAAGCTACCTTGCATAATTTAGGGTTGATGTTAGAGTAGCTCCAAGAACTCTAACAGAATTTGGAGTGCAAAAACTCTAACAGAATCAATTTGGATTCTTCTTGTAGAGTTATACAAAATTTCGATGTTTATAAATGCCGAGAACTCTAATAGAATTTGGATTCTTCTTGTAGAGTTCTACAAGATTTTGATGTCTACAAATGCCCCTACTTCAAGGTTTGTCGAAGTGTAGATTTGATGACGAGTTTTGAAGTATCCATAGAGCTTCCATCTTTATGCCGGTTACAAATTTGCAGATATGATTTATGAGAGAAGAGATAAGGGCAGATTTGGTCCCACTGGACGTACCAGTTTGTTTCCAACAAATATTTACAGTGACAGAACTAAATTGCAATCACGAATAAAAATATAAAGAAACGTGATTTTTTATTGATAAACGATGTGGAAACAAATCTGTTCTTCCCTTGATTCTTCCCTCTTGATTTTCTCCATAATTCAAGGGCCGTTAGTAGCGTATTTCTCGAACGTAGCATGATTTCTTTATGAATATTCCATGATTTTATGGGATATTGGAGATCCGATCTTTTTACGAATACTATGAATTTATGGTATATTCAAGATATTTCTTCAAGGAGTAAATCACCCTTTTCATAGGCATAATTTAAGGTTGACGTTAGAGTAGTCTCCAAGAATTCTAACAGAATTTAGATTCTTCTTGTAGAGTTCTACAAGATTTCAATGTCTACAAATGCCCCTGTTTCAAGGCCTGTCGAAGTGTAGACTTGATGACGAGTATTGAAGTATCCATAGAGCTTCGATCTTTATGCCGGCTATTGATTTGCAGATCTGATTTATGATAGAAGAGATGAAGGGCAGATTTGGTCCCACTGAGAGTATGTTTATATAATTTAATTCATGAAAAATAAACTTCAACCACAAATAAAAATATAAAGAAATAATAATGTGTATTGATAAATGACGTGGGTATAAATTTGTTCCTCACTTGATTCTTCTCTCTTGAATTTCTCTGTAATTCGAGGGTTGTCAGTAGCGTATTTCTCGAACATAGGAATATTTGAATTTGATACAAATTTTCTCCGTAATTCGAGGACCGTTAATGACAGATTTTCCGAACATAGTGATACGTTCGAGGACATAGGACATAATTGGAGGCCAATACGTTGAGACCCAAGCTTGGGGGCTGCCCAACCAAGAGGGACAAGCCTTGAAGTGTCAAGAAGGTCTTTCAAAATACTCCAAGGCTGCCCAATTCTACATGTCAAAGCGGCCCCTTTGCCATGGCTCATTAAGGGCATTTTAGTCATTTTGTAACAAGTTGTAACCTAGCTTATAAATATAACATGATAGGCCATTTTTTCCACAACTTTGATAATATTTTGAGAGCTCTAGAGAGAGAGTTTTGCAAGGTGGATTCCTTGTAAACAAGTGTGGATATCACCTATGTTGATGCTAGTTTTGAAACGTTGGTTGCTTGGGAATCCCGTTCCATTGAGGTCACTGTAGAGCTTGGTGTTACTTATATGAATTCTTGGGTCTTTGTGTTTAATATACACTTAGGTTCATAGTGTTTGTACATTTGTATGTCAAGTTACTTATCTATCTATTTATTTCATTGTTGTTGTTGTTCATTCTAGGGTTTGGTGTCCCAAAACCGAGACTTTGTGTTCTTTTTGTTCATAGTGCTTGTGTTGTTAATCTAGTTTGTTGGCTCACTGATTTTAGAAGTGTTGAACACCTTAATATCTTGTTGTTATTGTGTTTTCGTTGTTGTTATAGTGAATCCGAGTGTGGTCACCAAAGGGGTCCTCCGTTCTTCCAACTTGTGGACTGTTTTGGTGTTTGTTTTGGGTCTCCTT
Organism: Capsicum baccatum var. pendulum; assembly: GCA_030864225.1. NCBI lineage: Eukaryota > Viridiplantae > Streptophyta > Magnoliopsida > Solanales > Solanaceae > Capsicum > Capsicum baccatum. Next base: position 82,263,048 of record CM061550.1, read on the forward strand.
TGTCGATCTGATATCACGTAGGAATTTTTGGATTTCTCCGTAATTCGAGGGCTGTCAGTAGTGTATTTCTCGAACATAGGAATATTCGGATTTGGTATGAATTTTCTCCATAATTCAAGGGTCGTTAGTGGCATATTTTCCGAACGTAGGAATTTTTGGATTTGATCTCCATGAAGATCTTCTTGATGTATTTGATTATCAAGAAGAGAAAATTTTGATCCTTTTGTGATATTCCATGAGTTTATGAAATTATCAAGAGATATTTGATTTCTTTATGAATATCTCATGAATCTGTGGATCTTCGGCATCTTGGATATGCTTTTTTAAAGGGATATTTGTCCCTTTATATAAGCGTAATTTAGGGTTTAGGTAGAAAAGCCACCAAGCTAGATTTAGGGTAAAGTAGCCCCTAATAACTCTAGCAAAAATTAAAATATTTTTGTAGAGTCCACAAAATTTCAATGTCTACAAATGCCCCCTACTTCAAGGCTTGTCGGAGTGTAGACTTGATGAAACTCAAAGACGAGTATTGAAGTACGCTTCCATCTTTACGATCCTACCGCTACAGAAGGGCGGATTTGGTTCCACTTGGCGTGCCCGTTTGTTTCCAACACAATTTAATTAATGGAAAATAAACTTCAACCACAAAATAAAAATAAAAATAAAAATATAAAGAAACAACAACTTGCATTGATAAACGACGTGGGTGCCAATCTGTTCCTCCCTTGATTCTTCGGAACTCGAAACCACAATCACGAAACTTTTAATTTACTTTAAGCCTTCTGAACTAATTAATTAGACTGTATTTATACACCAACAATCTGTATCAATAGTAATCTACGATTAATTATTGTCATTATGCGTACAACGTGTTCTTTTGAATTGATTAATATTTGTTTGGAACACAAGGAAACTTTTTAATCCTGTAAAATAATATGGTGAGAAGGTCTAACCAGGAAACAGTAAATGTTGGTCTGATTTGATTTGGTGGAAAACTTTTAGTTTTAAAAAATAAACTCTATTCTGATACATATTAACAAAAACAAAATAAATATGTCACTAATGAATTTTGACTTTGAACGCAAAGAGTAGCATCGTTTAGCATATTCTTAGCGTGTAAAACATCATCTAACTAAAAGTATATTTATTGCTTGTACGATGCAGATGGTTGTTGACTCTATATGATTAAAACAAGATTAAAGAATGTAGTTTTATTAGAGTTAGACTTATCTCCTTTGGGAAATTATTTAGCATTAGATATACCTTTTTGGCCATTGGAATAAAATTTGTAATGTAGAATTTGTGACGTGCGTTAGAAGGTAGTTCGGTAGACGAAACATTTTCACATACACGTAGTGTTTGAAAAAGGGTCGCACCTCAAATGGTGTAATTAGTTGTGGAGTAGGATTTTACGAAGAGAATTCAAAATATAAAGAAACAAACACACAAAAAATATAAGAATTTAACATCTACTATTTATACATATCAGATAATTGACGTTATAGTATGTTATTTGCAACAAATTTTCTCAAAATGCAAAATACGCTGCAATCCGATGTTAAAAGAAAAGTAAATTTATTGGTAAATGTTCATGAGTATAATTCTGTGTATTCACTTGATTCTTCTCTCCTAAATTTACTTAGTTGCTCAAAGGCTGTTAATGTTATATTTATCGAACATAAAATGACTTGGACCTCCTTGATATGTATTTTATCGCTAAGAACATCGGATGGCACTTCTTCGATATATATGGGTTGATCTCAAGGAACAACGTCTATTGATCTCTCCAGATTTGAAAAAAGATCATATTTGATGTCTTAGATCTCTTCGTGAATATTCAAAAATTTATGCGGTATTCAAGATGTTTCTTCAATGGAATGTGTGAGCTACGATTTAGGATATAGTAGTCTTCAAAAAACGCTAATGGATATTAGGCTTTGAAGAATATGGATTAGGCTCGTCTAGTAGAGCCCATCTTAAATACAATAAAATTTTAATATCTATATATATATATATATAAATTATATATAATATAATTTTCCAATAAAGGAAATTCGAATAAATTATTTGCACCCCTGAATGTGACGTAGACAATCTACCTAACCCAAACATACATATATAAATTTCTAACTTGTAAGACAAAAGCAGAGAAGGCAAGCTTTAGGTAAGTATGCTCTTGACATTGTCAACAGCTAGGAAGATTAAGTTTGTCAAGGCTAGGAAAATTATTTTAGTATATATATAACCATCACATTAAGGTTGCATTGTACGATTCACCCATTGAACTTTTCTTCTAACCATATATAGCTTAGCTAGTTCATCTTTCATATTATTCAACTTCTCTTTTGCAGAATATATTTGTTGCTTGCCTCATTTTATTCCTTGCACTTCCTTCAAGTCATACCTTGAAAGATTCAACAATTATGGGGAACATCAACAATAAAAGTTTAAATCAGGATGATGACAATGTGTCCCCCCCAATTGATACTCCCTTTAAGTTTCCTTCTCCATTGCCTACTTGGCCTTCAGGTACTTTATGTTATTCAAAGTGCTATTTTCTATTATCTTATCTTATATTATGATTTTTGCTTCATTTTTATCTGATCAATTTGTAGTGTTGTGAAAGGCTCGTTTACAGCGAATTTAAGTCTAAAGCTCGATGAAGCCCAAGTTGTGCTCTTTGCCTCGCTTAGTTGACGTTTTTGTGTGTGCGTGTGTCTAGGTGATAAGGTCACCATATCACTAACTAGACAACAAATATATTTGACAAAGTTATACGTTAGCTATTCGGGAAATGTCTTGGCTGAATTTAAGTGTTGTTTCTTTTTGTTGATACATTTTCTTGCATTGCATGTACAAAAAGGGAAGGAGGACGTACCCCTTGAGGGTGTGATATAGACAGTGACTAATTCCGCGATTTGAATCCCATGACCTATTGATGTTTCCCTTGCAAAAGCCTATATTTATAGTCGTATTTTGCACTTAAAGCTCCAATAGATTTTTGAGCTTTTTTGTGATTTTCGCTTCTGGCTTCTCTGATCAATTGTTGTGTTTTTGTTGATTGTCAAAATATTAGGTCAAGGCTTTGCTAGTGGATTCATTGATCTTGGAGGATTAGAAGTGTCTCAAATATCATCATTTACTAAAGTATGGGCTAGCCATGAAGGTGGACCTGATGATCTTGGAGCTACATTCTTTGAACCATCAAATTTACCTAATGGATTCTTTATGCTTGGATCCTATAGCCAACGTAACAATTTGCCCCTCTTCGGGTTCCTTCTTGTTGGGAAAGATTTATCTGGAGATGCTCTCAAAGCGCCAATCGACTACACACTTGTATGGACTAGTGAGAACTTGAATATCAAACAAGATGGTGTTGGCTATATCTGGCTGCCAATTCCTCCTGAGGGCTATAAATCTGTAGGTCACGTTGTGACAACGTCGCCTCAGAAGCCTTCTCTTGACAAAATTCGTTGTGTTCGTGCTGATTTAACCGATGTATCGGAAAGTGATGATTGGATTTGGAGACATGATGAATTTAATGTGTACTCAACAAGACCAAAGGACAGAGGAATCAAGAATTTTGGAGTGTTTACTGGTGCTTTTGTGGCTTTAAATTATGGAGCTGCAGCAAATTCATTAGCATGTTTGAAAAATGTCAAAGAAAATTCATCTGCTATGCCAAATTTAAGCCAAGTTCAAGCACTATTTCAAGCCTATTCTCCTTTGTTTTACTTCCATCCAAATGAAGAATATTACCCTTCTTCTGTCAATTGGTACTTCCAGAACGGCGTGTTATTGTATACCAAAGGGCAAGAATCTGCACCAGTTGCTGTTCAGCCAGATGGTGCAAATCTCCCTCAAGGCGGTTCAAATGATGGTGCGTATTGGTTGGACTTACCGACTGACAATTCAGCAAAAGATCGCATCAAGAATGGAGATATTCAATCTGCGACTTCATACTTACACATTAAACCAGTGTTTGGCGCGACACATACTGATATCGCTCTATGGCTATTTTACCCCTTTAACGGCCCTGCTAGAGCAAAAATCGAATTCATTAACATAAAGTTAGGAAAAATTGGACAACATGTTGGCGATTGGGAGCACGTAACCTTAAGGATAAGTAACTTCAATGGGGAGTTACAAGGTGTGTACTTCTCTCAACACAGTGGAGGAGATTGGATGAGTGCACCTCAGCTTGAATTTGAAAATGGTAACAAGCCCGTGGCCTATTCGTCGTACCATGGTCACGCTTCTTACGCGAAATCAGGGCAAAATCTGCAGGGGAGTGGTAACATAGGCATAAGAAATGACACAGCAAAGGGGCTAGTGATGGACACTGGAGCAAATTATGCAGTGGTTGCTGCTGATTATTTGAAAATTGTTGAGCCAGCATGGTTGAACTATGCTAGAGAATGGGGTCCAAAAATAAGCTATGATATTGCAAATGAGCTCAATAAAATTGAGAGATTATTGCCTGGAAAATTGAAGAGGGCTATTGAGAAACTAGTGAAAAGTCTACCAAGTGAGGTTTTGGGTGAGGAAGGACCTACTGGACCTAAGTTTAAGGATATGTGGAATGGTGATGAAAGGGGTTAAACATGGTACATTCAGGGTGATTAAAATAGTGTTTGCTTTATTTTATATTTATCCACGGTTCATCTGAATGATTGTATAATCAAATAGTCTTTTCACGATTGTATCTTATGTTTGTCATTTTAATTGTGATCTCTTTGTCGTTGGAAAGTTTGGTATACTTACGCTAAGGTGTCAAACGGATCGATTTTAACCGGCCCGAACCGGCCTACTAAAGGAAATCGGACCGATTTGACCTGGCCCGGTAAGCCCAAAGGCTTTAAGGGTCCGGGTTCCGGTCCGGTTGGATTTTAAATTTGGGCCCGTTTAATCCGGACCGGATTCAACCCGATTAGGGCCCGCAGGTTAACCAGCTCGGCCCGGCCCGAATAAGCTCGGATAAGCCCATTTAATTAAAAAAAATTTTTTAAAAGAGTTTGGAAAATTGGGCCAAACTAGACGTTGGCCCAACGGATATAACGGCTAGTTTGGGCCCAAATATACCAAAAAAAAAAGTTTTTTTTTTAATTTAAAATCATTGTTTAATCCCAATTTTTTTTTTATAAATACCCTACACTTTCAAATCATTTTTCACACAATTTTTCATCCTCTCAAGTCTCAAATCTCATTTCTCAATTCTCAAATATTCTATATATTTAATTTCTAAAGTGCTCACTTTAATTTTTTTAATTTTGTGATTACTAAGTACAAGTGGAAGTTTCTAAAGTCGCAACCTTCGGATACTTTTAAAATTTGGTATTGTCGTTCCATCTCTTACTTTTAATTTATAATTAGTGTATTAATTGTTGAATATTTATTTTTATTACTTTTTGTGTATTTTGAATATTTTTTAGTTTGATTTATACTATGGATAAATTAAGAAACCTCGGTAAAAGTGTCAAAAAATTTTGTCCCGAAAGTGGTAGTGGTAGCAAAAAACGAATTACTGGCGGTAGAGGTACTTCAAGTACTATATATACCCGTGTACCTTCGCCTCCGATACCACTTAGTCAACCTTTTGAGGAAGAAATAGGTGTAGGTGCTCACGATATGGATTATTTAGAAGTTCAGGAAAATTATGGTATAGAAAAAGAAAATGAAGTAGATGCGGTTGATTTAGATGAAGATGATGAAAATATTGGTGAGACACCTAAAGTAGGAAATGCTAACGTTAGATCCGAATCTGTTAATCTCTCTCCCCGTCCTCCCCGTGCCCTATGAGCTCGTAAACAAACTAGTGTTGCATGGAAATTTTTTGAACGTATATCATATACTGAGGTGCAATGCAATATTTGTCAAAAAATATATAAGCATAAAAGAGGAGGCAAGCAAAGGGTTACGGGTACGTTAATGAGACATTTAGCTGAAGACCATGAAAGAGAGTTAAAAATTGCACAACGTGGTGAGGCTGTTGGTGGGCCCACACAAACTAAAATGGACCCAACAACCAGTCACGAAACGAAGAAGTAGAATAAATTGAGGGACCGGGAAGAAATAACAAAAATGGTAGTTGTAGGTTGTTTGTCTTTTAGTTTTCCTTCTTCTGATGCTTTTATTCATTATATTCAAGCAATTTATAATCCTATGTTTATGGTATTGCTAGAAGTACTTGTCGGTCTGATATTTTTAGACTTCATTCACAATATTGTTTTTATTTATCTACATTGTTAAAAATATTCAATGTAGAATATCCCTAACTTCTGATCTTGGTCGTGTTGTAAATAAAAATGATTATTTAACCGTTACTCGTCACTGGATGGATAGGAATTTTGTGATGCAAAAACGTATTCTTGCTTTTTTATATGATGAAGATCTTAAACATACTGGACAATTTATTGTTGACTCGATACATAAAGTTGCAGCATTTTATGGTCTTGAAAATAAAATCTTATGTATCGCTTTTGATAACGCTTCTAACAACAAGACTGCTATAACAAAGTTGAAATCTAAGCTATCACCGCCATTACCTGAAATTTTTCATATTAAGTGTGCATATCATATATATAATTTAATTATAAAAGATGGTCTTGAGTTTTTTGAGATTTATATTGAAAAAATCTATCTTACTGTTGGTTTTATACAAGGAAATAATCGTAGATCGAGAATTAAAGAATTTAAAGTTAAATGTAAAGAAAATGAACTTGCACCGATATTGATGCCTGGGGAAATTGATATTAGATGGAAGTCTACGTATGATTTTTTTAAAACTTGTTATAAATATAGAGTTCCTATTACATTAACTTTTAACCAATATTGTGGTTCATTTGTTGATTCTGCCGATTGCATGCTACTTGATTCTGATTGGGTTGTAATTAATGATCTTGTTAAGTTTTTGGAAAAATTTTATGTAGCTACGGTTGAATTTTTCGGTGCTTATTATCCTACTGTTTGTAATATTTTGGGATATATAATCGATATTTCTGGTTTGCTCAAAGAATATAAAAATAAAGAAGGCTATGAAAATGTTGTTGGCGCCATGTTTATTAAATTTTAAAAATATTTTTTTTTGATTTTCCCTATTTTCTTGGTTGGTGCTATGCTAAGTCCATGCATTAAATACCATACTATGTGTCACTTTAGTACTCTTATTCATCGTAACTTAGAAATAAATACTAACAATGATTCTGAACAAGTACAACCTGATTTGTGGACGACTACATCTGATGTGAATGCTTACATAGATAAATTATATAACCACTATGCTGATTTAGTTGATTTAGTTGATTTAGCTGTACCGACACATATCAGTCCAACTGTCGCTCCTCATCCTCCTGTGGTGCCATCATTTTCTAAAAGGCCGACGTGGTTTTCCTGATTCCTTTTATGATTTACCCTGTTGGAACAGTGTTGACGAGGGAGCTTACACATCAACTTATCGGGAAGAGCTTAAGTATTATCTTCGGTCGTCGCTAGAAGATCGCAGACGACGGATCAACACGTTGAATTGGTGGAGGAATAATGAATCACGATATCCTGTGCTTTCAAGATTAGCTAGAGATATCTTGAACAATCCAATGTCAACCGTTGCATCAGAGAGCACCTTTAGTCAGGGACGACAGCAACTTGGAGACAACCGACACTCATTGGGAAGCAATGTAATGAATGTTCTAGTTTTCCTCAGAGATTGGATTAGAGAGGAAAGAAGAAATCAAGGAATGGGACCGGAGCCGAATGGCGAGCAGAAACTTGAAATTATGATTTCGCGGGAGAACTCAGCAGAATCAAGTCCAATGCATGGGTTTGCCCCCATTAACTTTGACTATCTTATGCAAATTCCCGTTAATATTAACATGGATGAGTTGGAAAAAATGATGCATAGTTTGTAAATTTTTTATTCATGTAAATTATAAATTTTGGATCATTTTGCAATCAATAAAATTCTAACATTCATTAATTAACTATCAAGTATTATTAATTTATTATATTAAGTAGTATATGTTTTGTATATTATTGTATATATGTTCTATACACATGTATATTTAACGTATATATTTAATGTATCCAAGTGTATATGTTTTACAAATTAGTATATAACTATATATATATATATACATATTGTAGTATATATAAATATATATTGTAGAATAGTATATATTTTATTTAAAGTAGTACATATATATTGAATGGTGTGTATATATCTTCTATAGACGTATATATTTAACGTATACATGTGTATATGTTTTATAAATTAGTATAATATAACTATCTATATATTGTAATATATATATATATATATATATATATATATATATATATATATTGTAGTATATAGTTTATTTAATTTTAAAGTAGTACATATATATTGAATGGTGTGTATATATCTTCTATAGACGTGTATATTTAACGTATACATGTGTATATGTTTTATAAATTAGTATGTAAGTATAATAATATATATATTGTAATAGTACATATATATTGAATGGTCCGTATATATGTGTATATATTATATCTTCTATAGACTTATATCTTTAACATATACAAGTGTGTATATTTTATAAATTAGTATATAAGTATATATATATATATATATATATATGTATGTATATATATATATTATAGTATATACTTTATTTAAAGTAGTACATATATATTGAATGATGCGTATAGATGTGTATATATCTTCTATAGACGTATATCTTTAACGTATACAAGTGTATATGTTCTATAAATTAGTATGTAATTATATATATATACATATTGTTGTATATATATATATGTATATTGTAGTATATATTTTATTTAAAGCAGTACATATATATTGAATGGTACGTATGTATGTGTATATATCTTCTATAAGCGTATATATTTAACATATAAATGTGTATATGTTTTATAAATTAGTGTATAACTATATATATATATATATATATATTGTAGTGTATATATATATATTGTACTATTGTAAATTTGTAGTATATGTTTTATTTAAAGTAGTACGTATAGTCATATATAATTATGTATTGAATGATACGTATATATGTGTAATTGTTTATATATATTTTAAAAAATATATATTGTATAATTGTAGTGTATATAGTGTATATTGAAGTGTATATAGTGTATATATTTGTAGTGTATGTAGTGTATATTGGATTTTTCATTTTTTTAAAACGGTTTTGATCGGTTTTAAACCTGGTTTGATCGGGTTTAGGTGGTTTTAACCGGGTTGGGTTAAGTGGGCCGGTTCAGGGTTGTTTTCAACATTTTTACTGTTGAACCCGGAACCGGCCCGACCCACCTAACCCCAACCCGGAACGGAACCACCCCACAACCCGGTTAAACTAAACGGGCTGGATCCGGTTTGGCTCGACCCAGCCCACTTGACACCTTTAACTTACGCGTAGAAAATGTGACATAGAGTCATAGCGGCCAATCTCTCTCTCCGTTTAAAAAACTGGACATCAAAATACCATGCGCTGACGGTCCCTTCTTCACGTTGAAGTGAATACTGGATTAAATGGAATTAGCTACAAATGAAAGATTGGTAATACCTTTGGATCCATTTGGCCATAAAAATGGTCAAGTTTATTTGAAAATTTCAAATCAAATACTTGAGTTGTATTTTAAATTTTGTGAACAGTTGATAATCTATACTTCAATTCACTTTTTACTTTGGAAATTGTATTTACATTTTACGCACACTCAACTATTCAAGCATGAACACTATTTCAAATATTCTTTGCAAAAATATAATCAAACACGATGCAATTTTCAATTCCAAGTCCATAAATTTCAAATAAAACTAAAAATATATTTGGAATCTGTGGCACCTAATTACTTAATTTGAGATGCATTAAATATTTTTCTTTTGCTTAGATTTGGTTCATCATTTGGACAAAATTGGAGATTGTATGCTTCCTTGTTATCACATTTCGTTAATAAGCAAATAAGTTTAGTATCAAATGTGATTGTTCAGGTTATTTTTCTCATAATTCTAACAATATGAAAACATCTGAAATATTTTGAACTTTAGCAATTTTTCAAAGGTTACAACACATCATACATGCATGGATAGAGTTGCATTTGGTCAATTGATTTAAATATATAGTAGCATATAACCTTATAAAATTGATTTTTTCTTTTAAATCATTCTTCCGAGTCACATGATATTTGAATAGATTTTGAATAAAAATTATATTAAATCGCAGAAGAAGTTCATTTTTGTAGCTAGCAACATGTTATGCACCTTTATACTGTTATACGTTTTTATACAACATATTTTATATTATTATACACTGTTATACAAATATATTATTTATTTAGTTATATAAATATTGTATAATAATATATTAGAATTATAAATACTGATGCAAAAAAATTGAATTAGTTATGTAGGATAAATCGAAAAAGTGGCTAGGGCTTTGGGCTATAGGTGACAAAAGAGTTTTAAAATGAGTTGTAGATAACACAAGTCTTAATTATTGAGTGAAAGTGACAATTACTTTATTATGCATTAAGAAAATTGAAAAAGTTTGAAAATAGCCCAGAAGTTTTTAAATTTATACTTTGATACAAATGTTTACCTAATATAATGGGAAACGGAGGGAAAAAAAAGGCGCTTTCTCTCTCTTCTCATCCATTGTTGTTTTCTCTCTCTTAGTGGTTTTTGTTGTTCATTGTTGCTGCTACTTTATTCATCATCTCCTGTTTCATTATCATCATCTTCTACTTCATTATCATCTTCATTTTTTTCTTGTTGATCATTGTCGTCGTTGTTGTTGTTGTTACCGCTACTGTTGCTATTCAACCAATTTCATAGGTCAAATGTTGTTAAGTACATCACTTTCCACTTTGGCATTACTTCATAGAAGACTTTGGTAAGTAAAATTATGATTTTTAGTTGAATTTGTCATCTGGGTAACTGCTATTGTGTTGTTTTTTCAATAATGGATAGAACCCGATCATGAATCCAACATAAGTACCATCTGTTTAAACAGATAAATCATCTGTTGCGACAGATGAGACATCTGTTTCAACGAAAGACTGATATGTTGGATTCATGTTTATGATTCTATAGGGCGCAACATAAATCGAACAGATGGGTTATCTGTTGCAACAGATGATTTATTTATTTAAATAGATTAGTTATCTGGTGCAACGTGATAAATATCTATTGCATCATATTATTAACCTGTTGCAACAGAACCTGAACCTGATTCCAACAGACGTGTTGTCTATTACAACAGGGTAAATATCTATTGCAACAGATTATTAACCTGTTGCAACAAAACCTAAACTTGATTCCAATAGACGGTAAATATCTGTTGCAACATATTAGTAATCTGTTGCGATAGAACCTGACCTCGATTCCGACAGATTGTCGTCTGTTGCAGCAGGTAAGCCATCTATCATAAAAGGTTTATTATATGTTGCAATATGTTACTCATTTATTGGAATCAACTTTAAAGGTGCCTCAGTACTGTAACATCAATCCCAACAAATATATAGTCTATCGCAAAATATGATTCACCTGTTACAATAGATGACTCGTCTGTTGAAATCAACTTCAGGAGCATAGCATGAATTCTAACAGGTAAGTAATCTGTTGCGACTGATTACACATCTGTTGGATTCATTTACGGCGCTATGTAATCACTATTAACTTCTTTTAACAAATGACTTTATTTAGGTACCACTAATGGAGGGATCAATTACAATAGGGGTGGATTGTCATGGTCAATGGATCGAGAAGAGCAATCGATATGTATGGCGTTGGAACGAGGGTGAAATGCTAGAGAAGATAGCTATAAAAGTCCAAAGTGATATTTCGTATAATGATTTAGTGAACTTAATCATCAGTTATTATGGACTGAATTGTCAATCGGAAGAACTTGTCACTAGCTACATGCACATCTCCTTTGAAAATCAGAGGGTACTGCCTTTAAATATAACCGATCAGGTTCGGTTACGTGCTTATCTTAGTGATTTATCAAGGCCGGTGTTAAGGGTGTACGTGGTTGAAAAGACATGAGAGAATGAGAACCAGAACATAGAAGAAGAACAACAACAATAACTAGACATCTTTGATGACAGGTTAGATGATCTAGACATGAATATTCTAGATGATGATCAAACACCTACGCCCTTGATGCGACCAATACGATGGGTTGTTCTTCTCAATCGACACAGTCTAGAAATTTTTAAGACGACGGGACCGACTTTTGCTTCAAATATGTTAATCCAAACTACAAATGGTGGTTAATAGCGGTGACGTATGCAAGTTCTGATAGATTAGTCATTCATAAACATGAAAAGCATCACACATGTGGTTCGGAGCACATCTCGGGCCAAAATTCTCATGTCATGGCAAAGGTCCTCGGTGAATATTTCAGGAGTAGTTTCCCCGATGGCAAAGGCCCTTCAACAAGGGTTATAGACAATCAACTCCTTATGGAATTGGGTGTCCTGGTCAGTTATTGGAAGATATATACGGCTATGGGGATTTCTAAGGACTTGGTTAGGGGGACACACGAGAATGGGTATGCAGTCCAGGAGGCCTACCATTACAAGATTGAGTCCACAAATCCCGAAAGTAAGACGGCATTGCATGTTGATAAAAACGAAAGGTTCAAGTACTTTTTTGTATCCTATGGTGCTTGAATTCAAGGTTTTCAAAATTTGAGAAAAGGCATAGCCGTCGATGGTACCTTCTTGAGGAGCAGGTATAATGGAATTCTGCTAGCGGCGGTGGCGCAGAATGCGAAGAATCATATCTTTTCTGTCATTTTTTGTGTAGCGGATAAGGAATGTGATGCTTTTTATGGATTTTTTTAACAACTGCGAAGCTGCATCGAAGATACTGAAGAGTTGTATTTTATTTTGGATAGGCATCCAAGTATTCCGAAGATGGGTTCAATTTTCTTCACTTCAGCTTACTTTGGTTGTTGCATCAGGTATCTTGAAAAGAACATTCGGGCTAACTATCACAACGATAGGGTCGTGACCCTTTTTTATAGAGCAGCTAAAACATATAGTATAGAGGAGTTTTTAGACCATTTAAATGAAATAACGAATGTGAATCCCAAGGTAGCAGAATTTCTCGTATATGTCGATTTCGAGAGATGGAGTCGGGCATTCTGTCTGGCAGATAAGTACATTCTTATGAATTTAATGTCTTGTTTGAGTTACAAGTTTAGTAAGATGTCTTATTAAGTGATTTTTTTGTATAGGTACAATATCATGACATCAAACATAGCTGAATCGGTGAATTCATTGTTTGACGATGAAAAAGAATTTCCCATCAAGGCTATTTTTTGAAGTAATAAATAAGAAGTATGGTCAGTTTTTTAACGAAAGGTGTGTGCAGTTCAAGGGCCCAAAAAGAACCCAATTTGTTCTTGAAATTAGAAAAATAATATCAATGAGCGTCATTTTGGGGAATAGGTTATTACCTCATAAAATAACAGATTGTAAATTTAGTATCACCGGTCATGGTAATGTTGCCACGGTCGATCTTCAAACAAGATCTTGTACGTGTAGAGTTTTTGACTTGGACAAAATACCTTGTCCACATGCCATGGCAGTGCTTCGAGCTCAATATATTCCAAAATATGGACCTAAAGTTTACGAGCACTCCTCTCAATATTATTCGATGAAAGAATATGAAATGGCATATAGTGGGCATATTACTCCGGTACCTCCCGAAGAATCTTGGGTTGTTCCTGCAGAGATTTTGGAGAGATTAATACCTCCTCCATATATTGACCTAAGCACTATCAAATCGGAAAGAAATCCATATAAGAGGAGGCGTGGAGTCGGAGAATCATTTTCATCAAGAAGAAAAAAATGCTCCGTATGTAAACGCGCTGGCCACAAAAGAACTATATGCCCGGATCGTAATCCACCATGATAGTTATAATTTCAGAAACTTGTGTAGTTGTTTGTGGTGGACTTTTATATATTTAACTCATTGTTGTGAACATAATATTATCATTTATTATATATAAAATATCTTTTTAAATAACTTATGCATCAATAAAAAGAGGCAAAACATGAACTAAATAATATAACATACCATAATTATTCTCAACAGATTAACCATCTGTGGCAACAGATGGACATTAGCCGGAAGAACACAACATAGTTCCATCAAACTGGAATGTTTTTCTCTAACAGATGACAAATTTGTCGCAACAGATGAATAATCTATTGACAGAAACACAACAGATGACCAATCTATTTCAACACATGGTCCATCTGTTGAAAGAACTCAAAAGCTAAAATTTCTATTGCAACTGGATTCAACATTGTTCCTTATCTCCAACCATCGACATGTTAACATTAACATATATATTTAGAAGAAATAGACAGAATGAAAATTGAATAAGAATTAAAAATCCAAAGTCGATTAAAAATAAATTTCATTAAATGAAAAATAAAATACATTAGGTATAGTCCGATATAGAAAAACTAAAATACATACGCTAAAAGAAAAAACACATTCTAATTCTAATCATCATCATCATCATCATTAATGACAGCCGACCAATCAACTCGCAACAACAAGGCCCTCACCAGCTTTGCATCTCTCTAAATATCGTCGCTCTCACGACAATCAACTCCCTATACAGGTCATTAACCTACCTCTGAAGTTCCCATACTGTGTCGCGCAAAATAGCAATGTCCCAAACAGGATCAGCCATAGCTAGAACACGCATGAATTGACAAATGTAAAGACAAAGAGTCCAAATGTAATACAAAGTATACTACCAATTGGTCGATTTACACCGAAAAAAACTTATCTCAACTAGAAAGGAATATGTTCTTTGAAGAGAAGTGGTAGAAGATGTCACACGAAAAGAAATAATGCAAGAAATAAATAATGTTTAGTAGAATAAAGATTAAGGAGGGACCTATTTATAGAGGATTGAATCTGGATGTGTCAGGCCAAAAGGCACGACTATTAAGCTCCATTGTATTATTCACATTCAAACTGATAGCATTTTATTTTCTGTGAAATGTCACAATTTTTTCTTTTATATTAATACTTCTCACCTTTTCAAAACAACTTTGAGACTTGACAACAACCGTTATTATTGAGTTGTTGCAACAGATCGTTTATATATCGCAACAGATTTACCATCTGTTGTAACAGATTGTCTATATGTGTAATAGATGGTCTATCAAAATAGATTTACCATCTGTTGCAATAGATAGTTTATATGTGCAATAGATGAGATATCTTTTGCAATATATGTATTATCGGTTGCGATAGATGGACCATATTTTGGAGATGTTTTTATTTCCTCTAACAACTGATTCATCAATTGCAACAGATGAAGAATTCAATTCATCGGTTGTTTTGAATATGTTAGATAAAAAGTCACGACTCTTTACCTCTTTTTTAATAGTCAGCACATGCGTGCAGATGAATAAACAATGTTTGGTCTGTTGCAATAAATTTACCATCTGTTGCAATATATAGATTATCTGTTGCGACAGATAGACCATATATTGGAGAAGATGTTTTGATTTCCTCTAACAGTTGATTCATCAGTTGCAACAGATGGAGAATTTGGTTCATCAACTATTTTAAATATGTTAGATAAAAAGTCATGACTCTTCACCTCTTTTTAATAGTCATCACATGCGTGCAGCTGAATAAACAATATCTGGTATGTCACAATAGATTTACTATCTATTGCAACATATGGATTATTTGGTGTAATAGATGGACCATATGTTGGAGTAGATGTTTTAATTCCTTCCAAAAGCTAATTCATCAGTTGCAACAGATGGAGATTTTGATTCATCAACTGTTTTGAATGTGTTAAGATAAAAGGTCATGACTCTTCACACCTCTTCTTTAATAGTAATCATATACGTGCAGATGAATAAACAATATTGTCTGACATGTCTTGATGGGGTAGGAAGAATAAGGTGTGTGTGGATCTACTTTCATGCGTGGGAGTTTTGTATTACTGATCAGGCTACCGCGACAGACACACATAAAGTGTAATAATTTTGTGAATGAAGTTTTTTACCGATTAGACACTGATCCTTCAAATAAGATCCTGCATTGTACAGTTTAGTTTGATAGGTATGAACTGATAAGGCCGAAGGGTTCCAAGACGGTGGTGTTGATATCCTGTTACAATTTAATGACGGTCTATGCTTATGTTTCTGTGTCAAGTTTGGGGAAGGGTTTAAGTTTTTGGCGGCAGTGTAAATATCCAATAGTGATTGAACCGATTTTAATGGCTTAATGGACTTCTTGAAAGGCCTCTAAAGCCTCGCACTGCAGCAAACAACGATAGAATCAATAGAAATTCCCCTAGTCCAAATTTATATGGATGGGTAGCTGGAGGAGACTATTATACAACAGTAGGTTCTTGGGAGAATACCTATGCGGGAAGGGGGTGGAGAAGGCCATATATTATCTTAGACCTTATATAAGAGGAAACATGAGAAACAAGTAAGGAACTTCTAGCGAATATAATCAATAAAATTGACATGAGAAATGGAAAAACTAGCTGAGCTTTAAATATAAAAGTGTATCCAAATATAAAAATCCATCAGTCATTGAAGAAAAAGAAGAATGATCAACAGGAATGGAGCTGGACACTTTTCTAGAGAATGCAACAAGTGAGCGTGGCCTGAATGAAGACTCTCACAAAGTGCAGGACCAGAACTTTAAGGAAGAAGCTTCTCGAGCATAGTAAATTGGTACGATTATCGGTCAGAATTGAATCCTGAATCAACAACTCCTGAATTAAAAATAAGGAAAGCCAAGGCGTCAATTTCTAAAGTCCAACTTGCATGCCATTCTTTCTGTTTGTGGCTATGATCAGGTTAATGGCAGTAGAAACAAAAAGGTCTGAAGTTGGGCAGAAATCCCATGCCTTGTTGTTTTCACTGCTTTTAACCTAACCAGAGCCATAAACAGGAAGCATGAGATGCAAGTTTAACTTGAGAAAATGACACCTTGGCTTGATCCTGTATTTTTAATTCAGGAGTAGTTGGTTCAGATTTTATTTTTAACTGACAATCTTACCACCTTTCGTGCTCGGGAAGCTGCTTCCTTAGAGTTCTTTTCCTGTATTTTGTGGGTCTTCATTAAGGCCACGCTCACTATTTGTAGTCTCTAGCAAAGTGACCGGTTCCAGTACTCTTGACCATTTTTTTTGCTTCAACGACTGATGGATTTTCATTTTTGGATACACTTTCACATTTGCAGCTCATCCAGTTTTTTCATTTTTCATGTCAATTTCATCAGCCAATTTCCCTACACTTTTCTTCCTACCCTATGTTTCCTCTTAAACAAGGTCTGAGATGATATATGGCCTTCTCAACCTCCCATTTTCCGTACAGGTATTCTCCCAAGCAGCTACTGATGTATAATAGTCTCCTCCAGTAACCCATCCATATAAATTTGGAACAGGGAAATTTCTATTGGTTCCATAGTTGTTTGCTGTAGTGCGAGGCTTTGGAGGCTTTTTAAGAAGTTCATTGAGCCTTTAAGACTAGTCCAATCGCTATTGGATACTTACACTGCCGCCAAAAACTTGAACCCTTTCCCAAACTTTACATAAAAACATGAGCATAAATGGTCATTAAATTATAATAAGGTATCGACACCACTTACTTGGTCCTCATCCTTACCAATTTGAACCTAACAATCTTAACAGTAAAATGCCATGTCTTGTTTGAAGGATTAACACCTAATAAGTAAAGAACAAATATTCACAAAATCATTGTAGTGGATGTGTGTTTTCATGAAAGGTTGATCAATAATACATACCTCCCACATATGAATTAGTTCCATCTGCAAGTAGTTTATTCCTTCGAACCCATCTTTACTCTAGCCCTTAATGCTGATCGAGCAAAAGTGGATCCAGTTTTAATTCCTTTTATCTGCAAACAAGAGAAATACATTTGATGTCAAACAAGAGAAGAACAAAAAAAACATTACAAAAGGGTAACATAAAATTGAGTGAATCAACGATGACTAATCCGATTAACAGATTACCCATCTGCTCAACCGATGAGGCATCTGTTATAACAGATGGATGACATGTTGCAACAAATGGGTCATCTGTAGGAATAAATCAAACCAGCCTTGCTATTAGTTTGATTTCTTCAAACATTTGCTCCGTTTGTACAAAAAGGTAACACAAAATTGAGTGAATCAATAGATAACCAATTTGATGCAACAGATTACCCATCCTTTCAACCGATGAGGCATTTTACAATAGATATAACAACAACGGTTTGTTTATTCAAGACTTAAAAGTCATATTTTCTTCAATTTTCTCAGTAAATAGAAAACTGGTAATGAATAAATCTTTAATAGCAACAGGTATAAATATCTAATTTAAATGACATACAAAGAAGAAAACGAGATGGAAAGAGCAATAGTGAACTATACCTGCAATGTGAAAAAAGTAAAAGGATCAGAACATCTAGTTCAGTCGAGAAAAGAGATTGATTGGTTGAGATTCAAAAGGATCCTCATCCGAAAGAAGAGAGAAAAAAGAGGAAAAAAGTAAAGAAAAAGAATGAGAATAAAGAAGAGTGATAGATGAGTTGAGTATTACTATATGGCTGAAGAAGAGAGTATTCTTCTAGATATGGGTTTTAAAAATTCATTAATAACTTTTGAGGGGCATGAGGAGATGGTGACATTGAAAAGACCAGATAAGACTACTCACTCAGGAGATTTTTGAGTTATCCAAGTACTAATATTTTTTACCATCTTAGTATTTTAACTTTTTTATCTCGGACAGGAAATACCTAAATTGCTTTTAAAAAAAGGTCTTAAAACATCTAAGTACAAAAAATAACAATTTCTATTTGAAAATTTTCAAATCTCGGTTATCTGTCGCAACAGATGCAACACCTATTTGATAATTTACAACAGATGCATAATATGTTGAAACAGATGACTTAATCTATTTGATTAAATCCAATAGAAAAGATATCTGTTGCAATAGGTTAAACATTTATTTTTATACAATTTCAATTGAGTTCTTATGATAGACTAATACCTTTATTGATTAATCTAGGATCAGGGGTAAGTCCTCATAGGGTCAACTATAATAAAAATTGAGTCTTTTAGCAATTGCATAATGAGATGGTATTGCGCTCCACCTGACCAGAGTCGTCGATCGATCACTCTGAGCTGAACCGATTCTTACTACCTCATATATTCTGCTAATACCTTAATTGATTAATCTAAGACCAGGGGTGAGTTCTCATAGGGTCAACTACAACAGATGTCAATTCCTATTTGATAATTTACAACAGATAGATAATCTGTTGCGACATATGACTTAATCCATTTGATAATTTATAATAGATAGGTAATCTGTCACAACAAATAACTTATTCTATTTGATAATTTACAATAGATGAGTAATCTGTTGTAATAAATGACTTAATCTATTTGATAACTTATAATAGATGGTTAATCTGTTGTAACAGGCTGAACATTTGTTTTTATACAATTTCAATTGATTTTATATGTTAGACTAATACCTTAATTGGTTAATCTAGGACCAGGGGTGAGTTCTCATAGGGTCAACTACAACCTCAATTGAGTCTTTCAGAAATTGCATGATGAGACGGTATTGCATTCCTCTCGACCAGAGTCATTGATCAATCACTTTGAGCTGAACCAATTCTTACTATCTCATATGTTAGACTAATACCTTAATTGGTTAATCTAGGACCAGGGATGAGTTCTCATAGGTTCAACTACAACTTTAATTGAGTCTTTTAACAATTGCATGATGAGATGATATTGCATTCCACCGACCAAAGTCATCGATCGATTGATCACTCTGAGCTGAACCAATTCTTACTACCTCATATGTTAGACTAATACCTTAATTGTTTTATCTAGGACTAGGGGTGAGCTCTAATAGGGTCAACTACAACAAATGGTAGCGCCTATTTGATAATTTATAATAGATGGATAATCTATTGCGACATATGACTTAATCCATTTGATAATTTACAACAGATAGGTAATCTATCACAACAGATGACTTAATCTATTTGATAACTTACAACAGATGGTTAATCTGTTGCAACAGGTTGAACATTTATTTTTATACAATTTTAATTGATTTCACATGTTAGACTAATACCTTAATTGATTAATCTTGGACCAGGGGATATTTCTCATAGGGTCAACTACAACTTCAATTGAGTCTTTTGGCAATGGCATGATAAGACAGTATTGTGTTCCTCCCGACTAGAGTCGTCGATCGATCACTCTGAGCTAAACTGATTCTTATGACCTCATATGTTCAACTATTACCTTAATTGATTAATCTAGGACCAGGGGTGAGTTCTCATAGGGTCAAAAACAACAGATGACTGTGTCTATTTGATAATTTACAATAGATGAGTAATCTGTAGCGATATGTGACAATTCATTTGATAATTTACAATAGATAGGTAATCTGTCGCAACAGATTACTTAATCTATTTGATAATTACAACAGATGCATAATCTGATGCAACAGGTTGAACATTTATTTTTATACAATTTTAATTGAGTTCATATACCTAAATTGATTAATCTAGGACTAAGGGTGAGTTCATAGGGTTAACTACAACTTCAATTAAGTCTTTTGGCAATTGCATGAGAGGGTTAAAAATTACACATATTTTTTTTATAATTTAAAAAAATAATTAAGATCAATTCGGATCAAATTGACATTTTCAAAACTTGTCATTCTTTTCCAAAATACAAATCAACCCATACAAATCATTCATTTGTGAGAAAAATATTTCATCATTTCAAATCTTGAGTTCTCACTCTTTTCTTTTTCTCACTCAATTATACAGTACAAACAATAACTACTCAACAAATTATTTTACTCTTCACAGCAGATCAATTTTCTTCTCATTTTCGACCACATAGGTGTTATTTTTAACTTTATTCTTGCTTGTATCAGTCGTTTTCTCTATCTTCGTAGGTAACAAAGTTTGAGAAGAGTTCTATATTTGTTATTTTTTTCTAAAAAATAAGGGTTTTTAAGTTAATGATAAAAAATAAAACTTTTAGTTGTATTATCTTCGAGAATGGGTTTACAATTTTGAGTTTTGATGGTAAAATTGTAGAAAGAACTCTAGAAAACTCTAATTTCTATTGCAGTGTTCCATTGACTATCGTGGTATTGTTGGATGGTGTTTGTGGTGGTCGACGTCGTCATCGTAGTGGTATTGATGATGGATGTTGGTGGTGTTTATGGTGGCATTGGTTGGTGGTGTTTGTTGTGGCTGTCGATGGTATCGGTATTCGTGGTATTTGTGGCATTGGTTGGTGGTGTTTTTGGTGGTAGTGGTTGGTGGTGTGTCGGTATTGATGGTGTTTGTAATGTATTTTTTAAAATTTATGCATATATCAATTGTAATGAAATTTTGTTTTTTCTGTTATTTGTAGGTAAAACATGTTTCCCAAAAGAAAAGAAAGTAAAAGTGGATCAACGTCTGACACCCAATAAAAAAGGCTATAGTACAGAGAGATTCAGAGGAGTTTTCTGAACAATCTCAGTCAGGAAAAAGTAAAACTAAGGAGAGATATAAAAACAACATTGAGAGAGGTGGACAAAGGTCTGTAAAAGGTGATAACAAAAATAAAAGTGAGAAAGGGGAGGAATTAAAGAGTGAGAAAGAGAAAGAGGATATCATCAACATGATGATAATGGATCTCCAATGGGACGTGAATTAATATCGACATCCCAGCATAATCCTGTCAAAACTTTTAGTATTGACAAGTTTCAAGTTGCGATGTCGATAAATGACCCAAAAACAGAAGAAGAACTAACTAGTGAATTGTACTTAAATGTCAGATGGGGAGTAAATTTATTTATTTTAGGAAAATTATGAAGGACGAAAACATAGATGGATTTTTTAAGAAGAGTTTCTTTGGACGTTTTCTTGAGTTGCCTGAGTCCCCTGCCCGTTTCCATATAAGGATGGTATATGGTCTTCTCAAGTGCAGGATTAAGTACGTGGGGGATGAAAAAAATTCAAAGGAAGGGGGGGGGGGGGGGCCAAGATGGATGAAATCTGGATCAACTACTGTGGCATACCGATTTGTTTTGTCTTGCAAGAGGTTGCCATAGTGATGGTCTTGAGATGCCATCGTCCAGAAGAACCACCTATCATCAAGGAAACACCCCGCAAAAGATCCAAGGCAAGAAAACATAAGGAAAAAATAGATGGGTTGTTTGACATTGCTTGATGTGGCTACAAAGCATCGGATTTATTGACAGATCTCATGGATAAAACCATACCAAAGCAGTACAAGGAGCAACATGCGCTTAGTTTGGTTTGCCCATTCGGTTATATTGGCAAGAGACATCAACAAGGTCATAAAAGATGATTTGTTGGTGCGTGCTGAGGATTTTGATAAATTCAATAATGATCCATGGGGATATGACAGCTTCTACTTAATTGTCCAATATTTACTTACAAAGCTATCCTCAGGGACGACCGCATTATATGGCTTTCCTTAGGCTTTCATGGTAAAATTAATCACTAGTTTTACTCATTCATTAGTTTATATTGAATATAGATAGTTATTATGAATTTTTTTACTTGCTTCCTGTTTACATTTTTTAGGCTTGGACGAAGTCATTTCTCCCCTCTGAAAGCAGGTAATAGATTACCCAAATGAGGTTTCTAGTCCAAGGATATTTAGGTGGTTGGCTACAAAGAACAACATCAAAATTAAGGAGGCTGATCTCTTTAACCCTCTGAATGATGCAGTACATCTTCTTCAAGTACAATAATTTTACTCAATGAAAGATATTGAACAGATGTTATATCTGGTTCAATAGATGTTATATTTGATGCTCCATATGGGATATCTGTTACGAAAGATTACCTGTCCTGTGCCAATGGGTGCAATAGATGGATAATCATTTGCGACAGACGATTGATATCTTGCATCAGATTACCCATCTGTTGCTTTGGTTCTCTGAACCTGACTCCTAACAGATTAACCATCTACTGCAAATTATGCAACAGATGTGTAATCTGATGTAACATATTGTTAATACACATATAGATCCTCTGTTACATAACATATAACCCAATAGATTACTCATCTTGTGTAACTGATGTAATAGATTGGTAAACTGTTATGACAAATGATTGATATTTTGCATCAGATAATCCATGTGTTGCTATGGTTCTTTGAACCTGACTCAAACGGATTTTAACCATCTACTGCAAACTATGCAACAGATAGATAATCTGATGCAACATATTATTAATCTATTGCAGAAGTTAACTGTGTTAAAATGTAACCCAACTGTGAAAATTATTATATTATATGATTTAAATGTATATGTCTTTTTTTCTAGGTTGTGCATCTATGGATCATGCTTACTGAGAAGGAGTCGATGATGACTTTATATTACTCTAGGTTATATTGATACTATAGCAGACCTAATGGTGGAGTTAATAAAGAAGGAATTGGTTGGAGCAACAACCATAAGAAGAGCAGTTAGGAAAGGTCAACCTAATGTTCATGATCAACCTACTAAGGCAGATCCGAGTGTTGATGTTTCTACCACTCGTGATGATGAGCATGTTGATGCTCAAGAAAAAAATAAATATATTTAAAAACACCCCTTTTCACCCTTACACAGGTCCCTCTCACCCCTCTTCACCCTCGTGTTCTCGTTGTAAATGCAAAAAGTGCAAGGACAGCCAGGATAAACTCCTTGAAAAAAGTAGAGGCTATTTCTAAAGCTGTGGAGGAATTCAAATCCAAGAGGATTTTCATACCATCCAAGAAGGTAAGGGAGCCATACACTCCTACGGTGTTGGTTAGGAGAAAGAAAAGAGCAATAACCGACGTACTTTCCAGTCGAAAATAAAAAATAATTGCAACTCCTCCCTCTTCAAAAGTTGTTGAAGTTTAGGGGCGATTCAAGAAGGTGGACATATACGCGAAACTTGGCGTCAAAAATAATAGGGATCTGCGACAGGCTAAGAATGTCAAGCCAGGAGCACCAGATTACCACATGCCTCCTTTTTCCTCTCAAAACTTCCAGACTATGACAGGTATGCATATGCGGTATGAGGATAAGGCAAGTTTACTTTTTCTAACCTAGCCTTCTAATCTACCCCATGAATAAGAAGCTACACAGCAGATGTAAAATCTGCTGCAACAGCTGGGTATTCTGGTGTAACTAGTAGTGGTTCTATTGCAACTTATTATCCATCTATTGTATAAGTTGCGTTGGATTATTGATTAAGAGAACCCTATGCAATAGATGGACCATCTTTACAATTACTAATCTATTTAAAAATTGACTTGTTATATCACAACATATTGATAAAATGCTCAGGCTCATGAGGAAAAGACAATTAACGTACTCGAAAGCTTATGATGCTACCGATAGGATAATGGACCTCGACTTCTACAAGAAGCTCAAGGATAAGTACGATCAACTCAATGCTGATGCGTCAGCCTGTGGCGTGGGACTTGATTTCTTAGTTTCTACGTTAGACTTGGATGAAGAAGAAATGATAAAATATGTTAGAGGGGAGAGGCCAAATCCACACGCCAAGAGTTGGACCAAGGAAAAGAGAATTATTGCAGTCGTTAGCGTGAAAGACATACATTATCGGGCTGTTGAGATACTACTTGAAGAGGGAAATATTAAAGTTATAACTGCAACAAACCTACTATCGATGAGGTCGATCTTTTTTGCACGTGCAACCACTAATGGAACTGGTACCCATCTTGTTGAGGGAGAGTAAAATGATGAATCATTTTCCAAAATAAGTGTTGATAAAAAAATCATGGGATTTTGAAGGTCGAAACAAGGGCATGAGCCTTACAAAAAATGATACTGGTTACGTGTGTGGTTCGTACGCTCTTGGACACATCAAATATTTACTGATCGGCACAGAAATGGCTGAGCCAACGACCTTTTCATACGACAACGTTGTGGCGAACCTGCAAGAGGTCTGGGCTTATGGGGTACTAATTTGATGCTTGGAACCTGTGTATATAGAAGAGTTTGTGAAATAATAATTTTTTATTTCAAGTCACACTTTACTTTAAATTACATGTACATGTAGTGGCAATAATTTTTTTTTTGATGAAAGTTGAGTTTTTTATAATACAATAGATTGCTCGATTTTGTTTCTCTTCAGAAGCCCTGACTTTGTTCAACAAATCCCAGATTACACTATTTACTTGTGAAGGGTGTCGTGTTTCATACCAATCAAAGTAATCGCATCCACCTAATTTCTATAAAAATAAGAACATAATTACAAAATAATTACAAGTCAATAATTAATCAACTAATTAAATAAAAAGAATATTACCTTTGAAATATTACAAGTAAAAAACCTACGACCTGAATTTTGTTGAGTTCAAGAAGTCTTCAATAAAGCTTTATGACCGCGCTTACAATATCAAAAATTGTTAACACAAAAAAAGTGGAAGATGCGCTTGACATTGTCAAGCTCAATTAGAAAAAATTAAAAAAAAATTAAAAAAAGGAAAAAAGGAAAGACCAGATACAAATAATTTGAAGAATTTGGATAGATAAAAAAAAAGATGACGGTGAAGAAGATTTGGGAATTTAGGGTTAAGTTTTAGGAAGAAGATGAATATATAAGACAATGGGGAAAAAATAACCGTTGGGGGCCAAATCAGACGTCAAGTTAGCAAAAAGTGTCATCCTGACACATTTGATGCCTACTTTATTTTACGTGTTTAAAATGAACACTATCTACTTGATGCCTATTTTATTTTAGGTGTTTGAACTGAACACTGTCTATGGGCTCCGCCTTTTTTTATTTTAATTCACTTTCACTTTTTTACATGCAGTGACAATTTTTTATGTCCAATGAAAGTTGAATTTTTATAATGCAACAAATTTTCCATCCGTTGTATTAGATATTATACCTATTCTGATATATAGTTTATCTATTGCAATAGGTTGGTCATTTGTTACATTATGTTGAAGTTTCTATCTAAGCCTTATCTGTTGTAACAGTGGAAAGATCTGTTTGATAAATTCCAACAAATTGCCTACCTGTTTCAATATATGTCTAAATTTATTCGATATTTTCCAACAAATGTGTCATCTGTTGCAACAGATACATTATCAGTTGCAATATTTGAATTTAATATTCCATTTCAATTAATAAGTTCAAATCTAAGGAAAAAATAAAATTCATAGATAAAATAAAATAAATCAAAGCCTTAAGAAATTATCTAAAATAAATCACTAAATAAATGAAATATAAAAAAATTATTATGGGTACATATCTCAACAAATACATCAACAATTTAAGTATTGATGCCAAGAATTCCCTAGGAGGGGTGAGATTATTACTTTGACAGACTCAAACTATAAAGATCTACCCAATATGGACAAGTTGTTCTTCATCCAGTGCTATGAATTCGGATTTGCTTGTTGTCGATTTTTATTGTCGCTTGCGTACGATTTCTGTGCTTTCTGTTCTCTGTATTTCCATAAAAAAGAGTAGCATGTTGTCAATGATATTCAACAGTAGCTTCTAAATCCACCTGGAAAGCCAGAATTGGGCAATGCTAATCACGGAGATACAATAAAATGGACATGCATAACTTATCTGTTCTAGCAAATCAAATAGGTCTTTCTCTTATTTTAAATTATTCCAAATAGATATATTTTATTACAACAATAAATCAACTGTTGGGATAAATTCTACATAAGGAAGACCTGTATGATAATTTCCAACGGATGAACCATCTATTAAAACTTATAACTCGTCTGTTGCAGAAGATAGGTCATTTATTGGTTCAAATAAAAGTGGTACAAAGATCTATTTGATTTGCTAAAACAGACGAGACATATGTCGCAATAGATACTTTATCTGGTGCAACAAGTTAGTTAACTATTGCAACAGCTGTATATATCTGTTTGATAATTTTCAGCAGATGTGTCATCTGTTAAAACAGAAATGTATTTATTTGTCAGTTGGAAGACATATATATTCAACTTCTTAAGCTCGTGCTGCTCTTCTTTGGACATTGTACATTGCTCAGTGCAACACACGGACAGAGGAGTTGCAATTTTGCTGTTTTAGATGCTTGATAATGCCTTGGAAATCACTTTCCTTCTCCTTTTAGCCTTAATCTCTAATGGAGTGGATGGAAACAAATCCTCTTTAATGGAATGACACCCCTCTTAGATGTTAAATCCTTTACAGAAGTAGTCAATGCATCAATAGTATTAATCACTACATCATGTTTCGCCCTGCAGTCTTGACATTTACATGCAGAATATTCACTGAGAGAGGCAAAATCTGTATAACCAGTATGATCATACTCATAATGGTTTGTTTTAAATACTATCAGAGGAGCATCATTAGCAACAACAACAACACCACTACTACTACCAACAGCTCCATCACCACTAAGACCATCAACAAAAACAAGCTCACCCTATAAAAATTATTTTTCTTGTAATGGTTGTTGCTCCAAACAATTTCATTTTTATTTTTTTGATGACCTTAGGGTCCAATAAAGTTTGCGCAAACCGTAAAGTAAGAAAAAATGACATGTTCAACTCATAATTGGTCGAAACTAGCGACGGATGCACAATCTAACATAAATCATTACATATATTAGAATGATG
Organism: Capsicum baccatum var. pendulum; assembly: GCA_030864225.1. NCBI lineage: Eukaryota > Viridiplantae > Streptophyta > Magnoliopsida > Solanales > Solanaceae > Capsicum > Capsicum baccatum. Next base: position 82,290,740 of record CM061550.1, read on the forward strand.
ATTTGATCATTAAAGAAAATCATTAATTAAAATAAAAACCTAACTATAATTATACTTACTGCATCCTTCGGGGGGTTGAAGAGATCAAAATTTTTTGTATTTTTATCAGTTTTGGCCGACAATCATCTCAAGATTCTTGAAAAGAAAACTTGTTATTGTTGTCTCAAATAAGGAATGACTTCAAACACCCAAGCCTATAAAATAATGTCAATAAATTAAAACCATTATTGAGTAAAAAAATGAATGATATCATAATAAAAGAAAGAAATATTTACCATGAAATTCCATGGAAAGCCATATAAGTTGACTGTCTTTGGCGCTAACGGAGTCAACAAATATTTGACAGTCATTTTGAAGCATTCATAACCCCAAGAATAGTTGTTAACACCTCTAGATCCTCGAAGAGCTTTATTAAATCAACGCTTATGTTGTTGTTAATGTCTCTCGCCTAAAAAATATTATGTACAAACCAAACCAAGCGCAATGACTACTTATGCTTCTTTGAAAGTCCTTTATCTTTCAACGCTTCTATCAAACTTGTGTTTTTGAAGCTTGGAGCAACAATGGACACCAGGTCATCATGATCACACGACTTGCCTTTGCCTTTTTTGGGTGTGCAGGGTGCTTTTTTGGGTTAGAATAGGTATAACTTGAGAAGGAGGATACCATTTTAGTCCAGTAACTATGGCAAACTCCTTCCAACCAAAACAAACAGGCATGCCACAGTAATTTATCCACACCTCATACATAAACCTACGCTTAAGAAGTTTATATACCATTTTTATTTGAAAACGAGCATTATTGTCCGTCGGCAAATCAAGATATTTCCCAAAGCAGCTGTCCTTGAAATAAGCATCTAATTTTTATTCTCAAAGTATTTTTTTGAAGGCGTCGAAAGATTTTTCCATGGCTGACTTAACCACAAAATCACCTGTTAAATCTGTGTCACCATTGCACTGCATTCTCACATGATAACGATCAATACTGAAGATTTTGACCAATTCTTTGGTGGAAGGGATATTAACATTTGGATCATCTCTTTTGAAACATTCCTCTTCCCCGTTTTCATCATATTCTACTCCTGATTGAGATAACGCTTGTAAAGCAAGCTCATAGAGTAGTGGATGTTGCCTAGCTGCTTCACTTGTTCCTTTACTTGGACTTGATTCAGTTTCTGTTCTTTTGGGAGCCATATTATCTAAAATTAAAAGAAATATAAAAAAATATATTATAGTTGATTATTGCATCGTTAAAAAAGGATAACATTAAAACTAACAAGCAAAATGTAAAATAACAGTTCCAACAGATCACTTATTTGTTGCACCAGGTAGTATATCTGTTACAGCATATAACAAACCTATTGCAGCGGATTGCAGCGGATGAGTAATTTGTTGCAATAATACAAAACGTATCATTCATCTTGTAAGACAGATGAATGGTATGTGCAACAGATCACACATTATTGTAATATATGAGTGATTTGTTAGAATAGTTAAATAACCTATTGCAAAGGATGAGTAATCTGTTGCAATAATACAAAATATATCACTCATCTATTGAGAAAAATGAATGGTTCATGCAACAGATCACACATCTATTGCAACATCATATGTTGCAATATATGAGTAATATGTTAGAACAGTTAAATAACCTGTAGCAACGGCTGAGTAATCTGTTATGATAATACAAAACATATTACTCATTTATTGAGAAAGATGATGGTTTGTGCAATAGATCACACATCTGTTGCAATATATGAGTGATCTGTCGAAACAGCTAACTAACCTGCAGCAACGACTGAGTAATCTGTTGCAACAATACAAAATATATAACTCATTTGTTGAGAAAAATGAATGGTCTGTGCAACAGGTCACACATTTATTGCAACATATGAGTAATCTGTTGAAACAATTATCAATGATCAATACTGTTTACATTTCTTCCAACATAAGGGTCGTCTATCGCGACAGATGAATGATAAGTTAGAAAAATCAAGTCTTGGACATGTCCTGTTGGAAGAGTTGATAGGATTTTATCCAACAAGAAGTTCATCTGTTGCATCAGATCATTAATCTGATGGTTCTTCTGTTGCATCAGATGGTTAATTAGTTGCATTAGATTTTTTATCCAATGCTTAATTTTTTGTAACATATGGTTAATCTGTTACATCTATGCTAAATCTGTTGCATCAGATGATTAATCAATTGCGTTAAAATTTTAATCTAATGGTTCCTCTGGTGCATCAGATGGTCGATCCGTTGCATCATATGATAAATCTGTTGCATCAAATGGTTAATATGTTGCACCAGATGGATAATCTATTGGAGAAAATAAAAAACAACAACACGATTTTGTTCAATAGATAAAACAACAATATCACCATTTTTATCAAGAACAGAACAAATCAACCCAAATCGTTGTTTTGTTTATATAAACACAAACAACAAAAATCAAACTTCAAAAAAATGCAACAAACAACAAAAAATCATAATTCAATTTGAAAAGAGAAGAGGAGAAATACCAGAAATTAGACTTTTATTCAGATCGCATTTCAAATTAAAGCAACAAATATTGAAATTGTTAACCAATATTATAAGAGAAGTTCAAGTTCCTCTTTTTCTTCAAAACTAAAAAGGCCATAATTTTTACCTGTGAAAGAAAAAAAGGAACGATGATGATTTCAAAGCTGTTGTAGCCGGAAAGCAAGGTTGTCACGTCGATTGAAGTTTGAAGAATTCGAAGTTGTTGTGGCCGGAGAGTAAGGCGGTCACGTCGATTAAAGGTTAAATTCGAAAAGGAACTCGAAGCTATTTGTCATCGGATGTTAAAGTCACCGAGGATTGAAAGGAGAATTTTGCAGAACTGGAGAGAGTTGAGAGAAGCTGTCGAGAGAAAGAGGAGAGAGACTGGTTAATTTGGATTGAAGAGAGGAACTCGAAGCCCAACTATTTGTCGTCGAAGATTGAAGTCATCGAGGATTGAAAGGAGAAATTTGCAGAACTATTAGTAGGGAGAGAGGTGAGCGAAGCTGTCGAGAGAAAGGATAGAGACTAGCTGATTTGGATTGAAGAGGGGTGTGGGTTGGGTTGATTTGTATTTTTGAAAAGATTAGAAAGTTTTGAAAATATTAATCAAGTCCACAATTAATTTAATCAAGTTTTCTAATGATATTTGACCCTTTAAGTTGGTCAATGTCATTAATCCTTCATTCAAAACTTAAAAGACACCGGTCTTTCCTTCAATTTTCTCAAGTGGCTATGTAATTGCAGTGTTATGTTGGGCGATACATTTTTCCCAAAATTTAAGGCCGATGCAGCTAACGCTAAACCCAACTAGAAACCCAAATCCAAGCGGAAGAGAATGAGCTTTTTGGCTGTTTTGAGTGTTGGGCGTCATAACCACAATTTTTGAGTTATTTACTAGAATAGTTTTGGGGAAAAATTGCATAATACCATAATTTATTGTTACTAAACTAAATAAAATTTCTATCCTTTTTATTAATTACCTAAATTCTTTTTAAAACAATAATCAGATACATCCAAAAACTCATAAATTTTCAGATACATAATTTTAATTATGTATCTCTCTTTGGTCTAGTTTATGTATTATGTATCTCGATCAAATAGTGTTATAAATAGATGTATCTCAGTAATCAAAATTATGTATCTCAACATCAAAACTATGTATCCGAGCAAAAATGGAGTAAATAACTAATTTTACATCGTTAAGTTCAAAATAATAAATGCTAATTATGTATTCGAAAATTACAAAATAAGAGATTATTTGTAATTTAGCAAAGAATAGAAATAATCAATAATTAGGAGTAACTTGTTTAGATTTATTTAAGTTTTACTAATTTTGGAGGCGGATGATCTTAAACTTTTGATCTCACTAATTCAATGACAAAACTTCAAGTTTTGTTACTATTGACTTTCATTTTGAAGATTTGCCCATGTGACAAGCGGGGGTTAAAAGTTCTGCGCTTAAACAACATACCCTAGAACTAGTGCAGGCCTCGTCAATTCTTTGATTTAATTCTAAACAAGTTGTTTCAGCAGGCCAGTAGTTAATGAGTCAACAAATCAAGATTACCTTAACTTGATATGACCTTTGTGTAGAATTTAGAAAGAAAAAAAAAATATTGTTAACTAAATTGAATATTAACATGAGAAAACCAAGTCCTCTTAATTAAATTGCATTTGGTACCAAGAAACCACTCTACTCTAGGTATTGGTTGTAAAGCTATTTTTAATGACAACTTTGAAGTTATACATGTACTATTTATATAAAACGATAATTATTCGAATATTTTAATGTTGCTCGACGCATATATTTTGCTTAGTCGAGAGTGGTCTTGATGTACAAAGTTAAACGGATACCCGTTGACTAAAAATGTTTAATCCTTTGTAAGGGCGTCATGTGAAAGGTAATACAAAATTTTAGCAGGCAGCGGCAATAAAAATTTGAGAGAATAATTCAAGTAATTTTTGGATGAGCCAAACTTTTTGTTAATCTATATTATTTTAGTTCATTTTAATTCGTTCAAATTCAATTCAACCCGTCCATGTTGTTAGGATCAAATAATTATGTGTCATGCGGAACCTAACAAAACAGACCTCAAAGATGCCAAAAATTAAGAAGACAAACGAGAAATATAACACAAGTGAGACACTATTTAATATAATTCGGTCAACCGACCTACATTCACAAAAAAAATACGAACATTCCACTATATAAAAAAGAGTATAAAATATCGAGAGAAATAACCTCAGATTTAGGCAAATACATGTGAGACACCAACCCTCCACCAAGCATATTCAATCCCATCAATTTGTTAGTCAGTTATTATCATGGGGGGTATTATTAATGTGAATCTTAACAAACAACCCAAACCAAATCTTAACATTAAATCAAATAAAACATGAAGATGATGACATGGCTTGATCACTATCTACATCATCATCATCCCTAGTCTCTAAACCTATAATCTCCAAAATACGACAACTTTTTTGTTTTTTCATATATAGCAAAAACTATAAGGTCCCATGATGAACAACCCTATTTCTCAACTGCAACGGCACGTAGACTTAGTGGTTTTTGTTATAATGTATCTTCATATATATATAAAAATATTGCTAAGCTTTACATTAAAAATTTCAACATCAAGTGAGTCTCCATGGTTACCGAAAACAATGACACTTGATAACTTAATTGGTATATTTATATAGGCCATGATAATTTACATTCCAACAGCTACTAAGAAGTGCTTAATATAAGTAAATGAACATCATAAATCATCATTCATATAAAGTTAATTCAGTTCATGCTCAGAAGCTCTTGTTTTTCGGAAGTAGTGCTGCAATGGAACGAGAAATGTAAGAAGCTATTATTATTACATTCATAATGCCTCTTATCAACCTTTTGCAAGCTTGATATTGAGGTCTAATTTGTTCTTTCTGTCTTTTTTAATTTAAAAACTTTTGACGGATATTCAGTAGGAGGAAATGAAGTTTATTCTTGTTTTTGGACTATCGTATTAGAATATTTGCGGTTTGGAACTTTGGATTTGGATTGAGTGATTTCAAAAGCTAGTCGTCACCAAATTTTTACTTATTATTGGACTAAAAAAATTTAGATTATATTTTTGTTACGTCACTTAACCTTATCTAAATATCCCGGAAGTTCATTAGGAGAAATAAAAGAGACATTTTATATGATACTTAGGAAAAATTGAATAGTTTAAGTTCATTGTGAGAAATAAAAGAGACATTTTATATGATACTTAGGTAAAATTGAATAGTTTGAAACATTTTATATGATACTTAGGTAAAATTGAATAGGTTTTTAGTTACGTATAAAAATAAAATATTATTTACTGACTTGATGTAATTTTTAGGCAAAGATGCATGACGTTTGTTAAAAAAAAATAATTTAGTAACATCAGTAAAATGAATCTTGTTTGTGATTTAACACCATCGATCATCACAAGTAGAAAATCAAAGTTTGGGTCGAATGTGTCACTGCCCTTTAACAAGCTAGAAGTCTATCTTTAATAGGGAAAATAAATTGGATGATTTATATTTAGGAAGCAAATGGAAGAATAATAATGGCGGAGTGGTCAGAATTTTCATTGAGAGAGAATTAAAAAATAATTTTAATAGTACATATAATACAGTTTCTTCGTAAAAGAGCTCGAATTAACCCGTTGCAACTGCCTAGCTCCATGCATGGGAGGAAGACTTGGCTTTTGTGGATAAGCACATTATGAAAAGGTCAACACTCAATTTTCTCACTAATTAGAGATAGTTTATGGCATTTGATTGGTTATTTACTTAACTTCTCTTTCACTAATTATTTCTTGTTGACTCTAACAAATTCAACAAATCATTAGCAACCTAGCTATGGGAAAAGAATGGCCACAAATAATTCATTTATCATTTGATATATAAGTTACAAGATAATTTAAAGAAAAGAAAAATACAAATGTAGCTAGAAGTATAAGGAAATGTTGTTACACGTCATTAAGAAGAAAGTCAATTAGGTTACCCAACCCTTACTATTTTACGTAACAAGTTTAGTGAGTGATTTTTTAGACAAAATTATAAAAATAGTTCGGCATATCTAGATTTCTTTATATTTTTTCCCTCTAATCTATTTATTATAAAGAACAGTATATATATGTTTTTATGTTTTCCATACTTGCTTGACAATCTTACAAATGGCAGGCAATGGTTTCATGGGTTATATTAATTATGATTTCTATTTTGATCTATGTATATACTTTTATAAAATTGGGTCTTTTCTTGTTTCTAGTTAGAGAGTTAGGTATAGTTGAGGTGAATTAGTTGATATATAATTTTAATCAACTGACCAGAATGTTCTGATCATTTTAGTTTTGGAACCACACACACAAAAAAAACTAATTAAAATAAATATTGAATTCCCGTTGTCCTAAAATACAAGTTTAGAAATGAGACACGTGGAACTAGACCCCAAAATACACGGTTGAAATAATGTTATTTCTTTAGTTATAGGGAAATGTTTCAAAAAGGCAATACATAAGGAGAGGTCTTAGCTAAAATATTATAATACTAAAAGAAAATAAACTAATTTTGTTTGATGAGTATGTTTTTAATTACTTGTATTTTAACTCATCTCTTTTATATATTGTTCCCTATAAAAAAAAAAATACATAAAAAGGCATATTGTACACATTAATCCTAACTTAGGTTGGAACTTGGAAATCATTAAACAAAAGTTCTTTTGGGCCTTTGGCATGGATGATATACGGAATTAAATATTAAACATAAAAAAGTGGTAAATAACGTAGAAGCTTAATTACAAAAACTTTTGATATTTTATATAATTATTAAAAATTTTGATTTTAGGTCTGCTGCGACACATAATTAGCCCCTGATAGATACAATGAAGGTACATTTTTTTCTTTGTAAAAATACATAATTAGCTCCCGATATATTTTTTTTTTATTTTAGGTCTGCCGAGATACCCAATACATTCAAAGAAGATACATTTTTTTCTTGTAAAGATACATAATTAGCTCCCGATGCATGTTTTTTTTTCATTTTGGCTTGGGTCTAGCGAGATACATAATTAGCTTCCCGATTATCTAATGAAGATACATAAGTAGTTGAAAATTTTATAATTATCTTATAAGGATGGAGATTTATATAAATATGATAAGATAAAGGTATTTATGTTTACGTTATTTTTCCAAAAAACAGTTTGTAAACCAAAAAAATAATATACCACTAGAGTACTCATGCAGATCATTACAAAATTATGGATAAAAGAAAGTTTCTCAAGGTAGAACAAAAATATGGTCAAAAGGTGCTAACCCCCCCCCCCCCCCCCCCCTCCCAAACACACAATACATACATATATGTGTGTATATGTATACATTTATATATATATATATATATATATATATATATATATATTTCCTTGTATAAGTTGAGCATATCGCGGGAAATCAGATAAAACTTTCTTGGAATACCTAATTTTTCTACTTCTATATATGGTTTAGAAGCTGTAGATCTACTTCTTCATCACCCCCCCACCCCACCCCCCCAATCTTTTTTTTTCTTGATCAAAAACACACCACACTTTCTCTTTCTTTCTTCAAAAGAAACAAAGCATTAAGGTAATCTCCAAATCCAATAATGTTCATTTTGATTAGTGTGTAAGAATTTTCTATACATGTATACTTTAAATAAATTTGAACTACACTAGCTAGGCCTGCACTTGCACATATTTACATATACTTACAAACATGTTTCTTTTAATATAATCTTATTTTATTACTTATAATTAGATAAAGTTGTTGGTTAAAAACACGATGAAATTCGTTATTCCCTTTTCTTTTCCTTCTAATCTTTTGTTATAGCAGGCCGGCATATATAATAAGGACATAGATTTGTCCCATACTATTGATCCTTTGATTATTTACTAGTATATTACTGCTATTACTTTCTTGAATTTCTTAATATTATTTTAAAGCATGCCTAGAAAGAAGAATTCACTTTGTTTTATTAAAATTTCTTTGCTTAATTAACTTAAAAATGAATTAGGAGAAGATTAATGGAAGGACAAAATCAAGGAGGTGGAGAAGTGAGAAGACTTCATATCATATATTTTTTGAGTAGAAAAGGTCGTATTGAACATCCTCACCTCATCAGAGTTCATCATTTCTCCAGAAATGGCATTCGTCTTAAAGGTAATTAGTTCTCTAATCTTAGTATATATTATGTTGTTTTTTCTTTTAATTTGTTGTGAAAAAAGATGATTAATGGGGTTTTGCTGATTAATGATTGGATAATTATAGATGTTAAGAGATGGTTGGGAGAATTGAGAGGAAAAGACATGCCTGAATCTTTTGCTTGGTCATACAAGAGGTTAGTGCAAGTTTTTATGTCATGAAAATTTCCAAGGATGGTGTATTGAGATAAAAAAAAACTTACTCATACTCGGTGTTTACTAAATCAATAATTACATAGAATACATTTATGCATACTTTTTTATCATTTAACTAATTGTTAATCTATATATATTTTCACCTTAACCTATCACTTGATTATGATAAATTATCATAACTTGGTATACACATTGAAAATTTGAGCTGGAAGGGTTATGGCTTCTTGATATACACCGATTCTAAAGAGTAATTAACGAAAAGTGATTAATAGACATCGAGGTGTCTAACCAGCGGCTGAGTCAGGAATTTGACGAACAGTGTGTAAATTTTCTTCTCAGTTATGCTAAGAGTGTGCAATATTAAATATACACTCGTAATAGACAACATTTAAGCTTTGTATACCACCATGTGTTGTGTCGAACGACTCTATTGATATGAGTTATTGAACTTCAAATAAAGAGCGATGCATAATGCGCCAAACCGCCTAGTAATATTTTCTATGTATGAATTAACAGTTTAGAGTGAATATTGTATTTGAAAATTTGGATTTTGTCTATTAAAATCAGAATCAAGGTACAAATCTCATATGACAGAGTAAAATTTAATGCTCTGATGATCCTCTAGTTGGAAATGGGAATCAATCATATCATACCTCAAAATTCAGTCTCAATTAATTGTGCTGGACATATATGATTTGGAAGTTGAGATTTTATTCCTAAAAATAGAAGAAGAAAAAAAAAAAAGTAAGTCAAAATTTGTGATGCAGAAAATACAAGAGTGGATATGTATGGCAAGACTTACTGGATGAAGATCTTATTACTCCAATTTCGGACAATGAATATGTCCTTAAAGGATCAGAAATTTCATCCATAATCCCCATTGAAGGCAAGTACCCCTTCTCACTTCTTATTTTTGGGTTAATTTCACCGATAATCATTTAATAGGCATTTAAAAATTAAAATTATATTTTGACCACGAAATAAATTATAAGTACTAATTTGGAGTCAAATAAAGTATAAATAGAATATTTTAAAATTTTACGTTCAAACATGTTTTTCGAAGTGAAAAAAAGTAGATTTTCATAACCAAATGAGCCCTTAATTTTTTCTTTGTAACATTAAAGCTGTAAAACTATATTTTATAATAATAGTAAAGTCATGATTGAACTATCTATAACACTAAAATCACAAAACTAGTTTAGTCTATTAGATAAAATCAACCCTCCAATTCTCTCATTCTTTATTAATATTGAGTTATTTAAATCAGATCACAAAAATAGTAACTAACTATTATAACAATATATAGGAGTAATTACCTTGGACCAACATTTTCGAACATCAATTATAATAATATTCATCTTTGCAGTAATTTGGAGTCAATAAAGTACGTCAACATTATTTTAATTGGTGTCCAAAAATAGCAGTATTTATAATAATATTCATTGGTATAACTATAACAATTAAATGTCCATGTCTTTTTTTTTTTTTAAAAAAAAAGACACTTGCCAAGAAATGTAACAATTTAACCACCTACTATCTTCTCATTAAATGAATATTGCCTTCTTTAGCATAAATTTAGTTCATTTTATTGTTGGAAAAGGACATTCAATAATCAACCATCCATATTTTACTTACTTACAATCACTTCACAAAAATGATAAATCTAGACATAAAATTCCCATTAATTCAAGAACAAAGTATTAAAGTGAACTTCACTATATTAACCAAATTTTCTATATACTATATAATTTCTTCTGCAGATGTTTCATTTGGTGAAAAAGGAGTAACAGCAACAACCATGCAAAAGGAACAAACAAAACAAGAAGATCAAAATCCAATGGATTCATCAAAGAAAACCCCTTCAGAGATTGAAGAAGAATCACAAAACATTGCTTCTGAAACATCAACAATCACCACCGATAATTCACCAAAATTCCAAGAAGAAGAAGAAGAAAAAGTTAACAACTTTGATAACAGTTTTTCTTCTAACTCTTCTTCATCTATTTCTTCTTTTGGTTCAATGAAAACCAAGAAGAAAATAGATCAAGATCATCATCATGTGATTGAACATGGAGAAAACAATAGTACAGACAAAAATTCATCGAAAAACCCGAAATTCAACAAGAGTAAAAGCTATTCAAATGGTGCATCGAGTATTTTTCGTAATTTGATAACTTGTGGAGCTGTGGATACTAATGATGCTGGAATTGTTCCATTGAGAAAAAATAAAACTTCTTTAAGTAGTGATAAAACTGTGAGTTTTTCATCTGAGATTTGTAAAGCTGACAAAATTGGAGGATCTCAAAGGATTTTTGGTACTAGTTGGAACCAACAAACAACTAATGGAAGGTAATTAATTAATTTTCGCTTATTATGAACAGTTACTTATAGTTATTTTATAAGGTGTAGAAATTCTGTTGCGTTGTTAATGATATGATTATTATTTTTCGATAAATTGTAGGAAGAGCTGTGATGGGGCATTCGGTTATTCAAAGAACAAAAGTGAATTTGGCAGTCGTAGATCAGTTTCTGCTAATTATAAGCCAATCAATGGACCCAATTGCTCGTAAGTTCTTTCACTTACAACTATGTATTACATTCAAGAAAATCATAGTTAAAATTTTGAAGTTTGACTGTCGTTCAATTGACAAGTTTTCATAGGGACTTGAAGAGTATGTCATTTTTTGTCTAAACTATCATTAAACGTCTCACATAATAAAATAAAATCTCCATCAAGTAGAGCAGTAAGGTTAAATTAGGAAAAAAGAATGTGTTATATGCTTGTTGTTTACCTAAAACATCAAAAGAATTGGATCGAGTTCAACTTGTCAAAACGACTAATGTTTTGGGCTAAAGGAGTAAAGTTCTTTATTTTTGTAAATCTCATGTCAAGTCAAAACAAGTTCTCTTTTTTAAACGGAGGGAGTATTTCTTATTTTAGAAAAATAGTTTAAAAAAAGATAAAGCTAATTTATATAATCCAACAAACCCAAGTCAGTCAAAAGAAATGTGTTCAAGACCCTAATGGAGCAAGGTTTTAAATCTTTCTTTTGTGGTCAATTTAAACAAAGTGCCAAATCAACCAAAAAGGGAATCTGTAGGTCAAAGATTTATCTTTTTTTTAGTTTAACTTTTGACCTTTTCAGGTCAGCATCATCCAACAACCCCTATAATGTGTTTTCATCTTTTTCTTGTGTAAGGTCTGTTAAGTACTTGAGTTAGTATCTTCTACTTTGTTTATTGTTACATGTTTATTTTTGGCTGTGTCCATCTTGGCTTCGTAGTCTTTATTGATTTCCCTTTTAGTTGCTTTGTTTTGCTAGGGTACTGCTATATTTTCTTGCAACATGTCTGTCGGAAACAGTTTATCTACCGTCTACATACATCTTAGTGAGAGTATAGTGGGTATGTTGTTGTGTACAAGGAAAGACAAAAATGGAATAATATGTCAGCATAGTATTAATTCATGACACTGTTGCAGGCAATGTGGAAAGCCATTCAAGCCAGAGAAACTTCATGCCCATATGAAATCCTGCAAAGGGATGAAAGCACTGGCAAAGGGTGCTTATTCTGCTACAGCTGCTGCTACTGAGAAGACATCTAAGGATGCATCAAAAGTGGATTCTCTTTCTGCAAAGTTCTTGACTCATTAAATGCTAGAGCTTTCATTTTAAAAAAAATTATTCTTTTTCAGCTTCTGTTGGAATTAGATTATGGTTTTATTTTTAGAACTTGGACACGCCTTCCATGTATATTTGAGTAAGAAGGTCCACAGGCAAAAGCCTAAGCAATTCAAGAATGTAGAAGTGAAGTCCATTTTTACTTGCATTCAATAGTTATAAGCCTTATTTTCCATCTTAATCTCGAGTATAGCTCTCCAGAGACGCTTCAAATTACCCTAATTGAGCATATGTACAACATAAATACCAATTTACATCAAGGACATACCTAGTCCAATCCCACGAGTAGGACGATAGAGTGTAGGCAGACCTTACCTCTAAACCTTGAGAGCTCAGGAATAGGAGTAAAGAAAGTCAAGTCAATATACTGTAGACTGATACCAGATTAAACAAACAAAAATAAAAAGACAGATGGGTAAAGAAGTCAGGGATATTTGGGGACAGATCAACTTTTGATGTTGAAAATATCTAAATTTAAGATTTCTTTCTCCAGTTCAGAGAAGCAATGAAGATATATTCTTCTATACATTTGGATACTGAAGCACTAGTCATATCTACTCCTCTCTACATATCTTAGAGCCTGGCGATCAATTAGGAATTGCGTTAATGACCATATTCATGTCCCCGGAAAATACCTAATCTATAGCATCAGGAAAGAACAATCAAATTTCCAGGTTGTTAGTTGTTAATAGCTAAGACCATTGCTCGTTTTACTTGCCTCCAAGAATCGTGGAGTCAATATGGTTGAGCAAAAACCTATATAACTTCTTTTTTAACCCTTCTACCCTCTCGTCTACTCTGTTCCCTAACTTAACCATGTCATCCAACCACTGATTGACCCTTTTGAGCTGACCAAGAAGACCTGCAATTTCAGAATTCTCTTCCACAGTATTCAGCCCAAATCCCTTGCTCAACGAATCTTCCAAGAAGTTCAAGAACCAAGCCCGAGATGAAGAAAGCAACTTTTCTGCTAAATTTGCAGCCTCCTTCAGCCCACTCTCTCTCGACCATTCTTTCCTTTTAATATTTTTTCTTCTTGTAGCTGGTAAATGCTGCATCGATCTAGATACTGATCTTCGTCCACTAGAATCAGGACCAGACGGCCCATTGGTTTTAATGCTTTGCTTGTTTATAGGCGAATGGTTTTCCGCTTCAGTAATCTTTGGATTGCTCTCTAGTATAATGTAATGAGATTTCTCGCTATCCAAATTTTCCTTCTTGCCTTCCTTTATCAACAAACAGAAATTGGAAAGATCGGAATCAATTGCAGCTTGAATCCAAGAGGCTGCGTTCTTATTTGTAAAATTATCACAAATTTCTGGAAAGGGATTCTGCAGACAGAACTTGTCATTGCCTTTTGCTTCAGGAGTTCTCGTCACCAAGGATTTCGTAACAGCCGCTGCTTTCTGCATGTTTTGATGAAGGTTCAGAAATTGCTCAACCAGTTCTCCAGCAGGTACTTTCTTTGACGCTTCACATAGCTGTGCAAACATGCTGTATAGAGGTAGGTGGTAAGGAGGAAGCTTACCTTCTATGTCTTACGGGCAGAACATAGGTTCAGAAAAAAAACTAAAAGGACATGATGCAGGACAAACAGAGAATAAGGAGAAAAAGGAAAAAATGAGAAACGAGAGGAACAAAGGCAAGCAAAACGAGAATAGGAGAGATATATAAGATAGGAAAAAAAATAGAGAATGATGGAGAGATTTAATTAGTAAATCATCAGTTCATCAATGAATCAAATTCAAATAGGTCGGTGCATAAAACCTCTGTGTATGTAATATAGAGTTGTGAACAAAATAGTACTCTTAGAACTACTACTTAAACCAAATGGCAAGCTGGATCCTAGAATTGGAAACAGAAGGTGGACATACCAACTGTCCAACTCCACATCGAAAGAAACGAGATTGAAATAAGAAGTTTAACCAAATTTGCCCGCCCCGGAGGCAATCAAGAAAGCCGCAAGTGAAAATATAACATACAAAAAGGTGATCTTATTCAACCATTCTTGCTTATACATTGCAAAAGAAAAGAGTAGATAAAACTTCTCTAGGTTCACTTTTACTACATTTCCAACGAATGGATAATGATAAATAATATCTAGTAATCACAAGGTCATGGGCTCATGGCGCAAGCTAAATGGACACTGCTAAAGAAAGGAACGTGCCGACTCAAAAGGCAGCAAACACCACATAGTCTTGCATGGTACCAATATAAAAACTATAAATTTGATGCAAGATAACATTGCTGGATGAGCAATCAGGTGGAGTGCAATATTAGTGAATTAAAATAAAACTATCTAAGTAAGATTGGCCAATATAGCATTATTATACAACTAAGCGAACAAGACGTTACACAATTTATTTACAAATAGACACCAACAGAATATGTGATTCAAATATTCAAATGCAAAGTAGAGGCATTGAAATAAAAACTGAACAATTACCTCATGCACTGGATGACATTTTCTGCGGCAGCAGCTTCTTCTAATGCATGCATCGCAGACAGAAATGCGACATTCCTATGACTTATAACTTCCTAAAGAAATTACAATACACAATTTGATACACAACTTCCTGAAGAGAATATAATTCATAATTTGATAGACAAGCATACCGCTATCATAGACTAAAAACAAATACATTCATTCTTCACATACCTTGCCAAGGTCACCAACTGTAGATGGAAGTGAACTCCATGAAATCCTCGAGTCTGACCAATTTTTAAAACTGAGAGCCACCTTTGTCAGATTGGACGGAAGAGTCTCATCTTGTGTAAGCTCTAGATCTTTCCTAGTGGGCTTGCCGACTGATCTTGGTGAAACAAGCTCTAGATCTTTTCTAGTTGGCTTGCCAACTGATCTCGGTGAGACGATAAGCTCTAGATCTTTTCTAGTGGGCTTGCTAACTGACCTTGGTGAGACAAGCTCTAGATCTTTTCTAGTTGGCTTGCCAACTGATCTCGGTGAGACAATATTATTTTTACTTTTAAGCGGTGAAATACTTGCAGTTGAACACCTTGGTGTTGAAACTTTGTCTAAAGAAGGCTTCTTCACAGAAGAAAGCTGCAAAATATCGACTCATCCAATTCAAACACAATCAACAGAACATAGGCAAGACTTTTTTTTAAAAGAAAAAAGACTTGGTCAATATTATATGTTTAACTAAAACTTCAGACACATCAAACTAAATAAAACACTAACATGATTCGAGATGACTCATCATCCGTAGTCTATAACATACTAAGGCATATAAAAGCAAGCCATATAACTACAGGATACATTTCTTAAAATTTCCATGGAGACAAAATAGCCAGGTAGCTTGAGCTACAACATTGTGTTACAATATCTGGATTTAGCATGAACAGATTGTTCCGATATCTGGCCCATACATCCATTATGAAACAAAACCAAGTGTGATCATTTTAAAGAACCAAACAAAGAAAAAAGACAAGGACATTGAAATTAACCTAGTGCATTAATGTCTAACCATTTTTACCCTAGGTTTAAAATTGAACAAGCACATTTACCTAAAAACATAAAAACCAAAACTACTACTCTCCTAACAAACACATCAGTAATGGCAATGAATAAACACAACAGAATTCTAGTTGCTAACAGCATTAAAGCAACCAAACTTAACCCCTTTAAAAGAGAAAACTTTACTACTTTGTCAAGCTTAAATTAAATGAAGTCACATTCTGCCAAAAAGTTCATCAACAACCAAAACAAGTGGGGTTAACTTACAGTATCCGAACCCGATAACCCGGTTCTGGATTTTGACCCATTTCTCTCGCCGGGGCTCCGATCCCATCCTCTTCTTACTGAATCCAAACTCAATCTCCTCATCTCTAACCCCTCCACCTTCCCATTTCCTATGGACTTTCTTCTTGATTTCACATCCTCACTCACCGCCACGACCCGTTTAACCTCATTCTTCTTCCCCTTTTTCGGGTCGGGTCGGTTCTTGGCAGTGAGAAAATCACTGGAAATCAAATCTTTAGGATCCCCAACACATGGCCGCCTCTTGGGAACCGGCTTAACACCACGAAGAACCGGAACAGGTGAACCGGAGTCAAGACGAGTGACATGAATGAACTGACCCAGTTGGATCTTGTCACTCAGTATCAACTCAGCATCTTGTTCTGATACAGAAACGTAAGCTGAATGGTGAGAATCAGACACGCGCAGATAAAATCCCCTGCTTTTCCATGGGTCATCATCAAGTGAAGGAACTATACTAATCACCTGAAAACCCCCATAACATAAAAGGATTTAAAAAATGCAGAGAGTGACAGAAACATGAAAATAACAGGAGTTTTTTAATTAAAAAATGGAGGAAATGGAAAAGGGATTACAAGGCATGGCTAAAGTTCAGGCAACCAACCAACTTAGCTAGTAAGATTTCTGAAATAGTAGGATTCAAATCATCCACAAAAGAAAAAGTTCCCACTATCAACAGAATTCCTTAATCGGAATCTCTGTCGTGGATCAGATTTCAGAGTCGAACGGTTTGAAAATGATTTTCTTGGTGACTTGACACACGGAAACTCAATGTCAAGTGGTGACTCATATCTCTTTAGTCGCATTCGAATTTGAAAACCCCTTTACAAACTTTGAACAAATAATCAAATCATTTGATAAAAAGGGGGTGTGACAGCTCGAATACCTTTTTATTTGGCCAGCATTGTTATTTAAAAAAAAAAAAAAAGAAAGAGCTGGAATAACTAAACATGCCTGAAGAAGAGCAGAGCGGTGTTGGCCAGCGACTTTAGTATCTTTATCATCGAGGTGTTGCAAGAGTTTAAGCAAAATACCAGGCGTGAGAGACGCCATTAATGCAATGTGGATGAACAGAGTAAACAGAAAGATTATCAAACATGGCACTGTCAACAGTGCAAGAAGGAAAAGGACAAAGGGAATAGCTTCAAGATTTGAGAGAGAGGGGAATGGGGGAGGGGTCTTAGCGAATCTCAAAAAGTTTTGAGAGGACAGGTGTCAAATGGGGATGTGGATTTTGGGTGACAGAGTTGCAGAAATAGTACATAAGAGAGTGGGAATGGGCGCAAATATCAGAGTACATCCGTAAGGAGGAAGCCAGTACAAGACAAGATTCAACTAATAAGCTACCATCCTCCTACCTGGACAACTAATAATCCCTTTCTTTGAGACACATTCACAATGAGGTCTCGGGTTCGAATCTTCTTTTGAGCAAGCAGTCGCTTTTGTTAAGAGTATTTTATTTTAGTATGAAGATTTTTAGCCTGAATTTGTATTCAGTCGTATTCTAATATGAATATTAAACACTAACAAAAAAATCAAAAAAAAATTTCAGAATATGATTATGTAACTTTCGTTCTGAATTTGAAATTTGGAATTAAGAAAATTTAATTTTTAAACACTAGCTAAATTTGTTAAGTGCACACTTGACAACGAAAACTTTTTTTCAAATAAGGACCTATATGGTAATGATAAGTATTCATACTTTTTGAAAATATTTTCACTTTATTTAAAAATCAGCTCAAGAAAAATTTAACTACAATATAAAATTGTATTTGAAATTTGAAAATTACATAAAACATCATTTTCACATTTTTCACTATTTCTCCATTTTTCTTTTTCAATATTTTCCCTAAATTTCTTCCTTTCTGTAAAAATAACCCAATTTGAATTATATTTCATATTTAAATCATATTTCTTGTTTTTAAGTGAAGTATATTCTAACAACCAAATATTATTTGCAAAATATAATCGAATACAACTCCACAACTTTATCTTCAAAAAATTTAAATAACATAAAATAATATTTGTAATAGTACTTAGTAAACCGTTACATGGTCTGATTTATGACATAATATAATTATTTATTTTAAGTTATTACTTTCTTCAAAAGGTAGGATCAAACATAACTTCAACTCCAACTCTAAAAGCTTCAAATAAAATAAAAAATATTTAATTTTCATGGCTAAACGGCCACCTAACATCTGCACATTTTACTTGTTCATGTGTCTAACTTGACACACCTTTTACTATTTCATTCCTATTAGTTATTTAATTATTGAGAAATAAATATTATTTAATAATAAAAATAAAATTGACATAAAATAATAAATTAATCTTATTTTTAAATCAAATAAGTGAAATTACACAACTATTTTTAGCAGGACAAGTAAAATGAAAGGATGGAGGCTGGAGCTATAAAAAAAAAAAAAAAAAAAGATGGATGGAGCTATAAGCTATTCTGGATTTCCCCTCAAACAAAGGATCTTTTTTTAATTATTTTCTCCTCCTATACGTGATCCATTGTTTCAACTGCACGGTTGTGGCCGGTAGGGTCCTCCAAACTATAAAAAAATTGGATAAGTTTCTTCCTATTTGTTTGGAAAAAAATATTGGAAGAAACTTTATAGACTTTGTAATAGAGTATTATTTAATCCGACCAGAAAAGACCTTAATCACTACTTTGATTTGTGAATGTTACCAAAAGTGAGAAATGTCCTTATAAACGCTCCGACAATTAGAACATCAACTCCCCTTCTAAATGCACTTAGGATTGCTTTGCTTTGGTAGATTTCCTCCACTTTTTTTTTTTCAATTGGAAAATGTGTTGGCACAAGCTAGAAAGAGGTACAAGTTAAGTTCTCAAATGCTCGTATGTTCGATCATCGATGTATACATCAAACCACATGATCATCAGAAACTTTTGTATGTGTATGTCATTATATATTTGTTGGGTCAAAGTGAATCTACTTGTTCCGTTTTATTGAAAAATGACTTGTACTATGGTCCTAATGTGCCTCGTGTCCCTTCTTTGACTGCAATTCGTATTTGTAAATACTCTCGCTGCATTATTAGCTAGGTAAAGATAGACCGATCGAGCTATCCCTTTGATAAAGGGCATCTCGTATTTGTAACTTACACGTTGATCGGATAAGAAAGTGCATCTCTAAAGTCGAGATGTGTATTGGTTGGGTCAAAAACTCGCAATCATAAAGCTAGAGTCGCCTATTGATTGGTTAGACCAACTCAAAGGGGTTGATATAAAAACACACAGAGGCATGTATATCTTATTTTTAATCCAATGAACCTCAACACAACAATAAAAGTACATCCCACTAAATAATATTATTATAAATAACCTATAATCGTGAAATAACTTGTGTCTAACCAAATGACCACTTCAGTGTACATTTTGCATTTCCACTACTAGACAAATTTGATATATACTTGTAATAGTATAATTTTCACATAATTTCTAATTGTCTAATTTCATTTGAAAAGATAAAACATTTTATACTTCATCTAGTTATTATTAAACATTGATCAAATTAATTCGCTTTAATGAAACAACGAGAAAAAAATATTTCCTTCATCCATGTTTACTTGTACACTACTTCCTTCATCCCATTTTAGTCGTCTCAATTTACCATTGCACATTGATTAAGAAAAATAATTAATAATATGACTACTTTACCATAGTAATCCTATTAAATGATGTTTACATTTTAATTTGGAGATAAAACTATTAATACTAAGGGTAAAAAGGAGAAAAAAATTATCTTGTCTTGATTAATGGAAAATGACAAGTAACATGGGAAATTAAATTAAAAAATTTGAGACAGAGATAGTACAATTAATTTGACACGCATTTTAAAAAATAATAAATTATAGGAATAATTTACTATATTACTCTTTGAATATAATAAAAAAAGAATTTTGAGAAATGCATTGAACAATAAAAAGTATTTAATAACAAGATCAAAATGAACACAAAATAGTAAATTATGCATTAGTCTTATCAAAAGAAATAAATATTATTAAATATTCATTTTTAATATTCTAGACGAATAAAGATGAACGGAGGGAGTTACATGTGATGGTATTCTTCCTCAAAACTGAGAACATTATGGCAAAGGAATCATGAGAGAACAAAATCAAACTAAAGGACAAAGAGGTGCTTCAATGAATAATACTCATGATGATACACATATATATCGAAGCTTTTGACATAGAGTACCATGTAGGCCAAAGTCAAGATAGCGACTCTTCAATTGAAGTAACCTGACATCTTTTATATTTGATACCATCAAGATTTTGATACCCACACATTCTTATTACCAGTACTAATTAATGTGTATACAAAACTATGGTATATATACGAATCGCCTAATGAGTACCTCAATAATTTTGTATTTATACAGTAATACTATACATAACTAATTAACTATAGTATTTATACAAATCGGCTTATGCATACCTCAGCTTGTAATTTCTATTTGCATACTATGGTCGAATTAGAGGCCTTCTCCATGATCTTACAAGGAAAAAATTTGCAAAAGCATAATTTGCCAAAACTATTTTGTCATATACCTACTAAATTTCTTTTTGATTTAATTTTTAGGGTTAGAGTATAAAAAGTAGGGAAAAGTTGAAAAAGTGGGGTCCACACGTAGGCCAAGGGATCATTTCAGCATTTTTATAACTTTGCAAATTTAATAAAATACACCTACCACCCTCCACTTATTCCAATATAAAAAAAAAACTCTCTCTCTCCTCTTCAATTCTTTCCCAACTTCAACTTTCAAGAAAGCTGCTCCCAACACGTCATTTTCGTCTCTTCTTCTTCTCCAGCTGCTAAGGGCTCGTTTTTACTTCGTAAGATAAGTTAAAATCAAGTTTTGATAATTTGTAGATCTATTTAAACGGATTTTTTTGCTAATCGATTCGCAGTGATGTAGGAATTATTTTTTTTTTGAATTTTGTTGATTAAGTAGTTAAAAAATGAGAATTTTATAAGTAATGAGTTTGATTTTGAATCAATGGTTGAGGTTTTATTCAGCATTTTTGTCAGATTTTTTCGTCGATCATGGTGTTCAATTTGGAAATTTTTGTTTAGGAGTTTTGGTTCAGTTCTGGTTTTTTTATAGCAATGAAGTGTTGAATGGTGGGATAATAGTTACTTTAAGAATTATTTTGACAATTTGATTCAAATAGTGACATGTTTCTGTCCGTAGACCCGTGGTCTATTAAATTAGAATGTCCTAGATTGAAATCAATTTATAGACGTATGAAATTCTATTAAAATATGATTGCTGAAATAGTGAAAATTGAAAGATTAATAGCTAATTAGTTTGATTTGTAGCACTAGTTTGATTTTTAGCAATATTTGAGTTTTGATATTGCATTTTAGATTTTGGTTCAATTATTGTATTATTGTGTAGTGAACTGTTTAATGATGGGGTATTTCTTAGTTTTGGGTGGAGGGGAGGGGGTTTCATTTGAGCATGTAGTAGTTTCTGTTGGTAGACTTGTGGTCTATGAACTGAAAATGGTCGATTTGTTCTGTAGTTATAGATTTTGTTGAAAATAGCTAAAAAAGACCCCTTGCTAAATACAAAGCCGGTACCGCATCTGATTCTACTGGTAGCAATAGAAAAAGAAAAGTTGAGGCAGTTGAAAATGTCTCAAAAAGAAAGAAAATTGAAGAGGCAGTTTCGAATCAAATTCGAAATTAAAGGAGATAAGCGAGTACGTCGATTCTAGTGAAGATGTTGCCAAGCGTAGTGCTAGTGGTGATAGTGAAGAGAGCGGAAGAAGTGAAAGAAACAGTGCTGATGGGGATAATGATCCCTTGTCTGTGCCATCTCTTTTAAGGTTCATTTTTGTAGAGCGGTATGACCTTCGAACGATAATGGACGAGTTTAGATCCTTCCCGACAAAGATATCGATCAGATCAAGAATTACAACTTATTGAGAATTTAAGCAAATTCTTGTCGACCAGGAGTTGAAGAAAAGATTCAAGCGGTCCTGTTTTGGACACCTGAGAAACCTTCCGGAACATCTCAAATTCAATAGGCAGTTGGTCCATTATTTGTTGTTGCGACGCGTCAAAAATGATAAGATGTGTCATTTGATATGGTTCTGCGTTAACAACAAGTCTGCCTGTTTTGGCTTGAAAGAGTTTTGTTTGATCACGGGGCTGAACTGCTTATCATATCTCAGTGAATACAAAATGAAGAAGGTGATAGCCAAGGGGGAGCATTTTTGCTTTAAGGTGACGAAAAATAAAAATATTACGGCGGACAACTTGTTCCACCTGATCAGAGCGAATAAGCTGAACGAGGAGTGGAAGTTTAAATGTTGTTTACTATTATTTTTGCATACCATGTTGCTTTCAAAAAATTCGATGAAGGTTGTCAACACAAAACTAATTTGAATAGTCGATTCTTTGAGTTTCTTCGAGAGTTATCCATGGGGGAAAGAGACATTTCAACTGACCATGGACTATCTGAAGAAAAAAAGTGACCTGAAGAAGCAGGGGGGAGTATTTGATGAGAAGCAGAAGGCAACCTATGCTCTATTCGAATTTCTCTGGACATTCATGGTATCTACGATCAACCCTTTAATGAGATTATCATAGATTCGTGTTTTATTTATACTCTATCATAGACTATGAGTTATTTTTTCACTATTGTACTGCTTGCAGATTTGGATCTATAAGGCCTTTCCTCATCTTAAAAAATTTACAGAAAAATCAATGGATGAGCTCTTTTCCATTCCCTGCATCCTCAGATGGCACACTATAAAAAGTGACAAGATAATCGAGCGTGACCCATTCAAGTATAAAGAAAAAGTTATCGAGGTATAAACTTATTTTTTATTATGTAATAATACTACTGTTGTATCGAATGTTATGTAATTGTTAATTAATTTTTTGTAGAAAATACACCCGTACATCATCCCTACTGTTCGTGAGACGAAGATGGATTACATGGCTATGTTTAAGCCATATACGGATGAGGTGAAGAATAACGTCCTCAGTGGCTTGAATAAAGAGTTAGAAGGGGTGATTGTCCTTACTTCAAATGAGGACAGTGATGATGATGGGGATTTGGGTGGTAACCCCATTAGAGTACGCATTGGTGATGATGCTTCTCCGAGCACCTCCAAAGATGAGATTTAAGAAAAAGAAAAAGGATGAGCAACAACATGAGCGAGGTGACTTCATTTAATAATTTATGTAGTTAATGAATTTTCAGCCTTAAATATTAGTGACACTTTGTAATATGATGACACGGTGCATGTGGACCTTCGGTAATCGAAAAGGAATGAAGAAGGAAAAAAAAGTAAAATGGATGAGTTGGCCACTGTTGTGGCAGAAGAGGGCAAAAAAAGAAAAGAAGGATGAAGAAGAAGAAATAGAAGAAGATAAGAGCCAAGAAGAACGTGGAAAAGAAGTAGCTGCAGAAGAAGAAGAAGAAGAAGAAGAAGAAGAAGAAGAAGCAGAAGGAGAAGGAGAAGGAGAAGAAGAAGAAGAAGGAGGAGGAGGAGAAGAAGAAGAAGAAGAAGAAGAAGAAAGTTGAAACAGAAGCATCAACAGATGAAGAAGAAGGCAAGAAAAAAGAAAAAACTGCTGAAGAAGATGAAGAAGCTGACAAATAAGAAGCTGAGGAAGAAAACAACAGGTGAAGAAAAAGAAGAATATGAGGAAGAAACAACTGCTGCAGGTGAAGAAAAAGTCGAAGCTGAGAAAGAAAAGGAAGTTGAAGAACCAGCAGCTGCTGCAGATGCTGAAAAGGAAGGAGAACAAGGTGAGAATGAAGCAACAGTTGAAGCTGCTGAGAAAAAAGGAGATGAATCTGAAGAGGGAAAGGAAGAAACAGCAGACCAAAAAGAAGGAGAACAGAAAGAAGAAAAAGAAGAAGCAGATCAAAAAGATGTGGTCATGGATATCGTTGATAAAATCAATAGTAACATTTGTGTTGATGAGGAAAATGGATAAAAATACATTTGAATGTTATTATTGTTAATGTGTTGATGAATGATCAGTTATTAGGATATGACAAATATTTCTTTTAATTTGACAAATATGAGAGTTGAAGAATCTATTGGTAGGATATGAGAAACATTCTTTTGTTTTATGAAATTTGTTATAATTCTGCACTAAATCTATTTCTATCAAACAGTATTGTTGCATGGAATTTGAATATGCATTGTATTCTCATAATTGATAGTGTGTATAGTTTACATCATAGAATGTGTATTTAATCTATCGTATACTTCTTTCATGGTCTATCATTACCATGCTACTCGATTTTAAGTTGATGTGTTGTTTGGTCAACTTTGATTCTATGTAAAACAATTTTAACATTATACAAAAATAGAAGTATTTTCATTTATTCAATATCACTACATCCATGTTACACTTTTACAAAGAACGAATACTAGCATTATAGCACATAACATCATTTTTAGGCCATTCTCCCTTTCTTCGGCCAAAATCAGTTTTTGTTTTAGTTGATCCCTCTCCACTTGGGTGTCATGTAGCAATACTTTCAAGTGATCCCTCTGCTCTTCGACTTCTTTGAACAAAGTCATGAGAAAATCTCTATTTTCTTGGCATTCTCAAAAACTTTGTAGTAGATTAAATTTTGCCAAACCATGAAAATTTGATGTCTCGTGTCCCCGACTCAACGTTGATGGACTGCTTGGAGGTGATACCTCGTCAAACCATTTAAAAAACGAGCATGCGTCATTATCCTAGAAAAAAATAATAATTACATAATGATTTACTTAACTTTATGAAAAAAAGACATACACGACTCACCTTAGCAATTGCATAATTATAAAATTTGCGACCTGGATTTGAGTCCGTACGTAACGTCCTCAAGACAGCCGCATTTCCGCAATGACAAATTAGAGTCTTTTTAGAATTGTATGTTTAGAATGCTTGAGACATTGTAGAATTTTAAAATAAAAACAATGTGGATGAAATAAAATAATGAGGGATGGAGGATATTATATATGAAGTAAAAAGAAGTGTTAACACTGAAGGAGTACAAAACTACCTGTTTGTTGCCGTTGGAACAGTAATTGCATTTTTTGAACTGCTGTTGAGACTTAATAAATTGTCATAGATCATGACCTATATCAGTCATCAACGAGATACTAAAGTCTACCTTCGACACTCGTAATCGATGAACCCTTAAAAATATGTTAAATAACAAATATTACAGTAAAAAATATACTTGTGCTTTGAGGGTCCATCGATTCGATTGGTCTATCGTAGACTTACGCCGTAAGGAGTGGCATCAATTGATCTCCTGATTATGCGTAGACCTATGCTATAGACCAACACTTGGATGTTGTTTAATAATGAATAAATAAATTAAAAATAAATATAGTGTGGGTTTGTACACATATGAAGGAGTGTAAACAAGTCACATAATCATATTAGAGTTTATACAAATTAGGGGTGGTGAATTAGGAGTGTGTGGATGGGGAGTGGTCGAACAAACAATCTCCTAAGAGTAATGGTTGTCAAAGCACAAGTATGTTTTGAGAATGATGATTGTTCAACCACTATCCATTCCACATACTCATTTGATTTGGGGTGGTGATTGAAGAGTGGCGATTGAAGGAGTATGTGGAATGAGTAGTCATCAAATACAATCAACATCCTCAAAACATACTTGTGTTTTGACAAACATTACTCATAGGATATTGTTTGTTTCGACCACTACCCATCCACACACTCCTTAATTCATCACTCCTAATTTGTATAAGCTCTAATATGATTATGTGACTTGTTTACACTCCTTCATATGTATACAAATCCACACTATATTTATTTTTAATTTATTAATTTATTTTTTAACAACATCCAAGTGTTGGTCTATAGTATTGAACATAGAACTATGTGGTCGACGAATAATCAGGAGATCAATCTATGCACTCCTGACGGTGTAAGTCTACGGTAGACCAAGCGGATGATGGACCCTCAAAGCACAAGTAAATTTCTTACATGAATTTGACATGGGTCAACATCGATGACAGTCTATTAAGTGTCACCAACAGTTCAATATTGCTTGTTTAACCACCTTCAAATCATGTGAGTATGTGTTTAAACCTTTTTTAATTTAATTATTTTCTTTCAACACCCCAAATCATGTGATTATGTTTTTAAACTTTTTAAAATTTACTTATTTTCTTTGACCAGCCCAAACACGTGATTTATCTATTTAAATCTTTTTTAATTTAATTATTTCCTTTCACCAGCTCCAAAATATGTCATTATCTTTTTAAATCTTTTAAAATTTAATTATATATTCTTTCACCAACCCCAAATCATGTGATTATTTATTTAAACTTTTTATTAATTTAATTATTTTCTTTCAAACTGCAAGAAACTCATGGACCATCGATTCATATAGTTTACCGTCGACTACTATGTTTGGTCGAGGCATGAGGGAGTCTAAGATCGACGATATACTATATATGTGATCTGTATTAACTCTACGTGAATTCAATCAAGTCAATCAACAGATGTCTTCATTGAACATGTAATGAAGCAAACACAAAAAACAACAATAACCAAAAAGGGGGAAACAAAATTGGAAAACAGAAATACTTATATTAAAATTTGTTCATTGCACAATCAATGGAATCATACATTGGCACAGCGGCCAAAAGAAGCAAAATAAGCAAAAAAAAAGAAGCTTTCTTCTAATAACAATCCTACCAAGAAAGCTTATTCTGCAATGAACACGTACAAAAATTTATAAACATAAAATAAAATAAAAAATTAAAAATTAATTTTAGGGGATGCTGGGGGGTTGATGTAGTCAGGGTCTTCCATTCGTAGCCTTTCCAGAATTGCCCTCAAGAAATGAGAAATTCGATGGAGTTCCCACTCTAAGTAGATGCGGTCTTGAACCAGGCCAAAGAAAAGGCGATCGAAATCATTCCTAAGCAGGAAGCGATCGTAGTGTCTTGGGAGAACACGTCTGATGGTGCGTAGGGGTATCCTTCTGGGAGGCATGATTTCAATTTTGGTGAAGAAGAAGAAGAAGAGGATTTCTAATGTTTTTGGTTTAGGGACAACTAAAGGCTTACATAAAAATAGTCACTTTACTTATAGACCTATAGAATGTGTCCTTTCATATTTCCACCCAATGGTCAATCGACGCGTGTGAGAATAAAAAATGCTTGGCTTGCGTATACCAACGGTTTTTCTTGTGAACAGACGTTTTTGCATCTTTTAATTAAATGGAAACGGAAAACAATGATTCAATGCATCGATTGGAGAGATATAGCGGTAAAAAGACCCGCATAGCGTGTTTGATGAGTAATCATATAACCAATACATAATATTTTATAGACCGTGTGAAAGATATACCATAGAATTACATTGTCTACCGTAGACAAAGCTTTAAGTCGATTACAACTGAACGTTAAATTCTACAGAAATGCATAGTTATCTCTCAAAACAACAGCTTTACAACTGAACAAAAAAAAACTATCTAAGATTTGTTGGCCATGTTACATGTGGTTCTTTTGTGCCCGGATTTTTTGCATATTGAACACCTATTCCTTCTTTTGGTCTTGAATGTCTCACTGATGCCCTTAATGCGTTTGACTTTCTTCCTTCCGAGTTTGGGATCGTAGGGGGGTGAAGAAATCTTAGATTCTTGAAATTCATGTGGAACGGTCTATTAGGCCTCTGGAGGGACAACGTTAATAGCTTTCGAATATGCGAGGATGTAAGTTTCAGCTTTATAAATTGGCAAAGAGTACTCGTAGATGGAGTTACCATAACCTACATCATCGTCATACTTTGCTCGCAAAGCTTCCATCACATGTTCGCATGATATTTTCACCAATTCAAATTTTCAACAAGAACAACTCCTCTCCAAGAGATTGACCTTAGTAGTTATACCATTTCCAAACACCATGAATTGGTTGAAACCCCCGTTTGCATTAGTCACATACAAGGAATCGCTCGCACTCTTATTATCCCTTAGGATAGGCCTGTGCATATTTTGGTACAAACTGTTAACCCGAATTGTTTATTTGATTATCGGGATAATGGTTTGATTATTTTGAATATCGGTCCGGGTGCCGAGTTGGTAATTTCTGCTATTGGGTTATTGGTTTGGGCCACGATTTATTAGTTTTTATTATCGAGCCACCTGATAATCACACCTCGCCTCTCACTCTCAGCCTCTCTCTCTCTCAGTCACTCTCTCACATCTCCGATCTCACTCTCTCAACTCTCAGTCAGTCTCTCACATCTCCGATCCCACTCTCTCCCAGTCTCTCAGTCACAAAAAATTATTGTTGCTGACAAGATCGAACTTGTGCCAAAGATGAAACTTCGAATTAAGCCAAAAATTTGAATTAGAGTCTATTTGTCACACCTCTTTTCTAACTCCAAAAGATTATGGTTTAAGGTTCAAAAGGGTTTTTATTATTAAGTGACAAAAGAAAACGATTGTTTAGAAAAGGATTCATTAGTTTTAAAACTCAGAGTCGCCACTTGGCATAAATCGGGTGTGCCAAGTCACCCATGAATATCCTTTTTCAAAATGGTTTTGACTCTATAAAACTGATCTGCGAACAGAGATTTCGGCTAAGGAATTCTGTTGACCGAGGGGAAGGTGTTAGGCACCCCTCGATCCCGTGGTGCAACCATGGTCGCTTGGTAGAGTGTATCAGCTAATTTGACATTACAAATGTATAAACCACACAAAACACGCAAAAAACAACCAAGCAGGCAAATAAAATAAAACAATCCAAAATTTAACGTCCAGTGCAATTTATTACAAACCCAAAATAAAAATACGGAAATGACTTACACTAGTCCTAAACTATGCTTTACCCGATTCCTCGGGCCTTGATCACGAACATCTTTTGCGTACAAAATTCTTTGGGGCATTCCCCGGTGAGTAAATACAAATGACCTCGGGGCATTCCCCGGCTAAATGAATACACTTTCAAATCTTTAGCGATAAAGTAGAAAGAAACATTGACACGCACATTCAATCATTCAACAAAACACAACCTAAAATTTGCCTTCTCGACTTAGCATTTGCCACCCTACTCGACTTATTACAATACTATCAAGTTCGACTAACATTCATTTCAAGTCAAACAATAACTCATGAATCAAACCAACCAAAACTTACCTTTTTTCATCAAGTTTCAATTCTTCCCCAAATTCATTCTCAACCAATGATCAACACATGCATATATTATCAATTCTCTTTTCAACATTTAAATCCATCATCAACCAATACACAATCAAAATTTAAACATACCAACACACAAGTCATTCACGATTACGTAAAAATTAAAAAGAGAGGAGATAGAATTGGACCTCAGTGCTTTCAAAAATCGATCTATTATTTCGATTAACCCGGTAGAATCCACGTCCGAAATCCTCAATCCCAACCTCTATCAACAAACCCGAGCTCGATATACCCTTTTCTCTGTTGTTCGTCAACCTCAAATTGCGGTTTTATTCGAGTATTATCCTATTGAATACGATGGAGTTCATACCGAAAACCTCAAAAAATACCATAAAATCTCAACTTTCCAAATCAAGTATAGACCATTTTGAATCCACACTAAACCCCAACATCCGAATCGATTCAAAAACCCACGAAGAAAAATAAAACAAGTGATCCAAGACAAAGATTAAGAAATTCGAAGGAGAAGACCCGTATTAAAACCAGCGGAATCAACTAAATTTTACCGAATTCAAATAATTTCAGTCATTGGCTTGGATTTTTAACAGCGAGAGACAAACAGTTTCGGATCAATCTCACCTGAATTCGTTGAACAACCGCTGGTTTCGGTGCTTTTAATCAAATGACCAACTAAAACCTAATTTCGGTGAAATCTCTATGTTTTTCGGCCATGGTTTACTTCAAAATCAATGGAAACAAATATATTCAATAATATTTAGCTTGATTGATCAAAAGACGACCCATAAACCAGTTTCGGCGAAAAGTTTCACCAAAAAATTCTTGACAGCGACCGGATTCCTCTCTCCCAAACTTTCACTCTTGACTTTAAATCTCTCTCCCTCTCTCTATGTGTGTGAGTCTCTTGTAGTTATTATGTGTGTGTGGTAGTGAGGAAAAAAAAGAAGAATGGAGTATGTGCATATGGAGGATATGTGTGTGTATGTACTCTGTGTGTTGTATTGTCGGGTGTATTGTTGAAGAATGGTGGATCTGTGCTTTTTGTGAGCGGAGTTTGTGATGTGAGTATGGGTGTATTTTTGGTGGGGTGAATTGGGTAGAAGAGTGATGGTGTATATATGCTGTGAGGTGAGGGTGGGGTAATGAGGTAGTGAAGTGGGTTATTTTGATTGGGTAGGTTGTTAGGATAAGATGTGGGGGTTAGGATTGGATAGAATTTGTTAGGGAGTTTGTTATTTTTTTGTATTTTGTGAGGGTATAATAACATGGATGAGGGTACACAGTAGGATAAAGTAAAAAATGGGTAAAAGTGAATAAAAATTGAACTTTAAGAGGACGAAATTACGTGTCTACATCATGCCCTCTTTGGATGTAAACACATGGTGTTTTCATACAAAGCAGTAGACAACGAGGCGGAATTTTGTCCTGACCTTTATTTAAAAGCACGGAGCAAGAGGGAGAAGGAAAACCAAGTCTTGACTTAGGACATCCTACCCACCCAAGTTATGAGGGGATCAAGTGACAAGTATCTCAAAGGATTGGAAGGAGATGGACTATACCGAGTTGGAGAGTCGAGTGAGGTTCCATGGAGGTTTCGGTCCGCGACTCTGTCATTACATCAAAAAATGAAAATTACAAGTTAAAACATAAATGAAATTACAAAATCCTATTTATACAACTTCTGTTGGCTCATGACTCGACTTTCATCACTCTATTCTTCAGGTGGGCTCCTGACTTGCAATTTTTTTCAACTTGTTGCTTGGCTTTCAATTGCTTCGCTTATGCTTGACTTTTCGCTTCTTCACCCTATTCTCCAGGTGGGCTCCTGACTTGCTATTCCATCATTTTGTTGCTTGACTTTTCATTTCTTCACTGTGTTCTCCAGGCGGGCTCCTGACTTGCTATTCCATCACCCTGTTCTTCAGGCGGGCTCCTGAAACCCAAAATTAAAACTAGAACGAAAATTATCCCAAACAAGAATTATAACAAAATAGTATTTTATTTTTGAAAGCGTTGTCCCATTTTCCAGGAGGGTCCTTAATAGCAAGTAAAGTCCCATTTTTCAGGAGGGTCCTAAATTGAAAGTAAATTCCCGTTTTTTAGGAGGGTCTTGAACATAAAGTAAAATCTCATTTTTCAGGAGGGTCCTGAACAGCAAGTAAAATCCCATTTTTCAGAAGGGTCCTGAACAAAAGTAAAATCTCATTTTTCAGGAGGGTCCTGAATATAAAGTAAAATCCCATTTTTCAGGAGGGTCCTGAACATAAAGTAAAATCCCATTTTTCAGGAGGGTCCTGAACATAAAGTAAAATTCCATTTTTTCAGGAGGGTCCTGAACAGAAAGTAAAATCCCATTTTTCAGGAGGGTCCTGAACAGAAAGTAAAATCTCATTTTTCAGGAGGGTCCTGAACATAAAGTATAATCCCATTTTTCAGGAAGGTCCTGAACAGAAAGTAAAATCCCATTTTTCAGGAGGGTCCTGAACATAAAGTAAAATCCCATTTTTCAGGAGGGTCCTGAACATAAAGTAAAATCCCATTTTTTCAGGAGGGTCCTGAACATAAAGTAAAATCCCATTTTTCAGGAGGGTCCTGAACAAGAAGTAAAATCCCATTTTTCAGGAGGGTCTTGAACATAAAGTAAAATCCCATTTTTTTCAGGAGGGTCCTGAACATAAAGTAAAATCCACGGATGTACATTTCCAATGGTAGCTGAATTA
This sequence comes from Capsicum baccatum var. pendulum, assembly GCA_030864225.1. NCBI lineage: Eukaryota > Viridiplantae > Streptophyta > Magnoliopsida > Solanales > Solanaceae > Capsicum > Capsicum baccatum. The sequence goes on from CM061550.1 coordinate 82,323,057, forward strand.
AGTGAAGCAAATTTCCCCCTATTTCGACAAAGAAAATTTGTCAGTTAAAACCTTAGTGGTGGCTTGCAGCTCTTGGCTTCTCGGGTATCTTCCCCAGCACTCGTTCCTTTCATCTTTGTTCTAAATCACTGACACCTGCCCTGTCTTGCCACATCATTGCCCTGGATCCAGATTGAGGGAAATGAGTTCTGACTCAAACGGTGGGTTTTCATTTTACCATGCCCCTGAGGTGCACTCTTTTCCCAAATCTGAATGTTTCCACGAATCCAATAGCCTGTCGGTTGATAGACTTCCTTTGCTTCGTGTTGAATTACGATCATATTTCTTTCCTGTGCTGTTCCTTGGCTTTTCCTCGTATAATTGGAAAGACTGGTAGTAAATTTTAAAATCCTTTCTCACTTGTTTTGACACAGACTTGACTTAAAATGTAATGAAATGATGTTGACTTTTATTTTGATAAATGTCATAAAAAGACAAAAAGCATGAATATGTAAATGAAAGAAAGGGGCAATGTCCCATATTCAAAAAGAAAACTTATCTGAATACAATAACCAACTCCAATGAGTATGACATGCATTTTGGATTGAGCTGCCTGATCTTCCTATCCAAACTCCCCATTTGTTGTTGAGTTCGTGCCTTTGCCGCTGAGCCGCTTCTTCAAATTCATTGGACTCATACATCACATCCGATTGACGACATCTTGAAAGACTTTCGCCAACAAATCTCTTTCTTTTCACTTTTCACTTTTCTCTTGAACTCTCCATCGCCTTACGGTGCCCGTGAGGTTTTTCACCAATAAGACTCTCTCATTTTTATTTCTCTCCACTCACCATCTCTTTATAGTGCCTGCAAGGGTTTTCACCAATAAGACTCTCTCATTTTTATTTCTCTCCACTCACCATCGCCTTATGATGCCCGCAAGGGTTTTCACTAATAAGACTCTTTCATTTTCATTTCTCTCCACTCATCATCGCCTTATAATGCCCGCAAGGGTTTTTACCAATAAGACACTCTCATTTTTGTATTTCTTTCCTGATTTTTTATGTTGAGGGAGACGAGTGGTACCTCACAATGTATCATCATATCCATTGCATGCTTAGCCTTAAGATTATCAAAAATTAATTTAAAGGACTTTCTTTGGTTGTAACTTGGCTTTTGGTTAAGGTTAGAAAAGATGGTAAGGGGCTCAAACGATACTTGATGTGGGGGTGGGACTTACAACTTTTGGAATCGACTCAAACAACACATTAACTCATGGCCCAGCTTTGTTGACCGGGTGAATCTTAGATCTTTATTTGGTTGGAACGAGCTCGAAATAGGGCAGCCTACGTATCTCACTCCCGAGAGAGGAGAATTAGGTCACACGTAGTTCCATCAGCTTGTTCTTTGTTTTGATTTGATTTTGATTGATTTTTTTATTTTCTTTTTTTTCTTTTTTTTTTAATTTTCAAACTCTTTCTTTTATTCTCATTTCCTCGACATTTATCTTTGACTCTATTTTGATTCCAAAAGAGGGATATGAAAGAAAAATAAAATGAAGCTCAAACGGGTAAACAAAGGATGACACAATGTTTGGATAGAAGAATAAAATGCCTTCATCATATCAATCTTCAAAAATGCAAGTACTAAACATGCAATAAACTCAACAAAGGATCAAATATCATACATAGTATCTTTTGACCGCATCAGCATTGATAGCCATTTCTGCCATTTTGCCTTCAATATCTGTCAAATATAAGGCTCCATTGGGCAACACTTTCTTCACAACGAAGGGACCTTGCCAGTTAGGGGATAACTTACCTTTTGCTTCAACCTGGTGAGGAAGGATACGTCTCAATACCAACTGACCAACTTCAAAATTCCTGGGACAGACCTTTTTGTTATACGCTCAAGCCATCCTCCTCTGATACAACTGGCCATGACACACAGACGTTAGCCTTTTTTCCTCAATTAAGCTCAAATGTTCCAGTTGGGTTTTTACCCATTCATCATCATCAATCTCTGCTTCTACAATGACTCGAAGAGAGGGAATTTTAACTTCTGCAGGGATGACTGCTTCTGTCCCATACACTAATAAATATGGAGTTGCCCCTGTTGAAGTGCGAACAGTGGTGCGATAACCTAGCAATGCAAACGGAAACTTTTCATACCATTGTCTAGACCCTTGTACCATTTTTCACAGTATCTTTTTTATATTCTTATTGGCGGCTTCTACAGCACCATTGGCCTTTGGGCGATATGGAGTAGAATTTCGAAGTGCGGTCTTAAACTGTTGACATACTTCTTGCATCTAATGACTATTGAGATTGGCAACATTGTTTGTAATGATTATCTTAGGAATTCTAAATCTACAAATGATATTGGCATGAACAAAATCTACCGCAGCCTTCTTTGTCACTGACTTGAAAGTTACAACTTCTACCCACTTTGTGAAGTAGTCAATGGCTACCAAAATGGATCTATGCCATTTGATGCCTTCGGCTCAATCAGTCCAATCACATCCTGTAACAACCCGTACTTAATTACATGCATTAGCCATGGTTATATGTGTTGGAGTATATGTATTGATCATAAGTTAGGTATATATGAGTTTAAGTATAAGTATTGATTATTTTGAGATGGTTTCAAGTGTATAGTTGGATTATATGTGTATAGGAATCGACTTTATTTATATCGGAATTTTGCCCATCGATGGTTCCATACGAAGGTTATTGAATAAGCTTTCCAACGATATAAAGATTTCCAAAAACGGATAAGTTTCGGATATAATCGAGCACGTTCGAAACTATAAAACGGCGGCCGGGATAACTGTGAACAGTAAATGTGCAGGAAATTCAAACTACTGAGGCCTGCTAGTTTTTTGGGTCAACTTTGAACGATCATAACTCCCTCAATATAATGAACTGGGAGAGCTTTGACATATCAAAAGAAAGATCTTTGAGTCCTCTTTCCAATGCAATTGGTTTCATCCAAATCCAACATCTAAATAAGGATTTATACTCGTTTTACTTCAGCCTCTCAAAATAGATTTTTAGGGTCAACTTCAAATGATCATAACTCCTTGTACAGGACGAACTGGGTGGCCTACTTTATATTAAATGAAATACCTTTGAATTATCTATCCAACTATACCAGTTTCACCCAAATCCGATATCGAAGCAAAGAGTTATGGCCGATTTACTTTAGCCTATCAAAACAGTCCACCATGGACAGATTCAGATTTACTTAAATTTTTAAGGGCAATATGGTCATTTTCCATCACCTCATGGACGAAAATTGGTCATTATATACATAAACTTAGCCTCATATCCATCATTCATCATCCAATTATTGAAAATAAGGAACCCTAGTCTAATTTCAACTCCAATTATCTTGTGATTCAACCGTAGAAAATCCAAATTGATTCCGTAGTTGTGTTCACTGTGTCGAGGGCTTCGAGAAGCACCCCTTATTTGTGCCAACAGGACTTCGAAATCAAAAGGTCCATTTTATGGTAAGGATGTAAATTATGTTGGTGTTATTTATATGGATATGTATATATATGCATGTGAGCATAAGAAGTATGTTATTTGATTGTTGTTGAAAGATGATTGGAAATGATGTTGGATTATTCTTGTGCATGGTTGGATTATGTTGAATTGTGAAGGGATTTGGTGTGATGATGTGGTATTGAAATGATGATTATATATATATATATACACATAAACCTATTGTTCAAGTTGGCTTTTGGAATGTTATGCAAATATTGGTTGTATGGAATTATGGAAGAGAATTGTGGTGTTGGGTTGCTAATACTAGATGCCAAACATTTCATTGTAGATAAGTGATTTGTAAAGGCGGGAAGTTGTGTTGAATTGGTATCTGAATCTACAACGAGGTATGTAAAGCATACTCTAACGATGTTCTTTGGCATGAAAACACCAATGTTCCGTCAAGTAAGATTCCGAGGTTGTCCAAAAACATTTATTGTTCTACATTACCAACGAAGTTGTTTCCATTCTATAAAGTGTCAAAATATTTCATTGATATACCAAAAGGCTCCTATTTCATTGTTGTAATATTGATGATTCTGAAACACATTGTTGATGTACTAATGAGTCTTTATGACATTGTTATTGTATAGAAGGTCTATTACTTGATTCCTATTGATGTATCATTGTTCCAAAGGTACTATATTGGCATGAACACTAATGTAATAATCTCAAAAGCTTTTGAACTAAGTTATTGGAAAGATCTCTTATGTGTGTTACTTGATATACGTGTGAGTGGTATCCCAGGGGCATAAGCCTAGCATGGGTCGATCCTTATTTTTGTGTTTATGGGTGGTATCCCAGGGGCATAAGCCTAGCATGGGTCGATCCCAGTTGATATGTACTGGCAGCCTAATGGTCACAGTACGATACAGTATTGATTATTGTTAGGTGGTTGGAGGTTCGGGAGGAGGAGGTAATGGCAAATGATAATTGTAAAGAATGAAATGAACGAATGTATACCGTTCCACAAATGTGTTTGAATTCAAGAACCCAATTCAGATTAATGATAATGTGCATGATCCTAAAAGTGTTTATGAAGTGTGGTTCACTTCTATTATGATTTATTCACTTGCGTCTGATTTTCTTGATCCCCCATATCACATATGATTATTTACAGCTTTACATACTCAGTACATATTTCGTACTGACGTCCCTCACGGGGGACCTGCATTTCATGTTGCAGGCACAGGTGCTTCAGCTCACTCACAGCATAGATAGGAGCCAGGTCATACAGCTATTGTTGGTGAGCTCTAGTTTGCTTCGGAGCTTTCCGAGTTGGTTCCTTATTTTTTGTCATTGTACAGGAGTCGTGTGTGGGCGGGGGTTTGTCCCGACCCTAGTTATGTCATGTATATCATAGAGGCTTTGTAGACATAAGGAAGGGTAAAGTCATGGAAGTTTATATAGTGATGTTATATTTGTATATGTGGTGGCCCCGACGGCCAAGTATTATATATATATATTTGTGTGTGTTGTACTGATATAGGAAATTAGACCCTTCTATATGCAACGAAGTGCTGTCCAAATTTTTGGTGACATGTAAGTGAAAGTACAGGTATTTGAACGGGTTCTCCCGGGCCTTCTCGGCTTCGGGTGCCAGTTCGGCCCGATGGGATTTTGGGGCGTGACACATCCATTCTCCAAGCCACGGACGGCCATGGAGCGACCATTGCATGCAACTCAACAGGAGGAGAACGTATCAGATCACCGTGTACCTGACATTGATGACACTTTCGAACAAATTGAATAGAATCCCTCTCCATAGTAAGCCAGTAATAACCTGCTCGAAGAATCTTCTTTGACAATACATGACCGTTCGTGTGCGACCCGCATACTCCAGAGTGTATTTCAACCATGATTGCCGAGGCTTCTCTTTCATCTACACACCTTAAAAGTCCCAGATCTGGGGTTCTCTTATACAAGATTCCCCCACTTAAGAAAAATTCACTAGCCAAATGCCTAATAATCCTCTTTTGATTGTTGGTGGCATAAGATGGGTATTCTCCTGACTGAATGTACCGCTTGATATCCAAGAACCAGGGTTCTCCATCGATCTCTTCTTCAACCGCATTACAGTAAGCATGCTGATCACGACTCTATATATGCACTGGATCGATGTAGGCTTTGTCGGGATGTTGGAGCATTGAAGACATAGTGGCTAAAGCATCAGCAATTTCATTATGAATCTTTGGAATATGCCTAAATTTTACTAACACAAACCATTGACATAGCTCCTGCAAGCATTGTCGATACGGGATGAGCTTCAAATCTCGCATCTCCCAATCGCCTTGAATTTGATGGACGAGCAAATCTGAATCTCCCCACACCAATAATTCTTGGACTCTCATATCAACAGCTAACCTCAAACCAAGAATGCAGGCTTCATGCTCTGCTGTATTATTAGTACAGTAGAATCAAAGTTGTGTTGTTACTGAGAAATGTTATCCCAATTCAGAGATAAGAACCGCACTTATTTCGATTCCTTTCATATTGACAGCTCCATCGAAGAACAACCTCCAACCTGGATCTGCATCTATAACGACTTCATCGACACACGACACTTCTTCGTCAGGAAAATATGTCTTTAATGGCTCGTACTCTTCATCGATGGGATTCTCAGCAAGATGATCTGTCAAGGCTTGGACTTTCATGGTGGTCCGAGTCACATATACAATGTCAAACTTGGTAAGCAATATTTGTCACTTTGCCAATCGACCCATTGGCATAGGCTTCTGAAACATATACTTCATACGATCCATGCGGGAGATGAGATAAGTAGTATAGGATGAGAGATAATGCTTCAACTTCTGTGCTACCCAAGTTAGGGCACAACATGTCCTTTCAAGAAGAGTATACCTGGCCACATATGCGGTGAACTTCTTGCTAAGATAATAAATAGCCTGCTCCTTTTTGCCTGTGACATCATGTTGAATCAGGACACAACCGAAAGAATTATCCATGAATGATAAATATAAGATCAAAGGCCTACCAGGCTCCGGGGGTACCAGCACGGGCGGATTTGACAAATATCTTTTGATTCGATCGAACGCTTCCTGACATTCTTCAGTCCATTTTACCACAACACTCTTTTTTAGCAACTTGAATATGGGCTTACAAGTGGTCGTAGGTTGAGCAATAAACCTACTAATGTAGTTCAGTCTACCAATCAAACTCATCACCTCCGTTCTATTCTTGGGCGGGGGCAAATCCTGAATGGCTTTGATTTTCAAGGGATCCAATTCAATTCCCCGACGGCTGACTACAAACCCCAACATCTTTCCAGATGGAACTCCAAATACACATTTTTCCAGGTTGAGTTTGAGATTATACCTGCGAAGCCTTTCAAAGAACTTTCTTAAATCTTTAACATGGTCGGCCTAACTTTTTGAATTAATAATCACATCATCCACGTAGACCTCAATCTCCTTATGCATCATATCATAAAACATAGTGGTCATGGCTCTCATGTATGTTGCTCCATCATTCTTCAATCCGAACGGCATCACTCGATAATAATAAGTCCCCTATGGTGTGATAAAAGACATCTTCTCTGCATCATCGTCATCCATAATGATCTGGTGATATTCGGCACAGCAATCCACAAAAGAGGAAACCTCGTGTTTAGCACAGTTGTCTAACAAAATATGGATGTTGGGCAGTGGAAAATCATTTTTCGGACTTGTCTTCAAACTGTTCCAACTCTTTGCTTATTTCTTCTAGTGCTTCTTCTTCATCATACTCCCCATCCTGCTTCATTACATCTTGATTAGTTTGGATTTTAAGGTCAGGCTAAAAATTCCACCTGCATGTCATGTCATTAGAATCAGCGTAAAGAGAACTGTATATATAAAAAAAATAAAAATATATTATACACGAATCAAAAGGGACATTGCATTTCATTAAATAAAAAGATATAAGAGTTCAAACGTAGATGCCATCATAACATAAACAAACTAAAATCTGAATTACAACCCTGAAATAACTCGAATAAATAGAAAGAAAAAAAAATAAACTACCAAAACTCTCTCCTAACGGGAAGAGGAGTGACTTCCCAATTATAGAGCCGGAAAGCTGGACCTATGAATTGCACGTCTGCTATGCTGGTACCTTCCCTGCTTCGACCATATCAACATCAATGAAAAGGTTCTGGCAGTCATCAACCAATTTAACTTCAAATTCCACATGTTTCGTGACACCGCTCTTAACAAATGATTCACTGAGTAGTGGCATTGGGCGAGGGAGTGACCATGTTTCCTTTTTCCTTCTCTTGACTTTCTTCAGATCTTCAGCCGTAGGCTCAAATCCCAGACCAAACGTGCCCACGTTCTCACTCGAACATATGGGATAAACTATACCGTGCAGAGACGCTCCCAAACCCTTTTCTGGCTCAAATTCGTATTTCCAAAGTTCACTCACCATCATGATAGAAGCAGAAGACAATTATGGTCCCGATATAACCTGTCATTCAAGGATACGATTCACTGGCACTGTATCAAAAATTTGATAGACGAATGTCTCCTCTACGTTATTTGCTTCAATAAGAGACAAGGGAGAATCTTTGCTGGCGGGCAAATCTCCTTCACCGTGAATAACCACTTCTTTCCTATCATGCTCAAACTTAATCATTTAGTGCAGTGTAGATGCAACCGCCTTGGCCTTGTGGATCCACGGCCTTCCCAACAACAGATTGTAAGAGGAGCCTACATTCAATACTTGAAACTCTATGGAGAACTCAACAGGCCCTATGGTCAACATTAGTTCTATTTCGCCAATGGAATTTGATTTTGCACCATCGAAAGCCCTAACACATACATTGTTGGGCCTGATCCTGTCAGCACCAATATTTAACTTTTGCAAAGAGAAATAGGGCAAATATTTTCACCTGAACCTCCATCAATCATAACATGAGTGACGTAGAAATCTTCATACTTCACTGTAATGTAAAGGCCCCGGTTATGCCCTGTACCTTCAACAGGCAATTCATCGTTAGAAAAGCTGATCCGATTGACCTCAAAGATTTTTCCAACCATTTTCTCAAGTTGGTTGATTGTAATCTCCCTAGGAACATATGATTTATTTAATACCTTCAATAAAATATCACGATGCTCCTTGGAGTGCAACAACAAAGATAAAAGGGAAATTTGAGCAGAGGTTTTCTTCAAATGATCTAATATTGAATACTCTGGCAATTTCATCTTTTTCAAAAATTCTTCGGCTTCTTCTTCGGTGATAGGCTTTTTGATAGATGACGGTCCACTCACCGTTGGCTTGGACTTTCTTAAGCTTTTAGGCACAAAGCATCTTTCTGACCTAGTCAAACCCCCTGCCTCATCTACATCTTCCACTACTTCTTTCCCATGATAGGTCATCAAAAGTCTGCCCATAATTCTAGGAAACCCTTTTCGTATCAACTATTGGAGGTTGGGTCACTGGTTTGAGGACAATAGGCGCTGCCAGTGCTCCTTTCACCGTCAAGATGGGCTGACTCAGAGCTCCCACCACTGTCAACTTAGGTTTATCCTGACTTAAATCAACATACCTTTTGGCGCCTTGTACTGTGACCAGGGGTTTCTTTGTGCTTTCTTGGGCTTTATCTTCTCTCATTCCTTCCTGATTCAATGACATTACTTTCAAAGACTCTGCTACATTCACCGATTTCTTCTCAATGGTTTGTATCTTGACAATAGGCTTATAACCCCTCGAAGACTCTTTCCCATCATATATCAATTCTAACATATTGGCTTCAGCATAGGTTAGCAGCAGATTCTGGTTAATGTTTGGACCCTCCGTGGCCTGGACCAGCATCTGATTTGTGTCAATTAAATCTTAGACAGCTCTTTTTAAATGCCAGTATTTCTCAATATCATGGCCTGGCATGTCAGAATAGTACGCACACCTTAAAGAATAATTGAGATTCCTCGACGGTGGATTTGAAAGCCTTCCTTAAATTGGGCTTAAAACCTTCAACTTTCTCAACCTATCAAACAAGCTAACATATGACTCCCCAAGAGGTATGAATTGATTTTTGACCGCCTTCTCCTTCTTATACTCGGGCCTAGGCTGAAAACTGAGTCTGGAGGGGTTTTGGTAATTTGGTGAAGCGAATGGGCGATTTTGTGGAGCTTGCGCGCGCCACTGCGGGTAAGAAGGGGTTTGGGCATATGGCTGCATACTATATTCTCGGTACGGGGGTGGTGGAATGGAATATAAAGGGTTTTGTGAAGGGTAATAATGGTGGGGAGGAATATATGGAGCTTGGGCATAGACTTGGGCTTGGGATTGGGAATAGGGGCGAGGTGGTCTTTTGGGATAGGAATGGATTCCAGCTATGACAGTCGCCACATCCTCTTTCTTCTTTTTACCTCCAAATGTGCTAGATCCACCTTGAATCACTTGTGTGGTGGCTTTTAATGCGGCAAAACTCACTATTCGGCCGGTCTTAATTCTGTCCTCTATCATCTCCCCCATTTTGAGGACTTCAATAAAAGATTTTCCCATTTCCAGAAGTAAATGTTGAAAATAGGTCTCATCCTGTGCTTGAATGAAAACTTCTACCAACTTACTTTATTTCATTGGAGGATTTACCCTGGCGGCCTGTTCACGCCACCTTATCGCGTATTCCCTAAAATCTTCAGTGCTCTTTTTCTTCATGTTGACCAAAGATTTTTCATTCGGAATCAGGTCGATGTTATACTAAAAATGTTGAACAAATTTAGAAGCTAAGTCATCCCAGCTGTTCCATTTATCAATATCTCGATTGATAAACCATACCGAGGCTAGATCAGAAAGACTCTCGCCAAAGAAGGCCATGAGTAGCTCTTTCCTTCCTCCTGCAGCCCTCAACTGGTTGCAATAACATCTCAAGTATGCCACGGGATCACCGTGTCCTGCATACTTCTCAAACTTAGGCATCTTAAACCCGAGGGGAAGGTTGATGTCTAGGAACATGCAAAGATCTTTATAGGAAACACTCCTATAATCTCCTATTCCTTGCAAATTCCTCATAGCCTGTTCTAAACTTTTCAATTTCTAGGCTATGATATCCTGTTCCTCTATTGCGAAAAGTTTCTCTGTATCAAATGGAAATGCAGGCGGCTGAGTGTACCCATACGGTTCATTCATTTGCAAAGTAGGCTCCGGGGCATAATACTGACTATCTGAAACCTTCAGTACTGGCTCACTGGCAGACCTAGAAAGCCTCATTATGCGACGCACATCATATATGGGAGTTTAATGTGGTGGCGAAGCCACGAATACCGGTGTGATCGGTGGTGCTGGCTGAGCAGCTGGTCTTGATTGGGGAGCTGCCAAGGGCACACCAGAACTGCCAGGATAATAATGTCGAGGAGTAAATCCTGGCGCGTGCTCAGGTGACTCAGTAGGAGCAGAGAATTACGCTTGAGAGAGCGGTGGGCAGTTAGAGATATTCCCAAGACCTTTACGGATCAGAGGAGGAGGTATTCCGCTGGCCCATGCCCGGTGTAAATCTATCAATTGTTGTCTGAGCCTTACTACCTCATTCTTGTGTTCAGAACTTTCTTCCCTGTGATCCTGATTCGGGTCAATGAGCGAATTTTCAATCTCCCTGCTAGCCATGGTGAGCTTTGCTTTGGATCTAGTGACGTATGGGTGACTAGCCAGAGTGCTGCAAACCTACCACTGTTATCTGAAAGAACATGCTCATCAAAGATGACATCCGTTAGGATTAGGGCACACAACAAGCGTGGGAATCACATTGGTAAAATTGTCCTAAATTCATGTTCATTTCTACCAGCTTTTAAGGGTAGCGAGGTCATTTTAACATCACCCCGATTTTTATATACACTTATTTTTATCTACACTTATTATTATTATCATTATATTATTATATATTTTTTTCGTATCCATCTCTGTTCTTTTCTTTTCTCTCGTTATCTACCTTTATTTTATCATTCTTTATGGCTTTTGTTTTTCTTTAAAAGAGAAAAAATAATGAAAAACAACGAAACAAAATGATTAGATCAAACCCAAAAGTAGGTTGCCTACGTATCATGTTGTACATGAATCAGATCTTGCGTAGTTCGGGAAGTCTTGCCAAAATGGCCAATTAAACTCTTTTTTCATTCTTTTCCTTGAAACTATAAGAAGAAAAGAAAATAACAATTTGTCAAAAGAATTGACGAAAATCTTTTTGCATTTTTTACTTTTAAAATACCTATACAAAACAAAACCTATGATTACCAAAGAAAAATCTTTTGAGGTTTTCAATTTTGAATTTCATATGAAAATGAAACTTGAAACTATTAAAGGAAAATCTTTTTGTAGTTTTCTTTTGAAGATGTATATGAAACACCTACTCTAAATAAAGAGTGAAGAAACTCTTTTTCTGAATTTTATGGAATAAGATCAACCAAAAATAAAACCTACGACTATTAAGGATTTTTTTTTTGTATTTTTATTTTCAAGACATGTATGAAACACCTACTCTAGATGAAAAGTGAAGAATTTTTTTTTTGGATTTTTAAATAAGATCCCCGAACCAACAATAGGTTGCCTACGTATCTCACGCCCGAAAGAGGAGAATCAGGGGTGCGTAGTTCGTCCTGATTGGATAATTAACGATTAACTAATAAATTGACCCTAACTTAAGAGACACACCAAAAACAAACGAATAAAAACTTTTTGGATTTTCAACTAGACATTTCAACTAAGATTGACACCACCAATTATGAAAAAAATCTTTTTGGTATTTTGTTAAGTAGAAAAAGCAAACAAAATGCCCTTTTTTTTGTTGAACTTACGGTACCTTGAGAAGATAAATGCAAAACGTAAAAAAATCTTTTTGAGTTTTTAGATCGTGAAGAACAAAAGTCATAAAGAACTCTAAAATAAATTACGTCACTCCTTTTGATTCATTATTTTCGACTCACTTCTTTTTTTTTCAAATCAGTTCGTCAAATGACCACGTTATCCTTAAAGATGCAACAGTTACCACGTAGGGATGCTTTAGGGGTGAGTCTCCTACAAAGTACCATGTGGGTCCTGCTAGGTCTCCGTATGATGTACATAAGCATGACCTAAAGGCTGACCTACGTTGTGGTTCACTAACAAGGCTGTTCGAGAGAGCGTATGGTTGATAGTGGCTGCTTTGCTTTCCACCTACTCCATAACACCGATGGCTTCCCCCCTAAAATAAGGGTGACTCAACTAGAGGTTGTGTACAACACGTGTACTATGGACTTATTGTAGAAAGAAGGCCGGGGGGTGGACTCATGATGACAGATATAAAGCGGTAACACATAGGATAAATACTATAAACAAAGAGCGCGAAAACGCACAAAAGTGAAAAAAATAACACAAACAATAATCACAAACAATGTTTATACACTCGTAATGCCAAACAAAGCCGATACGACTCCAAAAATAGCTCGAATTCTGAAAACTTATCATTGTCCACAGCAGAGTCGACAGATCTTTCACACCCCTTTTCTTAACTCCAAAAGATTATGGTTTAAGGTTCGAAAGTGTTTTTATTATTAAGTGACAAAAGAAAACGATTGTTTAGAAAAGGATTCATTAGTTTCAAAACTCAGAGTCGCCACTTGGCATAAATCGGGTGTGCCAAGTCACCCATGAATATCCTTTTTCAAAACGGTTTTGACTCTATAAAACTGATCTGCGAACAGAGATTCCGGCTAAGGAATTCTGTTGACTGAGGGAAAGGTGTTAGGCACCCCTTGATCCCGTGGTGCGACCACGGTCGCTTGTTAGAGTATATCAGCTAATTTGACATTACAAATGTATAAACCACACAAAACACGCAAGAAACAATCAAGCAGGCAAACAAAATATAACAATCCAAAATTTAACGTCCAGTCCAATTTATTACAAACCCAAACTAAAAATACGGAAATGACCTACACTAGTCCTAAACTATGCTTTACCGAATTCCTCGGGCCTTGATCACGAACATCTTTCGCGTACAAAATTCTTCAGGGCATTCCCCGGTGAGTAAATACAAATGACCTCGGAGCATTTCCCAGCTAAATGAATACACTTTCAAATCTTTAGCGATAAAGTAGAAAGAAACATTGACACGCACATTCAATCATTCAACAAAACACAACCTAAAATTTGCCTTCTCGACTTAGCATTTGCCACCCTACTCGACTTATTATAATACTATCAAGTTCGACTAACGTTCATTACAAGTCAAACAATAACTCATGAATCAAACCAATCAAAACTTACCCTTTTTCATCAAGTTTCAATTCTTCCCCAAATTCATTCTCAACCAATGATCAACACATGCATCGATTATCAATTCCCTTTTCAACATTTAAATCCATCATCAACCAATACAAAATCAAGATTTAAACATACCAACACACAATTCATTCACGATTACGTAAAAATTAAAAAGAGAGGAGATATAATTGGACCTCAGTGCTTTTAAAAATCGATCTATTATTTCGATTAACCCGGTAGAATGCACGTCCAAAATCCTCAATCCCAACTTCTATCAACAAACCCGAGCCCATATTAAAACCGGCGGAATCAACTAAATTTCACCGAATTCAACTAATTTCAGTCATTGGCTTGGATTTTCAACAGCGAGAGACAAATAGTTTCGGATCAATCTCACCTGAATTCATCGAACAGCCGCTGGTTTTTGTGCTTTTAATCAAATGATGAACTAAAACCCAATTTCGGCGAAATCTCTGTGTTTTTCGGCCATGGTTTACTTCAAAATCAATGGAAACAAATAGATGCAATAATCTTGAGCTTGAATCGATCAAAAGACGAACCATGAACTAGTTTCGGCGAAAAGTTTCATCGGAAAATTCTTGACAGCGGTCGAATTCCTCTCTCTCGAACTTTCACTCTTGACTTTAAATCTCTCTCCCTCTCTTGATTATATGTGTGCGAGTCTCTTCTAGTTATTATGTGTGTGTGGCAGTGAGGAAAAAAAGAAGAAAAATGGAGTATGTGCGTATGGAGGATATGTGTGTGTACGTACTCTGTGTGTTGTATTGTCGGGTGTATTGTTGAAGAATGGTGGATCTGTGCTTTTTGTGAGTGGAGTTTGTGATGTGAGTATGGGTGTATTTTTGGTGGGGTGAATTGGCTAGAAGAGTGATGGTGTATATATGCTGTGAGGTGAGGGTGGGGTAGTGAGGTAGTGAAGTGGGTTATTTTGATTGGGCAGGTTGTTAGGATAAGATATAGGGGTTAGGATAGGATAGAATTTGATAGGGAGTTTGTTATTTTTTTGTATTTTGTGAGGGTATAATAACATGGATGAGGGTACACAGTAGGATAAAGTAAAAAATGGGTAAAAGTGAATAAAAATTGAACTTTAAGAGGACGAAATCATGTGTTTACATTATTCGCTACTCACATCTCCGATCGAAAATTGAAGGTCAAAAAATTTTAGGTAACTTTTTTCCTCCATCTCATTTGCATGTTCAATTTATGTTGTTGTTGATAGATGATAGTATTCTACTTCATGTTCACTTTCTGTCTAATCTCGATCTCATCACCGGTATGGCGGTATTGCCTCTTGAATAGTTGTTGTTGGCTTCTTTCAGTTTTTTAGTTGAGTGTGTAAATGAAATGGAAGTGTATAACATTGTGCGTGTGATTGAATGGTGCTATATTTGATTTTTTGATGAATAAGGTGGTTTTTTGGAATTTAAATTATATATGTTCAATATTAACGGTAAACCCGATAACCGAACTAATAACAATGAAAAACCAATAAACCGATAACTGATTAACCGATATCTTAACGGTTCTTTAACGGTTTAGCATATATACAAACCGATAATGAATAAGTAAAATTGATAATTTTCAAAATTGAACTGAACCGACCGATATGCAACCCTATCTTAGGATCTTTTCCGCACTAGGCACAAATTTGTTATTTTTGCCATCGACAAAGGCATGCCGCTTCCTAAACTTTTCACCAAATTTTCTAGCAATTGAATTGAATATGTGCGACATGGGGTACTCCCGTTCATACAACAACACCGAGTTGAGCGACTCGGCGATGTTTGTGGTCATCACATCGTACCTATTACTTGAAAAGTGTGTTCTACTCTATTTTTCAAAATCAAGCACATTTTTAAGGACATGTGCTGCCTCGGGGCAATTATTTTTCAATTTGGAAAAATGCTCGCTAAACGCATCAACAGTATAAGTCTTTGCCGCGGCGTAGAACAGATAAAGATGTTCTCTACAGTGCTGACTTACACGCAGATTTTTGGCGAGGTGCCTCATGCAAAGTCCATGATGTGTACTACTGTAAACACGGGAGAAGTCATTGGCAATGCTAATGTGCCTATCGGAGATGACATATAAATCTGGTTCATCTTCTAATATAGACTTCAACTTCTGAAAAAAGAAGGTCCAAGAAGCATCGTTCTCCTTATCCACGACATAAAAGGCAATTATATAGATATGATTTTTGGTGTCCTATGCAACGGCACTCAGCAACACACCCCCTACTTTCCATACAAATACGTGTCATCAACAGAAATTACCTTTCTCATGTGGGTATATCCCCGTATGCAAGCTCTGAATGCTAAGAACTAGTAGACGAATGATCCATCCATCCTGTTTACCATGATAGAGTAAGAAGACTCGGGATTCAATAACTCCACCATATGGAAAAAAGTTGAAACAAGCATATCCGTGCTCTAGTGTCCCGCGAATGACGTTTTTTGCAATTATATTTTCTTTCCAACACATCTAAATAGCTTGTGTTGCAATGCTTCTCCTTAAACACAATCCTTTGAATTTCTCTTATGTTTGGACCTTTACCATCCCAAAAATGATTTACACAGTGAAACAATCAATTCGGGAGAGATTTTCTTATGCTTACGAGTGGCGTGTTCAACACCGCACTTGTGCAACCCGATATACTTGTATATGTGAAAGTCATTCGAGGTTTTGTACTTTCTTTCCTGCAACAACCAGTCATAATCACGAAATAAGCACTTTGCCTTTATGAATTTATTGCATCTCTTCTCCATACAATAATCAAAAGACTACCTCATCGATGTTGCGTCTAGTAACATTTTTAGCTCTTTCTTGTCGGTGAATATTTGATCATAATAGAAATTAGTTCTATTGGTGAAGAAATGTGTTGGTTGTGATCCCGTTCCACAACCTTCTTCATCATCTTATGAGTCCGATGAAATATCTTTCATATGTATAGAATCACCTTTCATATTAATTAGATGATCACCATTGTTTTCATAATCATTCAAAGTGTCATCGACTGTCGGACGCCGAGGTGGGGGTGGTGATGAATTCAGTGGTCCTTCAAAGGACCTCTCAACTACATTTATCCTCAAAATAGGCCTAAAGTCATCTGTATCAACATCCATCATGTACATTAGCACACGTACATCATTATTTAAGATTGGAGGATTCACTTTTTCCCTCGAATGCATTAGATAACTAATCACCACATCACTCGGCGCGCAATCTAGATCCTCCCTCTACATTACGCTTGCAACCAATTTGTCGTACGAACTATTATGGTGAACAGAAATAGGCATTGTCACCTTGGTAAAAGATCTTCATTTCCAATATTTGGGAGTCTCCACCCATTCTCCCATGAAATCACCAGAAACCAGAATAAATTCTGCAATAGACATCCTAGAATTATGCTTTAGTCGATGGTCAATTATGTTTATAGTCTAGGTGGGTTATATGCACGGTTGATGAATGACGATGAGTGGTTGATGACTGGAGGTATCCATACAAAAATCTTAAAATTGTAAATTCTGCTTCTAAAGTAGAGTCGCCAGAGCTGTTGTAATGTACTTTCTAAAGTGGTTTTGAGTAATTTCAGTGATTTAAAGTTTTTTAACAATGGTGAAAAGTGTGTTTGAGAAGATAGAAAACAAATGGAATAACAATGGATGCAATGGACAAGCTTATGATGTTTGTGGATTGATTTATAGCTGATCGCCGGAAAATAACGCCGAAAAAGTGACTGGAATTAGAGCTTTTTGAAGGGAAATACAACCACCTTCTATTTTTAGCTTTTGAATTTTTTTTAATATTTTTAAAAACCTAGATATTTTTGTATATATAATGGTGGATGATGGAATGGGTTGAAGTGTGTTATTAGAAACTTATGTGTGAATTTATTAAGTTGAAAATATTGGGTTAAAGGGAATTATTATAAAACTTGTCGGTGAAGTTGTTTAGTTGAAAAAATTAGTGGTGACATGGAATTAAGTGGGTATATGGCCAATTTTTTCAAACTTGTGTCTATTTGACAAAATAGTTTTCAAAATGGGCATTTTGGCAGCAAACCCCATCTTACAATAGCTAAGAATTATTGCTTAACTCCTTGAAACTGATTCAGTGGAAATCATCCTCCTACTTCAATATCCTTCTTTGCCTATTACTGATATTATCTCCAAAAGTAGGTTAATGTTAAAGAGCGTGGAGAGTCCAGTGGTACAACATAATTTTCGTGAAGCAAATCAAGTTGCTGACATTTTGTCAAGAATGGATTCACATCTACCTCACCTGAGCTATGACCGCATTTTGTTATCCCCACCAGTTGCAATTACCTGCAGATCAGCTACAACGAGACACTAGGGAATAATTGGCAAAAAAGGCACCCTCCAAAACTAATTTGCCAAATACCCACTTAATTTTTTTTCGATTTATATTCTAGGTTTAGGGTGTAAAAAGTGAGAAAAGTGGAAAAAGTAAGGGACCAATTCATCATTTTTACAACTTTAATATAATACACCTAACACCCTCCACTTATTCCAATATATAAAAAAACTTCTGTCTCTCCTCTTCAATTCCCAACTCCCGCTTTTGAAACTACTTCTCCCAAAAATGCCATTTTTATTTCGTCTTCTTCTCCAACTGCTAAGGGGTCGTTGTTGCTTTGCAAGGTTAGTTAAAATCAAGTTTTGATCATTTCTAGATCCATTTAAATGGTTTTTTTTGCTAATCGATTCGTAGTGATATAGGATTTTTTTTTCAAATTTGGTATTTTTCTTTAGTCGCGGTTTTTTTAAGCAACGAAGTGTTGAATGGTGGAATAATTATTGTTTGAAGAGTTATTTTGGAATTTTGATTTGAATAGCAACCTGTTTCTGTCCGTAGACCCGCGGTCTATCCGTAGACTCGTGGTCTATGAAATGAGAATGCCCTAGATTGAAATCAATTTTAAGACGTATGAAATTCTTTTAAAACATGATTGCTGAAATAGTGAAAATTGAAATATTAATAGCTAATTAGTTTGATTAGGTGCACTAGTCTGATTTTTAGCAATTGTTGTGTTTTGATATTCATGTTGGATTTTGGTTTAGTTATTGTGTAGTGAACTATTTAATGGTGGGGTGTTTGTTAATTTTTTTGGAGGGTTTTCATTTGAGCAGTGAGTTATTTCTGTTGATAGACTTGTGGTCTATGAACTGACTATGGAAGATTTGTTCTCCAGGTGTAGATTGTGTTGAAAATGGGTAAAAAAACATTATTCCTAAATGCAAAGCCGGTACCGCTGGTAGCAGTAGAAAAAGAAGAGCTGAGGCAGTTGGAAATGTCTCTAAAAGGAAGAAAATTAAAGAGTCGGTGTCCGAATCAGATTTGGAGTTAAAGGAGATAAGTGACTATGCCGATTCTAGTGAAGATGTTGCCAAGCTGAGTGTCAGTGGTGACAGTGAAGAGAGCGAGGAAAGTGGGAGAAATAGTGATGAAAAGATTCAAGCGATCCTGTTTTGGACACCTGAGAAACCTGCCGGAATATCTCAAGTTCAATGGGTAGTTGGTCCATTATTTGCTGTTGTAATACGTCAAGAACGATAAGATGCATCATGAGATGTGGTCCTGCGTTAACAACAAGCCTGCCTATTTTGGCCTGAAAGAGTTTTGTTTGATCACGGGGTTGAACTGCTCATCATACCCCAGTGAATAAAAAATGAAGAAGGTGTTAGCAAGGGGGACAATTTTTGTTTTAAGGTGACGAAAAACAAAAATATCATGGTGGCCAACTTGCTACACCTGATCAGAGGGAATAAGCTGAATGAGGACTAGAAGTTCAAGTGTTGTCTACTGTGGTTCTTGCACACCATGTTGTTTGCAAAAGATTCAACGAAGGTTGTCAATACAAAACTGATGCGAATAGTCGATTCTTGGAGATTCTTCGAGAAGTATCCATGGGGGAAAGAGACATTTCAATAGACCATGGACTATCTGAAGAAGAAAAGTGACCTGAAGAAGCAGAAAAGAGTATTTGATGAGAAGCAGAAGGCATCCTATGCTCTATTCGGATTTCCCTGGGCATTCATTATATCTACCATAAACCTTTTAGTGAGTTTATCGTAGATTCTCATTTTATTTATACTCTGTCATAGACTCTAAGTTATTTTTTTCACTGTTGTACTGCTTAGAGATTTGGATCTATGAGGCGTTTCCTCATCTTGAAAAAATTGTTAGGAAATCAATGGATGAGCCCTTTCCCATTCCCCGCATCCTCAGATGGCACACTACAAAAAGTGACAAGATAATCGAAGGCAACCCATTCAAGTATAAAGGAAAATTTACTGAGGTATGAACTTATTTTCTATTATGCAATAATACTACCGTTGTATCGAATGTTATGTACTTGTTAATTGATATTTTATAGAACGTACACCCGTACATAATCCCTACTATTCATGAGATGAAGATGGATTATATGATTACGTTTGATCCATATACGGACGAGGTGAAGAATAACGTCCTCGATGGCTTGAAGAAAGAGTTAGAAGGGGTGACTATCCTTACTTCAAATGAGGACAGTGATAATGACAGAGATGTGGGTGGTAACCCCATTGGAGTACGCATTGGTAATGATGATTCTTCGAGCACCTCTGAAGATACAGAAGGAACCTCATCCCCCGAGGATCTTCATAAGCGTGTTGTTGCACTAGAGAAAGCGGTGTTGGATATTGCTGCCTATGTCAGAGAGAAAAGAATGAAGAAAAAGAAAAAAGATGAGCGATAACACGAGCGAGGTAACTTCATTTAATAATTGATGTTGTTAATGAATTTTTAGCTTTAAATATCAGTATCACTTTGTAATATGATGATATAGTACATGTGGACCTTCGTGAATTGGAGAGGAATGAAGAAGGAGAAAAAAGGGGCAAAATGGATGAGCTGACCTCTATTGTGTCAGAAGAGGAAAAAGAAGAATAAAATAAGGATGATAAAGAAGAAATGGAAGAAGATAAGAGCCAAGAAGATGGTGAAAAAGTAGCAGCTGCAGAAGTAGAAGAAGAAGCGGTAGCAAATGAATAAAAAGGCAAGGAAAAAAAACTGTTGAAGAAGAAGCTGACAAAGAAGAAGTTGAGAAAGAAGCAGCAGGTGAACGAAAAGAAGAATCTGAGGAAGAAATAACTGTTGCAAGTGAAGAAAGAGAATAAGGTGTGGAAGAAAAGGAAACTGAAGAATCACTAGCTGTTGCACATGCTGAAAAAAGAAGGAGAAGAAGGTGAGAATGAAGAAGCAGCTGCAACTGTTGAGAAAAAAAGAGTTGAAGCTGACCAAAAAAATGTGGTCATGGACATGATTGATGAAATCAACAGTTACACTTATGTTGATAAGGAACTTAAGGAAAAAGACATTTGAATCCTAAGTCGTTTAATGTGTTGTTTAATGATGAGTTGTTATGAAATGACAATTTATTTTTATTTCACAAATATCAAGGTTAAAGGATCTAGTAGTAGGATATGACAATTATTCTTTTATTTTATGAAACTTGTTATGATTCTGCACTGAATCTGTTTCTGTCAAACTGATTTGTGGCATGGAATTTGAATATGCATGGTGTAGTTGTAGTTGGTACATTGTATGCTTGATATCATAGAATGCATACTTAATATTTCATATATCGTATGCATAGTCTATCATTACCCTACTGGTCGAATTTAAGTTGACGTGTTGTTTAATTGACTATGATTCTATCAAAAATAGTATTAACATTATAGAAAAATAGAACTATTAATATTAATTCAATATCACAGCATCCATGTTACACTTTTTCAAAGAACGAATACTAGCATTATAGCACATAACATCATTTTTAAGACATTCTCCTTTTCTTCGGCCAAAATTATTTTTTATTTTAGTTGATCCCTCTCTATTTGGGTGTCATGTAGCAATAGTTTAAAGTGATCCCTCTGTTCTTCATCTTCTTTGAACAAAGTCATGAGAAAATCTTTATTTTCTTCGCATTGTTGGAGCCTTTATAGTAGATTAAATTTTGTCAACCCTTGAAAATTTGATGTCTCGAGTCCCAAATTCAATGGATGGACTGGTTGGAGGTGATAGCTCATCAAGCCATTTAAAAAATGAACATGCGCCGCTATCCTAGGAAAAAAATAATAATTACATAACGATTAATTTAAATTTAAAAAAAAAAAACACAGCTCACTTTCGTAATTGCACAATTATAAAATTTGCGACCTGGATTTGAATCCGTGCGTGACGTCCTCAAGATAGCCACATTCCCACAATGACAAATTAGAGTATTTTTAGAATTGGATGTTTGAGATGCTTGCGACATTGTCGAATTTTTAAAAATTAAATAAAGTGAATGAAATAAAATAATGAGGGATGGATACCTTATATATGAAGCAAAAACAAAGTGTTAACACTGATGGCTTACAAAAGTAGCCATTTATTACCGTTGGAAAAGTAATTTTTCTTTTTTGAACTGGTGGTGACACTTAATAGACCATCGTAGATCATGACCTATGTCAGCCATCGATTAGTCTGGTCTACCGTAGACTTACACCTTTAGTAGTGCATCAATTGATATCCTGATTATGCGTAGACTGCGGTGATCTATGTACACTTCTATAGACCATCACTTGGATGTAGTTAAAAAATGAATAAATAAATTAAAAATAATTTAAATAGATAATAACATGTTTTGGGGCTGGTGGAAAAAAGTAATTTAATTAAAAAATATTTAAATAGATAATCTTGGAGTGGTAGTGACAATTAATAGACCGTCGTAGATCATGACCTATGTGAGTCATCGATTAGTCGGGTCTACCGTAGACTTACACCTTTAGTACTGCATCAACTGATATCATGATTATGCATAGACCACGGTGATCTATGTACACTGATATAGACCATCACTTGGATGTAGTTAAAAAATGAATAAATAAATTAAAAATAAATATAGTGTGGATTTCTACACATGTGAAGGAGTGTAAACAAGTCACATAATCATATTAGAGCTTACACAAATTGGGGGGAGATGAATTAAGGAGTGTGTGGATGGGTAGTGGTTGAATGTTTAATATCGTAAGAGTAATGTTTGTCAAAGCACAAGTATGTTTTGAGGATATGTATTGTATTTGATGACTACACATTCCACATACTCCTTCCATCACCACCCCTAAATCAAAAGAGTGTGTGGAATTGATAGTGGTGGAATGATCATCATCCTAAATACATACTTGTGCTTTGACAAATATTACTTTTAGGATATTGAACATTCAACCACTACTGTAATACCCTAAAAAATCCAAACCAATATTAGAGCCATATACCAAGATCATGCATAGTACATCGTGGTTCTTTTATAGTTTTATGAGTAAGTTAGATATATATTAAGGCTTCAAATAACTCCTAGCTATCGGACGAATCAAAACATTCCTTACCGACTGAATTCTTGAGAAGGATATTGGTATAGTCAACTTTAAACAAGAATATCTCTCATTATACTTGAAATTTTTGAGATCATGACCAATCAACAGATATATAATTGAATTATCTTTCCAACAATACCAATTTTACCTAAATCCGATATCGGAACAAAGAGTTATTCCTATTTTACTCCAGCATGTCAGGCTGGAAATAGTGTGACGACATTCGTGGTAGCTTACCACACTTGTGACACCCTACCATGAAGGTCGTCAGCCATAGGCAGAAACCAGCTTCAGTGTGACGACATTCGTAGTAGCTTACCACATTTTTGACGCCTTGTCACAAATGTCGTCAACTATAATTTTTAGCAATTGGGAATTTATTTCATAAGGGTATTTTGGTCTTTTTTCTTCACTTCCCATGACTTATAACCCTAAAGAGGCATAATTTTTCCCATTTTTCATCAGTTAAGCATCTCAAAAACCCTCTCTTACGCTCTCAACCACAAGATTAGGGTTTACATCAAACTCATCTCTCAAAAGTATGATTCAAGCCATTTTCCAAGATAATCAAGAATTAAGTTTCCAAATCCAAGAACTCTCCAGCAAATCATCAAGGTTTCCTTTCTAAGGTATGCGTAGTGTTCATCTATGAATTCAATTCGTTCATAGAGCTCAAAAATCATGCTTTTAAATATTATTTTGTAAACTTTTTGTGGTGATATGAGCATGTACTTGTTGATGATTGTTGTTTAAGTTTCAAGATGATATCTAAAGGTGTTTTCACGGAATATATGTGGTTGTTAGTTGAAAAACACGAAATTTGGGTGGTTTGATATGATGCAAGAATGAAATCCACCTATGCCTTAAAGAATGAATGCAAGGAGTTTGATAAAATGCCTAGGATGCTAGAAATTCATATTTACATAATTCCATGATATCTAAATGACAAGTCCATGTTAGCTATACACTTCAATATAGATTTCCATGCTATTTATGTGTTGTTATTGTTGTGGTATGAAGCATGTATAATAATGGAGATATGAATTATGTACATGAAATATATCCATGCTTTCCCCTACCATGTTTGAGATGTTGAATAAATATATGAAGTATAATATCCCCTACTTATGACAAGGTGAATTGTGGACTCCAATCTTATGATCAAGTCAGTCATGTTGTATCTGTTTCCTTCCATCAAGTCCTGGGGGTATTCGTACCCGAAAATATAGTTGTGTTCCTAGAGCCATGTCATGTTTCATGATATACAAAATCAAGCCATGATTCAGTAGAATTCAGTCAGTCGTGTGACTCAGGATAACTCAGTAATCTCAGTACTTCAGTATTCTCAGTAATTTCAGTGCTCAGTAACCTCAGTAATCTCAGTAGTTCAGTAATCTCAGTGATCTCAATACACAGTAATATCTGTAACCTCAGTATTCAAAGTCAATCTCAGTAACTTTAGTACTCTCAACCAGTCCTCAGAACTCAGTACATTTCGTCAGTCATCGGAATCCAGTAAACTTAGTTTAGCTCCGCTAAACAATACCACTAGTATCAATCTAGTTTATTAGTATTAGTTCAGCTAATCAGTTCAGTTCAGTTATTCAGTTCAGTGCAGTTAATTAGTTCAGTATCTTTCAGATGGGAGTAGGATTCAGCACCGAGTGATCCTAGGGATGGGGACTCACCCGCTAGATTAGGACTGAGATCCTTAGAAGCAATCCCTAAGTTCTAGAACTATGTAGCCAGCATAGGTTGAGACATCGTAGCCTGTTATATGAGAGTAGATGAGGTGGATTAACCTGTTATATGAGGGTTCCCACCGATCTCACTAGAGCTACCTGTTATATGAGGGTTGCTCACATGTTTTCCTTATCAGTGGCACAGTATTGACACCCTTCTAGTCAGGGTAGAGATTGGACCTCAGTCAGCTTAGCTTGGGGAGTGTCGGTTAGATGAATACATCTCATAATTTTAGTTACAGATTTTAGGACTGCCAGCTACAGTCACCCAGTCTCAGTAAAGAACTCAGATAGTTCTTCAGATTTTAGTATATCAGGACTGTCAGATATAGTCAACTCAAATACAATATGGGACTCAGATAGTTCTATCAGATTTAAGATTGTCAGATATAGTCACTCATGTTATCATTATTACCAGTTCTCAGAACTTATACGATCAGTACTTAGTTTCAGGACTATTAGACACAATCAATCAGACCAGTTCTTTATAATTCGAACTGTCAAAAATAGTCGTTCATCTATTCAGTATCTTCGTATCAGTACACTCATGATATCAGTATTCAGACTCAGTAATCAGTATCTCCACGATTTCAGTTACAGTTATGTATATATGTATGTATTCTCACGTTTATATTAGTAAGCATTGTTCATCCATATAACCCTTTGCATTTAGCCTACCTCACTCGTATACTCAGTACATTGAGACGTACTGACACATTTGTTCTATAGTGCTTTCTCTTATGTTACACCATAGGTTCAGAGGCACGAGCTCTAGATCAGTAGTAGTATTCCAGTGTTCAGAGTTTGCAGTGAGTCCTTCTCATTCGAGAACAATATGATTATTACTACATTTACTATTCAGTTGCTAGATGAAGTTAGTTGGAGACATGTTTCTTCAACTCCTTATTTAATTCAGTTAGAGGCTTTCAGACTAGATGTCAGATTAGATATTCAAATCTCATTATTTTCAGTATTTATGACTTATTTTGGTATTGTTATACCTTTTTCAGACATTTTGTTATGAGACGTTTATTCAGTTCAAACCTTATGGCTTTTCATGTTTATGTTTCTACATTTTATGATATATTATGCAGTATACAGGTACAAATATCAGCATGGGTAAGCTTGTGGTCCTTCGGGGTCATGAGCACCATATAGCATTCCAGTTCAGAAAATCAGGGTGTTACAAACTTGGTATCAGAGCCTAAGACTTAATAGTGTCACACCTCAAATCCTATTGGGGTGGACTCGCACCCATAACCGAGAACCAACTCATAACCATATACTTCCCATGCATACCTCTATGACAACCCAAAATTCGGAAAGCATCATGTCGCATATAAAAGGAAATAATCACCTATATAAGCTCGAACACACATATATATGTATATACAATACTTGGCCGTTGGTCGCACCACTCTGAACGTTCTTCCTAAGCCGTAATAAAATAGGATCTGCATATTGCTTCTCTTTTACTTAGCGACTAATAAAGATTCCGCAGCATTATGTACGATAAGCTCTTTATCCGGAGTTTCAAGAAGGCGAACTCCCAAACTAGCTAATTGGTGAAGATCTTTAATCATCCCTTGCCTTTCTATAGGTTCCATCGTAGCCTTACGACTTAACGCATCAGGTACCACATTTGCTTTCCCTGGATGGTACAAGATATCAATATCGTAGTCCTTTAATAGTTCAAGCCATCTCCGCTGCCTTAAATTTAGATCCTTCTGATTAAAAATATATTGCAAGCTCTTATGGTCAATATATATATCAACATGAACCCAATATAAGTAGTGGCGCCATATCTTTAAAGAAAAAATAACAGTTGCCAGCTCAAGATTGTGTGTAGGATAATTTTTCTTATGTGGCCGCAATCGTCTAGAAGCATATGCTATTACCTTATCCTGCTGCATCAATACACATCCTAAACCAATTCTAGAAGTATCACAATACACTGTATATCCTTCGGTGCCTTCTGGAAGTACTAACACGGGTGTAGAAATCAACTTGTTCTTTAAATCTTGAAAACTCTTCTCACAGGCTTCATTCCATTGGAATTTGGATGCTTGGGTTAGCTTAGTTAAGGGTGCTGAAATGGAAGAAAAGCCTTCAACAAACCTTCTATAATAACCGGCCAACCCGAGAAAACTACGAATCTCTATAGGCGTTGTGGGCCTTGGCCAGTTCTTCACAGCTTCTATCTTTTGAGCATCAACCTTTATCCCTTCACTAGATACAATATGACCCAAAAATGCATCCGACTTTAACCAAAACTCACATTTAGAGAACTTTGTATAAAGCTTACAATCACGAAGAGTCTGTAATGTCTGTCGTAAGTGATTGTCATGGTCCTCTTCTGATCTAGAATAAACTAGAATATCATCTATAAAAACTATCACAAATACATCCAAGAATGGCTTAAACACCCTATTCATCAAATCCATAAATGTTGCAGGTGCATTTGTTAGCCCAAATGACATATCTAGAAACTCATAATGACCATACCATGTTCGGAAAGCTATCTTGGGTATATACTTCACTTTGACCCTCACTTGGTGGTAACCTAACCTCAAATCAATCTTAGAAAAGCACGTGGCGTGCTGTAACTGATCAAATAAATCATCAATTCTTGGGAAAGGATATTTATTCTTAATATTCACCTTATTCAATTGCCGATAATCAATACACATCCTCATTGAGCCATCTTTTTTGCGCACAAATAACACTGGTGCTCCCCAGAGGGACATACTAGGCCTTATGAATCCCTTCTCTAGCAAATCTTTCAATTCTCGTAATTCTGCTGGGGCCATTCTATATGGAGGAATGGAGATTGTTTGGGTGACTGGTATTACATCAATACCAAACTCTACTTCTCATTCAGGAGGCAAACCTGGAAGATCTTCAAAAAATACATCAGAAAATTTATTTACCACCGGAACAGCATGAAGAGTTGGTGGCTCCTGTATCCCTTACTCTAACTAAATGATATATATATCCCTTGGAAATCATTCTTCTTGCCTTAAAATAAGAAATAAATTTACCTCTTGGCGCGCCAATTTCACCTTTCCATTCAAGGACTGATTCATTTTGAAAATGGAAATATACCTTTTTCATGCAGCAATCAATTGTGGCATAACAAGACGCCAACCATTCCATACCCATTATAACATCAAAATCTACCATTTCTAACTCCACAAGATCAGCCATCGTATCACGACCACAAACAGTTACTATGCAGTTTCGGTAAACCCTTCTAGCTATAATAGATTCCCCAACCGGTGTGGACACTTCAAATGGCTTAACTAACAGTTCGGGTATTCTTTTGAACTTTCTATTAACCAATAGAGTAACATAAGATAATGTAGAACCAGGATCAATTAAGGCATATACATCGAATGAAAAGATAGACAACGTACCCGTAACCACATCTGGGGAAGCCTCTAAATTCTGTTGATCCGCTAGAGCATAAGTACGATTTTGAGCCCCGCTAGAACTCGTGGCTCCTCTATCACCTCTAACACGACCCATTGGTTGTGCACCCCTTCCTGAATAAGGCATCGATGATAATGATGCAACAAATGACCCCGTAGGTCGTGCCATACCCCCTATGCCCCTTCATGGGCATTCTCTCATCATATGCCCCAACATACCGCACCAAAATCAAACATTGGTCCCCAGCCGACATGCGCCCAAATGATACCTTTCACATTTATTGCATGACTCTCGAGAAGGTCTCGATTGGCTCATATTCCCTTACCCTTGGTACCCCCATTGTCTGCGAACTCTGACTCTCTCTTCTGTGCCCAAATTGATTTTCTCTGGACCCTTGGAACTGTGGTGGGGCACTAGCTGCAGAATAAGAAAATAATGGCCTAGGTGGTCTAGCAGAAAACTGTGGTCTGAACCCTCCTTGAGATGCCATGAACTTCCCTGTGGATCTGGCCTCTTGGAATATCCTCTTTCTAATTCCTGTGTTCTTCTCCTCTGCCTCTGATCTTCCATTTTCTGTGCAAAAGCTTGGATCTTTGCTATGTCCATATCTTTGTTCAAAGTGGCAATAGTACAATCTCTAACCAAATATGGATCCAGCCTATCCATATATTAATGAACTCTATCATCTATAGTAGCTACAACATTAGGAGCATATCTCAACAAGGAATTAAATCGGATACTGTACTCCCTCATGCTCACAATCCCCTGATGAAGATTTAAAAACTGATCTGCGCGGGCCTGACGAATCTTAAATGGAAGATAATGATCAAGAAATGCCTCTTTGAACTCTTTCCAAGTAGCTGGGGGTGCATCAATACCCCTAGATCGTTTCCAGTTCTCGTACCAATATATAGCCTCCTCTTTGAATCTATATGCAGCTAACTCCACTGTCTCTCTACCCGTTACATGCATAACATCTAAGGCCCTTTGAATTTGATCAATAAAGTCCTGTGGGTCCTCGTTAAGATCTGATCCAGTAAAAGTGTCCATCTTAAGAAAATCCTATGTTCGAAGGCTAGCCGCCCTATCTGTACCACTAGGACCCGTGATAGGAATGGCTTGCCCTTGAGCTTGCCCAGCAACTATACAAGTCAAAAGTTGTACTGCATTTCTAAGATCTTGATCAGCAGCATTAATAGGTAGCTCTGGGGATATATTTCTCCTCCCCCTTATTTCTTCCAGAGTGGAAGAAGTTTCTGATGCATGCTTAACGAGAGCCTCATTTCGATTAGCTGGTATAGTGGGTGACTTACTAGTCCCCTCTTCGGCAGCCACATCTACTTGCTTACCGGTATTCTTGCTTCTGGTAACCGGCATCATTTCTATAATAAGAGAAACAAATGGATTCAGTGGTCAACTATGGCTTCATATACAATATAGGCTCTATCGCATGATCTAAGACATGAAGAAAAGAGACAATTCCTAAATGTCCATAGCCTCCTGTTTATAGATGCGGTGCACGATACACCGATAAACAAGACTCTACGTAGACACGGCTTTGTAGACTCACTAGGATGAACTTCTCTGATACCACTTTTGTCACGCCTCAAATCCTATTGAGGCGTACTGGCACCCGTAACCGAGGAGGCCTGGGAGAACCAACTCATAACCTTATACTTCCCATGCATACCTCTATGACAACCCGAAATTCAGACAGTACCATGTTGCATATAAAAGGAAATAATCACCTGTATAATCTCGAGCACACATATATATGTATATATAATACTTGGCCGTTGGATCCATCACGTCTATTAACAAAACACCACCTTGACTGTACATTAGGTCAACAAAACCTCTAGATAATACACAGAGCTTTACTAAGGTTGGGACACACCCCGCCATATAACTAACTTTTATACAATACCAAAAGTGACTGGATATGACACGGAAAGCCCCGAAGCAAACTGGAGCTCACCAAAAGCAGCTGAATATCCTAGCTCCTACTTGTGCGGTGTATGAGCTGAGGTACCTGTGCCTGCAGCATGAAATGCAGGTCCCCCATGGGGGACGTCAGAATGAAATATGTACTGACTATGTAAAGCTGTAGATAACCACATATGATATAGGAGCTCAATAAAAATCAGAAACAAGTGAATAAATCATAATAACAGTGGACCACACTTACTAGAACTTGCGACAACCTGTACATTGTATTTATTCAATCACTTTACCTTCGTTCTTATCATCTTGGTAATCATTATTGTACTGTACTATGACCATTAGGCTTCCTCCAATACATATCAACTGGGATCGACCCATGATAGGTTTATGCCCCTGGGATACCACCCATAAACACATAAATAAGGATCGACCCATGATAGGATTATGCTCCTGGGATACCACCTGATAAGAGAGAACTTTCATCACTTAGTTCAACTAATCTTTGAGATTGTTATTTCGGTCACCACCACATTTTTTATACTTTGAAACAATGATACATCAATAAGAGACATATAAATAGACCATCAATGCAATAACAATGAAGTAAGAATTCATTGGCACATCAATGAAGTATTTTGGAGACATAAATGCCATAACAATGAAGTAGGAACTTATTGGTATATCAATGAAACGTTTTGGAGTCATTAATAGCACATGGATCTTGTTTGAGTAACCGGATACCTTCTGACATTCATTAGTGCAATAAACATGTAAGATTTGGAAAACAAGTAAGTATTGGAATGTCTTGACATCTTGTAGGGTGGAAACAAGTTCATTGGTAACGTAGGACATCGTACAAAACCATTATGGATCACATGTTATTGAATAAATTTGGAAACTTTCTTAATAAAACAATTGTTCACTTTCATGCAAAATATATGGTATAGAGTATGCTTTACATACCTGACTGTCAACCTTCAATACTAGTCCCAAATGGACTTCCCGTCTTTTCGGATTACTTATCTACAATAAACATATATAGCAATCCAGTATTAGCAACCAAACATCACAATTCAATTATTTGAATTCACCAAACTAGTGGTTAAGTAGTAAGCCTTAATTACACCATAAAGGGTGTCACCTTAACCCTCTTATACTCCAATTACATTCACATGCCAAGCATATTCATACAACATCCTCCAATATCAAGTTTGGATTCATTTATCCTTCCAACCAATCCATTAAACCAAATTGAGCCATAGACATAAATAATCATCAATTCAATAGTATATCACCATATCCACCTTTCATAACTCAATTACCATATCCACCTTCCACAATTCGATACAACCAAACCATGCAAAATAGTCCATAACTCTATCTCCATCACCTTTCAATAACATCCAATACATATAATCCTCTATCACACATATACATATGGAAAAGAACAAAGGCAAACAATATTCATACCTTAGAATTCACCTCTTGATTATGTAATCCTGTTTGCACAAATAATAGGCATCGTTCGAAGCTCTCGAGATGACAAACGCAGTTATCGGATTACTTTGGAATTTCTACAGTTGAATCAAAAGTAATTTAAAGGTCAAATTTGGCTAGGGTTTGTTCTTTCTCAATGATTGATGATGAAAATGAGTTTTTGAACTCATATACATGTATATATACACATATTCCCGTCCATAATATAATAGGAAATGACCAAAATGCCTTTAAAATTTAAATAATGTCAAATCTGTCCTTTGGTGGACTATTTTGAGAAGCTAAAGTAGATCGACCATAACTATTTGCTCCGATATCGGATTCGGGTGAAATTGATATTGTTGGAAGGATAATTCAAAGGTCTTTAATTTCATATAAAGTAGGCCACCCATTTCGTCCTATACAAGGAGTTATGGTCATTTAAAGTTGACCCTAAAAATCTATTTTGATAGGCTGAAGTAAAATGAGTATAACTCCTTACTCAGACGTTGGATTTGGATGAAACCAATTGCATTGGAAATAAGACTCAAAGATCTTTCTTTTCATAGGTCTCATATCTCCCAGTTCATTATATTAAGGGTGTTATGATCATTCGAAGTTTACCCAAAAATTCGGCTGGCCTCAGTAGTTTGTGTGCAGGAAATTTTCCTGCACATTTACTATTCCCAAATATCCCGGCCATCGTTTTATAGTTTTGAACGTGCTCGATTATATTCGAAACCTATCTATTTTTGGAAATATTTATATTGTTGGAAAGCTTATTCAATAACCTTCGCATGGAACCATTGACGGCAAATTCCGGTATAAATAAAATAAAAAATTAATTCCATATAAATAAGACCAATACACGTACTTAAATACACCAATACACGTACTTGAATACGGGGTGTTACAAATAGAATCCTAGGAAGTCTAAAAGCCGCATCTAGTAGAGTCTTGTACATGCGTGTATTGTGCACCACACTTATGTGCAGGAGGCTATGAGATGTTTTAGGAGCAGTTTCCCTTCTTTCATGTCTCAGATCGTGCTATAGCAAGGTTCTCTAAGAAACTCATGTAGATTCTCATCATGCTTCACTCATGTTAATTCCACCTTACTTTCAAGGTAACAGAAACAGTGAAGCTCAAGTCCTAAAGATAGGGCTTTCTCAGACAGTATCCCATCAGTTAAGTTGTGTTCCAAAGTTGTACGGATTTCATTCCTGATCATGAGAACTCATTCTCGGACCCAGATTTAGATATGCCATCAGATCCCTTCCCAAAATCCTATGATATCATGTGACCCATAGTTAGAAACATGAACCTAGGAATCTAGCAGTAGACAAGTTGGGATACTATATCTAGATTGAATAGACTATGTATTCATGGGGATAGTTGTGCCAGAACGAATCAATAGGCTTGAACAGTGTGAGTTAGAAATTTAAGTTTATTGACTTAAAATTAAGAATGAAGGTATGAATGTAATATTAGTAGTATGTGAGAAAATAGAGGCAGATAATGTGTTTAGTAAGGCGATCATGTGTTGATCAGAGTGTAAGCAAGTGATGATGATTGCAGTTCAGTCCAAAGATTAGTTTACTGTTCACAGACTTATGATGATGATTTTAAGCTACGGGTAAGATGTTACATCAAGTAACCCAGTCAGGCTCTCAGATTCCAATAGTAGCGTCAGTATGTACAGAAAAGCAGTTAGGGAAGACGATTCCCAACCCATTCCTTATCTCAGCGTAAAGTTTTGTACTTCAGTCAACATAATTCCTATGCATGCTTCATGTCTCAAATTCTATGAATACAACTTATGTTCACAAGTATTCCATAGAATTGTATACGTTTTCAGTTCCAGGAATAGGGGTTCAGTTCCAGCTCACTCAGTGTTATGAATCATGTTCCACGAACTCAAAAATTCCAAACTCAGGTCATGCAGCTCATGACTTATGTACACATATCATGCTTACAGTATACTCAGTTTAGATGAATCATGCTACGCCTCCACTGATCAGATAAATTCATACTATATTATGCATATACTCAATTTAGACCTTTTTGGTAAATCCATGTTATTGATATTCTATTTCTCAGGTCTTAGTCATGTGTCAAGTTCAGTCAGTATCCATTCATGTTTCAGGTTCTCCTGATTTAACCCTTCAGCAAGCTCTCTTTATGAGAATAGTGTAGTGTTAAGAAATGCTTAAATGGGAGAGAGTTAATGTTTCATGTTAAGAGCAGATTATTGCATGCATGTTTTATACGAGGGTGTAGATACGAAGATAGGCTTGAATATCCTGTTAGTATGTAAGCAAGGAGCTAGCGAGAGGTAGTACTTAGAAATTGGGGAAAGTTCAGAATGTGAATGCATATTCAGATCCTTTATGTCAGCCTTTATTGTGCAACTATCACAAATCAGTTTCTATCTCAGTTACAATTCAGTACTCAGTAATTAGTGTTCAATCTCAGAATTAAGCACTTCAGTATCAGTTTAAACCTCAGTTTCAGTATTCAGTTATCAGGACCCAGCATATAGATCCAATATGGATCCCCGTTACAGTCTTAAGTTATAGTGTCAGCTTTAGATCAGTATTCAGCTCAGAAATTCAGTTCAGTTTTAGACTTGCTTGACTATAGCGTACAGTTATCAGCTACTCAGTTATAGGTATTTCAATACCTCAGTCTATGGAATGTTTCCAAATCATGTAATACGTTTGGTCCTGCATTTTTAGACAATACAGCTTTCATGAATCCATGATCAGTTACCCCATGTTACCCAGTCAGTCCCATATCATATGCATAATACTTTATGTCCTCATCCCAGCTACTCAGATTAAGTGTAATTCAGTCTTGCATACCCAGCGTTCAGTTACCAGTTACTCAGTTAATCAGATAAGTCGGTATGTCTATGCATTCGTGCATCACGCTTCAGTTTTAGATCTCAGATAATCAATCATGATTTCATACCTAGGTGCCTTGTGCATCGCCTCAACTTCCTTAATATCTCAGCAAGGTCAATCCAGCATCCTTCAAGGGACATAGTGTCCCAAGGGGGAGATACATTATAGCCCCTAAACTTCCATTATTTAAATATGTCATTTTCTTTGATGAATCTATCTTGGAGGAAGTGTTACTTATGAGCCGACCCTCTAGCCTCAAAACTCAGTCGTAGGCCATGTACTCAATGTCTCAGTTCAGTTCATGAATCAAGTTCCAAATTCAGTTATGTTCTTATGTTTTCGCTCATGCATATTGAGTAATCAATCCCAGACTCATTAGTATTTTCAGTTCATGGTAGCAGTCTTCTTTGAGCTTACTCATTCTCATGTTCAGATTATAGTACCAAACTTGGTATTCAGTTCCATGCTTAGTTTTCAGTTCAAACTTGGTATCTTTACCATAACATGCTTAGTCGCATGTTCGTGAGTCAGTTCAGTCATGTATTCACGCATCAGATATGCGTGGTCAGCTTATCAGTACTTTTAGTCATGCATTCATGTATCATGTCAGTCATATAATCATGCATCATATATGCATGGACTAAACTTATCAGTTACGCATCAGATATGCATTCTTAGTTTGAGAAACTCAGTTTATCGAAACACTCAGTCCTACATTCATAAATCAGCTACCCATGCATCAGAAATGCATGTACAATATGATATGTTCAATTTTTAGTCATGTAATCCATAAAATCATGATCATTCATTCATTCTATATATTCATCGTTTTATCTTTTCTTCCCTCTCAAGCAGTCATCATTCGAGGACGAATGTTTCCAAGGGGGAGATATTATAATACCCCAAGAAATTCAAACCAATATTAGAGCCATGTACCAAGCTCATGCATAGTACATCATGATTCTTTTATATTTTTATGAGTAATTTAGATGTATATTAAGGCTTCAAATAACTCTCAGCTATCAGACGAATCAAAACATTCCTTACCGAATGAATTCTTGAGAAAGATATTGGTATAGTCAACTTCAAACGAGCATATCTCTCATTATACTTGGAATTTTTGAGCTCATGACCTATCAACAGATATATAATTGAATTATCTTTCCAACGATACCAATTTTGCCTAAATCTGATATCGTAGCAAAGAGTTATTCCTATTTTATTCTAGCATGTCAGGCTGGAAACAGTGTGACGACATTCGTGATAGCTTACCACATTTGTGATGCCCTACCACGAAGGTCGTCAGCCTTAGGCAGAAACCAGATCTTAATTGACAATATTCGTGGTAGCTTAACACACTTGTGATGCCCTACCACAAAGGTCGTTAGCCTTAGGCAGAAACCAGCTTCTGTGTGACGACATTCATGGTAGCTTACCACATTTTTGACGCCTTATCACAAATATAGTCAGCTATGATTTTAAGCAACTGGGAATTTATTTCATAAGGGTATTTTGTTCTTTTCCGTTCACTTCCCATGATTTACTAAAGGGGCATAATTTTTCCTATTTTTCTTCAGTTAAGCATCTCAAAAGTCCTCTCTTACGCTCTCAACCACAAGATTAGGGTTTCCATCAAACTCATCTCTCAAAAACAAGATTCAAGCTTTTTTCAAGATAATCAAGAATTAAGTTCCTGATCCAAGAACTCTCCAACAAATCATCAAGGTTTTCTTTCTAAGGTATGCGTAGTGTTCATCTATGGATTCAATTCGTTCATAGAGCTCAAGAATCCTGCTTTTAAATATTATTTTGTAAACTTTTTGTAGTGATATGAGCATGTACTTGTTGATGATTGTTGTTTAAGTTTCAAGATGATATCTAAAGGTGTTTTCATGG
Organism: Capsicum baccatum var. pendulum; assembly: GCA_030864225.1. NCBI lineage: Eukaryota > Viridiplantae > Streptophyta > Magnoliopsida > Solanales > Solanaceae > Capsicum > Capsicum baccatum. The sequence continues at coordinate 82,359,656 of CM061550.1, forward strand.
AATATATGTGGTTGTTAGTTAAAAAACACGAACTTTGGGTGGTTTGATATGATGCAAGTATAAAATCCACCTATGCCTTAAAGAATGCAAGCAAGGTGTTTGATAAAATGCCTAGGATGCTAGAAATTCATATTTACATAATTCCATGATATCTAAAAGACAAGTCCATGTTAGCTATACACTTCAATATGGATTTCCATGCTATTTATGTGTTGTTATTGTTGTGGTATAAAGCATGTATGATAATAGAGATATGAATTATGTACATGAAATATATCCATGCTTTCCCCTACCATGTTTGAGATGTTGAATAAATACATGAAGTATAATATCCCCTACTTATGACAAGGTGAATTGTGGACTACAATCTTATGATCAAGTCAGTCATATTGTGTCTGTTTCCTTCCATCGAATCCTAGGGGTATTCGTACCCGAAAATATAGTTGTGTTCCTAGAGCCATGTCATATTTCATGATATACAAAATCAAGCCATGATTCAGTAGATTCGGTCAGTCATGTGACTCAGGAAAACTCACTAATCTCAGTAGTTTAGTATTCTCAGTAATTTCAATGCTTAGTAACCTCAGTAATCTCAATAGTTCAGTAATCTCAGTGATCTCAATACTCAGTAATATCTGTAACCTCAATATTCAAAGTCAATCTCAGTAACTTCAGTACTCTCAACCAGTCCTCAGAACTCAGTATATTCCGTCAGTCATCAAAATCCAGTAAACTTAGTTTAGCTCCGCTAAACAATACCACTAGTATCAATCTAGTTAATCAGTGTCAGTTCAGATAATTAGTTCAGTTCAGTTATTCAGTTCAGCCCAGTTATTTAGTTCAGCGTATTTCAGATGGGAGTAGGATTCAACACCGAGTGATCCTAGGGATGAGGACTCACCCGCTAGATTAGGACTGAGATCCATAGAACCAATCCCTAAGTTCCAGAACTATGTAACCAGCATAGTTTGAGACATCGTAGCCTGTTATATGAGGGTAGATGAGGTGGCTTAACCTGTTATATGAGGGTTCCCACCGTTCTCACTAGAGTTACCTGTTATATAAGGGTTGCGCACATGTTGTCCTTACCAGTGGCGCGGTATTGACACCCTTCCAGTCAGGGTAAAGATTGGACCCCAGTCAGCTTAGCTTGGGGCATATCGATAGATAAATACATCCCACAGTTTCAGTTACAAATTTTAGGACTGTCAGCTACAGTCACCTAGTCTCAGTAAAGAACTCATATAGTTCTTCAGATTTCAGTATATCAGGACTGTCAGATACAGTCAACTCAGATACAGTACAGGACCCAGATAGTTCCATCAGATTCAGGATTGTCAGATACAGTCACTCATGTTATCATTATCACCTGTTCTCAAAACTTATACTATCAGTACTCAGTTTCAGAACTGTTAGACACAGTCAATCAGACTGGTTCTTCATAATTCGAACTGTCAAAAATAGTCGTTCATCTATTCAGTATCTTCGTATCAGTACACTCATGATATCAGTATTCAGACTCAGTAATCAGTATCTCCACGATTTCAGTTACAGTTATGTATATATGTATGTATTCTCACGTTTATATTAGTAAGCATTGTTCATCCATATAACCCTTTGCATTTAGCCTACCTCACTCGTATACTCAGTACATTGAGACGTACTAACACATTTGTTCTATAGTGTTTTCTCTTATGTTACACCATAGGTTCAGAGGCACGATCTCCAGATCAGCAGTAGTATTCCAGTGTTAAGAGTTTGCAGTGAGTCCTTCTCATTCGAGGACAATATGATTATTGCTACATTTACTATTTAGTTGCTAGATGGAGTTAGTCGGAGATATGTTCCTTCAACTCCTTATTCAGTTCAGTTAGAGGCTTTCAGACTAGATGTCAGATTAGATATTCAGATCTCATATTTTCAGTATTTATGACTTATTTTGGTATTGTTATACCATTTTTAGACATTTTGTTATCAGACGTTTATTCAGTTCGAACCTTATGGCCTTTCATGTTCATGTTTTCGCATTTTATGATATATTTGCAGTATACAGGTACAGATATCAGTCATGGGTTAGCTTGTTGTCCTTCGGGGTCATGAGCACCATGTAGCATTCCAGTTCAGAAAATCGGGGTGTTATAGCTACCCATCCACACACTCCTTAATTCACCCCCTAATTTTTTTAAGCTCTAATATTATTATGTGACTTGTTTACACTCCTTCACATGTGTAGAAATCCACACTACGTCTATTTTGAATTTATTTATTCATTTTTTAACTATATCCAAGGGATGGTCTATAACAGCATACATAGATCACCGTGGTCTACACATAATCATGATATCAATCGATGCACTACTAAAGGTGTAAGTCTACGGTAGACTAGACTAATCGATGACTGACATAGGTCATGATCTACGATGGTCTATTAAATGTCACCACCACTCCAAGATTATCTATTTAAATCTTTTTTAATTAAATTACTTTCTTCCACCAGCCCCAAAACATGTGATTATCTATTTAAATCATTTTTAATTTAATTATTTTCTTCCACCAGCCCCAAAACATGTGATTATCCATTTAAATTATCTTATATTTAATTATTTTCTTCCACATGTCCTAAATCATGTGATTATCTATTTAAATCATTTTTGATTTAATTATTCTCTTCCACCAGCCACAAAACACGTGAAAATCTATTTAAATCCTTTTTAATTAAATTATTTTTTAATAATATATTATTATTTATTTTAATTTAACCGATGACCCATCGATTCACATAGTCTACGATCGACTAATATGTACAGTCAAGGAAATACTGAGTATACAATTGATGATAGACTATATATTACTTTTTACTCTTTAGGAAATTAGTCAAGCTACAGTACTGTAAATTGAACAAAGCATTCATATTTGATTTGAGTTTTTATCTGTACAGAAGAATAACCGCCACATACAAAAAACAAGGGATCAGAACAAAGAGGGTAAACACAATGTTAAAACAAACTGAAACATACTTATATTAAACTTGTTCATTGCATTACATAATAATATTTACAGCAAAAAGGGGGAAATAGAAGAAGTTTTCTTCTAACAAAATCCTACAAAGAAAGTTTCTTCAGCAATAAACAAACCAAAAAGACTTAAAAACATAAACTAAAATAAAAAAGTAAACTAAATTATGAGGATGGTGGGGGGTGATGTAGTTGTTGCTGTCCATTCTAAGACGCTCCAAAATTGCTCGAAGGAAACGAGCAATTCGTCGGAGCTCATGCTCCAAGTACCGTCGATCTTATCCCAGGCTATAGAAAAGACGGTCAAAGTCATTTTGAAGACGCAACAAATCATAGGTACGAGGTGGAACTCGTCTAATTGGGCGAAGGGGAATTCTGTGATCAGGCATGATTTCAGTTTTTGGTGAAGAAGAAAAGGATTTCTGATATTTTCGGTTTAGGAACAAGTGAAGGGTTACGTAGAAAGAGGGACTGTACTTATAGACCTATAGATGGCGTCCGTTCATATATCCACCCAATGGTAGGTCGACATGTGTTAGAAGAGAAAACGCTTGATTTGCGTATACCAGCGGTTTTTCTCGTGAACAGATGTTTTGTGCAGCTTTTAATTAAATGAGAACGGGAAACAAGGGAAACAATGATTCATTGCATCGATTGGAGAGATAAGGAGGTAAAATGACCAAGATAGCGTGTTAGATGGGCAATAATATAACCAATACATAATATTTTGTAAACCTTGAGAAATATACACCATAGACTTTATGTAGTCTATTGTAGACAACGATTTAAGTCGATTAAACTGAAGGTTAAAATCTACAAAAATGCACATTTAGCCACCAAAACAGTAGCTTTACAACTGAAGCTAAAAAAAGCCTATCTATGATTTGATGGCCATTCTACACGTGGTTCTTTTGTGCCCAGATTTCTTGCATATTGAACACCTATAACTTCTTTTGTACTTGAGTGTCTCACCGATGCCGTCAGTGCATTTGAATTTCTTTCTTCCGTGTTTGGGATCATAGGGGGGTGGTGAAATTTTAGTGTCTAGCAATTCCTGCGGCACAGTTTATTCGCCCTCCGAAGGGACAACGCTAATTGCTTTTGAGTATGCAAGGAGGTAACTTTCAGCTTTATAAATTAGCAAAGAGTAGTTGTATATGAAGTTACCATAACCTTCTCCATCACCATACTTTGCTCTCAAAGCTGCCATCGCATGTTCCCACGGCATTTTCACCAAGTCAAATTTCCGATAAGAACAACTCCTCTCCAAGAGATTTACCTTGGCAGTGACGCTGTTGCCAAACACCATGTACTGGTCGAGAACCCCGTTTGGATTACTCATACACAAGGAATCGCTCGCGCTCTTATTATCCCTTAGGATCCTTTCCGCATAAGGCACAAATTTGTTCTCTTTACCATCGACAAAGGCATACCGTTCCCTAAATTTTTCACCAAATTTTCTAGAAATTGAATTGAATATGTACGACACGGGGTACTCTCGTTCATCCATCAAAATTGAGTTGAGCGACTTGGCGATGTTTGTGGTCATCAGTCGTACCTATTGCTCGGAAAGTGTGCTCTACTTTATTTTCCAAAACCAAGCACATTTTTAAGGACATATGCTGCCTCGAGGCACTCACTCTTCAATTCTGTAAATTATCGCTAAACTCATCAAAGGAATAAGTCTTTGCCGCGGCGTAGAATAGATAAACATGTTCTCCATAGTGTTGATTTACGCAAAGATTTTCAGTGAGGTGCCTCATGCAAAGTCCGTGATGTGCACGACTGTATACATGGGAGAAGGCATTAGCGATGCTAATGTGCCTGTCGAAGATGACACATAGATCTGGCTCATCTTCTACGATAGACTTTAGCTTCTGGAAGAATAAGGTTCAAGAAGCATCATTTTCTTTAACGACGACACAAAAGGCAATCGGAAAGATATGATTTTCAGAGTCCTGTGCAACGACACACAATAGAACGCCCCCATACTTGCCATATAAATGTGTGTCATCGATGGCAATTACCTTTCTCATGTGGGCATATCCCCGTATGTAAGCTCCGAATGCTAAGAAGTAGTAAACAAACGATCCTTCCATCCGGTTTACCACGATAGAGTAAAAAGACCAAAATTTAATAACTCCACCATGTGGTAAAAAGCCGACAAGCAAGCATATCCGTGCTTTGGTGTCCCGCGAATGATGTTCTTCGCAATTACACTTCTTTTCCGACACATCCAATAGCTTGCGTTGCAACGCAACTCCTTAAACACAATCCTTTGAATTTCTCTTATGCTTAGACCCTTACCATCCCAAAAATAATTTACGCATACTAAAGCAATCAATTCAGATGAGACTTTCTTGTGCCAGTAGGTGGCGTGTTCAACATCACACATGTGCAACCCGACATACTTGTATATGCAAAATATATCCGAGGTCTCGTATTTTTTTGCCCGCAACAACCAGCCACAACCACGAGATAAGCATTTCGCCTTAATCAATTTTGTGCAGCTCTTCTCCATATAATAATCAAAAGACTGCCTCATCGCTGCCGCGTCTAGTAGCATTTTTAATTCTTTCTTATCAGTAAATGTTTGACCACAACAGAAATTGGTTCCGTTGGAAAAGGAGTGTCCTGGTTGTGATGTCGTTCCACGGTCTTCTTCATCATCTTGCGAGTCCGATGAAAAGTCTTCCATATGCATAGAATCATCTTCCATATTAATTGGATGATCGCCACCATTCTCGTAATCATTTAAATCGTCGTCGATCAAATCATCGTTAACTGTCGGGCGCCGTGGTGGGGGTGCTGATGAGTTCAGCGGTCCTTCAAAGGACCTCTCAACCACATTTATCCTCAAAATAGGCCTAAATCCATCTGCATCAGCATTTATTATGTACGTCAGCACACGGACATCGCTATTTATGATCTTAGGATTCACCTTTTCCCTTGAATGCATTAGATATCTAATAACCATGTCGCTCGACGCGCAATCTAGATCCCCGCTCTGCATTACGCTTGCAACGAATTCATCGTATGAACTGTTGCGGCGAACAGGAATGAGAATTGTCATCTTGATAAATGATCTCCATTTCTGACATTTGGGAGTCTCCACCCATTCTCTCATGAAATCACCAGAAATCAGAACAAATCTTGCAATAGACATCGTAGAATTACGCTTTGGTCGATGGTAGATTACTTATGGTCTATGTCGAGTTGTATGCATGGTCTATGACTGACGATGACGGGTCGATGGCTGCACAGATATCCGTACAAAAACTTAAAATTACAAATATTGCTTCTAATCAATGATTGTTGGGTTAATGGAATAGAGAAATGATCTTGGAGTCGCCTGAGATGCTGTAATGGGGTAACAATGGATGCAATGGACAAGCTTATGATGTTTGTGGACTGATTTACGGCTAATCGCCGGAAAATAACGCCGGAAAAGTGGCCGGAATTGAAGCTTTTTGGAGGAAAAAATAACCACATTCTATTTTTAGCTTTTGGAATTTATTTATTTTAATATTTTTGGAAAACCTAGATATTTTTGTATATGTAATGGTGGATGATGGAGTGGGTTGAAGTGTATTATTAGAAACTTGTGGGTGAATTTATTAAGTTGGAAGTATTGGGTTAAAGTGAATTATTATAAAAGTTGGGGCTGAAATTATTAAGTTGGAAAAGTTGATGATGAGGTGGAATTATGTGGGTATTTGACTAATATTTTAAAACTTTTGAGCATTTGGCAAAATAGTTTTGAAAAAGAAGTGTTTTGGCATACCTGCCCGAGACACTAGTGGAGTACTATGTAGTAGATTAGTCTCTTGGTTTGTGTTTAATACGCTACGTTGTTTAGGAAATGAATCTATTAGTAGTAGTTTGTGTGTATCTTTGAATGCTAAGCCTAGTATTAGTAGTATGGTAACTGTTTGTAATAACTCTAGTACTCTTACCATCGTTGCTAGCGGTGTTCCTACTGTTTGTAATGATATATATATATATTTTACCAGAAAAAAAAAATCTGTTTGCATTTTTAGATCACTGATGGGAGTTTTGAATTAATTATTAATTAACTACTAAAAAACCAAGTTTTGGATTTGGGGCTTGAAATTTCATATCCAAAATTTTTTATTAAGCTTATTCGTTACATATTGGGCGTGAGCTCAAATATGTGATATTAAGTTTGATATCCAGCTAAATCAGTTAATATACCTCATTAGGCTAATGAATACTGCAAACTGAGATGCATTCATTATGACTGCATTTTTCATTGTTATTTAAAGATATGTTGCACTAGGTCATTAAGGAAGATTATTAATTGATGTTTAAATCACATGGAACTTACAACCATCGAGTAGTCATCAACTAGTGATAATATGATATGTTTAGACATGATTTTTCTTCATTTAGATTAGGTATTATCTTTATAATGGTTTCCTTGCATGAATGAAACTTTACTTAGATCATTGTGGTGCAATGAGAAATTATTAAGACAATTTGACATGAATATTTTACTAGGATGTTTGTTTTTGCAAAAGAAGAAACTCAACTTATAAAATCAAAATCAAAAATTCCAAATAACCAAACTGATTAACTAAAATCAAACTTGAGAAATCCAATCAAGTCTAGACTTATTTGAATTAGATTTGAATTTAATTTCTTGAATTCAGAAACCACATATCCAAATTAAAATTTTCATTTTCCATCCCGAATAGTAATAACAATCTTAGTTTAGGACTGGAGTTACAATTTCACATTGAAATTATATCTTACACTATCTAGGTCCATGAATTTCAGTGTTATTATATTTTACTCTTTCGTTCTTCTTATTTACCATTTATGATCAGTAGCTAGTACGAAAAAATTCTCTTTAGTTTCTAAAGCTACAAGCTTACTAATTTTCAGTTTTAAACAATGAACTTCAACATTGTAAAAAAATGTTTTAAATTTCAGTAATTATAAATATTAAATGAAGTATTTGAAATTCAAGTAAAATGAGAGTTTTATGAAAATGCTTTAATATTTAAGACTAAAATGATTTTTTTGTTCGAGTGGTTCTTTTTTTTTTTTTTTTTTTTTACTTCATCCAATTATTCAATTCTTTATTGTTAATATTCTTATGTCGAAGCTAGGACTAACTATTTTAGTTAGAAAATAAAAGAATGAGAAATGAACTTATTGGGTTCTACTCCTTCGGCCCGTTTAGCCCAATCATTGACAGATCAATTTGAGGCAAGTATTTCACTGGGCTCCTTTAATTTTCTTTTCGGCCCATGTAACGAGACACACTAGTTGTAATTTCAATATTTTATTCCATTTCCTAAATTGTACATATATGATTCATGAGCCAAGCTCTATCACAAACAGTCTTTTTATCTCACCTCTGAGGTAAAGCCTCTATCCTCCAAACCTCACTTTACGGAAATACCTTTGAATATATTATTATTATGTTGTTATTGTTATTGCATATATGATTCACAAAGTTGAGAGCTACCAGAATAGACAAATATATTTATCGTGGATTTAGCAGAACGTGTGTAAACTTCCACATACCGGAAGAATACGATACTTTCTCTTCCCCTTCCTCTTCCTTCCTCCTTAATGCTACTTAACACCACTTCATACTATCTCCGTCTCATTTTATGTATCGTTATTTGATCAAGTACGAAGTTTAAAAAATAAGTGATGATTTTATTAAGTTTACAAAATTATCCCTCTTAAAGTTACTATTTAATGTGTACTTTTTAATTGTTTTTTCTTAATAAGTGGAACCCACTAAAAATAAAATGGGAATAGTGTCATTAAATAGTTAGCAAACAAGGAAAGTTAGATATTATTTTTTAGATGGATTAAAAAGTAAATAACGAGACATAAAATAAAACGGAGGGAGTATATAATTATTTTTTTAAGTTAATTATGGTAAAATACTAAGTATTCATTTGATAAGGAGATATTAAAATAGTAATGAATATAGTATATTCGTAATGCTTCATTACTAGTATTTCAATTAGTTGTATCAAAATTATTTCTTCTACATTGAATATTGAAAATAGCATTGCCTGATTTCACATATCAGATAAATGTGGTTTGTTTTTTTTCAAAAAAAATGGAAAAAATTTGATGGTTAAAATCTGAATAATATAAAACACGTCATGTTCGCTAAAACCTATGTGAAATCAAGCGAATCTTTTTCTCCTTTCAAAAGCTGATACCCTCTTTAAAATATTATCATCATCGCCATCTTCGATGCTTCTCACTCTATTTATAAAATGATTTTTTAAGTGATTCTTTTAGTTGAGATTTTATTTTTAAATCAATGTATTTTTAAAATTTTAAGAGTACGTTGATCATAATTTTTTTAATATGTCATTGAGTTTAAATATAGTAATCAATATCATTCTACAAAAAAATAAAATCTAATTAAAGATAAATTTAATATCTTTTAATTTTTTAGAAGTGAATAGTTTGAGATTGTTTTCATTCTAAAAAGAACACTTATCTAGAAATAAAGAAAGTATTATAGCATTTAACCATTAAATTATGTAAACTTACACGAGTGTGGAATCGAAGCAAATACACAATGGAAGAATCTAGAAATTGAGAGAGAAAGAATGGGAAGAAACGATTCCATATCTGATGTAAAAATGAAAATGGGCAAAAATCGTCAATTGATTTCTGAAATATCACATATATACAAGTTAAAATATTGGACTGGGTCAACTATACAAAGACCCAATTAAAATTAAGAAACTAAGGCAGGTTAAATTATTTCTTGGGCGCTACTGACTGTACAAGCCCATTCCTAACATCCCCCCTCAAGCTGGAACCCAAACCCAATTTGGAAAGTAGACCCCGGTGCTGGACACCAGTTAGCAGTTTAGTGAGAAGATCAACCAGCTGCAGGGAAGTAGGGACGTATTGCAAGGAGATTAAACTAGCTTTTAACTTTTCCCGTACGAAGAAACAATCAATCTCAATATGTTTGGTGTGCTCATGAAAAAACAGATTCCTTGCAATGTGCAAGGCAGCTTGATTGTCACAGAGAACTTGTACAGGAGAAAATGGGAGATACCAAAGTCAGCAAACAAACGAACCAACCAAGAAATTTTTGCCACGATCTTCCGAAGAGCCCTATATCCAGCCTCGGCTGAAGAAAGAACAATTGTGGGTTGCTTCTTGGATTTTCATGAAATAGGGGAACCACCAAATAAATTATAAAAGCCAGTGATGGATCTTCTGGTATGGATACAATCAGCCCAGTCAGAATCACAAAAATCAGTGAGTGAAAAATCATCAGAATTATTCAAAAGAATGCTCATATCAGGAGTACCAGCCAGATAACGCAATACATGGAATCCATCCTCTAAATGAGGCATACGGTGACAATGTAGAAACTGGCTTAGATGTTAGACAACAAAGAAAATATCGGGGCACGTATACTGCAAATAATTGAGTTTTCCAACCAATTTACGGTAAATGTTGGGATCAGGGCAAGGAGTGCCAACATCAGCAGATAACTTTCCATAAAGCTCCAAAGGAGTAACCACAGGAGAAACATTAGAACAGTGAAACTCAGATAAAAGGTCTGAAGTGAATTTATGTTGAGTCACAAGCAGCCCGAAATGCTGACGAATAATTTCCAGACCAAGAAAATAATGGGCCTCACCCAAATCCTTGATATTGAAACTATCATCAAGAAACTGTTTCAAGGAAGAAATTTGGGTGGAATCATTGCCAATAAGCAAAATATCATCCAAATACACAGCAACGATAGTAATAAAAATCCCAGCAGATTTGGTAAATAGAGAATAATCTTTTGGACTGAGAATGAAACCTTTGGATTGTAAAGCATGGGACAATTTAGCATACCACTGGCGAGAAGCTTGTTTAAGTCCATAAAGGGACTTTTTGAGCTTGCATACTAGAGGACCAGAAGAAGAATCAGAATGGAAAACTTATAAGCCCTAGGGTATCTTCATGTACACTTCCTCCAAAAGATCCCAATGAAGAAAAACATTATTGACATCGAGCTGAAATACTTTTCAGCTTTTCTAGGCATTTAATGGTAGACATTTTGACTACGGGAGAAAAGGTCTCCTTATAATCAACTCCTTCAAGTTGATTGTCCCCACAAATGACCAACTGAGCTTTATATCGCTTAATAGACCCATCAGCTCGTTGTTTAATTTTATAAACCCAAATAGAAGGTATGGCCCTCTTGCTCGAAGGTAAAAAGATTGTATCCCATGTCTAATTGGCCTTCAAAGCAGTAAATCCCTGTAGCATAGCCTGTTGCCAAGCAGGGTGACCAGCAGTCTGGTGATAATATTGTGGCTCAAGCATGCCACTTTCACCAGAAAAATAAAACTTGGAACTAGAAACAGAAGAACAATTAGAGTCTTTAAGATAGGCAGGTGTGGAAACAATCCTAGAGGATTTTCTAGGTTGAGATGGAACCAATGGAACTGAAGAAGAGGATGTATCAGCTGAAATAGAATCAGAAATGGAAAGGGAGAGGAAAGAATGAAATAGAGGAATAGATGGGGAAGGAGCATAAGAAAAGATGGATTCATGGGAGAGGACATCCCTGGAGAAAAACACCTTGTGAGAAGAAAGAGACAATAATTTGTAACCTTTATTGCCGATGCAATAGCCAAGGAAAACAGAAGATAAGGACCTAGATTAAAATTTGTCTCTTTGAGGGATAGGAACAGTGGCATAGCATAAACAGCCAAATATCTTGAGATGAGACTAAGAGGAAAGAGTATCATGGAGGATTTCAAAAGGATTTTTGTTGTGTAAAAAAGGAGAAGGAAATCGATTAATGAGGAATGTAGCAGTGAGAACACATTCACTCCAATACTTGATTGGGAGTTTGGACTAAAAAAAAGAGCTCGTGAGGTCTCTAACAAATGTTTGTATTTTTTTTTCACTACCCCATTTTGTTGTGGAGTGTAGGGACATGAAGTTTGATGAAAAATACCATGGGAAGAGAAAAATTGGATGGCTTCACTGCTAGAACCTAGTTCAAATGCATTATCGGATCTAATTGTTTGAATGTTTACCTTAAACTGATTTTGAAAAAAGAAAAAGAAAGACTTAATCATAGTGAACGCATTGGACTTAATGGTTAACAAGTGAGTCCATGTGCATCTAGTATAATCATCTACAATAGTTAAGAAGTATTTGAAATCATTGTATGTTTGGGTGTGATAAGGGCCCCAAAGATCAAGATGAACTAGCTGAAAAGGTATTGTGGAATGAATAGCACTTTCAGGAAATAGTAACCTTTGTTGTCTTGTCATAGGACATATAGAACGGTGAAATATTTGCTTGGCTGGTAAAATAGATTTAAGAAAAGGAATAGCTTTTAGTTTAGCAAATGGCATATGTCCCAGCCTTTGATGCCAAGCCAAATCAGGACAGGCAGCATTAGTATAATCAAGAGAGGTCCTACAAACACCATGAGTTTGCAAATAACTTTCAGAATTAGGTAAAGAAACAGAAGAAAAATCATCAAAACTAGTAATAGAATTAGGTTCAATAGGAGGAACAATATCACTATATACATTTTTATCACAAAGTTCAGAGGAAACAGGGAAGGAAAAATTTTCAGGTATAGTTGAAAACAGAAGAAAAATAGTGTTGGAGATAGAAACATTGGATGCAGCAACCTGGGAAGGAATGGCTGGTAATTGAAGGGAGCCATTCAGCTGAAGCACATATAGTCCATTGGAGAGTTTTCCAACTTCCAATGGCTTCTTCAGTGAATGGCCCTATAAAACACAAGAAGTAGAACTAAAATGAGTTGTACAGTTAAATTAAAGCAGAAGTTTGTGAAGAAATATGAGGTTATATTAAAAACTTGGTGCTAATAAAGCATGATGCAAAGTTAGATCAGAATGTAAAGGCAAAGAACCAGTACATGTGACTTTAACTTTGTAACCATTAGAAAGAGAGATTAAGTAAGGTGTAAGAAGAAGTTTAATATTGATTAAAAGGTGTTTGTGTGGGGTTATGTGGTTGGTGGATCCGGAATCTAAGATCCAAGGATTGTCCTATATCTGGGGAAAGTGACATGCAAAGAAACAACAATATTAAATGCAGAGAGACTAGTCACACCTACAAATGTGGCAAAAGCACACAATCCAGAATCGTGCAACCTGTTCTGTTGCAGCATGGAGAGAAGATGATCATGTTGTTCTTTGCTAAATCCACGAAGATCATCAGAGGCAGGAAGAGATGAAGTAGAAGATTGTGATTGTGAATGAGCAGGTAGATGAGTAGCGTCTGATGCAGCAAATATATCAATATATTGAGTACTAACAACAATCTTCTTATCTTTTGTAAACTAATACTCAGAAGGATACCCAAAACTTATGACATTTGTGTACAGTGACCGGGTTTCTTGCAGTATTTGCAAAATAGTCCTAAAGTACCTTGATCCTGATTTTGCTGGAAATTAAGTCTTCTATTGTCAAAATTCCTATTATCAAAACCTATAGTGAGCTTCCTATTGTCAAAGTTCATCCTTGGCTTATTCTCAAAATTCACCTTCGAAGGATATGGTTTGCGACCAGAAGGGCCAGTAACAGAAAAGGAAATAGAGTCGGATGCAAATGAAGGAATAGAAGATTAAAACTCGGACTGTTGTTCATCATGAATTAACATGGAGTATACACTATCTATATCCGAAAGAGGTTTAATCATCAGTATATTTCTCCCAATTCCAGCATAAGAATCATTTAAACCAGTTAAGAACGGATGAACTATTTGTTCTTCCTCTAACCTAGATCATGCCTCCTTACAATTACAAGTACATGGAGGATAAGTGATAGAAATGGTTAGCTCATCCCACAATTTTTTAATGTGATTGAAATATGATGTTATGCTAAAAGAACCTTGAGATATAGAAGAGATATCTTTCCTAAGTTGGAACACCTTGGTTTCACTAGGTTGACCATATAGTTTTTCAATTTCATGCCAGATTTGTTCAGCAGTTTCAGTGTGAATAACAATTTCAGCAATCTCTTTATCAAGGCTAGAGAATCCATGCAATTACCATGTCATTACACATAGTCCAAGCATCATATAAAACAATAGTAACTGGTAGTTTACGGTGTTTACCATCTATGAATCCTAACTTTCGTTTAGAAGATAAGGAAATAAGCATTCCTCTTCTCAAACTATCATATCTATATTCATTAAATTGTGTGGTAACCAAAACCATACTAGGATAGTCAGAGGGAAGTATACCAAGCAAAAAAATCTTCAAAGTTTCCAGAATCACGAAAAAAAATCAGCTTAGTCTGCAAATCTTAACGAAAATCTTCAAGGGTAACACCATTCGAAAGAGGAAGAGCAGATATATCAAGATCTCATGCTTTGATACCATGTAAACTTACACGAGTACGGAATCGAAGCAAATACACAATGGAAGAATCTAGAAATTGAGAGATAAAGAATGAGAAGAAATGATTCCATATCTTATGTAAAAATGAAAATAGGCCAAAACCGTCAATTGATTTTTGAAATATCACATATATACAAGTTAAAATATTAGACTGAGTCAACTATACAAAGATCCAATTAAAATTAAGAAACTAAGGAAAGTTAAATTATTTCTTGGGTTCTACTGACTGTATAAGCCTATTCCTAACAAATTAAGACCGTTACTAATTTTTTTTCAGTTTCACTAACAACTCCCACCTACGCCTCCCTTCTACCCTAGAATAATTTTTTTTTTTTAAAGAAAGGAAGAAGAAGAAGAAATAATCCTCTACGAAAGTCACGTGTTTACCAAAAAATGTCCTTCTTCACCTATTTTGGGCATACACATATCACCGATATTTGAAAAGGTCCTTTTTGAAAGTCACATTTAGCCCCTATTTTTCAGGTAAATTTCATCCATGGTCACTTAACTTTGTATTTATTATGCAAAAGTTATTTTTCTTTTATTCATTTCATCCATGATCATTTAACTTTATGTCTATTACACAAAAGTCACTTTACTTCGGCCATCACAAAAGTCACTATGACCGAATTTTTACAATAATCCTATCGAAAAAATAATGTGTCAACATTAATTAGCTCTTAATTTTAATTTAAGAGAATATAATATATTACACATATCTTGATCTTTTTTATATGTGCCCGAACCGATTTTCCTTATGAATTATATACCGAAGAATATCAATTTCTCAATAGATTAGGCTATCTAGTGAAGATTATATTTATAAAAATAAAATTATACTTATATACTCTTAAAATCCTCTAAAGTTGAGACATGTATTGATAAATTACTTTTTTCCGCCAATATTATGACATGTAGTTAATAAAATTATTTTTCTCCCTTTAAAATTTGACAAGTAATTGATAAAATTATATTTTTCATACATTCTATTTCTTGTCACTTGGGTCTTTGCATTCGGTATATCATAATAATATGATAAACTACTCTATTTATTGAATTTGTCTTTGTATTTTAATTGTTTGACTAATCAATTAATTCTCTTAAACAATTTTACTATAATATTCAATTTATGATAAATTATAAATTTTTTAATTAATTTAAATTATAAATATAAAAATTAGACATCCTATAATTTCTTTATCTATTAAAGTGCTTATATTTTATAATTTTTATTAACAAAACTGTTAATATAAAATTATTTGTATAAATTTTGACAATACTTATTCAATGACACAATTAAAAAAAATATTTTAAAATTATCTTTAGCATGTTAATTTATCTTCAAAGAATTAAATAATTTTTATAACAAATATAATATCATACATGTATTTTTATTTTATGTGTTTTGAAGAATTTATCTTGTTTATCACTCTTTTTTAATGCACCTTTTTGACAAATTAATGCAATATTATGAAATGTTTCATAAAAATATCAACCAATTTTTTGTTATAAAAATAGTTTTCATTAGGTAATCTAATCTATTAAGAAATTAGTATTCTTTTATTAAATAATTGATAAGAAAAAATGAATTGTGCATATATAAAAAGGGTCAACAATGGCGGACCCAAGATTTAAAGATAGTGGATGATTAAAAAATTTTAAAACTAAAAAAGATAAAAATTCACCTCAATGGGGTTCGAACCCCGGACATTCCTTTCAATAGAGAAAAGTCAACCTAAATACCAATATACCTAATCAACTTGTGTTTTAGTGGGTATTTTTATATATTATATAAATATTTTCGTATATTTTTTACTCCTTTCGTTTCAAAAAGAATGATCCAGTTTGACTTGACACGAAGTTTAAGAAAATAAAGAAGACTTTTGAATCTTGTGGTGTTAAATTAAAGATATGTCAAATGTACCAAATTGTCCTTCAATGTTGTGGTCTTAAACATACCATGTGCAAAGTTAAAATTAAATAGTTGCTAAAAAGGAAAAGAGGTCATTCATTTTGAAACGGATTACAAAGGAAGGTAAGTCATTCTTTTTTAAACGGAAGAAGTATGTAATTTTACCTATTCCGCATCAAGTTTAGTGGGTGTCGAAGCCCACAAATATATGTAGGTCCGCCCCTGAGGGTAAAGATATGAGTAACGTATTATATACTCACTTAAATTAAGATTAAGAACTAATTAAGATTGTCACATCATTTTTCTGATGAAATTATTGTAAAATCCAGTCATAGTGACTTTTGTGATGGTCAGAGTAAAGTTAAATGGTTTTTGTGTAATAAATGAAAGAAAAGTGACTTTTGCGTAATAGATATAAAGTTAAGTAATCATAAATGAAATGAATGAAAAAAAGTTAATTTTGCGTAATAGATACAAAGTTAAGTGAACTTTTCACGGACACATCTGTTTTATGCCGTGGATATTTTTGAAATTTTAAACTTTTTTTAACGTGTCGAATTCATGCCTAAAGTATTTTTGAAATTTCTATGTCTATATGTACTTTAAAGGTGGTTTACAATTATTTTTCTATCGTTAGTGTAGTTCCACCTCAGTAAAAGAATTTTGTTAAATAAATAAAACTCAAAATGGGTAAAGTGTTAATAACAACATTAAACATTTTTCAAATAAAAAAAATATATTTTTTGGGCTTTTTAAAAAAATATTATATAAATTAGAATAAAAAATTATATGAAGTCACTTGAGTATGATTTGTCGGGTCCCTGCTGACACGCCTGTAGCATGTATGAATATACTTAGATACTGAGGCCCGTGCTACCGAGGCCCGTGTTAGCACAGGCCTAATATAAATTATTTTTTATCTCAATTTATGTAGCAAAAATATAATTTAGATAATTAATCATATTTTTAATATATCTGTAGTTATTAACGATTGTAATTTATTATAAATTTTATGTAATTTTTAAATAATATATGTTATTTTTTTATCTAAACTTTTGTGGCATTAATAGTCAATTATTTTTTAAAATAATTTAAATTTTAATTATTGAGTTATAATATTTTTTCTTCTATTCCAATTTAAGTGATTTATAATATTTTTTTTACATTTATTTTTGAAATATATAACAAATTAATTTTTTTTAGACATTTCAAGCTGTAACTATTATCATTTATAATAATTCTTATGTAATTTTTAATTAATATATGTTACTCTCTTTATCCAAATTTTTGTGGTATTGATAGCCAATTATATTTTAAAAATAATTTAGTTTTTAAATTATTGTGATTTATAATATTTTTTCTTCTATTCCAATTTAAGTGGTACTGATATAATTTCAAGAGTTCGATAAATATTTTATATCTTTTAAATTTTTTATGTTATTAATTATTATGATTTATAGTATTTTTTACGTATTTTTATCTCAATTTATGGGACACAAATAAAATTTAAATAATTAATTATTTTTTAATATGTTTTTTGATATTTTAAGTTGTTATCTATTGTAATTTATAACACTTTTTTGGCACTGTAATTTACTTATTTAAGCCGTTAGCTATTGTAATTTATAGTACTCTTTTCTTGTTGAAACTTTTGTAACATTGATAGTCATTTATATTTTAAAAATAATTTAAGTTTTTAATTATTGTGATTTATAATATTTTTTATTTTATTTCAATTTAAGTGACAATACTTGACGAAAAAAATTTAAGTTGACATCATATAAGACGTCAAGTTAATTTAAAACATCAAAATTTAATTTATATCTTATGTCTATTTTATATTTTCTTAAATTATTATTATTTTTTAATAGTTAAACGACTTATATTAATTAATTAGAGGTAACATAGTAAAAATATGATTGAAGCAGCTAAAACAGATATGCCATAAATGACTATTTTATTTTTTTAATTAAATATTATTAATTTTCTAATATATAAATATCATATAATAATTAATTAGAAGTGATATAGTAAAATTACAAAGCAAGCAGGTCAATGTCGGCGAGGAGGACGACGGGATATTTTAAAAATAATTTAAGTTTTTAATTATTGTGATTTATAATACTTTTTCTTCTATTTCAATTTAGGTAACACTGATATAATTTCGAGAGTCAATCAAATATCACGATTGAAGTAATGAAGTAGACATATCTTAAGTGACTCATATTATAATTTATTAGAAGTGATATAACAAAATTGCTATAAAAAATACTTGTAAAAAAAATTTAAGTAGGTATCAGATAAGAAGTCAAGCTAATTTAAAACATGAAGAGTTAATTTATCATTTTATGTTTATTTTATGTTTTTATTAAATATTATTAATTTTTAATAGTTAAACAACTTATAATAATTAATTAAGGGTGACGTAGTAAAATTATGACTGAAGCAGCTAAAGCAAATATGTCGTAAATATTTATTTTACTTTTTTAATTAACTATTATTAATTTTTTAATATATAAATAATATATAATAATTAATTAAAAATAATATAGTAAAATCAGAACAACGACGGAATGTCCACAAGTGGGACGACGGGAAGCTCTACATTTTTCGGTGGGAAGAAAAAAAATTGAGCCCAAGTGGAGGGTTTTGATTGTAAAATGTCCAATAATATTTGTTTATACTATTAAAAATAAATGTCGAATAGATTTGTTTAATTTATAAAATTAATAAATAATTTATTTTTTAAATTTTTTTATTAAATATCATTCACCATTTCAATTCATTTTCTGCACACTAAATTTATTATATTTAAATTATTTCTATCATTCATTGTTTGCTAATTTATACGCCAGATCAACAGTTATTGAACGGAGGGAGTAATTTATTATTATGCGTCAGTTTTAAGTCAGCATGCATGTGCTCATGCATTGAATACTGCCAAATCTATTATTGCATGTCTACCAAGTGTAGTTGTTGACCATATACGAAATAAAAAACTAAACGGATCCAGAAAAGGGACAAAAGAAAACAGTTAAGTTAAGCTCTCACTTCAATAAATTACTCCTTACATTCACTTCTATCAGCTCATAAATATTTCTTAAGGATAGTAATAAGTAAATCATATATTAAGTGATGTATAGTTTCAACTAACTTGAAAAATATGATTAGTAGAATAAGTTTTAGCATTAAAGACAAAAACATAACTTTCCTATTTTTTTATATCTTAAATAAATTTCTTTTTATTTGTCATTTATCTCTACAATAAATTTTTATTTTTACTTGTCACTTTTGACATGTCAAGAAAAAATTTGAAAAAAAAAAATTCCTCAAAAGACACTAATTATTTATTCCTCAAATGATTTTTCAAGACTTAATGCTAAACATCAATCAATAGGAATAGTGAGGTAAAATGATCATATCAATTACTATTATTTTTTTAACGAGCTTGTCAAGTCAAAATGTGATAAATATTAAGTAAAAAAAAAAAAAAATTGTTTTCCTAAGCCGGTAGACACCTCTATAAAAAACAAGCAATTAAACACAGTTGCTGCAAAGGAAGTTCCTCTAATTTTACGCATACACTAGCTCCTATAATGGCAAATAAACTCAGGTAAATACTTAAATTAATGGTACTAGCTAATTGGTACATTATTTATGTTCTTTCTTTTTCTCTTGCTCCTGTGAACTAGATAGCTGTTCTCAAAATTGTGTAATTAGCTCGTCAATATCATTAATTTCATTCTTACCAAGATGTCTCCACTCCATAATGTAAATATCTACTCTCTTCACTATTTTTATGCACTAATTATTTGCATGTGGTTAGTTTGTAATATGTGCATCCTTCCCTAGCTAAATATATAGAGTTCAAGTTTCTTGCATTGACGTTATAAAAAAATTATTTATATACTAAACTTAAATCCAAAAGTATAATCTTGAAAAAAAACTTAGTAGCTTAGCTGATTAGTTATCTGAACTCCCATTTTATTGATGAGTGTTCAACTTCCCATATCGTAATCCCCTTCCCATACCCCTAATTAGAGTATATATAATCTTTGGTCTGTTCTTTTTATGGAAATGCATTCAGGTTGGAGGGCAAAGTGGCTGTAATAACAGGTGCTGCAAGTGGCATCGGTGAAGCAAGTGCAAGATTGTTCGTAGAACATGGTGCTCGTGTGGTCATTGCTGACATTCAAGACGAACTTGGTCTCCAAATAGCAGCATCCATCGGAACAGACAAGGCCAGCTACATCCACTGCGATGTCACTGACGAGAAACAAGTTGAAGAAGCCGTGG
Organism: Capsicum baccatum var. pendulum; assembly: GCA_030864225.1. Classification (NCBI taxonomy): domain Eukaryota; kingdom Viridiplantae; phylum Streptophyta; class Magnoliopsida; order Solanales; family Solanaceae; genus Capsicum; species Capsicum baccatum. The sequence continues at coordinate 82,380,294 of CM061550.1, forward strand.
CCTACGCGGTCGAAAAGTATGGCACTCTGGACATCATGTTCAGTAATGTCGGGACGCTGCATTTCAGCAGCGTCCTCGACTTAGACGTGAAGGCGTTCGATGAGACGATGGTCATCAACGCCCGAGGATCCGCAGTAGCCGTCAAGCACGCGGCTCGAGTCATGGTTGAAAAGAAAATCCGCGGTTCCATTATCTGTACCGCGAGCTTAGAGGGTATCTTAGCTGGGGCCGCTTCATTGGCCTACGTATCGTCCAAGCACGCGGTCGTAGGCCTTGTGAAAGCGGCCGCACGTGAGCTAGGGGTGCATGGGATAAGGGTGAATGGGGTGTCGCCTTATGGCATTGCGACACCCCTGGTATGCAAAGCCTACGGCTTGGACGCGGGACCTCTTGAAACAGCAATATATGGAAATGCTCACTTGAAAGGTGTTACGTTGAGCACGATGCATGTAGCACAAGCAGCACTTTTCTTGGCGTCTGATGAATCTGCTTATATAAGTGGTCAAAATTTGGCTGTGGATGGTGGCCTTAGTTCTATTTTGAAGCTAGAATAGATCCACCATCTCTTGTTAGTGTACTGTGTCATCTTGTATTAATAAATGCTAATTACTTGAAGGCTGAAGCATAGCAAATTGAATTTGTTTATGTCAATTAGCTAGCCCAATCTTTGACTGGAGTTCAGCCGTTTGTTACCCACACGTCCTTGATTATGTTAGTCAAAACCTCTATCCAACTTTAGCCTTCCGTTAACTTTGTAACCCTTTCGTTAGTTTTAGCTTGTTTGAAAAAGTCCATAAAGTTCAATCACAATATTTTTCAAAAAATACCATAAGTGACCTAACTAGGATTTTTGTAAAAATTGAATGACAATATTAGAAATTTACTCCAACTTTAGGCAAATTGTGCGCATTATATAAGTTTAATCTTACTCCTTTCCATTAGTTTTGGTTGATCCTCTTACAAAATATTTTTTTTATTTGATAATCCCATTTATAAAATTAATAAAATTTTACTATGTTATTTTGATATTACCTTTTATCATTAAATGATCAAATAAAGTAGATATACTCAGATTTACAAGATCAATTTTTTCTTTTTTTTTGAGTTAAAAATAGAAGATTGTGTTAAGTGTCAAAATTTAATAATTCATTTATTTTGAAACGGAGAGAGTACTATAGTAAAGCTAGACATAAATAAAGTAATGTGACATTACTCTTATGTCACTATTGGCATTTATTTTTTGGTCAAATTTTTGACTTTTTTCTCTTTTATTTTCCTCAAAATATTTGCTGAAAATTTAAATTACTCTCTCAATAAGTCTATAATTATCCACATTAATTTGCGTTAAGTTTATTAGTAAAGGCAAAAACTTTTCTTCTCCCCACTTTTAATGACTCTTTAAGTTCCCCATTTTTCTTTGGTTATTTAAAGAGAATAAGCTTTCTTCCCAAATTTATTAATTTCAGATCTTAATCTGCTGTCCCTAGAATCGTCTTCATACTTGGTGAGAATTCTCAATCTTGCTCTCCTAATTTAATTTTCATGTTAAGGATTTGCTATTTTTTTAACTTTCTAATCTTTTTGTAGTTTCATTAACATATACTATTATATCTTGTTTAAGTAACATGAAACAATCTTTCCATATCTATAGGCTGTATAATGCTTCTTCGAGTTGTCACCTCCAAGTATCTTATTAGTTTTTTAAGAGCAGCCACTAAATAAGGATTAATAGATGAAACGATTTATGTAAATTCTCTAGTTTTAAATTCACTAATTAGTAGAAGATGCTCATTCACGTAATTAGTTTATTATTTATGAACAGCAATTAGATATGAATGGTTAAGGCCAAATACTTCAGAAGATTCTCTAATGGTAATCATTTATGAAACGCATTAAAATATTAATGAGAAGTTGGGAGGTGTTACATTAAATATTCTTTTCTCAGTAACATGAGTACTTAATCCTCATTTGATGCTATTATTATTTGATTTATTTATTTATTTCGGTTTATGACATTTATTTTTTAAAAGAAATGGAAAGCAGAAATCCCCAATGCTGCATTTAAGCAATTTTATCTTTCTAAAAAAAGAAAAGCTGAAAGTCTTATATTACTTCTTTTTTTTTAACGATAAAATGGATGTTGCCTACTCATCCCAATTGAAAAAATTGTTCCTAAGAACTTTATCGTTATAAATCTGTACTACTTGAATTTATTTTGTTTTACTATTTAAAGTGTAATTTTTTCTTTTGCACTCTTTTAGTTTTATTTTTCTATTATTAATATGTTATCACCTCCCCATATATATATATTTCACTGCACGAGACGCTGCACCAGTTATCTATTTTTTTAGAATTAACTGTCAGGTTAATTCAGATCTTATACCAGGATAAATCAGATCTTATACCATGGACCCTTAGCTTCAACATTTTAGTGCCTGCTTTTTCTACTTAAGTTATAAAACTAAGGCTATGATTTAAGTTTCCAGAGGAATAACCTGCTGGTTACAAGTTGAAAATGCAGGTTTACTTCAAGGCTAAGGCCCCGATTGGCCATGAAAATCATAATTTTTCAAAATTGGAGTTGTGTTTTGGACATAAATATAAATCAAACACAACAGTTTTCACCAAAGTGAAATAATTTTCCGAAAAAAAATTACTCTAGGCCAAACAGCTACTAAATTTTGAGATTAAAGACTAGTCAAGTTTTCCTCCTAAAAGAATACAGTAGTTGAGTTTTCCTCCCTAATATGCACGGGGTTCAAAAAAGGGTCACACCACAAGGTATATTGTACGCAACCTTACTTTGCTCCCCCCGCCCAAGAGGCTGTTTCCACGGCATGAAATCATGACCATACCATGGTATGCTCCACACACTACACATGGTTGTTGATCATCACAAAGTTAAAAACCAATTTTTCACTAGAAAGGATCAGCTGCATTGACAAGGTAAAAGTTACACTGTAAAGTAGACTCTTTAAACTTTACACAACAGACTTCCTTGCAACCAACATATGACAACTTTTGACGAAAATATCACACTAAGACTGAAAATCAGAGCATGGAAGGGAACAAAAGAAAACAAGTCTTCATGACATGATACATAACACCATTGCTGGCTGCACTTCCCCAACTCTAATATTCCTAACAAAGGTTAGAATATGGCTTAAACCAAGGGGACCTGGTCAAAAGCCTTCTTGTTCCTCAGATTACCTCCAAAGAGCAGCCTATTTAGCTTGCCATAACTGTGTTCACATCTCGACAGCAGATGGAAATCATCGCAAAACTCAGCACTTGGCAGACAACAGATATTGCTTTCCATCACATTTATAAGAAGTAATCAGGGGTTCTTCGTGTAACATCTGGTTCTCCCCTTCTTGGAGCTGGATCAAACTGCAATGACATGGTAATTTAAGGTGTTTCAGTAATTGAGCAACGCATATCAATGTTTAACAAGACCAAATTAGACCTTAAATTTCACAGTTACATTTAAAGATTCCAGCGAAAGGAATCAGTAAATCCAAGAAAACAATTATACGAGAATACAAGACTCAAACTAGATTATAACAAAAAGGCATTTCTGAAAGGAAAAAGAGGGATAAAGCACCTGGATAAACGTGTGCCCTCTGCAGTCATCAACTTCCAAAATAGAGGCCATGTTTCCACATCGATAACAATAATTTGGTGCACTAAAGATAGTGACAACTTTTTGTTCCTGCAGTAGATCACCATTAATTAAGGCATTTAAAAAGGAAAAGTATCACAAGATGTATGAAATAGGAGGAAGTAATTAGTTACATGGCTCCAGTTGTAGCCCTCCATGACCAGCTGATGAGCTCGAGCAATCAGCTTTAGATTATTGGTATGGTGAAATTGCTCAGATATGTCCTGTAAAATTACAGATAGGTGCAGCATATAGTTGTTTGCCAGATGAAAATCTGAAGAAATAGTCCCCAATAATAGAGGGCAAGAGGATGGAAATAAGAAATATCAAGTATACAGTAAAAGTACCTGCCCAAAAGTGTATCCAGCACCACGGGGTGACATACCCCAACCACAACGATCATCTGGGTCTGACCACAAAAGATCACACATGGCCCCTTCATGAGGAACTTCTTGAACACGGTCAAAACTTCTTACGTTATCAAGGGTTTCAATGGATGGAGACAGTCCTCCATGCAAGCAAAAAATTTCGGATTCAACCTAGAATTTGATATTTGGCAACATGAGTAAAAGAAAGCGAATTCTTGCACTTTAAAAATACGTCTTTCATGGTAATATCCAAGTATGGTAACGAAAGATATCAAATGAGTCATCAACAGGCTATGGAATCTCTCGATAGTGGAACCTATTAAATGCAGGGAAATCATTCCACCCTAATAATACAAAATTGGTTGAAGAGAGAGGAGGAATGCTAAGAGAGGAACAAGCACTTAACCCATCTTCAAAACAACCCACCTCCAACACTCAACCACAACATCCACTTCTCCTTTCCCCAAATCCAATTTCTACATTAGCTGGCTTAAAGAGTCAGGATTTTGGGCCAGAACTGCCTAAAATTATCTGGTCCAAGTTGGTGTGAAAATTTTCTATGGCTTTCCTTGAAGCTTTAAATTGTATCTGTCTGGCCTTGATAATTTACCGAAGCATGTATGAGTAATAAAAGTGAAGCACTTCATTAAGCAGGAGACTATGAAGCAGTGCTTGACTGCTTCCAAAAACATACAAGAAACTATAAACTAAACGACGAGGCGTTTTTAGCAGCTTCTTTGCAGATATAGTAGTGCTATGAAAAGTTTATAGGACAAGGTGAAAAGCTTAATCTTTGAGCTCAGGTGCAAGCTTTAGCTATTAGCATGCTACATTGCTGTAAAGATAAAATCATCTAAGAGACTGTAAAGATTAATCCAGAGTGATAATTAACTAACCAATGCCGTCAAAGGAAAATAATCAAATAGATCAGTAAATGTTTTCCAAACATTAGCATTGCCATACCTGTCGAGAAAACAAAATGCTTTATGGATCAGCATCAGAATTACACAAGAGGAAGTAATATACAAAAGGCAACACCATCAACCAGAGCAATAGAAATCAGCTCCATATCTAAGTATAGGAATGCAGGCCAAGAATATGCAGTTTGCTAAAATTAAACCAGAAAAGATCCTAACGGTTAGAGGAGTCTTAAATGGGAATAATAAAAACGAATGTCAGAAAGGGTAACAATTATGCCCCATGCACATATTAACTTTAGATGAATGAACAATTAAATGAACTAATGAGGAAACTGTGACGATAAACTTTCAAAGATAAGAGACAAGATGAATGAACAACTAAATGAAATTATGAAGAAATAGCAACAATAAACTATCAAACATGGAAACTGGAAGGTTACTTAGTTCTGCGGTATGTTCCAATATTGTAGAAATATCACTTCAAAATTGGTTATGCTACTCCAGTTCCGTGACATGGATCCTGAACACTAGTACTGATATTCATCATGATACTTTTAAAGAGAATGGTTATAGTTTTGACTTTTGAGAAATATAATCTGATGTGCAGCACATTATTTTACGGAGGGTGATTTAGTTTTGAGTAAATATAATCCAATCATCAGATATTAATGGCACCTTAGAGGTTAGTGTAAGCATAACTAGGTTTTGATTATGTAAAAGGTTTATAAAACATCAAGAAGTTGCTACCAACTTTCTTGTTGATCTTTCTGAAATCTACTGTAAGCTGCTCCTAGGACCGTAGAAACTGCCTTTGCTTGCGACATTACAAAATAGGTTATACGTACGTTTTTTGAGAAAAGTTAAAGTGAATAGGTTATAAGTGCTCGACCAGCATTTAACAAATATATGATATTTCTTAATGCATAAAACCTAGAAGAGAAAAATCAAAATATAAGAAATAATGCAACAACAAACACTAAACTTGTCGATCAACAAATGGTAAGGAAGCTTTGATTACAAATCATGAAATACTATTAATGAGAACTTATTATGTTAAGAATTAACATTTCAGATTTGTCTTCCCCTTTTTCCTAACAGGTGTTTTTCATGTTTCAGATTTTTCTCTCAGCGATATACCGTGAACAGCAAATAAGAGAAGTATATATCACAGGACCTTTACTTGGTTAGGGGTTTACATGGTTCTCTGGAATGACGTCAGAAAAGTTTTTACCAAACATTATGCAATACTAACAGCAAGATAGGATTCACTTGGAACTGGATAAAGAGCCATAGTCTAAAGAACTCACTTCCTCAAGCACTCATCATAGAACCCATACACCTGTGTGATCTGCATTAGGAAATAACATTCAGCAAACTAAATTCAGAAAAAAGATTAGAGTAGTTTAAAAGAGCACAAGAGTAGCTCCTCGGAAACTTTTTACTACATCCTCACTCAACAGGATGCGGATCTCATCTTCTTCCAATTAGTTTGCCAGCGACCAAGTACTCCAAAAAGATGGAGGAAATTGATGCCAACATCTGATCCCAAAACAGGTAAACTGGGCCAGATTAAGCAAATAACATTTTGAGAAAATCAAGGCGAATGAAAGCTTAGAACTGCAGAGCTAAGGTTGGAAGTCAAAGCAATCAGTTAACTATTCCTCAATCCCACATCACCGTTGGAATGCAAAGCACCTAGCAGAAACTCTACTGGAAAACTTTTCTAGAAGATATTCATGGTACAAAGATGTATGGAGTGCAATAAACATCTTGTAAGAATAGTACCGATATAAAAAAAGATCTTGTAAGAATAGTACCGATATAAAAAAAGATCTTGTAAGAATAGTACCGACAGAAACAAGATCTTATAAGAAAGCTTTTACTTGAAACAAGTTTGCTTTTATTGAATCAATAGTCAAAGTCAATATCCTGTCCCCAGCCAAGAACCCCCAGCACCGACAAGGGAAAGACTTATATAAAAAAAAAATTGCAGAAGCAAAGAGGGGAAAGAGAAAATAATATATACACACACACACACACATAGAAGGAACAAGAAGAGCTATTATAAAAAATCACGAGGAATAAACTCTTTAACTGGATGAAAAACAAACCTACAAGACTGCAAGATAAACCATTCAAATACTAATTCTAACCAGACACCTGCTTCAGCTCCAATGAGAAGGATGACCAGACCAGAAAAAATGAGCAGTACTAAATTAATTAAGAAAGAGGTCTGGAAAAAAACTTCATTCATACCTGTCGGCTTTCATGATTTCCTCTAAGAATTGTTAGTCGTTGAGGATAACGCACTTTCAGAGCTACCAACAGCTGCAAAACCAAGATTACACGAACTCTTCAGCTACTCAGATTTTATACCAGAAGTTGTTTAGATAAATGCAGATCTCATCCTAATCGATCAGATGCAATTATAGACAATTAAAGGTTTTAAGGCCCCGTGCTGTTTGAGAGACAAAAACCAAGAAGATAAAGAACAATCATATGACATACTCCGCATGTCCCATTTTAGTCAGCATCTCTTCACCAGTATTAAGATAAAGAATGGAAGTTTGGACAGATGATCACATTAAAGGGAGCTACAAATAATTTACTATAGCACTAGTTGAAATGAGTGAAAACAAGATCATTTGTTTTGAACTTTAATTAAAAGCACGAAAAAAGCATGTGAAGGTATTATTCAGTTTGTTTTTTTACTACCTGCTTACTTTACACTACATGAACACTAAATAACCGGCCAAAAACTCATGCAAAGGAAAATCTCAATATGACATGCTTCTGGCACACTCCTTTTTGTCGTTAATTCAAATGTAAAAGTGCAGTTGTGAACTATCAAAAAAAATATTTATATGGAGAATAATTTACTATATTAGGAATTTCACGTGAAAATGTCACAAATGCAGCAAAATTGAAACATTGTTTATTTACTTACAGTAACAGTTTCGACCGAATAATATCCACGGTCGACGTAATCACCCATAAACAGATAATTTGTATCTGGACACTGCCAATATAAAAAGTAAAACACGATCAGCTGCCTAATAAATACATTAGAAATATAATAAAGGTAACATGAAAATTACACAGATAAAATCCCTTTTATGAGAATAGAAGATTGTTCAGAAACTAGGCAATGGAAGTTCACAAACTTTTATCTTATTAAGTTACATAACCGAGGGGAGAAAATAAGATGAAACGGTTCTTTTCCTTTTGGGCTCACATATTATTTCAACAAAGGTGAAACCTATCATATATCCGTGTACACTATTTCTTTTCACTCACCAAACGAATGCAAGAAAATAACTTTCCTTCACACACCACACCCCGTTTCCTATGCTAACTTCTGAATGGTGGTGGATTCCAGGCCAGCTTGTGTGCACCTTGCCACTTCCCACCAGCACCAAAGCTTAAGCAGATGGGAACTCTATTGGGATTCCCCCTCTACTTTGTGTTGTGTTTTCTAACTTTCCCTACTTATCAAAAAGTACAAGCCCAATAATGTAGCTAATTGGCCACGGTATGTGAGACTTGGGATAGGTAACTTTCATTTGAACGTACTTTTTTGTTTTTTAAGTATTAGAGAATAGATAAGGATCTTATAATTCAGTTATCCACGCCCATTTATGCCTCCACGGAGCATAAATGAAAGCCAACGTATATCTCTGTAATTTCCCAAGCATATAGCAGCTATAAACTATGAATATGCTTGAAATGAATCTGATACAGTAGTCAAACAACATCTGTTGCTATTTCAAGTTAGATTCTTACTACAAGAGAACCTATAAATTTGAAGTATCCAGGCTTTTTTGTTTTTTGGTGACTGAGAATCTGAAGGCCAAAGGCATTATATATCCATCAGACTGCTTTAACATATCTAATAAAACTCACTGTACAAACAAAAGAAAGCAGCTACTTGAGAATGCAAGTATACACTGACGATTAACCACCTACAACCTCCAATTTAACAGCATTTGGTCAGAGACGTTTGTATTCTTAGGATGACCTAGTTGCATCTTGACAGTCAAATCAGTTTGGCTAAATACATAAGGGCCCCCTTAAAGTTACCACAAATTTTCATTTTTGGCACCTTCACTAGAGTTTGCTCCTATTAGACACACAACATAAGTTCAAAGTGCATCTATGGAGCACCTCATTGATAATCACGCAAATAAAAATCAAGTGTGTGCCATTTACACTGGAGTGATGCGGATACAAATCGAATAAAATAAAGACAGGACCCATTAAACAACAATGTGAATAAAACATATCCGAAAAATAAATGTTATTTTCACATAATCATTCGCCCCCACCCCAGAACCCCATCCCCATTGTTCCATCTACTTCCCAGTTCTCAATCTCAAACGTTATACCAGTGTTCTTCAACCCCAGGCCCTTCCGTTGTCTCGTCCCCGACCCTAAACCCTCTCCCATATTCTTCTCACTTCACAATCCCAATTATTATACCAGCTGTATCATAGAGGGAATAGTGTCAATATTATGTTTTGTGTTATGATTCAGTAGTTCCATTGGCTATTCTCATTATCTGTTCTCTCCTTCCTCTAGATAATTATACTAACTGTATGTATTAGTCCATGGCTTGGTGTTTTCTAGCATTCGACCTATATCCAGATCAATGGTTATCATGTTAGTGCCTGATAGTAATTACTATCTACTTTTATCATCATTTTGTATGGTGAAGATCTTGAAATTTCCTTTTACTATTAAATTAAATTGAACTCATAGTATTTCAGGCATTTCAGATGACAATAGAAACAGATACAATTGAAACTGAAAATGCAACTTGTGATTTTTGTCAGCCCGTTGTTTAGTTTTGCTAATTTAGTCTTAATTACTCTACTGAATTCTCCAGGATTTGATCGATGAAGGGAAGGGAAAGGGTGGCGGTGGCAATGATGGCGGGAAAAGGGTGGCAGTATTGATGGAGGCGAGAGATGAAAGGAGAAAGAAGACAGAAAAAAACTTAAAAAAATATTTCTTTTGGCTCTTCACGCTCTTAGAGAAAGTGTGTTGCACACACTGTACTACATCACTTTATTGTGTTTAATAGGTACATTATTGATGATGTTGGAGTGCCTAAAAAGGAACAACCCCTAGTTAAGTTGCCAAAATGAAATATCGTGGCAAATTTAAGCGGTTCCCTTATGTATTTGGCAAATTAGGTTCTTCCTTTCTGATCCAGTCAACTGTCTCCAATACTCAGACAATCTTTTGCCTTTTAGTCCTACATTTTTTTATGTGTACATCAACAAATGGCTTTATCCATCATCCACCACAGGGAGTGATAAAGGAGCACACGCCAAGAAGAAATTAGCAAATACCTGACCACCAATCCTAAAAAGCTCAGCAAGATCATGGAACTGCCCGTGGATATCACCACATATAGTCACGGGACTTTTTACTGGCTGCAAAGAAAAAAAAGGAAATAAATCAAAATCAGACCAAAAACGTAAATACATAATCTCATGAAAAACACACACTATGGAAAGAGCAACTAGTCTCACTTAGATCTTGAAACAAAAAAAGGGAAAAGGAAGAAATGCGAGCAGATACAATAGCAAACACATATTATGATAATTAAATCACAAAACATGGCACTTCTTATAAAGGTTGAAAGGGGCAGCCCGGTGCACTAAAGCTCCCACTATGCATGGGATCCGGGGAAGGGCCGGACCACAAAGGTCTCTTGTAAGCAGTCTTACCCCGCATTTCCGGAAGAGGATGTTTCCACGGGTTGAACCCATGAATTCTTATAAAGGGAAAAAGACCAAAAAAGCACATCTATTTTCACAGAAAGTGTACCCCAATATAACCAATATCGATATACCTTTTCAAAAATACGGGGATGGGGGTACTAAAAGAGCCTACACCTTGATAGTAATTTAAGAACACGGCACAAGCAACAGAAAATTTACGAGCACGTAAAGGTTTATACCTGAACATTACTTTCTTCCATTAGTATCTCCTTGGCCTTCTCACATAATGCTCTAACCTAAATTAGAGCACAGAAAGATTAGCTGCCAATACCCTTTTCAACACTAAAACAGGAAAGAAAATAAAGAAACAGCATATGAAACATCACATATTCGAAGAATAATCTGCAAACAATTATTAGCTAAATCAATTGAGAAACTAACCAACAGCCAGAAGTAGATTAAATCAACTAAACAGATTCAACCCTTTGCAAAAATTCTGACAGTTCTTTACAGCCATACAATCAAAGCAACACAACAACAACTTACCAGTGAAATCCTACAGGTGGGGGGTCTGGGGAGGGTGGGGAGGGTAGAGTGTACACAGACCTTACCACTACCTCGTGAAGGTAGAGAGGCTTTTTCCAAAAGACCCTCAACTCAAGTATACAAATCCAAGTAAAAGAAGTAGAGAAACAGTAAAGAGAGCATCGCAATTAATAAGGAAAACAGCACAAAACCTACAAGAAAGGAACAATAATAACAACAAAATAATGTGATAAGCAAAACATAATAAACATACGATGATAGATATCAAAAGCAAGAACTACAAGAATACAATTAAGAAACGTTTCACATTGCCAAAATAACATAACATGTATATCACTTTAACACAACACAACTATCTCTACACAATCCACACATACACAAAACCATTTTTTTTCTACAGACTCAACTCATAGACAAAATATAAATCTTTTCCAAGAATATTTCACATTGAATGAAAATACACAGATCTCAAGAACCCCATCTAATGTCACTCAAAAACTCCACATACAAAACTAGCAAAAGAGCCATAACTTAGATCCCAGATAACAAATCAGCAACAATGTTCCACTAATCTTGCAAATAATAATTAATCCAAGAACACTTCTTTTTTTCTCAAAAAGCAAATCAAGAACATATAAAGGAAACAGAAAAATGGAGGCCAAAAAAAAACCCAGATCCAGAAATGAAAAAGGTAAAAAACCTCAGGCTCAGATAAGGGCTTGCACTGCATAAGCTGAGCAATCTGCTCATCCAAATTACCATGTGTATTAGCTATCAGATCCGAACTCATTTTCGTACACCTAAAATCTTGAAAAAACTATCAAAAAAAAAGAACCCAACTTCAAGAATCAAGAACTGATCTTTCCCAATAAATTTTTTTGGTGAAAAAGAAGAGCAACCCACAAAAGCCCTTTGATTTATTTATTTATATTTATAATAATTTTCTTCCGGGCAAGGAAGAAGAGAAATGCAAGAGAAAGAGAAAGAGAAAGAGAAAGAGAAAGCCCTCGAAATTTGTCGATCTACTCTTTATCGACTATGTCAAAAAAAAGAAAAAATGATTTATTTATTCAGTCCTAGATTTATATTTATAGAGACTAATATAAAAAGTAAATGGAAACTAACAAAACAAAAACAACACTTTAGAAGAAAAAAAATGAGGTGGAAACGAGCTACAAGAAAAAGTTTTTTTTTTTTTAATGATTAATTCAATTTTCTTTTTTTGCTCAATTATTCGTATGTTAGAAAATAAATAAGTGAATTTGTTTTAGAGTTGTATAATTGGCTAGATATCATAATTTGGTGATTTTAAAAAAAATGTATATTGTTAAAATGGACTTTTAAATAATATTTTTGGATAGTAATAGCATTTTTATTAGATTAAATTATTTGAGAGAGTTTTTATTGATTTTAAACACATTGGCATTGTAATATTTTATATTAGGAAATAATATGAAGTATATTTAATTTAAAATAATATTTCATATTAGGAAATAGTATGAAGTATATGTAATTTAAATACTAAGTTTTTTTTTTTCTAAAAGTATATATATCAAGCTTCAAATTGCGAAAACATATATGTAGAGATTGACTTTAAAGTTTTATTATTTTAAATAGATAAATGACTATAAATATTTACTGCACTAAACTTTAATTAAAGAATTTAATCTTTTATTAGACTTGGTTATACATGTGTTTGAAATAATACACGAAGTTAGGTTTTATTCGTGTCATGAAGATGATTAGGTAGACATAATTTTTTGTCAAATATACTTTGTCTTAAAAATAAACAAATTTTATTTTCTCTTATTAAAAAAATATTACTTTCTTCAGTTTCATCCTATAAAAAATAACTCATATTACTACCAATTTTATATATCTATATATCTATTCCTATAATTTATAATTTATAATCTATAATCTATATCTATAATCTATAATATATTAAAAGTGTGAAGATCCTTACAAAAGTGATTTGAATTTTTTGCCATTCATTAAAAGATGTTGCAATAGACAAAATCATCTTTTCACTATTTTTACTTAAATTATTATTTAATTATTTTAATAATATTAACCATATATCGAATCCTAAAATATATATGAAAAGAAAAATCCATATTTATAATCTATAATATATTAAAAGTGTGAACACCCTTAGAAAAGTGATTTAAATTTTTTGCCCTTCATTAAAAAATGTTGCAATAGACAAAATCGTCTTTTCACTATTTTTACTTAAATTATTATTTAATTATTTTAATAATATTAACCATATATCGAATCCTAAAATATATATGAAAAGTAAAAATCTTAAAATATATGGACATTAACAAACTATAAAGTAGGGGTGGACATATTTTGGTTTAAACCGAAAAAATCAAAAAAATTGAAAAATCAAATCAAAATTTAATTTTGGTTTCAGTTTTTCGTTTTTTCGGATCGAATTCGGTTTGTAATTTTAAAATTTCAGTTTTGCGGTTCGGTTTTCGATTTAAAAAAAATGATTAAACCGAAAAACCAAAATTTTATAAATAAATAATATATTTTTTTATTATATAATATATATATATATATATATATATATATATATATAATCAACAACATACCCAGTATATATATATATATAAAATATAATATTATATTATATATATATATATATATATATATATATATTATATTTAGTAATTCACATTCACAATTAACATTTAACAGCAAATTCGCATACGCTGCAAGCTGTTTATGGATTGTTTTAGTGACTCAAATATTTTATGGACTATTTTGGTGACTTTGGACTGTTTTATGGACTATTTATGCAAGGTTATATTATATGTAATGATTAATGACGTTATGTATTATATTAAACTTATGATTATTTCATTTCGTTTCATCCATGTTGAGTTCTTTATAGTTATTTATATTTAGGAATGAAAAATAGGTTTGAAAAAAATATTTTTTCTATAAAAAAACCATCAATTTTAAATGCTCAATTATGAAAAACAGAGGCTAACTATTTTAATATTTCAAATCGAAACAAAAATCCAAAATAACCGAACCGAATTTGTAAAAATCGAACCAAATTGAATTTATTTTGGTTTGGTTACGAATGTCATTTTTGTAAATTCGAAAACTGATAAACCGAACCGATATTAAATAATCAGATCGAACCGACCGAACACCCACCCTACTATAAAGGAAAGAAGAATTTTTGCAAAAAAACTACTAAACTCCTAAGTTTTAGAAATTATACGTGTATGTATGTTTTTCAACAAAAAAAAAAGAGACAATATAATGAAGTTTATTTTGATACAATCGTTTTTGTCGTTTTTTCTGCGTTTAAATTTTTGGAAAAAAATTATTTTAATTTCCTACATTACTGTTGCCAAATTCATGTCCTATTTGATTTAAAAATATTCTCCTTTTAACCAAACTTCGTGACTTTTTTTCAATATATATTATACTTGTGTCCTATTTGAAAAAGAAAAAGCTAAGTAGCAAATAGGAGGTAGTTTTCTTAGTATTATTAAATTCCTACATTTATGGTAAAAAATAAATCAACTCTCCAATATGTTAAAAAAAAAATAGGCTCTTTCATCCTTTTAGCAAATAGGATTCCTTATAAGATTTACGACTTAATTATTGTTTCTTCTTTTAACTCTCAAGTAGAAATACAATGTCAAAACATCTACTATTCTTTGTCTCGCTATGAACAAGTTTATATGATTCATTATTGATTGATTTTTAATATTCTTGTACATGTGAAGAAAGATCCATGTGTAGCTTGTGATTGAGTTGTACCGATTAACAACGAATTTGAAGGTATGTTCTCTTAATTTCTTTCTCATCCATATTGAGGCACAATGATTATAATATAAGGTTCTCAGTGTAATGAGAAACATGACTTCAGGTGTAATAAAATCATGACAATTGTATAACATGAAAAGCAACTTTGCTTCCTCTCTATTGGAAGAGTTTAAGAGTAAAAATCTAGAGTGTTTAGGGTTTTAATGTGGACAATATTGATTGACGTAAAGTTTATAGTGAATCTTACTTTGCTCGAAATTAATTTTTTGGGTTGCATAGGTTAGCTTCTGAGTTTTTCTTAAAAATATTTTGTCGGTGAATTTGATGGATTAGTTGTTTTACCTTTGTTTGTTTGAAGGTTTGAGAGATATTATATTAGTGTTTCTACTGTTCTAGATGATGATGTTGTGACAATGCACGACTCATGTAGCACTATTTTTCTTGGATTGGAGGAGAAGAGAATATAAAACTTTCTGATTAATCAAGGTTATACAAACCGACTCCCTCATTTTACTTGTTTGGATTTCCATACAAGCACAACATTCGTCCATGATGGCAACTTCAATGGCCAGCTATAACAACTTCGAAGATGACCAGTTTCATGGTGTGTTCACTGAAAATACTATTAGGACTTCACGCCTTCTTGACAATGAGATTCAAATCATAAAGATTTCAATCTCTCATGGTTTGCCCTACTAACAGTTATTTGTTTTTGTTGTATTCTTTTATCTCAATTTTTGTGCTTTGTTAAAGAGACTAACTCATTGACTTGAATGGTGTGAATCAAGGTTTAGGATTTTCACGAGGGAATCGCCTAAAAAATTCATTGTGATGGTCAGGAATGAGAACAAAGAAGAGCTGAAAAATCGAATGTCCTTCCTTATGCAGCTTTGGTATATCTTCATCGAAACTTAGCAATATTATGTTAATTATTCACACCACTTTATTTTCTACTTTTAAATTGCTTGTTATTTCTCTTATATAAGGTCCTCTCAAGAAATATGAATGACTCCAAAGATTATTCTCACTTCCGTCACATTGTTCTTCAGCACATTCCACTTACTTTGTCACCTATATTTAGCAAGTGATATTTATAGCCAAAAGAAAAAATATTTTTTTTTTAGAAAATTAAGCACGTATGTTTAATATGAGGGTAATGGTGGTGGAAAACAAGTGCAACTACGACAATGAAATTTAGAGAGCGGTTAGTATAAAGGCTGGAAGGCAAGGACTTTGTGACGAGTAATAAGAGTTTGCTCGTGGATATTTCAAATAGAATGGGGGAGAATGTGGTGGCGGTGGCATTTGGTAAAATGGTGGAGTAAATATATAGGATGATCGGACGTGAAAAGTTTGAAGTGGTGGAGGAATCTACGAGAGTTACAATTCGGAATTGGAGGAAAAATAGGATTGGGAGTAGTAGAACGAGACGATATTTATAACTCATGCACATGTCGTGGTTGACGATGCGACTTCGTCAACAGTTTCTTCACAATTTTCAGCATAGAATATCCAGTGTGTCATAACTGAGAAAGAAGAGAACAATTCACATGTAAAACCAAACAAATCTGATTCTTTTATTATTAACCTTTTTGATAGATAAAGCTAATATATGATCACCGCAGATTTAGGAGGTGAGTTTTAGGAGCAAAAAGCTTGAGAAACAAACAATAAATGCTTGAAGAACAAATGCAAAAAAAAAAAAGAGCACGCAAACTGGGCACGGGCATGCGGTGCAAGGAGCACGCAAACAACAAATGCTATTGGACACAAACACACAAATACTTGAAGAACTGTTGCTTCAAATTGTGCATGACACCATAGGACGGCTCAAATTCAACTCAGTTTGAGGTTAGTATGTTAATTGCGTTATTTTTTTCAATTAGTTTATTAGTTTACTAATTATCATTTTTATATTGTTGCATTCTTCTTCAATTCAGGTGTAGATATATTTATATTATTTTATATATTAATAGAGATCATGATAGTGTATATATTTGAAGAGATAAATTCGCTTGTGGTTTGAAGTAGGTTTTTCAAAATTTTGATGTCTTTCTGAAGTTTGATGATCTTATTAGATGACAACATTAGAGTGGATATTAGGTATTGCAAGTTTGATATTTATGTAATGTTTACTTTTCTCTAATTAAAATAACTTTATTATTGACTTAATTTAGTTATTAGGGACAACTGCGTATTCTCGGAGGAAAGTTCGTTCTTAACCAACTACTTATGTGGCAGGGAATATGAAATTGTTTGTAAGTTATAACCCTTTTGTAATTGCTTTAGATGGTCTGCACACCTTTAAAGATAAATCAAGAGATATAAAGCTTTAAAACACACCTATAAATTAAGAGTTTAAGTTTTGTACACAAAATATTCTACTCTATCAGTTAACTTGACCTGCTATTGCAGGTTACCCAATTATTTACATAAAAATTAAAAAGAAAAAAAATAGATAACCTGCAATAGCAAGTTAAATTTACCTGGTAGTGTAGAATATTTTATACACTAACCATGGAGAGAACTTAAATTCATAAATTAATTTGATCAAGTTTAATTAATTGTGCATATAATTTTTCTCTCTAATTAAGTGCATGTTTTCATTCATTCAAAATCATAGATACTATAGAAGTCTCAGAGGTAATTTGGTTGGGAACAAGTTATCCCGAGATTAGCAAGATAAGTTACCCCACCATGTATATGGAATTACTTATTCCATTATCGAGAATAAATGGTGTGATAAATAATTTCTGAACTAACCAATACCTCCAACCAAACACAAGATAAAATAATTATGCATTTTATCCTGAATTTTTATACCTTACCCATCACACCAAACGACCCTTAGAATTTTATTGTAATTTGAAGTACTTTTCTTACATTATTACCATATACTTTTGTACAGATTATTTAGATCATTAGTATTCCGTCCCAAGAAATTGATTAGATATTCTAATTCATAACAATTAATAATCTTAATTTATTTACCTACGTGCTTTTATAATTATCAATTGCTAATTGGTATGTCAGACTTATTTGACGTAAGTTTTCTAAAATTTTAGTCTATTGGTGAAGTTTATAATAACTTGAACTCTATCTTATATTATTTTTTCTTAAATCTATTTGTGATCGGCAGATTTAGGCCTTAGCATATTAGCTAACAAGTCGTCAACTATCCAGAAACAATCTAACAAATATATGTCAAAGGTCATGTAAGAGTTGGATCCTAACAACTTAAAAATATTACACTAATTTAGAGGAATTAAGTAGACCAATAGTAATCTAAAATTTATAGTCCTAACTTGAAATTCATTATTGATGCTATGATATTATATTCAATAGATTGAGAACTTGAAAAATGCTTTTAACCGCAAGCACCGTTTGATCTTTGGAGAGAGGAGGTGATAACCATCTTGAGTTAGATGCTAAGTCAGAAACTTAAGCACACTCATGAATCAAATCCAATAATGAGATGGTATGAGTCTATGACAGTTTTATGTACTTTTTGTTGGATACTTGACAAAGATTTTAGGTATTGTTTTTGTGGATTGGAATCATGGTTGGTCTATTTAATTGAAAGTATATTCAGTATAAAACAAGGTGCCTATAATGTCATGGCTTGTGTGTGTTTTGCAACCTTGAGTTTCATCCAGAGTAGAGAATCTTGTCATGCCAAAGTCTGAAATTTTAGGATCTCTACTAGCTTTGAGATCACCGATGAAGTCATGTTATTAAAAGGCTTCTCAAAAGTTATTCCGGTAAGAAATGGGGCATACTTCTATTTTCCAAGTCATTCAATTGCCTAATATAATTTATGGAATTTTTCCAATAAAGCTTGGTGAACTATTTTTATTTCTTTTACTTTTCATTTTCAATTTGGAGATCAATGATTATATACCCTCCAAAAAAAAGTCTCTAGAAATTTTACTCTCTTCATCTCATTTATATGAAGTATTTTAACTGGGTAAATAATTTTAAAATATAGGAAGATTTTACGATTATAGAAAAAAGACGTCAAATACTTCTAAACTTGTCTGGCAATCTTACTTTGGACCTTTAACTTTATGGATATTTATTTACCCGTAAAATAACTTTCAAGTGAATTAATATCATTCCTAATGTTGTCGTGACTAAAAAGCAAAAGAAAAATTAAAAGTCCGTATATTTTTTTTAAAAAAAAAAGAGAATGGCCCCGCTAATTTATATATTATATAATTTTAAAAACTAAAAAATAGTCATTAAATTACCATTCTATCTCTCCTTCTTTAGCCCTCTTCCCCACCTCCACCCCACCCCCTTTCTTCTTCTTCAACCCCCCCACTACCCCACCACCTTCTTCGATTACTTCACTTGAAGAATCTATTATCTGCAATTAGATTCAACAATAAGAAAACTCATTAAATTTCTTCTAACCCCTCATCCAATCCATCAACTTTTTGAAGAATTTTTTTCAAAAAACATAGATAGAAAAATTGTGAATTTATATATTTTTTTCACAATTTCAATTGACAAACTTCTTTTTCATAGTGAGTTTACTTCATACATTGAAAAGAACGCCGGTAATTTTAATTTCGATGATGATTCGTGGTCGCCGATCAGAATATAGATCTATCAACAGTGGTTACATTCTACTTTTTTATTTTTTGTGTGATAATACGCTCAATGTATATTTTAAAATTTAAAATACATATAATATAATTTGGTAGAAAAAAAATAAAGATACAAAAATAATTGTAATTTTAGTTTGTAACTGATATAATTTTTATTTTAATTTAGTTGAAAGTTTAAATATAATTCGAGGTAAACTTGATGATTGCTTTTATGGAGGTGAGGTGGCGAGGATACGGATGGGGGTGTGGATGGATTGGAGAAGGAAAAATAAACTTTTTGTGTGAGGTGGGTGGGTTGGTGGGGCGGAGTGTGTAGCTAGAAGGAAGAGGAAGTGGGCGTTGGTTGAAGAAGGTGGGGGGGGGGGGTATATATATATATTGACATGGCACTTGTGTAGTATACTTTACATTGTGAGAGTGTTATTAAAATTTTAGGGTGTTATTTAATTTGCTTGAAAGTTGTTTAGGAGGGTAAACAAATACTCATGTAGTTAAGTCTAAAATAAGTTCGTCAGACAAGTTTAGGAGTGTTTTAATGTTCTTTATTCGTGATTATATTTTTTTTATATAAATCGTATCACTAGAAGTGAAGTAGACTTTTTTAGTTAGAGAAACATGTACAATGAGAATAGAACACTATAGGTCAAAATATAAGTTTATATAACTAAATAAAAATGTGGAAAGTGAAGTTTCAATAATGATGATGAAAAAATCATCCGTGCACAAATTATTTCAAACAAATTTACATTTTATATAAAGTACAAATATAACACGTCTATATCTAATTAACCATCAATATGTCAATAATTTTTTTCTTATGCACCTACCAAACATTGTATAACTTATACATTGTTTAAACACATAAATAATTCTATTTTTATCAGCAACCAAACACCCCCACATGTTAAAGATTTATAATTATCCAAATTGCCCTCAATTTTGATAAAAAAATAGAATCCTAAAAATAAAACCAAATCTTCATAAGACAAAGTGCTTTTAGAGTTCCAAAATAACTGTAATGATTAAATTACTCTTTAATTAATTACCCCCTTTTTATTTCAAATTTTTAAGTTATTTTTTAAAAAAATTGTACTTAATAAAATAGCTGACACATCAGTAATTTATTTTTTATACATGTTTATTCTTAATTAACACTTGATATACGTGCAACGCACGTATTCTAAACTAGTATATATATATATATCATAAACTTGATGAAATTCCTTAATATATTTCATAAACTTGACAAAAGTGATTATTAATTTGTGAAAAAAAAAACACTAATATCATAAAATATAGTCCTAAGCATATTCATCGGTTATTTGGCATCATTTCACTTTTATTATTATTATATCTTTCATGTTAAAATTAAGGTTTGTTAAACGAAAAGTTATGCATATATTTAAGAATGTGTATAAATTACTTTACTTTACTACTATTACTACTATTAACAACAGTGAAGAAGCGGACAACTCTTCGTCAATATGTCTGCTTCTTTACTTGCTCCATGATTTTACTATATTATTTCTAATTAATTATTTTAAGTTATTTATATATAAAAAAATTAATAATATTTAATTAAAAAAAGGTAAATAGACATTTATGTCATGTTTGTTTCAGCTGTTTCAATCGTAGTTTTATTATATCACTTTAAATTAATTATTATAAGTCATCTACGTATTAAAAATCTAATAATATTTAATAAATAATAAAATAGATATAAATGATAAATCAATTCTTGATGTTTTAAATTAATAGGACATCTTATATGAGACTTATTTTAAAAAATTTACAAATATGTTTGCTCCATGATTTTACTAAATTATCCCTAATTAATTATTGTAAGACATTTTTACAACTAAGAAAATTAATAATATTTAATAAAAAAGGTAAAATAGACATTTATGACATGTCTACTTCAGCTGATTCAACCGTAATTTTACTATATCACCCCTAATTAATTATTATAAGTCATTTAGGTATTAAAAATCAAATAATATTTAATAAAAGATAAAATTAACATAAAATGATAAATTAATTCTTGATGTTTTAAATTAACATGACATCTTGTATAAGACTCATTTAAATTTTTTTCACAAATATTTTCTCATAGAAATTTTGCTATATCACTTCTAATTCGGTATTATAAGTCATTTAAGATATATCGGCTTCGCTGCTTTAATCATAAAATTTGGTTGACTCTCGAATTTATTTCAGTGCTACTTAAATTGAAATAGAAGAAAAAGTACTATAAATCATAATAATTAAAATCTTAAATTATTTTAAGAATATAATTGAATATCAATGCCACAAAATTTGGATAAGGAGAGTAACATATAATATTTGAAAATTACATAAGCAATATTATAAATTACAATAGCTAACAATTTAAAATATTTAAAAACATATTAAGAATTTGATTGATTATCTAAATTATATTTGTGTCACGTAAATTCGGGATAGTTTTGACATTTTATAATTTGCATGTTTTATTGTTTTAATTTAGTAATTTGTTGATCCAAATAATGTTTTCGAATTTAACATCTTTTAAAAAATTAGTACTTTATTTATTTTAATTTATTTACTTTATTTTGGTAAAATTTATATATTTAAAAATTATGCAAAAAAAATAATTATAAGTCATAACTATTAACATCTTGTAATATTTTAAAAATATCCAGTAAAAAATATGATTGACTTTTGAAATTCTAATAGTATCACGTAAGTTGCGATAAAGCAAATTATTTGAAATTACATTAAAAGATACCAAAATCACAAAGACTAACAACTTAAAATATTTTAAAAAATATATTAGTAAAAAAATTTGATTGACTCGCTAAATTCTAAAATTGGGACAAAGCGAGTAACATAAATTACTAAATTACATAAAAGATACTATAAATCACAATGATTAGCAACTTAAATTATTTAAAAATTTATATTAATAAAAAATTGATTGACACTCCAAATGCTTTTTGTGCTACATAAATTTAGATAATGTAAATAGCATATATTGGTCCCATGCTGGTACGGGCTACGGTATCTAGTATAGAATATAAATATGATCATAAAAAAAAAAGTGGTACGTGATATTTTTAATTATACACAATTGACATGACTTCAACCGGTATTTTTTTGCAAAATCAAATCTATATTTATTATTTTCTCAACTAAGCACATCTATTTAATAAAAATGATGCATAAAAAACACCTCTAATTGTTGATTAAATTATGCTATTTCAAATTATCTAATATGATTAAAGTGCATGCAAATGATGTAAGAAATAAGAAATAATTGAAGTTGTAACTTAAACATAAATTAGATGTGACGTATATAATATAACTAATATACTAGTAATTAGATTATGATCTTACATGTGTAAGTTTTTTAGTGAATCCATATGTGACCTTGCATTAAAAATAGCAAGATCAATATCATGATGTTGAGTCTTTAACTAAAAGAGTTATCCTTTTTCGTCTTAATAAATACTATCATCATACTGAAATCGCTATTTTCTTTTTTACCTTTCTCCAACTCATTACATATATATATATATATCATAATTATAGCGTGTGTTATTTATCTCTCTAATCCTTTGCTTTATTCACTTAATTTTTCGAAGGCATGCAATATCAACTTTAATTTACTCCTTTTTAGAATATCCATCAAATCATTAATGTTTCCTAATAAAGTGTTTAAGTTATATATAGCTACAAATTTAAATTTGACTTTCTTAGATTAGTGCTTTTTCGTTCATTCACCCGCAGTGCGAGAATTCTTTCTTATTTTGCACCAACATGCATTGATGTGGCAAACATAAGTAGTATTTTGTCTTGAAGTTATGGCATAATTGATGGACATCATTTAAATACAATTTTTTGTTATTTTATTTCATGCATTATGTATTGCTTACAGAATATTATTATATGATATTTGAGTACAATTATTATAGAGGTGTAATCTTACAAAGAGCGTATTGTTATAATGAATGTCTAGCTCATTGCTATTATAAGTAGAATGATAGAGAAGTAAAATATAATATAAAAAATCCGTTCTGATGAAAATCAGGCCATTAAAATGAAATCTCATTATAACGAGGAAATACTATAAGGAGGTTTGATTGTAATTGATAAGTTTTACGAAAGCTCTTAGTGTATTCTAACCCTATTTTTTTATACAACTTAAAATCGATAGTATAAGCAACATCATATCGGTGGAGTTTCAGAACTTTAGATAGCTATTAATCTTCCGTAACCCTACTTTTTATACAACTTAAAATCGATAATATAAGCAACATCATATCGATGAAGCTTCAAAATTTTAATAAACAACGATAGCTATTAATCTACTGTAACCCTACTTTTTATATAACTTAAAACCGACACTATATAAAATATCATGTCGACGAAATTTCAAAACTTTAATAAATAAAAATAGCTATTAATTTACTGTAACTCTGTTTTTATGTAACTTAAAACCGACAATACATGAAACATCATATCGGTGGAGTTTCACAACTTTAATACACAAAGACAAAAAAGGAATAGCAATCAACACGAAATACTCCATTCAATATTTCTGTTTTTCTATTACACGTATCGATCAATGATCCTTATTATTGGGATCCATGCAAAAAGGAAGAGCTTTTGTATTTTACAGCTCACGCTAATTGTATGAGGCTCTTTTTTTTTTTGAAAAAAAAAAATAAAGAGAAGAAAAAAACTCACAAAAAAATGAACCCAAATTGTAAAATTCAACTTCACCTTTTTTTTGTGAGACAAAAGAATCCCACACGATTAGAGTAAATTGTGTAAAGCACGTAGTAAAATAATTTTTCTATTCATCATCCAATTACAGTCTTCCTGTGTATTTTTAATTTTTTTTCGGTCAGAAGTCTTCCCTCTATTTTTATTCTCAAAAAATAAATACAAAACCTAACGTATAATCTCACATATTTTCTGAACAAATATTCTTGTAGCACATACTCATTAAGTTTCTTGAAAGCTACATACATAACCAAAAGTTTAAGTGACATTTGTTAGCATACAAAAGGGTTGAGTCACTTTCATTCCATGCAAAGCCAATCTGCTAGATATTATTTCAAGTAGTTTCTGGTTACATGTTACTTCAACACATAGAGTGCTTTTTTTTTTTTCCTCTGTATTAGAAAGAGTGGTTTCAACATGTTATCTATTTGATATTAAATTTAAAGTTAAGGATATTAAAGTCTATAAAGAAAATTATAAGCTCAGATTGAAAATCTTTTATGCTTCTTTTGATGGACCTATCAAAAGTTTTAAAACAAAGTCCTTTCTTTTCTAATTAATTACTAATAATGTCATTTAAGAAATTTACCATAAATGCCACTACAGGTGGCTCTCTAGCCTTGCACTTCTTTCCACAGGTGGGCCCTCTATCTATCATTTATTTTTTATTTTTATTTATCTTTTTTTTCTGAAAAGATATAATTATTCTATAAAAAATTGTATTTAGGATGAAGGTGAGTACCTATATGCTACTTTTATTTAGGTTATAGTATAAAATTGTTTGAAATATATTATATTTAATTAAATTGATCAATAAGATAATAATTTATTGTAATAATTAATATGATAATTGTAATTAAATGCATTTTATTCTTTATTTACATTTCATGTCAAACATATAATTTGCTTTCTTCCTTATTTGTTTCGTGAAATACAAGTTTGTCTAATTTAAATTTTTAATAAATATTTTTTAAAAATTTGTGCCAAGTCAATATATACCAACAAAAAGAAACTAAAGAAAAATACCTAACAAGATTTTACTTATATAAGGTTAAACATAATTCGTTACGAAATAATAATTGGTTATCTTTGTATATGCAAATCATATTATCCGTATTGAATTCAACATACTATTTCTACAAGTTAATTGATTTTTTAATTAAAACTTTGAGCATTAATTATTTGTTGGATTGTAGTTATTGTAAGTGTAAACAACATAAATCTCCTAGAGAATGAAAATAATTACACAAAATCCCTTGTTGTTTTCTCTCTTCCTTTTTTTTTTTGCAAACATACTCATACATTCGGTCACATATTATACATTGATAGAATGTATGATGTAACAGCTAATCCTATATTTAAGGTAAGAAATCTTTAATTATTTTACAGTTCCTTGATTAAACACAATAATTAGCCAACATTAAGTCATTTATTGATAGAATATGTAACTGATATTTGAATTTTAAAAATTTTGTTATAAATAATTATTTTTTCCTGTGATTCACGATCTGAAAAGTCAAAAAACAACCACTTTCTTCTACATCCGTTCTTCAAAACTACTAAAATCTTCTTCTACATACGTTCTTCAATACTAGTAAAATCAATATGAATATTCCCGTATTGTTACATTTGAAATTTGGGAGTCAGAAATTAATGATACGTCATATAAAAGTGACGAAATAGTAATTTCGGTAAATACGGACGAGTCGATCACAAGTGCAGGACTTGCGGTTTCTTTCCAAAGGAATCATGAAGAATATAATATGATTTTCTATGTGCGGATGCTTTGAATGGTTTTGGTTGTATAAACATTTTTTATTAATTTTTTTTTGAATGTTGGAGCAAGTAATCTATATATTTTTTACTGATTATAGATGTTAATTTCTTTAATCAATGATTTATATTAGTATAAAAAATTTATGCTTATTTCCTATATCATAGTTCGTAACCATATAACTTGAAGTTAGAACATGATTATAAATGCACATTAACTATGTAACTTACCCTCTATAGGAGTAAGTAATTGTTGAAACGCACGGTATATTAAAATGTTGTACATTAATAGTTAATGTGTAATAAATGTATGATATAGCATTATACATTTTTAACATGTATAAGGTTAGAAATACAATAACGAAATTTAACTGAATTCAATTTAAAAATAAAAAAAATTATATACAGTATCATTCCAGTAAATTTAAGAATGTATAATATGTTTTTATACAGTCAAATCAATGTATAATAAATGTGTGTCTTTCCAGTAAATGTTTGAATGTATAATAAGTTGTTATACATTCAAAGCAATTTATAGTGAAACTGTGTCATTCCAGTAGACTTACGAATGTATAATATTTGATTATACATTCGTATCAATGTATGATATAGCATCATACATTATAAATGTGCATGATATTAACAATTTCTGTAATTTTTTTACAAGTAATAAATGTTTTACAACATGTATGTTGTTATGTAATACATACGTTTAAAACATATTAGTCTTTAGTTCAATGTAAGATCCACTTATAAGCAAAGGTACATAACAAGAAACATATTATGTGTTCGAAAAATAATGTCAGATTAATTAGTAATATGTTGTTTTAATCATTAACAAATAAGTGAAAGGAAAATTCAATAAGTGAAAGGGAAAACTCCAGTAAATATTTTCTTTGGCTTTGGCCTTTAGTTTCGTCCCCCATAGTTGGTCAAAAAGACAGTGTAATAAGCACCCACAACGCCTAACACCAACAATTTCATAATTGACCCAGTCCTTTAAAGGACATACGAAATCTGAATACATTCCAAGCCATTATTGTTCAAGATTTATACATAATAAATTCCTTCAACAAAAAATCAAATAAAAAAAAGAATTATGCAAAATAATAATCAAAGGGTTTTTTCAATTTGATTTTGTTTTGTTATTGAGAGTGTTTATTTGATTAATTCGGGTTTGATTTTTTTTTTGAAAAATAAAAAAAAATAATTTTGGGTTTATGGATTCCGAATAGAGAAAGTGAAATCCGTGATTAAGGAGAAGTGAACTGGTGAGGAAGAAGGGAAGGTAAAATTGAAATTATAGCTGCTACTCATAGCATACTAAATAAATGGAGAGAAAAGGTAGCAAGATTTTAAGAGAAAAATATGGAGCAAAGTATGGTTGTTTGGAATGTATAAGAAGGAAGAGAGAGAAAGTAAAAAAGGTAGGGACTTAAGAAATTAATTTGAGATTTTTGTAATTTCTTTTTCAACATGGGATGTAATGTAATAAGACAAAGTTAGCATGCGTATATATGTAATTTTTAATCACCTCAAACTCAAAGCAAAAATTTTAATATTTCATTTTTAAAAAACTTAATATATAAAATGTATTTTACTTATACAACTTATTTGATTAATTTGTTTTTTTTCTCAATTTATCTAAAACCTACGGAATTATGATTTTAACTAAATAAACCTAATAATTAGTGTTTCTTGATTTTTAAAAATTTACCAACATTCTTATATCACCCCTGATTAATTATTATAAGCAATTTATAAATTAAAAAAATTAATATTAAAAAATAAAATAGACATTTATGACATGTATGTTTCAATCATAATTTTACTATATCGCCTCTAATTAATTATTATAAGTAATTTATATATTGAAAAGTTAATAATATTCAATCCGTGATTTTATTATATCATCCCTAATTAATTATTATAAGTCATTTATGTATTAAAAAATTAATAATATTTATTTTAAAAAGATAAAATAAATATTTATGACATGTCTGCTTCAGTTGTTTCAATCATGATTTTGCTATATCACCCCTAAGTAATTATTATAAGTCATTTATGTATTAAAAATTGATAATATTTAATTAAAAAATAGACATTTATGACATATCTGCTTCAGCTACTTCAATCATAGTTTTACTAAATATTACTCTTAATTAATTATTATAAGTTATTTAAGTATTAAAAATTAATAATATTTAATAAAAAAGGTAAAATAGATATAAAAATGACAAATTAACTTTTGATGTTTTAAATTAACTTGACGTCTTATATGAGATCCACTTAATTTTTTTCACGGGTATTTTTATAGTAATTTTGCAATGTCACTTCTAATTAGTCATTGTAAGTCTTTTAAGACATTTATGCGTTGCTGCTCAATCCTGATTTTACTATATTACCCCCAGTTAATTATTATGACCATATACGTATTGTGCCACTTAAATTTGAACAGAAGAAATATTATAAAGCACAATAATTAAAAATTTAAATTATCTAAAAATATAATTGGCTATCAACGACACAAAACTATGGACAAGGAGAGTAACATATATTATTCAAAAATTACATTAAAAGTATTATAAATTACAATAGTTAACAACTTAAAATGTCTAAAAACAATTTAATTTATTATATATTTAAAAAAAAAATATGTAAAAAAATTATAAATCACAATAATTAACAACTTAAATTTTTTTAAAAAATATAAAATATTTGGTTGACTCTCGAAATTATATTAGCGTCACTTAATTATAATAAAAGAAAAGTATTATAAATCACAAAAAATTAAAACTTAAATTATTTTACAAATATAATTAACTATCAATACCACAAAAGTTTGGACAAGAAAAGTAATGTATATTATTTGAAAATTAAATAGAAAATATTATAAATTACAGTAGTTAACAACTTAAATATCTAAATACATATTAAAAGTATGATTGATTATGTAAATTCTATTTGTTTCATATAAATTGAGACAAAAATAACATATATTGAACTCATGCTAAAATTTTGGATGAATTTTAGAATGTATATGCATTCTTCTTTTAAAAAAACTTTTATTTAAATATATTAAGATTGAAAAGACAAGTTCTAATACAACACATCAAATATTGTATAAGAAATAATATTAGTATAAATAATGCCAGCATTATTAATACAAGTATTAATAATGCAAACATTACTAATATATTCTATTCAAAATTATTTTTATACACTCTAACAAATGACTCCTACGTTTCAATGGAAAGAACATATACAAAAGCAAAGTTCGATAAAAACATTTACAGAAGTATGTTTTATTGTGTTCTCAAATTCAAATAACTTAGATTAATATGATAGACGGTAACTTATAGTTTTTTTTATATATATAATTTTCAAAACACTTAAAATTTAAATTTAAAATATTAATTTAATTTTAACTTCAAAGAACAAGTTGACAAATAAAAAAGGAGAAATGAGAGCAAAGGATGTTTATCTCGGCTTAGTTGGGGAATACAATGCAATTTTAACCTATTAGTTACAACCCACATTTGATGTAATATGCAATGACTAGATAATCATTCATCTTTTTCAATAATTATTCTCTATTTTATACAACAGGTGTCAAGTCTTATGTATCAATTTTAATCTCATATTTTATACTCAATGTAGCAAATCTGAACTTCAAAATGCATAGAATTGTGTTATTTATATAAGTAAGTTATACATGATTATCTTGTGAAATAATTTGGCTCCTTCAAAAATACTATCAAGTAATTAATATGTTTTGTATATTCATGTTGACATCAATATAACTTATAGTACATAATCAAAATATCTTAATAGCACGGGCCATGCTACTCTAGTAGTATAGAACAAAGTGCACACATAAAATGAAACCACAATAAGCAAACTAATTCCATCCTGCTTCAAGAGTTTTACAGCAAGAACATCTTTCTAGCTCTCTGTACATCTTTGACAATTTAATTTCAAGACTATAATTCTTCATGTAATTGTACTGATACAGATCCGAATATGTATGTACATAAATAATTTGTAAAGGGATCCTAAATTGGTTGAAATTGCTCGGAAAGAAGCTAAGCGGAGTACCAATGGAATTAATGCTCTGTATAATCTTAGCGCCAAGTGGTGTCTGCTGAAAAAATTTCATCTGTAAACATATCCGATCAGCAAGGCTTGAATCCCTCGTACCGACTATAAGATCATCAGCTTTTAGGTGTTAGCCCAGTAGAGGTTCCTCCAGAGGCACTAATGTGGGTGTCTGGAGGTTCATACTGCAGGTGACTATCACCCCAAGGAGCGCACAAACCGCTGGAACGAGACCTAGTGCATACCGATTGAGGGAGAAGAAATGGTAGCTCAGACTGCAGTTGTGCAGTTCCGGAGAGGATTCTGCATAAAAAAGGTGAAAATTGCCAAAGTAAATAAAGAGTTATCTGATAAAAGGCAACTAAAAATAGTCTAATTAAGAAAAGGGAAATGAATTCCGTACCCTATTACAGATCTTAACAGAAACTTTCGGGTAACAAATCCATAGTGAAGTAAAGAAATCTCTGCTAGAGGTTTATATAAGGGACGACGAAAATAAGAGGGTGAAGAAAAAAGTTCTTGGCAGATAAAGAGGCGTTAATGAAATTTAAATGGAGCTAATTCACTAGTTTTCCCCAGACACCTTCAGCAATGGATGTCGAAAAATTAGCATGGATTCACATTGAAGCTGTGTATTGATCAAGATAACAGAGAGATTTAAAAAAAGGGCTCAGTGCACTAAAGCTCCCGCTATATACAGGGTCCGGGGAAGGGCCCCACCACAAGGGTGCATTGTACGCAGCCTTACCTTGCATTTCTGCCAGAGGCTGTTTCCAAGGCTTGAACCTGTGACCTCCTGGTCACATGGCAGCAACTTTACCGGTTACTCCAAGATAACAGAGAGATATGGAACCGAATACTAACTCTGATATGACTCGAGAACGAACAAAGCCACTCCGCATATCATTTTATCCAGAAAGCTCAATGATCCGTACACAAAAGCACAGCCATTGAGATCTCGGCCAACCAAGACACTTTGCATGCCCACTCCAGTTACCTGTTAATTCACATAGGAAAGAGGTGCACATGAAGATTGTATTTGTAGGCTTTATGATCACAATGCATGTTTTACAATGAAACGAGCATCGTAAACTATATACATGTAAGGCATGTAGCTGAACCAAATTCCCCATTCTCCAGTTAAATAAGTTCACTGTTAGTTAGGAACTTCATATAACTCAAATAAGTGCCAAAAATTAAGCAGAAACCACAATAATAGAGTTACTTTGTTGAAATAATATCATTTAAGAAATAAATGAAAAAATTGTCCTTTCGAATGAGATTAGTATTTCCACATATTCAAGGTGACAATTAGGTTATGTGGTTAACCACAGAGAGAGTCAATCTATGCTTAAAGGGGTATTTGGTCCATTTAACTTATGATTAGAAAGTATTGAGGATTGACCATCTAGTAGTCTATGAAGGCATTGCATGGAGCATCTCTCTAGCCTATGTCAGCAGAAATAAACAAGAATATATGGACCAACAAAACCAAAGTTTTAAACTTTTCACTCAGTTAATAATTGCTCCCTTATGGTTGACCAACCACCCATCCCGTGTTTTTTACAAGTTTAATGCAAAAAATAGATGTGCTGTATAACAGGATAAATTGCTAAAATGAAGTTTCAAGACTTGATATCACACTAAGCTCATAGAACATTAATCTTACCATTATCAAGGCATTTGCTATGCCAATGAATATCGCCAAGATATACATAAATGCATTCATGTTTCTTGGAAGCAGGAGTATTCCTGTGCCACACAGCACCCAAAGGAGACCTCCTGCAGTATAAAAGCCCTTCAATCGCTTGCTTGTCCACTTAATCTCCTGCATATAAATACAACTATCAGGGAAAGAGAACAGGCCAAAAAAAAGGCTCTGGAAATTTAGAGATACAACTGATGAAAAAATCTTTTCTGTCTGGACCTGTAGCAGGACGGATACAATGAAGCTGCAGACAAAGATGATAGCAGGGACCTATCCACATCAATTAAGTGCAGGAGCAAGAGTTAGTACTGGATTGCTTCCCTTGCCCTTCTCTTCAAATAAAAAGTTTTTAATTTTAAATGGAAATAATGCTCAGAAAGATACCAAAGCTTTTGAAGATAGACGCATCTGCAGGTCATTTATCACATAGAAAGCAAGAAAGGCCTGCAATTACAAGAACTGTATCGGTTATAAAACCAAGTGAATGCTTAGGGAAAATGATCAAAATGAAATCCATGTTACTATTGTAATAACCATTGAAAAGGGCTTCATTCAAAAGAAATAATACTCACCTGGGAGACATTAGTCACAAGTCTAGTAAGCACGTAAACAAGAGCAACTTGGTGATATAAAATCTTCTTAAACCAATACATCCAAGAAATTCTAACATAACCTTTCACACGAGCTTCTAGTTTCAACCTGCCCAAGAAAGGCAAAACTTCAAGATTAACATCTAAACGATAATTATCAAGCACTACCCCTTTATACTGACAGCTCATAGTACTTGAAAGCAATCTTTCATTTCGAAATTAGCATAATTATCATTTTTTTCTATGTAACCCAACTTATTCTTCAGGAGGGAGTTTTATTTTTCAACTGGGTTTTACACAAATGAAGCTATACTTTTATGAAGAAAGAAAAGCTGCACAACTTTGATGACTGCCTAAGCTGGTTAGTGGTTAGCTCCATCAAAACTCACAAACAAAGTGATTTTATCTTTAATTTATCCAAGCAATCAAATAATAACAAACAATTGCATTTTCATTAAATTTCAGTTCAAGCTAATAATGCAGCCAATGCATTCACTTAAAAATAGAATTTCAGTTCTAGAATCAATGCAGCCAATGAATTCACTCAAAAATAGAGAAATAAGACATGTGCAGACCTTGGCTCTCTGATTCCAAAGGCAAACACAACGACGAAGCAGCTTCCAATGAAAATTGATATATATGCAATCCAACGATACTGATCATCCAAACAGTAATGAGAACAAACCCAAAAGAAGTATTAGAGTAAATAGAGTAACAACTAAAAAGTCAAACACCTGATTCTCAACAGCAGCAGGTGTCCCTGCTCCGACGACATTGAATACGACAAAAGCAACTGCGTATAAGCTAAGGTTTGCAACCTTCAAATTCATCACGTTCAAACAAATGGAGAACAAATCAAAAGTTAATGACTGCTCTCATGTATTAGGAAAATTTGCATGAAGTCATGGAGGAGACTACCAACCATTGTAAAAGCATTGCGACAACTAGCTAAAACTACTCTGCTTGTCGAGTTCAGTGTAATGCAGTTCACCATAGACCTACAGCAAGCATATATCTTGTTAAAAAATTTCAAAGAAGTATCAGCTAATGTTCAGGTTGTGCTTGGTAAAATTTCATAGGGGGTGCATGTGCTAGAAGATTAAAGTTGTCCTCAAGTTATTACAATTTAGTTATACCTGCACTCTATAAAGGGCTGCCCGGTGCACTAAAGCTATCGCTATGCGCGGTGTTTGGGAAAGGGCCCCACCAAAAGGCTGTATCGTACGCAGCCTTACCTTGCATTTCTGCTAGAGGCTGTTTCCAAGGCTTGAACCCGTGACCTCCTGGTCACATGGCAGCAACTTTACTAGTTACTCCAAAGCTCCCCTTCTCCTACACTATAAATTTCAGAAAAAGTTTAGCATGTTCGAAGAGCAATTACTTGTCTAAAGGCGGTAACTTCATGATAATTATCAGGATCCTACATAGCTTCAGTGCGCAAAAGTGATGATCACTGTAGCTGGTGCGCAGGAGAGTGATAATTTCTGATATTAAAGATGGTGGCCTATGTGTGGTCTTGCGGACATTTGAGTGGATGAAAGGAGTGGTCGCGGAGAATCAAAGGAGATAGATATGGAATACAAGTTTGGTATTAAAGAATGAACAGATGTTGTCCTTATGGCACTGCTATTTGAGGGGAAACCATAAATACACTGACAGACATTTTTCCAAAATATTGAGTTCAAAATAGGGAGGGAAAAAACTTTAATTAGGGAACAAACACTAGTGTCATGAGAGGAGTCCAGAGCAAGCTATATTCACCATCTCTATACAGTTTACTATCCACAGCAATCAGGAAGCTATTGTAACAAAAGCAAGGAATAGCATATCACAGTCCAAGTCCATGGTACACATGTCTGCTTTGGCCCAACTGGTCTCACAACTTTGTCCTTTGGATAACTCATATTGAGTACACGTACCATGTGAACATATCCTCTGTATTGCAAAGTGTTTTACTGTTCTCTCTTTCCGATGTTATATTTGCCTAAGATGCTTTCTTCTTATGGGATGGATTTTCCTAAAATGTGAATACACCACCTCTTCGGAAGCTTGCCAACATAGAAGCCAGTCAGTCCGCCCCGTCACGATCATCACATATAATCGCCTTTTGGACTTAGCTTCTTTGTCTTGGGTTTTCCCACCATCCTGTCACAGGAGTTCAGTTCTAACACTATATTTGTCAGCCCAACCCACTAGTTTTATTGTTCGATTTGGGGCTACGACTTTAAAAGCACATCATTAGGGTTTGGGTTGCTTTCTCAAATACCCTAGACATTCCTGTGTTTTGTCCGTGTGAAATTTGCAATGGTGTTACAGAGCGGGACTGGGGTACTTGGATTAGCCGGTGCTTTTATATAAAGGATTGATGGAGGATCTAAATCATTTACTTAGTCACAGAAAACGGCCCTTAAAATAGTGACTATGTTAATTGTGCCATCAGAAGGTTTTCAGGAGTGAATGACAGTCTTTAGAATGCACGACTCAGTCTTGTAATATTTAGCACAAGAAGATAGATAACAGCAGACATTACATGTGCGATACTTGGGTAGCAGCCCATCCCATATTGAAGATTGCAGCAAACACACTGTAACCAATGGTTTGCAGCATGGCCGAATCAGAACCAATAAGTTTACAAGGCAAGCAACCACCAAACACCGAAGAAAATGAGACAGCAACCAAGACAGATCCTGCAAGATGCCATACTTTAAAATGGCCGAATCTGTCTATCTATCATGTAAAACAACAAATACTAGTTAGAAGGTTCAAAAATAATGTCAAAACAAAAAAAATTGTATGCACTACTAGCTTGGGGTAGAGGCTTAGTTATTATTATTGTAAAAGACTATGTGCTGTTCTCATGTCAAAAGTTACTTAATACATTCAACTAACCAATATATTATTAAGAAAATGACTGCAGCATAAACAATACATTTGGAATACTCATAAAAGAAAAACTAAACATTTTACAACGGACAAGCATATGTTTAGATGAGAAATGGCGAAAATGGTAGTGCATGTTTTCATCTAGCAATGACTTCATGATCTCTCTTAGGAAGTGACATTAAAATATCTGAACATGGTTTCTTAAGTCCTCTCATCCATTTTCCGGAAAAATACCATAGATGCTTTAAACTAAGTAGGGATCAAAGTTAAAAAGATTCGTGATATTCAAATTAAAGTCTAGTAGAGCTAAGTTTATAATCAAAGACTTTGAACAATACGTGTGTCATAGCAAGTGTAAAAGTTTGAAAAAGGAAGTGATAAGGACGAAGTACAGGTAGTAGTTATGTTCTTGAGAGATACCAGTTCCCCAGCAAATACAGTTGTCAATCCATCTGCAACTTGACCTGATAGCATTACAACTGCAGCATCACTGAGAAACAGACATGGTATACATGAATACACAATCAACTGCTTCACAAACAACGTATCCTATATAGTATATATCCTTTTCTTTTGAGTTTATTTGGGAGAAAATTTGGGGGGTTGGGGGGTGTTAATGAAACGTGAGGAACATAGGAGTGTAGAAGCCACATGCTTGACAAATTGGGGAGAGTGCAGTAGTGGCCAACTGAATGGGGTGAATCAAGGATGAAATTCCACTATCACAATTGAGAGTCCGGCAGCGAGCCCTTTAAGTCTGGATAGCATTACCAACCAGTCAGGTGGAAGAAATTCAATTGTCATTATAAAATCCATAAAGCGTTAGTTAGATGTGATATGCTTTTCTTGACAAGGTAAATGTATTTCATTCATAAACAAGGCCAAAATTGCCGTATACAAAAGATAAACCAAAAGGTAAAGAATCTTCAAAATATGAATCTCTACAAAGTCCACCCATTCTTCTGTACAAGGAAATTTATGGGTGCGCCAAAAGAAAATAAGTGGCACGGAGGCTATTACTCAACTGAGAGAAACTCGACTCTACCCCCTCAAAAGCTCTCCTATTTCTCTCATTCCACACAACCCACATAAACGCAAGAGGGAGTAAATTCCATGCCTTACGTCTTCTCCTCCTATTCTCACTTCTCTAGCAAAACATTAAATCTTCCACAGTTCTTGGCATTACCGAAGAAACTCCGAACCAGCTAAGTATACCCCACCATAATCTCATGGTAAAGACACAATGAATAAGAAGACGATCCACTTCTTCCCCGTCTCCTTACACATAGATGCGATATGCTAACACCAGCATGACAGGGCAGTGCTCATTCAATTTTCATATGCCCATCCCGAGTGTTGTATCCGCAGTTTAGGTTACAGATATGCCTTATGATTGTATCTGAAAAATGAACACAGTCTTTCTATTTACTAACTAGAAGCTAAGCTCCTAGCACACTCTACTGAACTCATAATATTCACACAACACACTCTATTCAAAGTACATAAAGTTGTGGTAAGCATTAACTCGAAAATTGCGAAAAAGGTGGCCATATGTTAGATCGGTCTCAGCAGACAAGCTACATCACAGTAAAGTAAAAGAGGTAAACGCAAATTTTAAGATGCAGGAAGGGGTTTCTATTTCTTTTTGTCTTAATGCTAAATAGATTATTGAAAGAGGCATGCGCATCCGAGTGCCCAACAGCAAGAAAATGAGTAACAAACCTTGGGGATAATCCAATATCAGTTAGAAAGACTAAGAGATAAGTGAACCAACAGGCTGAAGTTATGTCGTTGAGCATGTGTCCAACACCATAATAAAACACTGAACACCTTCCAAGGGGTTTTGTCAATGATTCATCATCCTCAATATGATTAACCATAGTGCTATAGAAGTTTTGGCAGTGTTTCGATGAATGAAAAATCTGCAATCCAAGAGATGAGGCTTCAGATGCAAAGTTACATTGACTTAACAACACACAGTATTCACTGAGAAAATTGAACCACACAATAACAACCAAAAAAAGAAGCAATGAACGGCTACACAGTAGATTCAACATTCTCATCTCGTGTGCTAACAGAATATTTACATCTTGCAATCTTACACAAGTAGCGATGCTAAACACATCTTGTTCAAGGTCGATGGTTGCAGAATACACAGTATATACACCAAATATAGCATAACCAAGAAACTAAATCATACAATAAGTGAAGAGCTCAAATAACAGCCACCATAGATGCATGATGGAAACACAAGTATGTTGGGATTCTAGTCACGGCAAAAGAAGGTATCAGATAGTGAATTCATAGCCTATGGCAGAAACTTTCTTATTCTTACTACAGTGACATTTAGAGGAAAAACTTTACTTTAAACTCGATCAGTTAATAAAGAATGACAAGTATTTAAACAGACTCCTATCAGCTCTTGAATAGTTACGAGAAATCCCAATTGTTTGTTAAGTGGTGTTGACGCTTTGAAAATTGCATTCGTACATCTTCCATAGCTTTTTTCCTTTCCTTTCATCATGACAAAACAACTATGACTAAATTAATAGGAATGCTTATAATTCATCACCAAACTATATACTCTGCTTAGTCCTTGCTTATAAGTATCAATCACTACTTATACTCCCTTAAGGAACACTCTTGAAGTCATGAAAATTCAATTACCTAGGACATGCTTATACATCCCTTAGAACTTTTAACCAGCTGCTTATAATATCATCCTACACTAGTCATGATTCGATGGCAAAAAAAAACAAAAAATCTTGACTACCCCAACACCTTATCTCTGTCGAAAATACTTGGGATCAAGAAATCAGCCCCTCTAGTATCTCTCTCTCAAATTAAAAAAATCAGCACACTGTGCGCACAAAAAGCAGAAAGTCAACCTCTCTACATGTCTTTTTCTTTATAACCATAGTATCTTAACCAGCTTGCACGCACCTCGATTAATTCCATAGAATAATGGGAAGAAATTACCAAGTGTTTTGTCTCAGCTCGGATTTGGGAATTGAACATGAGACCTCATGGTGCTCACGCCACTTCACTAACCACTAGGCCACACCCTTGGGTGCATCAACCTCTCTAAATGTTAATATTAATCACTCCAGAGGAGACAAGAAGACAAATTCCAAAGTCCATCTAAAGATTATCTAAAACCACAAAAAGCTTGCACAATTTTCACTACCCATATAATCATTTAACATTAAAAATAAAAACAACTAATAAATTTTCACCAAATTGAAAATTTTAAAATGTTAACTTTATACCTGGATTTTGTGCTCTAAAGCTGTATAGAACAAGAACCCAACCCCACAATTTATACAAAGAAGAAAAAACTAACCTTTGATCCACAACAATAAAGTCACAAAACAGAAATAACACTTTCTTGCAATACAAGCCAATCATCAAAAAAGTATAGATTACAGTTAGTTACTTTGTATGTAAGCAATGATCTAAACGCACCAAAAAGAAAAAGGGGAAGCCAAACAAACCCCTTTGTTTATATTCTTGTCCTTTTGCTTCTTCTTTCAATGCCACCGCTCATTCAAAATCTTGAAAGCCAACCCCTTTTCACACATATAAGGGAAAGTTCAGCAAAAAAACTGGAAAAAAATGATATCTTTTTACTCTTCTAATAGCATCATTTTCCACCACTGACTGATACACTGAGGATTTTGTCTTTAACTATTTTAGGAAGATATCAAGCTATGAAATCAATTGAAATTTTTTTTTGTGCATTTTATTGAGTGACGACATTGACAATTGATGTGGGGTTCTATTTAACTGACGAATCTTGGAATTAAGCTTAAATAGAAAAATATATTTTAGAATCTAAAAATTAAGAAAAGATTCTTTGTCAATTGTCATCAGTCAATGACAATATTTCCCCCTAAAGTTTATAATAAAACTAGATTGACCCCACCATTTTACAGTCATTTAGATAAGATAAGCAGACGTTGTTTCCCAGTGCATTTACAAGTGGAAGTTTCCTTGTAAGATTAAACAATATACTCCCTTTATATATTTTTTTAATTTAACGAAAGTATTTTAAAAAAATTGTGACATTAAATTAAAATTATGTAAAATATATTAAAATATTTTTTAATTTTTTAATATTAAACATGTCAGTTTGAAAATTGAAATTAAAGTGTTGTAAAAATAAAACAAGAATCATTCTTTTTAAAGCATACCAAAAGAAAAAAAGGAAGTCGTTCTTTTTTAAACCAAAAAATATATCTTAACTTGTAGTTTAGCCGAGGATGACTTGAAAAAGTCTCCCTAATTTCATGAGGTGGGTAAGGTATGAAGTTAAGACTTTCTTGGTCTTAGGTATGTTGTAAGGCCAATAAAGTCAGAAATAAGGAGAATGGATTCTTTTTTTTATCTGGATCGATTCTAAACGTGATTTGATTCTACTATTATATCTTCTTTTATCATAATAAAAATCGAGAATGAAGCTAATTAGAGTTTTCTCGCTTTTCCTCACTCAATAAATCTATTTGGTTTCATTCGACAAGGTACAGTACGAGATGATGAAATGCAATGATCAATAGAATAAATAGTTGAGCATTACCTACATACATTATATTTTCATCGACTCTACTTATGAAATTATATTAAATATGTTATCGTTGTATCACGATTTGTAAGTCCTTGAAGATATACCAATATACAAGGTCTAACAAATTAAACCTCTTGTTAATTACTCCTTTAACGATTTATGACACACTCTTCTTCTTTTTAGTTTGTACCCGAAAAAATTTAACATTCTTATAATTGAAGATAATTTAATTTTAAAATTCTCCTTTAATTATCCTTAATGAAATTGACCGATAGTCATATAAGTGGTCATTAAGTGTTATAGACCATAATTTTTTAAAAGTTTTTTTTTTTTTTCTTAATTTTGTGTCAAGTCAATTGGGGTTCATAAATTAAAACAGAGAAAATATCATTTATTTTGGCCTATTTATAATTTCCTGCCAAATATATATATATGTGTGTGTGTTTTATTTCTTATCTGTATTCACAGTATGCTCATAACAATGTTTCAAAATTATATATAGATCATTCATAAATCTGTACCATCATATAAGGGGTGATTTGAAATGCCAAATGTATAATACTATAATCACATCGCGCAGACCTAAATCATATCTAAACACGTTGAAAAAATTATTTTAATAATAATGCATAAAATGTGGAAACATGGCCTTTTTTAAAAATCAGTTAGAAGTATCACTAGAGATGATAGTTCCTA
This sequence comes from Capsicum baccatum var. pendulum, assembly GCA_030864225.1. Taxonomy (NCBI): domain Eukaryota; kingdom Viridiplantae; phylum Streptophyta; class Magnoliopsida; order Solanales; family Solanaceae; genus Capsicum; species Capsicum baccatum. The sequence goes on from CM061550.1 coordinate 82,421,008, forward strand.
AAAATAATCACCCACAAGATTCTCTAAACAATTCTAACTCCAAAAAAAAAATAAGCTGCATTTTAAAAGTCAGTTGCACCAACACATTAATGCTAAAAACGTCTATGAAGGTTTTGAACCCACCTAAGATAGTTTAATGGATTTTCCTAAATAGTCTGTATTAGTTTAATAATTCCTTCTTAGTTTATTTTTATTTGTCACGTTTCACACTTTCACTTTTAAAGAGCCAAATCATATTAATTCGATTAATATTTTAAGATATATTTTTCATCATATTAATATGATAAAGATTGCAACTTATAGTAATTATCATATAATTTTTATACATCTGAATTTAAAATATTAAATTAATTTAACTTTAAAAATAAATTAAATTGATAAAGATACGACTAAAATGAACGAAAGGGAATAAATAAGTCAATTGTTGGTGAATGAGATTTCAATAGATCCCATAATTTAGGAAGGATTCATCCACCGTTATTGCTTTGGCAACCAAACGGCCCCTTAATGTCCACAACTATAAAATTGGGCCGACAAACTTGTGGGCTATGGGCCCACGTAGAATCCTAATCCAAATCTAGTGATCACTAATCAAAGTACTTTTTTTTTTTTTTTTAAGGATGCAAACGTCTTTATGTTTTTATCTCTTTGTTGAATTTTTTTTTTTTTTTGCCTCTTTGAAAATGAGGAATTATGAATAAATCATATCTATTCGAGGATTTAAATATTTATTACTGGTAATTATTTTAAATATTATTTATTTATAAAAAATAAAATATTAGATCAAATTATTTTCTTTGTTTTATTTCTAAATATGTCAATTTTATTTTATTACTGATATCCTAAATTCTCATAACAGTTATACTTTGTTATGTTTTTTCTAAATCCCTGTCGTTCATTTTAAAAATGTAGGGAATATATATTTCGAGCTCCTCAGAATTCTATATTTCAACTACGTCTCCTTTACGCAAATGAATTTAAATAGGTTCGTCCTTATACGGAAATTTATAATATTTAAACAATTATTAAAAGGTAATGCAGTATGAAAAAAAAAAAAAAGTGTCACTACTAATAGAATAATTCTTTTCATGTATATTAATTTATATATACTATCGAATAATGTAAAAAGAAACTTAAATAATGCAGTCAGTTTCATGAGTTGTCGCTTCACTTTTATTGTTTGTTCTAAAATTATTAAATTATTTTTTATGACAAAAATTTATTTAATTTTATCTATGTATTATTAATATTTCTAGTAGTGAATACATTTTCCACCACTGACTGATATACTCAGGATTTTGTATCTTTGGGTCGTTTGGTAGATTGTATAGATAGTACTGAATAGGGTGTTAGTAATATTGAAATTAGTAGTGTTGAGATTAGTAATATTTGGATTAATAATGCTGAGATTATTTTTTATGCAGGTTTTGATTTGATGTATTGAAAACTATATCTATTGTAATATTTTATAAAGAATGTTGTTTGTTTATAAAAATAACTTCGACATATTATAACTTTGTGTATTTTCTTTGCAAATTTTTATTATTCTCTTTTTAAAATAAAAAAATAATAATATAACTAATTGCTTTTTTGAAATTTTAAGATTTAATCATTCACTTGTAATTTTTATTATTATTATTGTCAACTTTTCTTTATTTGTTCATCATTTGATTGTTGTTCCCACTTTATGGTGTTCTTAAGTTGAAGGGAGATACATGTAACTTTTGGATGAGATAATAGAATTATTATTAACATAAAATTGTGTTTCGTAGAGTGTTAAAGCTAAGTAGAAAAAATATTTTTATTTATGAATATTCTATTTACAAAAATTAAAGCTTGTATGCAATCATGCAATTTGTTTTGAGATTTTGACCAATAAATATTTTTTAAGTTAATGGAATAATTTTTTTTATGACTAAAATTATTTAGAGGAATATTATTATCTTGATAACTTAAAAAGAAGTATCTCACATTGAATAAATTGAAAAAGATTTAGAAAAAAAAAATTAAAGTAATTTGAGGGCATTTTTGTCTTTATTCATGTTTATTCATGAATTACTAATCGCACCAAATTAGGTGTATTAATTATACACACTATAATATCATGTAGGGTGTATAACTAATTCATATATTAATTATACATTACTCCAAATTTACTATTAATTCATAAATTATCAAAATAATACACTCTTTCAATCGACTCCTAAGCATTTTAGGAAGATATTAAGCTATGATATCAATTGGGATTTATTTTTGTATGTATTTTTATTGAGTGATGACACTGACAATTGATGTGGGGAATTCTATTTAGCTGTCGATTCTTGGGATTAAGCTCAAATCGAAAAATATATTTTAGAATCTAAAAATTAAGAAAAGATTCTTTGTCAATTGCATCAGTCAATGACAATAATTTCCACTAAAGTATATAATAAACTAGAATGACCCCACCCTTTTACAGTCTTTTTTACGATAAGATAAGCGACGTTGCTTCCCATGCATCTACAAGTGGAAGTTTTCTTCTAAGATTAAACAATATACTTCCTCCATTAAAAAAATATATAGTTTGACTAAAACATAAAATTTTAAAGGATTTTTAAAAAATTATGTTATTAATTAAAATTACGTGAAATATAACAAAATATTTTTTAATCTTGTACTCTTAAATATGCCACATTAAAAGTTGAAATTAAAATGTTGTAAAAAAAAAAAATTTTTTTTAAACAAACTGGAAAAGAAAGTAGGTCATTCTTTTTTGAAAGGAAGAGGGTATATCTTAATTTATAGTTCAGCTGAGGATCACTCGAAAACAATCGTTCTAACTTCATGAGGTAGGGTAAGGTATGAAGTTGAGATTTGCTTTTAGGTACGCTGTACGGCTTAAGATTAGAAAGAAGGAGGTTGAATTCTTCCTTTTATTCATACTGGTTCTAATCATGATTTGACTCTATTATTATATCTTCTTCTGTTGCAATCGAATCGAGAATGAAGCTAGTTAGAGTTTTCTGTCGTTCTCTCACTCAATAAATTTTTTGGTCTGATACAACACACTACAATACGAGACAAATGAAATACAATGGTCAATAAAAAAAAGGGTTAAGGATTGCCTACATACATTATATCATCATCAACTCTACTTATGAAATTACATTTTTCTTTATAACTCAATTTGTAAGACCTTGTAGCTATATACCAATATACAAGGCCTAACAAATTAAACCTCTTGCTAATTACTCCTTTCCCAATTTGTTTGTCCAAATTTTTTTTCTTTTTTTTCTTTTTATAGTTAAAGATAATTTAATATTAAAGTTCTCCTTTAATTACCCATAATGAAATTGACTTATAGTCATACAAGTGATCATTGAGTGATATAGATCACAATTTTTTTTCTTTCTTGATTTTGCGCCATGTCAATCGAGGTACATAATTGTGACGGAGAGTTACAGTTAAAAGTATCAACAAAGATGATTTTTAAAAATAATCATCTACAAGAATCTCTACACAATCCTAACTCCAAAAGATAAGCTGCATTTTAAAAGTCAATTTCACGAAGATTTTAATGTTAAAATCATCTCATGTAAGTTAAGGTTTTGAACCCATCTAAGATAATTTAATGGATTTTCCTAAATAGTTTGTACTAGTTTAATAATATTCTCTTCGTTCACTTTTATTTGCCACATTTTATCTTTAAAAAGTCAAATTATATGAATTTAATTAATATTTTGAAATATATTTCTTCATCATATTTATATAACAAAGATTGCAACTTATTAATTATCATATAATTTTTATATTTCTATATTTAAAATATTAAACTAATATAATTTAATTAAATTTTGAAAATAAATCAAAAGGATAAATATACAAGTTAAATGAACGAATGGGACTAAATAAGTCAATTGTTGGTGAATGAGATTTCAATAGATCCCAAAATTTAGGAAAGATTCATCCATCGTTATTGCTTTGGCAACCAAACGGCCCCTTAACGTCCACAGCTATAAAATTGGGCCAACAAACTTATGGGCTATGGGCCAACGTAGAATCTTAATCCAAATCTAGTGATCACTAATCAAAGTACTTTTTCTTTCTTTTTTTTAGGAGGCTTAAAGTCTTTATATTTTTGTCTCCTTGTTGAAAAAAATAAATAATTTTTTTTGCCTCTTTGAAAATGAGAATTATGAATAAATCATACCTATTTGAGAATTTTTAAATAATATTTTTTCTGGTAATTTGTTTTCAAGTATTATTTAATTGTAAAAAATAAAATGTCAGCTCAAAGTATTGTCTTATTTTATTTCTAAATATGCCAATTTATTTTATTAACGATATCCTAAGAAGTTTAATAATTCAACCACATTCCGTCACGCAATTGAATTTAAATAGGTTTGTCCTTATACGGAAATTTACAGCATTTAAACAATTATTAAAAGGTTATGCAGTATTAAAACAAAAAAAGAAAAAAAACGTCACTATGAAAAAAATATCATAATGAGAAAAAAGAAACTTCAATGATGCAGTCAGTTTCACGAGTTGTCGACTTTTATTTTGTTGCTCGAAAATTTATTAAATTATTTTTCATGACAATTTTTTTTTTTTTTTTTTATTTTTTTATTTTTATGTATCACTAATATTTCTAAACTATTTCTATGATGCATTTACTATAAATTACCGATCAGGGTCCAATCAATTAAATATAGGCTTGAAGAATTTGATTATAGCAAATCAAGATTCCGACATAATTAATCAAGATTCCTGAACACATGTTAGTTGAGAAAATGACAATTAATAAGCTATGTATATCTCGTTTAAATAAGAATTTGAGAAAAATATAGACAATGAGAATGAAGAGAACTAAATTCTTTAACTTTCATTTTATTGCTTTGAAATTATTAAATAATTTTTTATAATAAATATATTATTTAATGTGAAAATGACATTAAATGATACGCAGCCCTATGGATAATGAGTTTGTAGAAATAAAAAATTTGTGGACTCTACGAGAAGAATTTAATTTTTGTTAGAATTCTTAGAGTTCTAAAATTTGTGTGACTCTTCAAGAATAATACAAATTTTGTTAGAGTTCTTTGAGGCTACTCTATCCTAAACCCTGATTTAATAACCAATAAATTTATGGGATATTAATAAAGAGATCAACATTTTCAAGATCTCAAATATCTCAAAAATTCATGGGATATTCACAAAGAGATCAAAATCCCCTGATTCTTGATAATCAAATACATCAAGAAGATCCACAAACCCTCCGTTCATTGAGATCAAATTCAAAATACGCTACTAACGATCCTTGAATTACGGAGAAATCCATATCAAATTCAAATATGCCTCGTCATCAAGTATACATTTCGACAAGCATTGAAATAGGGGGCATTTACAGACATCGAAATCTTGTAGAACTCTACAAAAAGAATTCAAATTCTGTTAGAGTTCTTGACATTTGTAAACACTGAATTTTTGTGGACTCTGCAAGAAGAGTTCAATTTTTATTAGAGTTCTTGTGAGGCTATTTTACCTAAATTGCGCCTATTTCAAGCAAAATTGTTCGGACTTAAGGTGATGGAGGCGAAGTTAAACTCACGCACCTTAAGCCGATGTCCACCGTCTTAAAGCAAAATTGTTCGAACTTAAGGTGACAGAGGCGAAGTTAAACTCTCGCACCTTAAGCCGATGTCCACCGTCTTCAAGCCAAATTATTAGATCTTAAGGTGACGGAGGCGAAGTTAAACTCTAGCACCTTAAGCTGAGTGTTGCATATTTGTTTCAACCCTATGAAAATAAATATAGGGGAAACAAGAAAGAAAGTAAAAACACAAATAGAAGGGATGTTACCTGTCAGAGCGCTACGACCTTGAAAGTTGTATATCACCAACTTGGATTGATACAAGATATTTTAATGAGAATAAATCCTCAGAATCTAATTTGCAGCAATCAAAACGCTCTTTGGTGGTGATGCTCCTACATCAAGATATAAATTATTTGGTAAAGCGACGCAAATCTGAAATTCTCTGTCGGACAACATATAAAATCGACTTCAAAAAATCATCTAGAACAATTCAAGAAGTGTTAAAATATTAATTTTGGATATATATATATGCGTGTTCCGGCATTTATAGAATCAAGAGGATCATGATTTCAATACTCCCACATTGAGATATAATTTTTTTGGTGATGTCGCGTAAATCTGAAATTGTTGATGCATCAAAACTCAGTTCTGATTTTGGGATAATACCTAAAATAATCTCGAAGGTATTAAATTATAAATTTCGGATATGCTGTATATATTTGTGTCTACTTTCAAGAATCAAGCAACTTGCAATTTCGTCATTCCTGCTTCAAGATATGAAAGTTTTAGTAAAGACGCTCAAATCTGAAATTTTCAGCATGATAAAATTCAGGGTTAACTTCAAAAAATTATCAAGAATTATATTGAAGGAATTTAAAGCTAAATTTTGGATATGTTATAGATCTCGAAGTCTAGTTTCTGGAATATCAAACGTTTCATGATTTCGATATTCCTACAATAAGATATGAATTTTCTACCACTAAGATGTTATGCTAAAAAAAGTGGCAAAAATAAAAGAAACGTAGCAGGAAAAGAATTTGACTTAATATTATTATGGCTTGAAAATTCGAAAATTGATATTGAAAAAGTGGAAAACCTACATCCTTTTATAAAGTTGTAGGATGAATGTTTCCTTCTCCAATTGAAAGAGCTTCCATCTCTAATACAAATTCAAACTGGAGATTGTTTCTTTCTCCCATACAAATTCAAATTGAAGGTTGTTTCCTTCTCTAATACAAATTGGAAGAGTTTCCATCTCCAATGTAAATTTAAATTGGAGTTTATTTTCTTCTCCTATATATATTCAAATTGAGGGTTATTTCTTTCTCCAATATAAATTCAAATTGAAAGACTAGTTAAGTAAGGTGGTAAAAAGTTTTTCAAAATTTATTTGGAATGAGATATCATGCCTCACCAACGGATCTTACGTGTAGAGATTTATGAAAAAAAATAAGAAATTTTTTGAGAGGCAATATCAATATGTAAATTGCATAGATTCAGCTTTATGAAAATCTTTGAAGCACGAAGAAAACATGTTTAAATAATCATACTTCAAGGCCAATCTCCAAAATATTAAATGTCTTGACAAGTCTTGCAGTAGGGGGCATTTGTGGGTGCTGAAATTTTATTAAATTTTAATCCATACAAAATTTGTATTATATTAAATTCAAAATATATTAGTTGCAAATAAATATTGCGGATTAATATAATTGGATTAATTATTTAAGTCTAAACATGTCTAGATTTAAATAAAATCTAATCTTTATTTGGCTAGTCTATTAATTTAGGCTACAAATGATGAGCCCACTTTACTAAGCCCAAGGTATTGTCATATTCTAGAGGCCCAAAAGAGCGTCACATGTCGCATGACGTGGCATGCCAAGTCAAGTGAAGTAGCCAATATGACCGTATCACGTGTTAAAATGATGCAATAGGTCAATCAAAAATCCATAAAAGATGCTACGTCACTTGATTTGATTGGTCAAAGAAAGTACTTCTTCATCATGACTCTACCCTTTCTACAACTATAAATAGGGGTCTCATAATTCAAAAAAAAAAGAACCCCAAAATTCTAACAAGAATCAAGAGAAAGCTTGTGGATTAAACACCACAATTTTTCTACAAAACTCAAGCATTCAAATCAAGTTCATCAAGATTCAAGATCAAGACCGCAATATTCAAGAACAAACTCAAAAGCCCTTGAATTTAAGCACAAGTAAAGATCAAGTCCCTCAAATCAACAAATCAAGTTCAAATTCAAGATCAAACTTTAAGCCCTTGAATTTATATTTGAAAAGGCGAATCAGAGAATTCATAGAGATTGTAACATTCACATTGAAATCAATAAACTGATTATATTTGAAATCAATATTTTTGTTGTACCAATTTTTTCATTTTCGACCTAAAAATTTTCATTGTCCAATAAATTCTGGCACGCCTAATGGGACCCTTCATCTCTTCTCTCAGCATAAAGAAGGAAGTTGTACTTTTGTGGAACTCTTCAAGAAGAATTCAAATTCTGTTAGAGTTCTTTGAGGTTACTCTGTCCAAAACCTGATTTATGCCTATTAAAGGGGCAAATATCTTTTAAAAAGCATTTCAAAAGTCCCAATAAATTCACAACATCTCCAAGATCTCAAATATCTCAGAAATTCATGGGATATTCATAAAGAGATCAAAATCATCTAATTCATGATAATCAAATATATCAAGAAGATCCATTAACCCCCCTTTCATAGAGATCAAATTCAAATATTCCTACATTTGAGAAAGACGCCACTAACAGTCCTCGAAAATCCAACTATGCCTACGTTTGAGAAATACGCTACTGACGACCCTCGAATTACAGTGATAGTTTACTGAGTTTTTTTTTTTTTTTTTAAAAACTCATAAATTAAAACATAACTTTTCTAACTTTTATAAATTAGAACTTTTTATTACGTTTCTTACCAATTTTTTTTTTTAAAAGTTATTGCTTCATTTTGTCAAATCAAGTACTACCTAGTTCACTCTTTTTTACTTTTTTCTTTCATAAATCGTATTAAGAAGTTACTTTTTAATAAATAAAAAATAAAAAATAAAAAATACGTAATTATAAATTTATTTTATTGATATGTAATAAAAAATTACATTATTTTCTAAATTTGTTCAGATGAATGTATAATTGTTGATGTCACATCTCATACAAACTGACCGAATGATTAAATATGTGTAGTTAAATATTATGTTTTAAAAAATATATTATATTTTTAATTAGAGGCCCAGACGCTCATGTAAAGTTAAAATTTAGGTAGAAAAAAAATATTTTCTATGAAAACATTTTCTAGGAAAATATTTTTATTATGTTATGATAATTTAGAGAAAAAAATGGGTGATTTTGAAACCCATGGAAAAGATACAAGATCTTCTCCACTAATAACTTTTAATTATTAAGTATTTTGGAGATAAATATCTAAGTATTGTCTATTACTTGCAAAAATAAAACTTGAGTGTGTGCCTCAGTTATTAAATCAACTTTTGTAGAGCGCACTTCACCCTTATAGTGGAACTTCCAATATGCATTTGAATTAGTCGTGCTCCAAAACAGAAAAACAAATAGACGGAGAACAACAAGTTGGTTAGAGCTTAGAAGGCAAAGGTCTCGACCACAAGTTCACAACTAGTTAGCTAAGACGTAATCCATGACATGGACTAATGAGAGTTCACATCTTTTTGACAAAATAATTACACAAAGAGTTGGATACTTTCCAAGATTTATACAATGTGTGGTGACTTTGTGGATATTGTACAGTGTTGTTAGTGACTGAGATTTGACTATAAATCTTATAATAATAGGAGTAATATATGGATAGACTCAAGGATGAAAGTCGTTAATTTAAAGTTGATGAACAGTTTTAATTAACTGAAGAATCTTTTCTGCCAATCCATCCTAATAAGTAGCATATTGCTTCCAGACATTAACTTCCAGATATGACAAATGAGGTAACAACTGAGAAGAGTTCAATCGCAGCAACAAGTCAAAACATACATCTTTTCAACAAAATGAAGATTCCTAAACACACATTTGTACAAGAAAATGACATCTGCATTTTTTTTTTAAAAAGAAAAATGACAATTGTACTGGCCTTTTCCTTAATGAGTCATTTTTGTAATTTTGACAACTTCATTCTTATCCTCTTTTTTTTTTTTTTAAGCTTAATAGTGAGTACTTATTTGAATTCGCGCTTGAAAAATGCATTTTAATGTAAAATAGTATTATTTACTAAAGATCGTTCGATACCGAAAATTTAAATTTAAAATTTTTAATTAAAGATAAAGAAGTACTTACCATTCCATTGTTTTCATTCCTGAAATCTCAATCAACAAATGACTTCATAATAATTTTTATTGTAAAATATAGAGTTACTCCATAGCTACATGTATGTCCATTTTGTACAACTTGGATGACCATGTGGATTATGCATGATAGCAAATGTAGGGTCCGTTTGGTCATAAAAATTATTTTTTTTGGAGTTGGAGTTGAAGATGAAGTTGGAGTTAGAGTTGTGTTTGGTCATGAATAGAAATTAAAGTTGTTTTTGATTTTTTGTGAGAAAAGTATGAGTGAAAAAAGTGAAAACAAGTAAAATTTATTTTCACTTTTTCAACTAATTTTATGGAATTGGAGTTGAAAAATTCATGGCCAAACGCAACGTGTTTTCACTTTTTTTACAAAAGTAAAATAATTGTAGACACGTAATTTTGTCCCTCCGAAAGATTAATTTATCCAATTTTACTTTATCCTACAGTGTACCCTCATCCATGTTATTATACCCTCACAAAATACAAAAACATAACAAACCTTGTCTTATCCTAATATTCTAATAACCCACCCAACTAAAAATTGACAACACATCCTAACCCCTACCCCACGTAACCACCCCTCCCCCACATTTCTTTGACACAAAGAAAAGAGCATGTACACTCCATCTTTTCCATTTTTTTTTTTTTGGAGAAAAAAACCAGAACAAAAGAAGGGGGCTTGGTCATCATCATTCTCTCATCTCTTGGAAAAGAGGACAACTGGTCCTTTTCTTTTTCCATCGTCACCCTCACAATAGATAGAGAGGCATCTCTCTCACGTCGAGCATCGCGCACACACACGAGAGTTGGTTTTGGAGGCGAATTTTGATTCTTTTTCTTCCTTTTCTTTGCTGTTTTTGGGTACACCACGATTCACACACACAGGACATTAAGGAGAGAGAGAAGAGAGCTGCGAAGTGAGAGAGAGACTCACGACACAGAGGAGAGATTGAGGGAGAGAGAGAGAGTCACAAATAGAGTTAGAGAGTGAGACGAGAGAGGCGGACGAAAATCACCAAGAATCAGGTGGGTCAAGTTTTTTTTTCGATGACCTGTTTGCCGGAGCGGTCCGTTCCTGAACAGTTCAGACGACTTTAGCTAAAGAGCATAAAAAATTGCCGGAGAGCTGACTATCTGGTCAATTTTTGCCCATCGTTGCTCTCATCAGAATCTCTTTGCTTCGTTGGATTTCATTCAGATTCAGGTATTAGGTTCGAGATTCCACCAGAAAGGTCAAGTGCACCGAATTCTGATTTGTTTATGTCTGTTTATGTTAGTCTGAGCTAATCGAAGCTCGAGCTATATTATTCTTGTGAGTCCGTCATATATCGGGGTTTTGGGTTCGTCTAAGCTTTGTCTTTCGTCGCCATATCGGGTTTTAGGGATTCATTGTTGGTTCTGTTTGTCTTGACCTGTTCGTGGCCACTAATCTTGGTTTCAATTTTCGACGCCAAGTTTGGATTTGGGGAGATTCGCATTTGAGGTTCTCCGTTCGTGTATTTTGGTCTTCGGATCTCTTTATTATCATACAAGAACGTTCTATCGAGGTTCAATTCTATTCCTTCTCTTCTATATTTTGTTATTTATCGTGATCTATGCTTTGAATTGTATCCAATGTGTTGGTTGATCCGTGATGATGTGAATCGTTGTTTGTTTTGACTCGGTGTTTGATTTCTTTGATTATGGATTGATTATAAGGTGTGTCATGAAATGATATCTCGTTTGAGAATTAAAATTGATTGTTGTGGGGCGGAAGTTAAAAGTTGATAAAAATGATTTTGTTGATTTGATTCATTGATATCGAGCTTGATAGTATCCTGATAGGTCGAATTGAATAGGCAAAAATATTTAGGTGCGGGTAGGAAAAAGTTAGGAGTGAGGTGTTGATTCAATGCGGTGAATGTTGAAATGTGTGTTGAATGGTTTTGTTTTATCACTTTTGGATCAATTGTACTATTTGGCCGGGGAATGCCCCGAAGTATCTGTATATCTTTATTCACCGGGGAATGCCCTGAGATATTTTATCCTCGGAGGGCGTTCGTGATGAAGGCCCGAGGCGTCGGGTAAAGCACGGGAGCATAGTTAGTATTAGTGTAGGTTAGATAGGATTTATTTTTGCATTTTTATTTTTAGACTGTATAAATTGAACTGGACACTGTACTATTGATTTTTTTTGTTTTGTTTGTTTGTTTGATTGTTTTACGTGTTTTGTGTGGGTTGTACATTCATAGTGTCAAAATTAGCCGATACGCTCCACCAAGTGACCGTGGTCGAACCACGGGATCGAGGGGTGCCTAACACCTTCCCCTTGATCAACAGAATTCCTTAGCTGGAATCTCTGTTCGCAAACCACTTTAAAGAGTCAAATGGTTTTGAAAAGGATTTTCCAATGGTAACTTGGCACACCAGATTATGCCAAGTGGCGACTCTGATTTCAAATGTAAAAACAATCCTTCTTCGAAACAAATCATTTTCTTTTGTCACTTAATAATAAAAACCCTTTCAAAACTTAAAATGATTCTTTTTTTTTTTGAGTTGAAAAAAAAGAAGTGTGACAATAATTTTTCGAAAAAAGGAAAAAAATTCTATGGCCAAACGGATACTTATTTGCTCAGTTGTTTTTTCAACCTATTTTTTTGGTCAGACCAACAGATTCTTATTAAACAAAACCCGTTACGTCAAGTGTAGGATATGATCTATTCTTCCACCTTCTGTACAATTTTCTCAACCCAACTTCTATCTTTTCTATCATATCTTCTGTATATCTTATCAACTAATTTCATCTTGCATTCAAACATTCAAACTTTATCTTCCTGCATGTGATTGTGGGACGTGGTACTTTGTAGTTCCATACTGCTTTATTCCTTTTTTTCAACGTATTTGCTAAGTTACTTTTCTAACTTGATAATTAAGTAGACAAATATAATTTTGTTACCTCTTTTATCCAAATAGTTGTGTATGCTTAACTTAAAAATAACCCTTATTTCATTAAGTGACAAATTAAATGAACAAAAAGAAAGAAAAGTAATATAATTAGTGATACCCCTTCCATATCTTTCCTCGTTGTTATTTACTTTAGCACTAGTTTTTATTCCATAAAATTTATGTCTATAAAGCTTTTATCGTTTTCCTTTTATATTTTTTTTGATATTTGGGCAAAGTTTAGTTATTCTTTTGTTGCACAAAATAGCTTCATAGTTTTCTTATTATAATCAGATGAAATTGTAAGATCTTTTCTTATAAAAAATAATTTAATAATTTTAGTACAACATATTAAATGTGAAACTAATTAATCCCTCCCTTTCCTTTTTCCTTCGTGACAATGAATAACTAAATTTTGTACAAATGTTCAAGTTGATTTTTATTAATAATTGAGATGTATATAAAAATCAGGCACCCTTGGAGTATTTCTTTTACTTTTTCTCTAGCATGCATCCCTATCTAATACTCCCTCTGATCCCACACACACAAAAAGAATGACCATATTCTTTTTACTCATTAAAAAAGTCATCATTTTAAATATTAAAATAATTTAATTTAAACTGCAATAATAAGATTTTAATATCCACACAAATATATGACGTGTTTAACACCTAAAAGTTCTAAAATTTTATTACTACAGAACTACTCTAGCATATTAATTTAAATTACAATTTTAAATATTTTTCTTTTTAACTTTGTGCTTAACTACTCAGTATAATTGAAGGTACGGAATGCTTATATCAAGCCTTTAAGATTCTAACACTGTGAAATCTCCAAGAACATTTATGGAGTTTGAATTTATAAAGGATGAATCTCCAGGATTTTTTAATGTAATCTAGCATAAATATCAGACCACCAGTGAAATAATGATGATATTTAACCAAGCTTGGTTGGCCTAGTGGTTAGCTCACTAGGTCGATTAAGCAAGTGTCGGGGGTTTGATTTCCGCCTGCTGCATGCAGCAACCAATTGGCCAGCGGCAAACCCTTAAATGGAGCTCAAATCTACGGAGGATAAGTTCTTGACCTGTCGGGCTGGGGGATACCTTGGGAACCAAACAAAATAAAAATGATAATATTTTAAAATATCTATCAAGTGTAAATTAGTGATGAAGTATACAAATAGTAAAATAGGTATTCTGAGTGAAATAAATGTGTGTAATAATTTGAAATGAATTAATACCTCTTTTAAACTCATGGATAATGTTGATGGTTGAGTCTTAGAATTCAAAAGAAATATCATGAGTGAAATAGTTGAATGATTATATTCAAGAAAAACAATAACTTGGTGCTGGTTAGGGAATTTCTGATTCCAACATAGTGCAATAAAGGAATTTTACTTGTAAAAGTTTAATACTTTAGCACACTATATTGGAGTTTTTCTTTATTTAAAATAAAAATATTTTTATCCAAATACTTTCTTTTTTTGTATTAAAAAGTAGCTAAACAATAACTAATTTAACTTGATAATATAGCTATGTGCTGATTTCTCCATTATATTAACTAGATAGAGGCCCACTGTAAATTTGCAGTGGTCTCAATAGCAATGATCCAAACTATTGTGTTTACTCCCATACTGTAATCACATGCAACCTGCAGGGGCGGACCCACGTGGTTGCCGGGGTTCACCTGAACCCTCTCGACAAAAATTACATTACATATATAAGGTAGAAAATCTGTATTTAAGTACATATATTAATTTTGAACCACCTAAACCAAAAATGTTGTATAGCTCAGTGGTACCAGGTGAACTTCTTGGGTTGTTTGCTTTGAGGTCCACTTTGCAGGTTCGATTTCAGCTAGCGTGCGCAGGCGACTTTCTTTTGTTTAATTTGTTGTTTTGTACCGCTGCTACTATTATTTTTTGAACCCCTTGAAGAAAAGTTCTGAATCCGCCATCGCATGCAACCTGCCCATGCTCTAAACTCCAAGTAGTCAGTCCCACTGATTTTCTATCCTTTTTTTTTTAAATTTTCATATTTGGTGTTCGGTACTCGCATTGAAGCCTCGATTAATTCAGATCGCTCATTGTAGGATCATTTTGGAGGTGGCACTTCCAACAAAATTTTCTCTATACCCAGGCTTGAACCCGAGACCTGATTTTTTTGACCCCCCTTTAGAAAAGTTCTGAATCCGCCACTGCATGCAACCAGCTACCCATGCTCTGAACTACAAGTAGTCAGTCCCACTGATTTTCTATCCAGTTTTTTTTTTTTTTTAAATTTTTATATTTGGTGTTCGGTACTTGCATTGAAGCCTCGATTAATTCGGATCGCGCATTGTAGGATCATTTTGGAGGTGGCACTTCCAACAAAATTTTTTCCATACCCAGACTTGAACCCGAGACCTGATTAAGGGTGGAATAGTTTCACCAATACACCAGAACCCATCTAGGTGATTTTCTATCTAGAATTGAGACAACATATGGAGGACAATAAGGAACAAGTTGATTTCTTGAATCATCATGCACAATTATTTTGTATATGCCTAAGAGTTAGATTTTTTGATAAAATTTATTTTGAAAAATAGTGCTTTTCTGGTGATACATCATACAACATAGGGGAATCTAACTTCAAGAAAAATAATTAAGGAATGTTTCTTTTCAAATGTTCTAAACAAGAAATTTTGGACGACTTTTAGTTGCATAGACATAATCCTTTTTCTTTTTTACTAGGTCACATTTGACATGTAAGAATCATATGTTTTTTCACATGTGACATATTGTTAGTTTCAACTTATTTGACATAGTATTTTATAAAGAGTTGGATACTTATACAACAGTGTTGTTAGTGATTGAGATTTAGCTATAAATCTATAGGAATAGGAGTAATATATATAGATAGTCAAGGATGAAAGTCATTAATTTAAGAGCGGGGGAGCAAAATGGGCCCCATTTATTTAAGCGTAAACAACATAAATCTCTTTCTTAATGAAATTAATTACATAATATTCCTAGTGCTATTTCTCTCTCCGGATTTTAGAAAAATACATATACATGTCATTGATCCTCATACATTGCTCCAATGTATGATGAAATTGTTTGACCTATATTTATGAAAACAAAATATCAGAGATCCCTATTCAATTGCTTAGTTTAAGACATTAATAGATGTTGGGATTTATTGGATGCTTAAAATTAGTAACTGATATTCAAATTCAAAAATATCATCACAATATATTTTATTATTTTTTGAAATTTCTATTTGGAATGCAAACTAAAAAAAAATAGTTGACATCTTCTTTCGTTTTTTTTTTTTCAAAATCAATATGAACATCACTATATTGTTGTGACATTTCGGTTCTTGGCACTCAAAAATTATTTATGAACAATACAAAAGTGATGGAATTGTGGTTTCAGAAAGTAGCACATTCTTGAAATTGATTTCAATGATTGGTACGAAATTGAATATGGATGAGTGTCGGAAAAAATTAAAGTAAAGTACATTGTTGAAGGTAATTCCTTTCCAATTATTATAAGGAATGATAACGGAGTGAGAGTATACATTGAGTTGAAGAAAGGTTTTTCAGGTTTTGCTAATTATCCGTTGTGGATTACAACGTTTGACAAGTCCCATAAAGAGATTGATTTTGATCGTGAAATCGGTGCTGTTCTTTGTGTTCAAGAAACTGAACCTGATGCTTTTTTTGAATGTGCATTATTTATTTATAAATTTACAAATCGTTAATAGAAATTGCAGTTGCCGTATAGAGTTGTTAAATTTTGTTATTTTTTTCTTGTATGTATTGTATTATATTATACGTTGAATAAAATGAAACTATTTACTTAAAATTTCATATGGCTTTCTCTCTCCCGATTTTAGGTAAAATATTTATACATGTTGTGGACACTCATACATTGCTGGAATGTATGAGAAAATTGATTAGCCTATATTTATGGAAAGATAAATCAGATACTATCTTTATGTTCCTTAATTAACGTCATTAATTACCTATCATTATGTGATGTATGATTAAATATAGTAACTAAAATGTAAATTCAAAAAATATCTTAAACATCAACATTATTTTTCTTTTTTGTTTGATTACAATCTGGAATAAAAAAAAAGTTACAATACATGTCGACCACATCTTATACATTAATGGAATGTATAAGGTAAATCATTTTTTCTATTAAGGAAATTAAACCAACATCTTAATTATCTAATTTAATGATTAAATCAGACACCTATATTTAAGTAAAGTAAATCAGAAACCTTAAATCAAGCACCTTAATTAATGAAAATTACTAATTTATTGATTAGTGATATCTTAAAATTAGTTACAGTAATTCAAATTATTTTTTTTAATAAATTCAAAAATAAATAAAAACCATGAATATCTATGTATAATACATAATACAACCTCTTATATGCAATTGTTTTTTAAACAGTTCATAAAAATATTATTTCTTATAAATCATTTTTGATTTGTATAAGTTCTAAAAATCAAATTGCATAAGATGAGGTGATATGTATGTATAAACATTATAGGTTACATTTACCTTATACATAACAGTCTTATGTATAGTATAATTAATTAAATGTATAATGTTGACATTAGCGGAGTTTCAAAATGTATTATGTTGAAGAATATACACTACAAAAAAAGGCTTATTTTGCGAAGGTTTAATTATGGGGATCACTATTAACCTCCACAAATTATATCGAATTGCCGGGTTTGTGTAACCCCCTTAATTTTATTATAATTGCGGCGGTCAAAACCTCCACAACCCTTAAAAAATTAAGCGCGAAGTCTTTTAATATTTTCGCACCATTTTTTAATGTTTTTCTCATTTTATCCGCGTAATATTTTTTCTCCAAAAGCCCTAATCAAGCTTTTTCCTCGTTTTGGTAAATTAGCTCCAACTCAATCGAGAAGAATCCGATTAACTCATGAAGTACAACAACAAATTCAAGTTGCCAGAACGATCTTTTGATGGTATATTTTCTTATTTTCTGAGTTTCTAATCATCATTTTCTCTTCGATTCAGTGCGTTTTTGGTGATTTTATGATATGGGTTTTGCTCAATTTTGTGTAAATGGTGATAGTTTTTAGCTTGATGTTCATTTTCTCAGCAGGGTTTGTTTTATTTTGTTGATTTTTTACAATCTTGTACTTGAAATAGTGAAAATTTATCTATGAAATGCTCATTTTCACTTCGACCCAATTCACTTTTGATGTTTTTAATGGTGATTAGTGAGATTTTCAATTCAATTTTCCTTTCTAATCAGATTGGTTCCCTTCTTTCTTTGTCAACTCTATTTCACCATATTTGTTTATTGAATATTTCAGTACTATATGGTGACTGTAATAATGGTTAAGATTTGGAGAAACCAATGGTAGATATCCATTATTGCATCATTTGGACCCTCTTGGTATTTTTGTTCTTGCACCACAATCTGGACGTATATAAGATATATATTAGTCAGGTCTTCAACAAAAAAAATGGGGTTGTTAATCTTATCTGTACGACATGTCTAGTTATTTCTTAGTTTTGGACTTGACTCTACCCTTCTTTCGGTGCTTTTCATGGAGTGGATTTGTTTGTCCATTTATGTTGAGGTTCCCCTAGTTCAGGCTTTTATGAGTACCAAGATTTTCACCTAGTTTTTTTTTCACTAGTATGTTTTGTATTCTACTGTTTTAAGTTTCTAGTGGAGATGCTCATTTTCTGCAATAATCCAACTGGTAAGGTTCTTTGCGGTTGATGATTATGGACTTATGACACCGGACAAACTATGTTACTCGGACTCTTCAAAAATATCAACGGGTGTGTATCGAATTCGCCAAAACTAGTGTATTTTTAGAGAATCCGAATTGGATGCAACATCATAAGTGAAGAGTCCGTTAGCTGATAAATACTCATTTTTGTACCTTTTGAAAGCCTCGTGAAGTGGTCCTCTCTTTTAGTGTTCTCGCTGCTTTTCTCTGTTTTCTTTCTCTTGTATTACGTCAACTTGATTTTGTTTATTGGGTGGATGTATGGTGACAATTAAGGGGACAAGACTTGGATAATTTTGTTAAAGGTTGGTGTGTAGTGTGCACTTGTGTGATCTCTGTTTCTTGGTCAGTTTTATGCTTGTACTACGATTGGAATATTATTAAGCTTTGAAAGGAGGTGGTTCTCAATCTTGTCTGGCATTTCTACTGATTTTCTAGGTGGTATGGACTTCACCAGCTTTGCACTTAACCATTTCATTCTTTCTATGTTTGCAACCACTAGGTTATACAAAGCTGTAGATTATTCTTTTCATGAAGCATCCTTGTCTGTCGATTTGTGTTGAGGTGTTTTTGTTGATACCTTTAATGATAATTATTGAAATCTTTAATTCAGTTTTCTTTCTTCATCAGAATGGTTCCTTTCTCTCTTTGTCAACATTAATTCACTAGTGTGTATTTTGTTGTTATATTTGTTTTTTGAATACTTCAGTATGATATGGTGACTGTAATAGTGGTTAAGATTTGGAGAAATGAATGGTTGATATCTAGTATGGCATCATCTGAACCCTCTTGGTCTTTTGGTCCTTGTACCACAATCTTGACATATGTAAAGTATATATTAGTCAGGTCTTTAACACAAATGGGGTTGTCAATCTTATTTTATACGACATCTCTAGTGATTCTTATGTTTTATGGATTTCGTCAGCTTTTTTCTGTGCTTGCAGCCATGGGGTCTTGCACAACAATGAGTTATTTTTATGGAGTGGATTTGTCTGCCCATTTATGTCGAGGTTTCGAAGTTCAGGATTTCATGAGTACTGAGATTTTCACCTAAATCTCATGAATCTGAATTTCGGTTCTAATAAAAGGACCCAAAATTTTTACCTCAGGATTTGGTGAAAGACTTACTTTTTACATAGTGAATTTAGCAACAGTAATAGGGCTTATGTAATGCCCAGTATTCAAGTACGTGTATTGGTCTTATTTATATGGAATTAATTCTTTATTTTATTTATACCGGAATTTGCCCGTCGATGGTTCCATACAAAGGTTATTGGATAAGATTTCCAACGATATAAAGATTTCCAAAAACTTATAGGTTTCGTATATAATCGAGCACGTTCGAAACTATAAAACGGTGGTCGGGATATTGTGAATAGTAAATGTGCAGGAAAATTTCCTGCACACAAACTACTGAGGCCAACCATTTTTTTGGGTCAACTTTGAACGATAATAACTCCCTAAATATAATAAACTGGGAGATCTTAAACCTATCAAAAGAAAGATCTTTGAGTCTTATTTCCAATGCAATTGGTTTCATCCAAATCCAACATCTGAGTAAGGAGTTATACTCGTTTTACTTCAGCCTCTCAAAATAGATTTTTAGGGTCAACTTCAAACGATCATAACTCCTTGTACAGGACGAACTGGGTGGCCTACTTTATATGAAATGAAATCCCTTTGAATTATCTTTCCAACGATACCAATTTCACCCAAATCCGATATCAGAGCAAAGAGTTATGGTTGATCTACTTTAGCTTGTGAAAACAGTCCACCAGAGGATAGATTTGACATTATTTAAAATTTAAAGGCACTTTGGTCATTCCCTATGATATTATGGACGGGAATATGTGTACATATACATGTATATGAGTTCAAAAACTCATTTTCATCATCAATTATTGAGAAAGAACAAACCCTAGCCAAATTTGACCTTCAAATTACTTTTGATTCAACCGTAGAAATTTCAAAGTAATCCGATAACTGCGTTTGTCATCTCGAAAGCTTCGAAAGACACCTATTATTTGTGAAAACAGGATTGCATAATCAAGAGGTGAATTCTAAGGTATGAATATTGTTTGCCTTTGTTCTCTTCCATATGTATATGTGTGATAGAGGATTATATGTATTGGTTGTTATTGAAAGGTGATGAAAATAGGGTTATGGACTATTTTGCATGGTTTGGTTGTATTGAATTGTGGAAGGTGGATATGGTAATTGAGTTATGGAAGGTGGATATGGTGATATACTATTGAATTGATGATTATTTATGTCTATGGATCAATTTGGTTTAATGGATTGGTTGGAAGGATAAATGAATCCAAACTTGATATTGGAGGATATTGTATGAATATGCATGGCATGTGAATGTAATTGGAGTATAAGAGGGTTAAAGTGACACCCTTTATGGTGTAATTAAGGCTTACTACTTAACCACTAGTTTGGTGAATTCAAATAATTGAATTGTGACGTTTGGTCGCTAATACTAGATTGCTATATATGTTCATTGTAGATAAATAATCCGAAAAGTCGAGAAGTCCATTTGGGACTAGTGTTGAAGGTTGATAGTCAGGTATGTAAAGCATACTCTATACCATATCTTTGGCATGAAAGTGAACAATTGTTCTATTAAGAAAGTTTCCAAAGTTATTCAATAACATGTGATCCATAATGGTTTTGTATGATGTCCTACGTTACCAATGAACTTGTTTCCACCCTACAAGATATCAAGATATTCCAATACTTACTTGTCTTCCAAATCTTACATGTTTATTGCACTAATGAATGTCAGAAGGTATCCGGTTACTCAAACAAGATCCATGTGCTATTAATGACTCCAAAACTTTTCATTGGTATACCAATAAGTTCGTACTTCATTGTTATGGCATTGATGACTCCAAAACACTTTATTGATGTGCCAATGAGTTCTTACTTCATTGTTATTGCATTGATGGTCTATTTATATGTCTCTTATTGATGTATCGTTGTTTCAAAGTATCAAAAATATGGTGACGACCGAAATAATAATCTCAAAGATTAATTGAACTAAGTGATGGAAGTTCTCTCTTATCGGGTGTCATGGGTCGACCCCTATTTATGTGTTTATGGGTGGTATCCCAGGGGCATATCGATCCCTATTTATGTGTTTATGGGTGGTATCCCAGGGGCATAAGCCTAGCATGGGTCGATCCCAGTTGATATGTACTGGAGGCAGCCTAATGGTCATAGTACAGTACAGTAATTATTACAAAGATAATAATAACGAAGGTAAAGTGATTGAATAAATACAATGTACAGGTTGTCACAAGTTCTAGTAAGTGTGGTCCACTCCTATTACGATTTATTCACTTGTTTCTGATTTCTATTGAGCTCCTATATCATATGCGATTATCTACAGCTTTACATACTCAGTACATATTTCGTACTGACGTCCCCCACGGGGGACCTGCATTTCATGCTGCAGGCACAGGTACCTCAGCTCATACACAGCACAAGCAGTAGCCAGGATACCCAACTGCTTTTGGTGAGCTCCATTTTGCTTCGGGGCTTTCCATGTCATATCCAACCACTTTTGGTATTGTATAGAAGTTAGTTATATGGCGGAGTGTGTCCCGACCTTAGTTAAACTCTGTGTATTGTCTAGAGGCTTTGTAGACCTAATGTACAGTCAAGGTGGTGTTTTGTTAATAGACATGATGGCTCCAACGGCCAAGTATTGTATATACATATATATGTGTGCTCGAGCTTATACAGGTGATTATTTTTTTTATATGCGACATGATGCTGTCCGAATTTCGGGTTGTCATAGAGGTATGCATGGGAAGTATAAGGTTATGAGATGATTCTCCTGGACCTCCTCGGTTACAGGTGCCAGTCCGCCCCAATAGGATTTGAGGCGTGACAGCTTATGATGTTGTGTACATGTTTAGCTAATAACAATGGAGTTGGTTTGTGTTACTAATGGATAATTTTTTATTTTTGTTGGCAGATCCTTGAAACAAAGTCCAACTCACGATTTTCTCATTTATATAAGAAGGTCCTGGCTTTTTCTCTCGAGTGCAATCTCTATATTTATATTTCATAATTTGTTTAGAAATAAAATACTTTAGTTCTTTGATAATCTATTTTTGCTTTATCACCTACTCTCTTAATTGTGTTCCAGATTAGTTCTTAATATATTTATATGGATAAATCTTGGATTGTAAAGCCCAGGAACACACCTGAATATGAGCGTGGTTTGAATCAGTTTTTGGACTTTGCGTTTATAAATGCAGCTGTAGGAGATAAAATAAAATATCCGTGCCATTTATGCTATTTTCAAAAGTGGCAAACCAGAGATATAATGTATGCCCATTTGATCTGCAAGCAATTTTCTTAAAATTATGTCACTTGGGTTATACATGGAGAGAGTAATATGGTGAATAACTCTCCAAATATAGAAGCTACTCATGATATACTGCCTCCCAGCAATCCCATAGAATTATTGATTAATGAAGCGTTTCAGGGCTTAAGACATAAGAGTATAAATATAGATCCGCCATAAGTAGATAGAGAAGAAGAAATGTCAAATGACACACCTACTTCGAATAATACTGATTTTCTTGAGTTGCTTAGAGATGGGAAGTCAAGAATTGTATGATGGGTCCAAGTACTCAAATTTAGAATTTTTGTTGAAATTGTATCATATTAAGTGCTTGGGCGGATTAAGTGACAAAGGAATGACAATGTTACTAGATCTACTGAGAGATGCATTTGATTTTGAAAAGCTCCCTAGTTATTTCTATGACGCCAGGAAAACTATCAAGAAATTGTGTCTTGATTATATAAAGATAGATGCATGCCCAAATGATTGTATGTTATATTGAGGAGATGATGCTAACGAGGAGACATACAAACATTGTCATACTTCTAGAAGGAAACCTATAAAGAAGAGGTGTAAAGATCATGTACATGGTACAAGTAAGAAGAAAAAGAAGAAATCTGCAGAAATTTTGCTTTACTTTCCATTAAAACCAAGGCTGCAAAGATTGTTCATGTGCTCCAAGTGTAGACACGTAATTTTGTCCATCCCAAAAATTAATTTCTACTAATTTGTCTCTCCCTACCTATCCCCTACCCCTACCTACCCTACCCCCAACCTACCCCCACCCTCACCTAATCCTACCGACTAAACAAACAAACCCACGTACACACTCGATTCTTTTTCTTTTCTTCCTCACTGGCACACACACCATTCCTTAAAAACATACATACACAATACACGAATATACGGACCTCACCATTAACAATATACTCCCTCACTGAAGACGCATACAAGGGTCCTCCATCATCATACATACACAGCTTCTTCTCCACATAATTCACACACACAAAAAAGGCGCACATGCACATTCATAGCCTACCAAAAAACATCCTTACGTGCACACAACAAATAAAAATGAGAGTAGGAAGTTTGTTTGAGGGAGATCCGACAAAGAAACTAGAAAACGGTGAGAAACCTGATTCCTTTTCGCGTTTGTCCAGTGATATCTGCACCGAAATCGGTGTCCAATTTGTCCGTTCAATGAGTCTAGTCCAAAATCCCCAAAATTTTCTTCGTATTTCGTTGGTTTCTAGCTAAATCTGGCCAAAAATATTAGGGTCACTGAAATATGACTTTTCCCATTGTTTTTTGCTACTGTCAGCTCGCCAGAGCTCGGATTGTACGGGTTTTTAGTTTTCTGTCGTTGAGTTTTTGGGTTCGTCTATTTTGGCATTTCATCGGCGATATCAGTCCTCGGAGTTTTCGTGTTCAAATCGTGTCAACATTCGTGATTTGGATTCCATATTAAGAGTTTTTCTTCATTGGTTTTGGAGCTGTCCAGTTATTATTTTTGATATCCAGTTTGGTTTGCTCATTGTTGAGGTTCCCATTCGAGGATTTTGGTTTCAAATTTCTTTATTATCAATGAAAACAAGTTCTATTGAGGTCCATTTCTTTAACCCACTCCTTTTTTCTCTATTTGTTAAATTGGTAGTGATTATGTGTGGTGTGATCATGTCTGTTGGATTTTGTTGATGTTATGACGTTACGATTATGTGTTTGATGATATAATTTCGGTGATATGTGGGACGAATTGGAGTAATTTTGATGGTGTGATTGATAAAAAGAAGCTAGATGGGGTGGAATTGAGAAGTTGATAAAGATGGGCCAATATGGATCAATTTTGGTGTATTATTATTGTTTGTTTAATTCGGAATAAGCATGAATATTATTTAAACGCGATAAATTATGATATGTTGAAACAGATAGGCAACTGTATGTTCGGGTAGGCTAATTTAGAACTTTTATTTGGTTGAATGTTTGAATGTGCGTGACAATGTTTCTTTTTAGTTTATCGTATTTGATTCAAGTATATTCATTTGGCCGGGGAATGTCCCGAGGTTTCATGTATTCATTCACCGGGGAATGCCTCGACATATTATGTCTTCAAAGGAGGTTCGTGATCAAGGCCTGAGGCATCGAGTAAAGCATTGGAGCTTAGTTTAGGTCTAGTTTAGAATAGGTTTTATATTTTTCGCATTTTTTATTTCGGACTATATAATTGGACTAGACACTAAATTTTGAATTGTTTGGTTTGGCTTGCTTGCTTGATTGTTTTGCATGCTTTGTGTGGTTTATACACTTGTAGTGTCAAAAATTAGCCGATACGTTTCATCAAGCGACCGTGGTCAAACCACGGGATCGAGGGGTGCCTAACACCTTCCCCTCGGTTAACAGAATTCCTTAGCCAGAATCTTTGTTCGCAAACCCGTTTCAAAGAGTCAAACGGTTTTGAAAAGGATTTTCCAAAGGTGATTGACACACCGGATTATGCCAAGTGGCGACTCTGAATAAAAAAATGTAAATAATTCTTTTTCATAACAAACTTTTATTTTGTCACCTAATAATAAAAATTCTTTCGAAACTTAGAGAATTTATTTCTTTTTGGTTAAAAAAGGGGTGCGCAGCTCTGGTGACTCTGCTGGGGAACCTTCTCAGAATTCTAGCTTATTTTCGGAGTTATATCGGGTTAGTTTTGACATTATGAGTGTATAGACATTGTTTGTGTTATTGTTTGTATTTGTTTATCGTTGTTGAGTGTCTACGTGGTACGTGTTTTCTTTTATGTGTTATCGCTTTATATCTGGCATCATTTGTATAACCCGAGTCATTCTTTCTACAATAAGTCCGTAGTGTACGTTGTGTACACGACCTCTAGTTGAGTCACCCTTATCCTAGGAGGGGGAGTCATCGGCTGGTATGGAGTGGGTGGAAAGCTAAAGCAGCCACTATTGACCATATGCTCCCCCGAACAACCTTGTTAGTGAATCCTAGCGTAGGTCAGCCTTTAGGTCATGCTTATCTGCATCATGTTGAGACCTAACAGGACCCACTTGGTCCTTCATAGGAGACTCGCCCATAGAGCATCTCTACGTGCTAATTTTTGTATTTTTTGAGGGTAACGAGGTCATTTGACGGACTTATTTGGGGCAAAGCATATGTTAGAAATAAAGTGTGTTGACAAAAAATATGGAAAGAAAAAAAGAGAGAAGAAAAAAAATAAAGAAAAAGGAATGTCGTAGGTTATTTATAGAATTTTTTATGGCTTTTGTTCTTCACAAAAAATTCAAAAAGAGTTTTCACTTTTTGCATTCATTTTTCAAAAATAAAAATATCAAAAAGATTTTTCCTTTATCTCCTTTAGCATGCATTCATAATTTAAAAAATTTCAAAAAATTTCAAAAAAAAGAAGATTTTGTTATGAGTTTTTATAAAAGAAAAAAATAGTGTCTATTTCATAAAATAAAAATACCAAAAAGATTTTTTCTTTCGTAGTTATTGGCATATTGTTTATGCGGAGTGTCCAATTAAAATCCCAAAAAAGATTTTTATTTTTTTCATCATCTGTCTATAATCGCGTC
Organism: Capsicum baccatum var. pendulum; assembly: GCA_030864225.1. Taxonomy (NCBI): domain Eukaryota; kingdom Viridiplantae; phylum Streptophyta; class Magnoliopsida; order Solanales; family Solanaceae; genus Capsicum; species Capsicum baccatum. The sequence goes on from CM061550.1 coordinate 82,447,570, forward strand.
TCTCAAATCGAGTCGTAGTTTGTCTTAACCCTTAATTGTCTGATTTGGCCGCACTACGTATACCTGATTCTCGTCCTTCTGAGCGAAATACGTAGGCAACCCTTGGCGAGTTTGGTATCCCTTGTTTTAGTCTGGGTTTTTCTTTTAGCCTAGGGTCTGTCTTCTCTTAGTTCAGTGTCATTAGCTGGTTCTAGACAAATATGCTGATGTTTCTTAGCAGTACCATGCGATTAATTTGAGTTGTAAAGTTATCTGTCATTTTGACATTTGTCCTTGTCAAAATCCTAAGGGTCGGGAATTTTTTCTTGTCTTATGAATGCTTGAATTAATGCCCTATTTGTTATTACAGGATGGATTTGGCCACAAAATCTAGAGTCCGGATGGTGGGCAAGGTGCCTAAAAAGTTAATCAAGTGGTGGGGTATGTTTAACTTCGTCGAACAATGGGAGTTAGAAAAGAAGCTCGGCACTCTCATTTCTCTTTTGTCTATCACGCCCTGTCCAAACCTAATCGAGGCTGCATTGACCTTTGAGGATCCATCTTATCTGGTTTTTAGGTTTGGGAGTTGTGAAATAACGCCTACCCTGCGGAAATATCTGGTTTTATTTAACTTGCCCTACATTAAAAAGAAGATGATTCGAGCGCGATGTCATTCTCCCAATAGGTTTCTCCACCGTTATGGATTGAAAGTTAATAACCAACTAGGGTGCCTTAACCAATCTTGGATCTCTTTCGATTACTTGTATTCTAGGTTTAGCCTTCCAAACCTTTTTTATTGTTTTTGTGATGAATTTTATACAACTTAGAAGAATTGGGAGAAACGTCGCCTTGAGGTCTTTAGCTTTATTTTGTTAGGAACTTTGGTATTCCATTTGGAAGATAGGCGTCTCAATACTCGGTTGCAAACTGTAGCGATGGCCTTATTTAACAAGGATAAGGGAGACAAGGTCACTATCGTACCCATGATCTTAGTGGAGATATACAAAGCTTTGACCGAGGTAAAAGGGGGTATGCGATTTTTTGAGGGGAGCAACCTAGTATTACAACTATGGATGCTGGAGCATTTGCACGCCCCTTCTTTGCTTAAATCAGATGTAATTGACCGTTGTTTGCCCAGTCGAGTGGAAACCATAGAAGATAGAATGGGCTTTGCTAAATTCTCATTGCCTGTAGGAGTCGACGCTTGGGTTGGGTTTCTTGAATCAAGAACAGATGACAATATCCTGTGGACCTATCTATGTTTTTGGCTGAAAGTAATCTTGGTCGGATCTAGCATACACCCTCTTTTAGTTTTGTTGGGGCTTAATTGTACCCGACCATACACTTCCCTTAGGGTAATGTGTCAATTGGGTAGAGTGCAAGATGTTCCACCGATAATGAACTTTCAATAGGATATTGAGCATTTCAGGGACCAAGCTAGGGGTGAGATTAAATATGAGTAGTTTTGGGATAATGCAACATGGCAGGGCATGGATACTCTCAGGGCAGGTTTAGACAATCCAGGATACACTCAAGGATATGGAATCTGGCTACAATCCATTCCTCTTAGTGTCAATGGACCATTACCAGCGCAACTTAGAGGGAGAATATAGGAAGAATGTATAATTGCTGATTTTCAGGATGAAAGTGTGGGGGCCAAAGTGGAGTCATTAAGAGTTCAATTATTAGGTTTGCTTAAAACTATGGAAGGGTATCAGAGAAATCTTTTCAGGTGTACTCCTCAAGAGGAAGAAATACGTGCCAGAAGCTTCTTCCCAAGCATTAAACATACATTACAGGATATGTTACAAAGTTTGAATGGGAGAGCGAGAACTCCACAGACAGGTCCATCTCGGCTAGGGCCATCGCGCAGTGCAGCAGTTTGAAGGAGCACTTCATTTCTTTTATTTTTGAGTCTTTTGTTTTTTTCATTATATTGTTGTGTCTTTGTTTAGTCGGTGTCAAGTTTGTTTTAACATTGGAGTCTTTATTAGGAAATTTATGTATGTTGTCCTGGGGTCTAGAGTGTTGTTTCGTATTTGTTAATTAGTTTCAAAGTTGTCTTAAATTCAAAGTTTGTTTTAGTTGTCTCTTTTATGAAATGTAGTGATGTTGCGGTGTTGTTTTCTTTTGTGTGTTCTTCATAAAAAAAACAATAAAAAATCTTCAAATTTGTGATGTTTATACATGCGCTGCCCGAACTATGCAAGATCTGATTCATGTACAACATGATACTTAGGCAACCTACTTGTGGGTTCGATCTAATTATTTTGATTCTTCGTTCTTTATTATTTTTCCTCTTTTAAAGAAAAGCAAAATCCATAAAGAATGATAAAAAGAAGGTAGATAGCGAGAGAAGAAAAAAAACCAGAAAGAGTGACGAGAGAATAAGGTGAAAGAAAAGAGACTGATGAAAAGAAGAGGGAAATGAGGGTGAAAAAAAGAGGTGTGGTTGGAGTAAAGAAGCAATTGGGCATAGAAGAAAGATTGGGATAATGTTAAAATGACATCGCTACCCTCAAAGGTTGATAGAAATATGCATGAATCTAATACAATTTGCAAATGTGATTCCCATATTTGTTGTGTGATCTAATCCTAAGGGTGTTGTCTTTGATGATCATGTTCTTTCAGATAAAAGTGGTTGGTATTATAGCACTCTGGATAGTCACCCATACTTCACTAGATCAAAAGCAAAGCTTAGCATGGCTGGCAGAGAGATTGAAAATTCGCTCATTGACCCGGATCAGGATCCCAGGGAAGAAAGTTTAGAACGCAATGAAGAGGTAGTAAGGCTCAGGAAATAATTGATAGATTTGCACCGGGCGTGGGCCAGCGGAATGACTCTTCCTCCACTCTTTGAAGATCTTAGGAATATCTCTAATTGTCCACCGCTCTCTCAGGAGCAATTCTCTACTTTCACTGAGTCATCTGTGCACGCTCCAGGATTCAGTCCGCGTCAATATTATCCTGGAACCCCTAGTGTGCCCTTGGCAGTTCCCCAACCAAGAGCGCCACCTGCAGTGCCTGTGTTCATGGCTTCGCCACTACCTGAAGCCCCCACCTATGTTGTGCTTCCGATGATGGTACTCCCTAGGTCTTCTAGTGAGCCAATATTGAAGGTTTCGGATAATCAATATTATGCCCCGAAACCTACTTGGAGGATGAATGAACCATATGGGTACACTCAGCTACCTGTATTTCCATTTGATATGGAGAAGCCGGTTGCAACAGAGGAACAAGAATTCATGGCGTGGAAACTGAAAAATTTGGAACAGGCCATGAGAAATTTGCAGGGAATCGGAGGTTATAAGAGTGTTTCCTATAAAGATCTTTGTATGTTCCCAGACGTTAACCTTCCCCTTGGTTTTAAAATGCCCAAATTAGAGAAATATGCTGGGCACGGAGATCCCGTGGCGCACTTGAGACGTTATTCCAACCAACTGAGGGCTGCAGGAGGAAGGAAAGAGTTGTTCGTGGCTTTCTTTGGCGAGAGTCTTTCCGATCTGGCTTCAGAATGGTTTGTCGATCAGGATATTGACAAATAGAATAGCTGGGTTGACTTAGATTTTGAGTTTGTGCAACATTTTCAGTATAACGTTGACCTGATTCCTGACGAAAAATCCTTGTTCAACATGAAGAAGAAAAGTACTGAAGGCTTTAGGGTTTACGCGATAAGGTGGCATGAACAGGCCGCCAGGGTAAAGCCTCCAATGAAGGAGAGTAAGCTGGTATAGGTCTTCATTCAGGCACAAGATGAGACCTATTTTCAACATTTATTTCCGGCAATGGGAAAGTCTTTTATTGAAGTCCTTAAAATGGGAGAGATGATAGAGGACGGAATCAAGATAGGCCAGATAGTGAGTGTAAACACCTAATTTTTTATCAAAACCTAAGTGTTTTTTGCCATTTTAGTGTTCAATTTCTTTTTAGGGTCTAAATTAGATATTTTAAAATTTATCTTATTTTTACTAAATTTATTTTAAAAATTTTTGAAAAAAAAACTACAAAAATAGAGTCACATTTTAAATAAGTTTTTATTTTATTTTTTATTTTAATTTTTAATTTTTTTTTTAAATTATATTTGTTTTCTTCTTTCAATTTTTAATAAAGAATGTTGTGATATTAATATTTCTTAACTATATTCCTAAGACTAGCTAATCTTGTATTTTATTAATTTTAAATAGATTTTATTATTTATATTTTTATTTAAAATATTGAAAAAATATAATAATTAAAAAAAAATTTAAAAACAAACAAACTAAAAACTACCCTACTTCCCATTACCCCCACTTTCCCCATGCTCCCACTAAACCTTCCCATTACCCCCATGCTCCCACTAAACCTTTCCATTACCCCCACTTTCCCCATGCTCCCACTAAACCTCCCCATTACCTCCACTACATGACACCACCCATTTCCACTCAACTTCCAACTACATAACCCATACACACCACACAACCTCATACACTATATAAGACACAAACAACACACAAAATTAGGAAAAAAAAACAAGAAAAAAAACATAAGGGGAACACATAGGGGAAACCAAAGAAACCAAGAAAGAAAAAGAAACCAAGAAACCAAAGAAATCAAGAAACACAAAAGAAACCAAGAAAAAGGAAAGAAAACATCAAGAAAGCAAAAGAAACAAAAATAAAGGAAGCGAGTTCGGGTTTGAGTTCGGGATCTCCATTTGAGTTTTCGGTAAATGGCCTTCTTGCTTCTATATTGAACTTATTTCATTACACGGGTTTTTATCCAACTCAGTATCATTATTTTTTTGTAAGTTTTATTGAGGATCAAAGCATAAATAACGTTATTTATATGATTTATGTGTTGTTCATGTTTAAAGCTCGATTGCGTTAAATAATTTGTCTTTCATCATCTTTACTTAGATACCATGAATCTCTATATTTGTAAATTGTAAATATGTTAAGAAGTTAATGGGTTGATAAAGAAAATTTAAACGTGATGCCTTGACTAATCGTGGGTTTTGATTGTTAGACTAAAATTAAAAGAAGTCATGTTAATCAATAAAAGGTGGCTTTAATTTGTTTCTTTATTTGTTTGTGAACAAAATGCGGTATTTAAATTTATTTAGAATTCCATTATAGGTTAAGAACTTAATTTGATTCAAAGTCTAAGATTTTCAAAGTTAACGTGAGGGTCTTAATTCTATTTTAGTGATCAGTATACATCACTGTCACTTTGTGAAAAATATTGTTAATGTTTGCACGCTATGGTATATTTTGCTGCAGAGGCTATTATTTCTTTTGTATTAATAGAAGTTGGTAGGGAGGAGATTGGAGCATTAGCCGAAGGTTCATATGTTCGTTTTCATGCATGCCTACCCATTATTATAAATTGATGACTTGAAACATATAGGACTTTTTTTTTGTATTTCTTAAATTATATGGTATCCAACTAAATAGGCTTATAACTACGTTCTTAAAATTAAAAAATATATATTAATATTTTAATCCGTTTTAGTTGAAATGTTAAATTTATCTATTTTATTCTACTATTTTTATTTTAACGTTCCAATGTTAAAATAGAATTAAGAGAGAAGATGTCACGTGGATCCTTTGAAAAATAAATTTGCTACTCACATAAAGGATGTGGTCAAAATGCTTATCAAAATTACCACAGGCGTTTATCTTAGTATGTTTTATTAATACTTTAGACTAAGACCAATCTTAGGATCTAATTACCAATCAATCGTAGAAAATAAGTGAAATGGATTGAGGACTTATCTAAGATCTGTCATAAATCATAATTGATAAAAGAGAGGAAAACTCATTTGCGAGAGAGTGAATTCGAAAAGAAAGATTTAGGTTCTTGATCTTTAGAAAATTAAGTTTTTAATGTGCAAGTGAAAATTAACGATGAAGTTGGAAAGCCCTGCTACCGGCTATTCGTTATAATAAAATTAACCTACCGTTTGAAGCCGATTGGATTGGGTTGGGTAGATTTTACCTATTAGGTGCTTATTTAGATTTTGAAAATATGGGACGCTCCATAAGGGCCACGAAGGTGCGAAAAATATATTCAAAGTTTGTGGTGAGGCCGAAAAGTACTACTATCGGTAAGCCACACGTCAATATAATAAATAATTTCAAAATAAATTAGAAGTGGGAGGCAAACAACTGTCAGGTTAACAAATTTTATAAATCCAAAACAATAAAAATTAATTTAAGCCAGACGTAAGTCATTAAAGTGACCGTGCTAGAACTACGGGACTCGAGGGGTGCCTAACACCTTCCCCTCGGTCAACAGAATTCCTTATCCGGATTTCTAGTTCGCAGACCAAAAAAAAAATAAATTGAAGAGTCATTTCATTTTGAATAGGGATTCAATAAGGTGACTTGGGACACCCAAACTTAATTCCAAGTGGCGACTCTGTAAATAAAATAATCCCTTTTTCAAAACGTCACTTTAATTGGAAAAACTCATTTTCTCTAAAACCAACTCCCTAGTGGGGTCGGATGCGGTGAAAAAAATGGGGTGTGACAGAGAGTTTTGCCGCATTGAAAGCCACCACCCAAACGATTCAAGGTGGCTCTGGAGTGTTCGGAGGTAAGAAGAAGAAAGAGGATGTGGCGACTGTTATAGCTGGAACTCATTCCTATCCCAAAAGACCGCCTCTCCCTTATCCCCAATCTCAAGCTCAAACCTACGCCCAAGCTCCATATATTCCTCCCTACCATTACTATCCCACGCAAAACCTACTATATTCTATTTCACCACCCCCATACTCAGTATATAGCACGCAACCATATGCCCAAACCTCTTCTTACATGCAATGGCGTGTGCAAGCTCCACAAAATCATCCATCAGCCCCACTAAATTACCAAAACCCCTCCAGACCTAGTTTCTAACCTAGGCCCGAGTATAAGAAAGAGAAGGTGGTAAAAAATCAGTTCACACCTCTTAGGGAGTCATATGCTAGCTTGTTTGATAGGTTGAGAAAGATGAAGTTCTTGAGCCCAATCCAAGGAAGGCTCTCAAATCCACCTCCAAGGAATCTTAATTATTCCTTAAGGTGTCCGTATTGTTCTGACATGCCAGGTCATGATATCATAAATGCTGGTATTTAAAGAGAGTTGTCCAAGATTTAATCGACGCAAATCAAATTTTGGTCCAGGCCCCGAAAGTTCCAAACATTAACCAGAATCCATTGCCAACCCATGTTGAAACCAATATGTTGGAGTTAATATATGATGGCAAAGAATCGTCGATATGTTATAAGCCTATTGTCAGAATACATACCAATAAGGACAAATCGATGAATGTGGCAGATTTGTTAAAAACAATGTTACTAAGCCAGGAAGGAATGGGAGAATATAAAGTCCAAGAGAGCGCAAATAAACCCGTGATTACGGTATAAGGCACCAGAAAAGATGTTGGTTTAAGTCAGGACAAACCTAAGTTGACGGTGGTAGGAGCTCCGGGTAAGCCTATATTGACGGTGAAAGGAGAACTTACAACGCTTATTATCATCAAACTAGTGACCTAACCTCCAATAGTTGATATGAAAAAGGTCCCCTGGAACTATAAACGAACTGTGATGATTTATCAGGGAAAGAAAGTCGAGGAAGAAGTAGATGAGGTAGGGGGTCTGACTCGATTAGGAAGATTCTTCATTCCTAAAGGTTTGAGGGAGACTAAGACAGTGGTGAGTTGGCCTTTGTCTCTCAAAAAGCCTGTCACCGAAGAAGAAGACAAAGAATTTTTAAAAAAGATGAAATTGCCAGAGTATTCAATAATAGATCAGTTGAAGAAGACCCCTGCTCAAATTTCGCCCTTATCTTTGTTATTGCATTCCAAGGAACATCGTGACATTATACTGAAGGTATTGAACAAAGCATACATTCCTAGGGAGATTACAATAAATGATCTTGAGAAAATGGTCGAAAAAATCTTCGAAGTAAATTGAATCTGCTTCTCTGATGACGAATTGCCAGTTGAAGGTACGGGGCATAATCGAGGTCTTTACATTACCGTGAAGTGTGAAGATTTCTATGTCACTCATGTCATGATTGACAGAGGTTCTGGAGAAAATATTTTCCTTATTTCCACCTTGCAAAAGTTAAACATTGGTATTAAAAGGATCAGGCCCAACATTGTATGTGTCAGGGCTTTCGATGGAGAAAAATCAAACTCCATTGGCAAAATAGAACTGATGTTGATTATAGGGCCTGTTGAATTCGCCATAAAGTTTAGAGTATTGAATATTGACTTCTCTTACAATCTGTTATTGGGAAGACAGTGGATGCACAAAGCCAAGACAGTTGCATCTACATTGCACCAGATGATTAAGTTTGAGCATGACAGGCAAGAAGTGGTTATTCATGTTGAAATGGATTTGTCCGTCTATGAAGATTTTCCCTTGTCTCTTATTGAAGCGAACAACGTAGATGATATATTTGTCTATCAAACTTTTGATACAGTGTTGGCGTATTGTATCTTTGAAGGGCAGGTTATTCCAGAGCCACAATTTTCTCCCGCTCCTGTCATGATGATAAATGAAATGTTAAAATATGGATTCGAGCCAGGAAGGGGTTTGGGAGTGTCTCTGCACGGTATAGTTTGTCCCATATGTCCGAGGGAGAACATGGGAACTTTCAGTATGGGTTTTTAACCTACGGCTGAAGATCTGAAGAAGGCCAAGGAAAGGAAAAAAGGAATCATGGTCACTCCCCCGCCCAATGCCGCTGCTCAGTGAGTCTTTTGTCAAGAGCGGTGTCACGAAGCCTGAAGAATTTGAAGCTGAATTGGTTGATGACTTCCAGAACTTATTGATTGAAGTTAACATGGTTGAAGCAGGAGAAGGTACCACCAGTAAGGCAGATGTGCAATTCATGGGCCCAGATGCCCGCCTTAATAATTGGAAAGTCACTCCTCTCCCCGTCAGGAGGGAGTTTTGGTAGTTCATTTTATTTTCCTTTTAGATTGATGAGGTATAATTTTTTTGGAGATGTGGAGGAGAGAAACCCACCAAAAAAGTTATCCGGGTCAGATGTTTTACAACAAGTGAAAGATATTGATGTTACCTTTGGAAAACCAGCGGAAATGAATGATAGAAGAAAAAGAAATAGAGAAAGGAGTCGTGGGAAAGTTCAACTCAACAATGGAAAAAGAAAAGCATATTCTTCCAGCTTCGATAGTGGGAATTCAACCTATTGCCCAATAATTTAGATGTTATGCACATTGAAAAGAATGTGTTCGATTATGTTTTGTACTCAACGCTAAATGAAATAGAAAAATCAAAAGATCATGTAAAGGCACGAAAAGACCTACAAGATATGGGTATAAGACCTGATCTATGGCCAAATGAGAAGGAAGAATGTCGACTTGCTGCATTTGCAATCCATACTAAAAAGAGAGCCATCTTTCTCAAAACTCTTAAGAATATCTCAGTGCCAGATGGTTATTCAAGTAATATTTCTCATTGTATTGATCTAGAACAAAAGAGAATATTCGGATTAAAAAGTCATGATTGTCACATCATTATGGAGAAATTATTACCTATAACAATTCGCAATGTTCTTCCAAGCCATGTTGTTGCAGTTTTGGTAGAGCTTTCGTCCTGCTTTAAACTTCTCTGTATGAAAACCTTAAGCCTCTTGGACTTGGATAAGCTACAGGAGAGGATTGTTCTTACACTTTGCCATTTAGAGATGTTGTTCCCTCCATCTTTTTTCACTGTAATTGTTCATTTAGTTGTCTATCTAGTGGATAAAGTAATACAAGGTGGTCCAGTACATTATCGTTGTATGTATTTTGTTGAAAGGTAAAATATTTCTTATTTAGATATTTTTTAAATTGATTTTGTAATAGTGATTAAAAGTAAATGCTTGTTCTAATGTCATTTTATCTTTTGATAGAATGTTAGGTCATTTCAAATCTTTTATGGGGAACAAATCACAGGCTGAAGGTTCCATAGCTGAAGGTTACATGGTAGAGCAAACTCTAACTTTTTGTTCCCGTTATTTTGAGGATATTGAGTCAAGGGTCAATAGGCCTAAACGAGTAAACGATGAATCAAATCAAAATGAGGCTTCTAACCGGTCATCTATGTTTCCTCGACAAGGTAAATTCATTGGGGGATCCTCAACATTTTCCTTGACTGTCTTAGAGAAGACTCAAGCTCATCGATATGTGTTACTTAATTGTGCAGCAGTGCAACCATTTATAGAGTAAGAGGTTAATCAATTTAATATTTGAAAATAATTATAAAGTAAAGTGATTAAGTTTGATAGATATAAAACCTTTGTAGTGAATTTAAGGATCACGTAAGAAGAACTTCAAGAGGTCGAAGATCTTCAACAACAGAGGTGGAGAAGAGAGCTAATAAGGAGTTTGCTGATTGGTTTCCAAAAAGAGTGAGTAAATTGCATTAGAATGTTTATATATTCACAACTTTCTATTTTAATCTATAATATTTAATGAAAATAATTTTGTTTATTTAGATTATGAATTCAGATATCGCAGACACAATCTCTACCGATCTACAGTTCTTAGCCCGAGGTCCAATCCCAAGTACAAGAAGGTTTAGTGCTTATAACATTAATGGATTCAAATTTTGGACTTTTTCCAGAGAACAAGGACTTAAAACTCAAAACAGTGGAGTTTTTCTTACATTTGATATCTCATGTATTTCATCTAATGCTGATAGAAATGCAAGACAAGCAGAGTTGCCATATTATGGAAAGTTGGAAGATATTATATAGCTTAATTATTATTGTCAGTTTAGAGTTGTGCTCTTCAAATGTCAGTGGGCTGATACTACGCGATAGAGGGTTCAAAAAGATGTTTGAAATTTTAATTGCGACAATTTTTCTAAGTTGATCCACAGTGGTGATCGTGAGGATCATGATCCTTATATTGAAGCATCTCAAGTGAATTTGGTGTATTATGTTGATGATGAAACTGATAAAGGATGGAGTGTAGCTGTACATTTAAAGCCAAGAGATCTTTTTGACATGGGTGAAGATGATGAAGAAAAAATATACGAGAACGATCCATACCAACAACAAGAATATGAACGTTTTTTTTATGATAATTATGAAAATGTTCAAATTGCGATAGAGGAGCATATGTCTAATAGGAACTAAGTTATTTTATCTGATATGAAAAGGTTTAATTTTAATGAATTGCATATTATATTATCATAATAAGATTTTTGGTAGAAATGAATGATCTTTTACTGAGATATCTTTTTTCTTATTTGTGTTCTGGGGTTCTAAACGTTATATTATTGCTATGCTGGCAATATACTTATGGTAAGTGTCTTCAAGTTAAAAATATTTTCTTTAGAGATAAGTTAATTAGTTTTATTTTCAAGTTGTAGGTAAAAATATTTCATTGATGATCTAATATAGTTTTTTTGTTGATTATAGATATTTCGAAGAGAAAGTGCGAACATAATATTATGAAGTCAATTCAGTCGACACATACTTCAGAAGATGCATCCATATCACAAGCAAACAATTCCAAACTACCATTAACATCATTTCTTCAATAGAAACTTCGAGTGATACTTTCAGTCTCAACCACATCTGATTTCATGAGTTTGTTTAGATGTCCATATTATCGTTCAATATGGTTCTGAACACACGATTATCTTGTGTGTTCCAGTTGACTGTTCTATTTTGGAACTCTGATTTCTAGATAGAATGGTCATGTGACCTGGAACGTGATAACATTAGGTTTTCTGCTAGATGGATTTCCCTTTAACTCAATTACTTTTTGTTCTACCATTTTGTTGGTTTCAAATACTCATTGACCCTCTGTTTCTAGAGTTGAGTCTGAATATCATTAAGCCAATTCCTAGAATCATTGACCCTCTATTCAGTAATTCCCAAGGCCTTAGTATGTAGTTTCTTGAGTGGAGTTTTCACCAAAACTTATACATGTTGGACCCTTCATACTCTTCAAAAATTTGTCATCATCAGCTAAGGCATTCAGAAATCTGAATAGACCTCATCGATTTGAAACAACTGCTGGAACCTCCAAGTGAATTGGTGAATGATATTAAAAGTGATTTTCTAAGAATTGAACTGTAATATGACCATAGTTACTATTACAGCAACATTTTATTTGTCATATAAAGACTATTTTTGAAGTATAACAGCAGCACTTACTACACCAATCTTTTTTATTTTTTTTAAAGATTCACATGGGGCTGTGAAAAGAAGACATATGAAGGTTAGCGACATGTTAAATTTATCATGTGACGAACGTATCATTGTTTAATTTGATGACGTTTCACCAGTTGGAGAAGCACAAGGTCTTCTTGTAGGTTTTTGTGGGCTTTTAGCAACTGACAGCTCTATATTTCCAATTGGCTTTGTGAAATGGAATGATTTATCTGAGTCATACTTTCATCGCTGCTTTGGTCAAATTATAAAGGTATAAAACATATATTTTTATAATTATATCTATATATTATGTATTCATACTTTATAATTGACATGGCTATACATAATCTAACCAGTATTTCATTTCTATAGCCCCGATTTTCTTTTGAAACAACCGAGTTAATTACATGACGCTATGTTTATAATTCTGTTTCAAGAAAGCGGGGTGCAAGGAGGATAAAGTTGTGGGATAAGACCTTTGACTTGTGAAATGGAATGATTTATCTGAGTCATACTTTCATCGCTGCTTTGGTCAAATTATAAAGGTATAAAATATATATTTTTATAATTATATCTATATATTATGTATTCATACTTTATAATTGACATGGCTATACATAATTTAACCAGTATTTCATTTCTAAAGCCCCGATTTTCTTTTGAAACAACCGAGTTAATTACATGACGCTATGTTTATAATTCTGTTTCAAGAAAGCGGGGTGCAAGGAGGATAAAGTTGTGGGATAAGACCTTTGACCCGCTTAAGAGCAGATCTGAACTTATGGCAAATATTCCCAGTGGAATTTCACGAGATCAATGGACTTCTTATGTTGATTATCGTTTGGACAAGAAAACGTAGGTATGTTCTTAAATACTTTATTTGGAGCTGAACTTATTGTTTGTATATTGAATTCAAGTATTTCTTTTCAAGAAAACGTGCAAGCAAAATATTAAAAATCAGAAGAAACAAACTATTTCACACACTGGTGGCTCCAAATCTAACGCGAGAAGAAGAGATAAAATGGTAAAATATATTTGTTCACTATATTTTAATTTAGTTTATTAAACATGAACCTGTCCTTAATTTGTTAAGTTAATTTTGATTGTAGATGGTTGAGACTGGACATAAGCCTGGACGAGCAGAACTTTATCTTGCCACTCATAAGAAAGAAGATGGATCATATGTTAATGAGGCAGTAAAAGATATTTATGTAAGTACCTCTGTTGAGCATCATTAACAATTTGTAGTATTGATCGTGCAAGTGAAACTAGTCTTGTCTGTTGATAATTTTCACGTGGAAATTTAGGGTCTGTTTAGTCGGAATGAATTTGTGACAAAAGAGCTTTTAGTTGAACATGTTCAAAAAGGGTGTTGTGGGAGACATGTCTATTTTCTTATCTTTTGAGGCAGCAACCTACAAGAAGTGGTATAGGTTGCATACTTCATTGCCTAAATTCCACAGTTAGTTTGAACTTTGATATGCTAGGTCTGCCAGCTATTTGAAAACTTCTAGTTTGTCGCTGGTGTTTTTTTTTCTTACTTCCTAGTTGGGCGTTGGTGTTGGTTTTCTGTACTTTATTCAAAGTTAAGTCACTGCTATCTGCTTTCAATATTCATGTTGACATTGCATTGAGTTTAGAGAGATTTTAGGAAATAGCACTTTCCCCAGTGTTGACACTGCATTGAGTTTATGGCTTCTTGTTTGATTGTAAGGGGTGATTAACTTAATGGCCTATTTTACTTACTAGATTGATGGTTTCTGCGCAAGAGTGCTGCTGCTCAGTAATATGGTTTGATGTCTTTTTCTCCTAAAGTTCCAAAAAAGCTTAAAATGAGAAGAGTGATCCATCAATCTGAACAATGAAGAGGAGTGATTAAATCAATGTATTATTCATCTGCAGAAAAATACTAGATCAACACCTTGTTAGTATGCATGTGAGCCAATGTTTGAATTACTAGAAAATAACAATCAGTCAAGCTGAAAAAAGGTAATCATAAGCCGAAAGCTCGAGAGTTTCTGTTTGCATTTATTTTCTTAAAATTGGCCGAATCTCTGCAATTACTATGAGCTGAAACATTCCATGAAGAGTTTTTTCTGTTTTACATCCATGGAAGAATATTCTAGACAGTTCATGTTTCATGTTTTAGTGAAACCAGACTCATAGTGATGCTGAAACTTATTTACCAGGTAGCAGGGGACTTTGATTTTAGGGAGGACGTTGTGGGTCTTTGATTTTAGGAAGGAAGTTGTGAGGACTTTGATTTTTTCTTTTCACAGAACTTAATTACCAGGTAGAGGTCATTCGAATTAGAACGTTTTCTTTATTTGAACGTAAGATTATTGCTATGAACAACTTTTGTTACCTGGTTTGTTTCTTTAGAACACCAACTTTCCAGTTCTTGCAGACCCGCCTTCAGATAGTCCCTGTTGCTAAATGAGCAGCATTCACGTCGAAGCAACAAGCTGAAACATTTTCATATCTCCGACGTTAGGATTGAGGACATGAATTATTTTCCTGCTTAACTCATACAGTTGTCTGAACTTTTTTGTGTTGTAAGCTTTCAGCACATTCCAGAAGTCAGTTTCAATCCATTTTGAATGAAGAACTAATTGCTCTAGAAACTCTAGTAGTATTTCCTGAATCGGGGGTCTATCGGACCCCACTAATGGCTAAAAAGCATCATTTTTGGTTCATACACGTATCTGCTTGGATTATCCCCCAAACCCAACCTTCCTTGATCTTCTCTTATCTGGATGCTCTGTTGGCTGTCATGATTTAGGCAGACTTTATTCTCTTGCTTATTTTTTTTCTTTCTTCTTTAATTGTCCATTACTAATTGAAGTTATATTATGGTTTTTGTGTTGTACTATATTTAGGAAAAAATTGAACTCGCGGTAAGTTAAAGCACCGTGGACGAGTCTGAGGTTTCTCCCAATGATGTTGTTGGTAAGGCACTAGGAAAAGAGCATTCTGGAAGGGTAAGGTGCTTGGGATTAGGAGCTGTTCCTAGTAGATCCTTTAAGCAAGCACGTCCTCATTTTGGTGGTATGAGTTCTTCAAGTAGTAACAGTTCATGTCCATCCAATTGTCAAGAAAACTACGCTCAAATGTTAAATGCTCATAAGCAAAGCCAAGAGAACTATAAATAAATGGTGAATTCTCACAATCTAATGATGAATGCTTTCAAGGCATATATGATAATGAAAGAAGGCACGATACCTGAACAATTTGTAGGATTTTTCACTTCTCCTACGGTAAATAATTTTCTTGAATTACCTTTTTCATTTGAAAAGAATTAAGTATATATGTTGTTATAAAATAATTAGCATTCAAAGACCTTGTATAATTACTATTTGTATTTATACTTTTGCAGCCAAGTGATGCATCTAGTGGACCTCTTTCGGATGTGAATGGAAGATCATTTGGTGATAGTTATTCTAGCCATAATCATTGAAGTTCTTAGTAATCATATTAGTGTTCTGTTTAGTAATTATGACAATGTTAGTGAATCGTTGGAGTAATATTTTGTGTGTAAATTAAATTAGTCTTTAAGACTAATGACAACACTTTGTGATACGTTTTTAATTATGATCTAATAAATTTTGATTTTTATTGTTATTAAAATGTATTTTTGTTTTATCCAAGTACAGTGAATGATATATATATATATATATATATATATATATATATATAATATTCAAATTTAAATATTGATCGTGGAGACTATAATTATTCTTTTTAAAAAATATCAAAGTGAATTGTGGGGGTCTTGACCCCTGCAATGTATATAGAACAAAGACTACTGCCGTTGGTTTTAGTTTACATATTGCAGGGGTTTTAACCGCCGCTAACAGATTGCGGCGGTAAATTAAAAAACCCCATAAACTGATTGCGAATTCTGTAATTGCGGGGGTTTTGAAAACCACCGAGCTATCATTTAGTGGGGGTTGTCGACCTCCACAATCTGTAAATATAATCCCCCCAAAGTGAGCAATTTTTTGTAGTGATACATAACTTGATATGTATAATGTCAAAAATCAAATTGCATCAAGTGACTTTTAATTTTTTTTAAAATAATATAAGTTCTTGAATATTTTAATCTATACATTAGTATGGTAATCTTATACATATTCATTTTATGTATTATATTATAGTTATGTTATGTGAATTATTGATTGAACAACTCATGCTAACTTAAGAATTATGCTTTCTTATACACAACTTGATATGTATAAAAATGAACAAACAACATATATCAACCACATACTCGTACACTACTTAGTAATGTATGAGGGTTGAATTGAACAAATAACAGAATTTAACCACAGAGGAATGAAGTAACAATATCTGTATGATCTTAAATATTATTGTATGAGATGGTATAATGCATTACCATTATGTATAATGGTTAGACATTGTTATAAAATACAAACATCAAATATGGAACTTATACTCCAACAACAAATATACATTGATTTTAGTCACGGCGGGAAAAAGCATATCCTCATAAATCAATTTGGAGTATAGAGGCGTCGACTTCGACTGCGAATGAACGACCATTTTCAGCTTCTACCACAACTCTGCCGCTGTATTTGGTGGCGAAGTGGTGGAGCTATTGCCGGAAGGTTAGCTGGAAACGGTGGCAGAGATGTCGTAGTTCAAATTTGAATCATCACCAGCACCAAAGAAAAATTCGAATCTAAACTTGATTTGGTAAAGTTGAAAAAAAAAAACTTAAAATTTAATGAAGAAGGTGAACTTTGTTTAGTTAATGATTGATAACTGAAAAATTTGAAACTCTTTAGATCATGTTAGCTTGTTTGTAGGGTAACTAAAGGAAGAAGAGATATGGAGCAAAAATCAGTGCACAAAAAAAGAACAAATAATGACATATTGATATGTATGGGGGGATGAGAGAGAAAGAGTAAATTTAAGGGATTTAAGTAATTACTTTGGGATTTTTGTAATTACTTTTCTAATATGAGAATTTATATAATAAGGTAAAGTTACCTTGTGTATATATGTAAATTTTAGTTTATTTAAAATACTAAAATATGATATGTATTTAAAATGATACCAAAATAGACTTAACTTGTATTTTCTGTGAGTTTCATCTTTTTCTCGTAACGAAATTTTGATAACGGAGTTTATTTTTAAAAAAAGTGTAAAGCTCACAAAAAAATGTGAGTTTTCCTTTTTAATTTGGCAAAATTCACTGTGAGTTATATGAGTTTTCCTTTTTAAATTGGCAAAATTCACTGTGAGTTATATATTTATTTTTATAAAACTCACAGTGAGTTACCTATTGAATTTTTAGTTAGTTAGAAAATTCATAATACGCCTTAGCTTTTACCTAGTTAAGCAGTAATACTTGTCCTTCCCACACAATATATTTTGAAGAAGATTGACCAAACACAATTTACTTTAGTGAAAGTGAAAAGATCAATTATTAAATAAATTAACCAAACAAAGAACATCTCTTCATTTTTTTTTTCTTTTTTTACAAATCTACGTCAGTAAAAATGATTTTCAAAATTTAGTTAATTGAAATTATGAGATTCTACTCTTTTATCATAAAGCAATGAGAAGTGTTACTAGTCCGTTTGATACAATTTAACTATTTTTAATTTTAAAAAGATATTGTACCTCTCTTGTTCGCGAAAATCCGCCCAATTGATATAACTTAAACTTGTTTATTTGAAAGGAACATACTTCCTTCAAAACATTTACATGAATCATTTGTGGATGATTGGCCACAAAAGGTATTGCCCTACACGAATATTATACAGTAGCAAATATTGTGAAGGATGAGACATTTGCACGATTCGATCATACTAGCAAATGATGTCTTGCTGCTAGCATAAATAAATCAACTTTTTTTTAAAATAAAAAATAAAAAATAAAAAATTACCTTAACTTGAACCGTACCAATTTCTCGATCTTCAAGCATTGAACAACAAAAAATCTACAAAAATTTGTGTTTGAGGGACTAGACGTGGAAAATCGAAGTGAAAATTTATAGGATTTTACTATATTTTAAGGTGAATCCTGGTTAAAGATGAATTGGGGGAGGGAACCGTGCAAGGGAAAGGGTGATTTTTAAATTTCATGAATAACTCACATAATACGTGAGTTTTTTTAAAAATAAATACATAACTCACATATTATGTGAGCTTTGTAAAAGTAAAAAAGATAACTCACATTTTTTCTGAGCTTTGCACTTTTTTAAAAAAGTTAACTCTCTTATCAAACTTCGTTAAGAAAAAGGATAAAACTCACAAAAAATATGAACTAAGCCTATTTTGATATAATTTTAAATACATAACATACTTTGATAATTTAAATAAGGGGAAAGGATAGAAACGACACTTCAAATTAAACTATTTCTATGAAAATGATCATGAAATTTAAATTCCACTTTCTAGCCATTTCAATTAACTAGCTTGTTGTATACCATTTCTACGCACCTCCTATACAGTTTCTATACACATCTTATACATATAAATATTCTGTACGAAAATTATACACTTTTGATACATAATTTATACAATAATTATACATTTTTTACACATTTTATACAGTAATTATATAATTTTCATACACTTTCTATATATTTTTTAGGGATAATATCCACGAAAATACCTGAAGTTTGACCGAATTACCAGTTGAGAAAACTGAACTTTACGGGGGTCCTTAATGGCATATATCTGCCACTTGGCACACTGCGTGTGATTCACGCGCATTGAGCGCGTGAACAGTGTTAAAAACGTTTTAAAACTCTTTTTTTTGTCAAACAACCCCTTAATTTTATAATTATTTAAAGTTTTATATTTTTATTTATTTTTTCATTCTTCTTTCTTCTTAATGGAACTCGAAAAATCATGAAAAAAAAATTTATGTATGGAAATTGGAATCTTTCCGAATTAATGGAAAGATTAATGGTTATAATTAATGGAAAGATTTTTCTGAATCTTTCAAGTTTCATTTATAATTTGAACTCGAAATTATAAATGAATTCGAACTCGGAATTATAATTCGGAAAGATTAATGGTTATAATTAATGGAAAGATTCCGAATTAAATTTCATGTATGGAACTCGAAAAATTCCTTAATGGTTATAATTTAATGGAACTCACTAAATGAAACTCAATGAATGATTCGGAAGATTCAAACTCGAAAACTCGCTAATTTAATTTCGAGTTCCATTAATAGAAATGGAATCTTTCGAGTTCCATTAACGGAAGATTGAATAGCTTCATACGTGAAATTAAATTTCACAAATCTTCCGAGTTTCATTAATGAATTTTTTGAATCTTCCGAGTTCCATTAATGGAAATTTTCCGAATCTTTAGAGTTCCATTAATAAATTTCTGAATCTTCCGAGTTTCATTAATGAAAATTGAATCTTCCATTGAGTTTTCAATTAGCGAGTTTCATTGAATCTTCCATTAATGGAACTCGCTAATTGAATCTTCCGAGTTTCAATGGAAAATTAATGGGATAAATGGAAGATTCCATTCAATTATTTGAAAAAAATTTCTTCATAAACTCAATGGAATCATTTGGAATATTTAATATGGTTGTAATTGTGAAAAAATGTTGAAAAGTGATAAAATGGAGAAGAAACGGCGCGTGTACCACACTTTCCACGGAAAAAACTGGGTATACATTTTGAGGGGGGGGGGGGGATTTATTCCACTTTAAAAAAGTCGGGGGGGGTGGGGGGGGAATTAATTCTAATTATAAAAGTATGGGGGGTAATAGGACCCCCGCAAAGGTCAATATGTTCAACTGGAAATTTGGTTAAACTTCAGGTATTTTCGTGGTATTATCCCTATTTTTTTTTATATATATATCTTATACATATACATATTTAATAGAACTATACAATTTCTATTCATATATCTTATATAGATACATATTCTATTTAACAATTATATCGTTTTTATATAATTTAATTATTATTTCTAAACAATAAAAAAAAATAGAATATTTGATCAGCTAAAAAATTAATAGCAAAAAAAAATTTGAAATATTTTTAAAACGGCCAAATTGTCCAAGTTGAATACTGTATCAGTATTGTATATGAACTGTATATGGATTACGTAGGCCAAAATGATCCAAATTAGAAAATGACTATAATGCGAAAATAATATATCCGACTCACCACTTTTTGAAAAATTTTCAAACTTGGGCCATTTATTTTAAAAAGCGCTATAGAATGTCTTTTTCCCTTTAATACAATTACTAAAAATTACACAAATATACAATTTATGCTTCCAATATTACAAAAAATTCCAACTTTCTAAACATATTACAAAAATTCCAATATATAAATAAAATGTTATATATATATATATATCAGCTATGTTATATATATTAATAGCAAGAAAGAATAAAGTAATTAAAAAAATAAAAAAAAATAATTACTTTCAAAAGAATTGATATTTATGTTATTTATAGAGTAATAAATTGAAGACCCATTTTGGCCGACTAATCTTAACTTAAAGTTGATGTACAGTTTTCCTTAAGTGATTGATATTTAACAGTTAAACTGAAGAATCTTTTTCTGCCAACCAATCCTAATAAGTAGCATATTGCTTCCAGACATTAACTTCCAGATATGACAAATGAGGTAACAACTGAGAAGAGTTCAATCGCAGCAACAAGTCAAAATATACATCTTTTCAACAAAATGAAGATTCCTAAATACACATTTATACAAGAAAATGACTACTGCATTTTCTTAAATAAATAGAAAAATGACAATTGTATTGGCTTTTCCTCTGATGAGTCATTTTTTAATTTTGACCACTTTAAAACTCGGCCATCATTCTTATCCTCTTTTTCTTTTGGGTTTCCGCTTAATATGGAGTAATTATTTGAATTTATGTTTGAAAATCTTAGTTTAAGGTAAAATATTATTTATTAAAAATTATTCAACATTAAAAATTTAAATTCAAAATCTCCAATTGAGGATGAAAAAATACTCACGACTCCAATGCGCACTCCTGAAATGTCAATTAACAAATGACTTCATAATAATTATTATTGTAAAATGTATTCGTTATGCTTATGTCCATTTTGTATTTACTTGAGGACAAGAATTAGTTGCAAAGGAATAGATGGATGACCATGTAGCTTATGTATGATGACAAACTTATTTTGCTAAGTTACTTTTTGGAAAAAGTATCATTTTCATCTTATACTATACAAAAGAAAAATAAAGTCGAAACCACACCTAAACTATATAAGTGATCTATTATATACCTTAACTATATAAAAAAGATATTATTACCTTCCCACAACCCCCATTTTAAGGTGCGTATGTTACACTTATTTTAGGACTGTTCAGCCTATTAAATAACAAAAATCGAAAAGTCGAATCCACACCTAAACTATATAAGTGACATATTACACATCTTTAACTATAAAAAAGTGATAGTTTTTACTCCCTAGATTTGACGTGAAAAAAACATAATTATTTAAATAAAAAATGGCGCGTTTAAATTAAAAATTAATGCAAAAAAAAAATTGAAAAAAATAAAAATACTCCTCCCCCAACCCCCAACATCCATCTCCCCATCCCCACCCCCAAACAATCATCTTCTTCATCACCCCTACCCCGAAACTCCAACCCCAACCCCAAACCATCTTCTTCTTCATCACCCCCACCCCAACCAACACAGTTTCTTCATCACCCCACCTCCAAATTCCAACCCCATCCCCAAATGACACAATTCATCCTCCACCTTCATCGAATCAATGTCAATTTTACAATGAACAAAATCAAATTGTATTTGATGTTTAAACGGGTAAAATCAAATTTTATAAAAAAAAATATATAAAATTTTGTAGCAAGGATTTTTTTGGTGAATTCTCATCGAAAAAGTCAAATTCATCGTCGACTTTCTCCTCTCTATCTGTTAATTATTAATCCATCCAAAAATGAAGCTTGCTACCATATTAATTTATTTTTTAAAAAATTATAGTTGAAAAACAAATAGAAAAAATACGAAAATGTGTTGGTCATTACCATTTAAAACACAGTGGCCAACAGTCGAGTGACCATTTTTTAAAACAATAATGGCCATTATAGTTGAGATTTTTTTATTTTATTTTTAAGAAAAGACGATGGGTTACGGATGAAGAACAATGTTAGAAGAAATTAATTGTTATGGTAATTTTGTTGGTGGAATAAAATTTATAGTGGTGAATATGGTGTAATGGAGCTAATGAAGGTTTTGGACATTGACAACAATGGAGGTTTTAGACATTGAAGAAGAAGAGAAAAAAGTAAATTAAAAAGAAAAAAGAAAAAATTATGAAAATAATAAATTTATTATTTTTTTTGGATTATGCTAACGTGGCGCTGACGTGGTAGCGCGTGTAAAACACCATACCACATACAAGTGGTGTAATGCCTGACAGGGTGTAAAAAGTATCATTTTTTTTTATAGTTAAGGTGTGTAATAAGTCACTTATATAGTTTAGGTGTGAATTCGATTTTTCGACTATAATTTGAGGTAAAAACGATGCCTTTTTCCTTACTTTTTTCAACTTAGTGACTAGCAAAATTACTTGCTAAATTACTTTTTCAATTTGATAACTAAGTAGACAAATACAATTTTCTCGCTTCGTTTACCAATTA
Organism: Capsicum baccatum var. pendulum; assembly: GCA_030864225.1. Classification (NCBI taxonomy): domain Eukaryota; kingdom Viridiplantae; phylum Streptophyta; class Magnoliopsida; order Solanales; family Solanaceae; genus Capsicum; species Capsicum baccatum. Next base: position 82,470,346 of record CM061550.1, read on the forward strand.
ATTGTGTATGCTTCACTTATAAATAGCCTTTGTTTCATCAAGTTACAAATTAAATTTACAAAAGAAAGGAAATAATATAATTAGTAATTCTTCCTCTATCTATTTGCTTGCACTAATTTTTATTTCATAACAATTACGTTTATAAATTAAGCTCTTATCCTTTTTTTTTTTAAAGATATTTGGGCAAAGTTTTGTTATTCTTTTGTTACACAAAATAGCTTTACAATTTTCTTATTATAGTTAGATATAATTGTAAGATTTTTTGTCATAAAAAATAATTTAATAATTTAATACAACATATTATATGTGAAACTAATTAACCCCTCCCTTTCATTTTTCTGTTGTGATAATGAAATAACTAAATCTTGTACAACTATTCAAGTTGATTTTTATTAATAATGAGATGTATATAAAAAACGAGACACCCAAGAATATTTCTTTTTGGCTTAATACATATACATGCCCCTCAACTATTTGACTTTTTCGTATAGGCACCTCAATTAGACCACGTACTTATTGAATCCTTTACTCCTTCACAAATGATTTCAATTAAGCTCAATTTGCTGACATGGCGCTGATTTAGCATAGTGCGTGCACTGCACGCTATTTGAGAGCGTGAAACATTAGATTTTAGCTTCTTCTTTTTTTTTTAAATCTCTTTTTCTTTTTTCTTTTTCTTTATTTTCTCCTTTTTCATGATTTTTTATTTTTAAAAAATAATTTCTCTACTTTTTCTTCATTAAATTTTGCTGTTCTTCTTCTTCTTCATTTTCCTTTTTCATCTTTCTCTCATTTTTCATCTTTCTCTCTATTATAAATTATAAATTTGTATTTTAGACATTAAATTAACGATGAAATAGGTGTGAAAAGTTAGAAAACATATGCTATCAATTAGATTTTGTTCATCGATTGGTGCTTTTTTTTATCATGGCTATCAATACGTCTTCTTGATCTTTAAAATTCGATGGAATAAATGCATCGTGAAGAAGATAGTCACACCAGCTGACTTTTTTTCATCTTCAATTATACACATCCTCCGAATCGACGAATTAGAGTCAATTCCAACGAAACGTTTCACCGGAGAAACTTGAGAACAGACCGAAAAACTCTTAAATCAACTAGAAATCCACCGAATCTTCTCACCCTTTTCTTCTTTCCATTCTGATCAATTTTTTAATTTTCTTGTGTTTTTGGATTTCAGTCAATGTGTGTGTGTGTGCGATTTGTGCGTGAATGGAGAAATTGATTCGATGTGCGTGCTGCGCATTAAGAAGAAGAAAAGAAAAAAAGGAAAATGGAGTTTTCAACAATGACCTCTCCTCTCTCTCTGAAATCGTGTTTGTGTGTGTCCGAAGAAGAAAAAGCAATTTTCTTTTTTGAAAATTTTTTCTTCCTTCTCAATTGAGTCGTTGTGTTGTGTGTGTTTATCAGTGAGTGTAGTGTGTGTTTTGGTACCCCTGTTTTGTGAGAGTCATATGTGTGTGTTTGTGAGATTGTGAAAAAGAAAAGGGAAATCGGGTCTGTGTGTTTGGAAGGAAAGAGGGGAAGTGGGGGATGGGGGGAAGATGGGGTAGGCTGCAGTGGGGGGAGGGGGTGTATTAATGATATTTTTTTTTAAAAAAATTAGATTTAATTATGTTAGAAAATTATTTTTATGATTATTTTAAGTTAAATGCCACGTGTCGTTATTTAATTCACCACTTTGCCACATCATCAACGTGTGTATTACACGCAGTTCACATTTTTTGCCACGTCAGCAAATTGGGCTCAATTGAAACCATTTGTGAAGGAGTAAAGGGTTCAATAGGTACCTGACTTAATTGAGATGCCTTTACGAGAAAAGTGAAATAATTCAGGGGCCTATAGATGTATTCCATCTTTCTTTTTCTTTTTCTCTAGCATGCATCCCATCTCCCTCTGATCCCACAAAAAGAAAAAAGAAAAAAAAAGATTTGATTGTCATTAAAAAAAGTCCTCATTTTAAATTTTAGAATAATTTAATTTAAACTTTCAATTTCAACTATAATAATAAGATATTAATATCTATACAAATTTTATGACGTGTTTAACTCTTGGAAATTTTAAAATTTCATGACTGCAGAAATGTTCTAGCATAAAATTACATATTCTTTTTGAACTTTGCACTATAAAAAAATGAGCAATTTGTAGTGGTTTATTTGTGAAAGTTTTAAAAAATATCACTAATAATTCATTTTGAGACGTTTTGTTCTAACCTCCACAATATAAATTTTTTTGTATCAATTTTATTATGGAGGTTAAAAAATTGTCACGATACAACATAAATTATGGCGATTAATGACTCCCACAAATTTACTAAACTTTGTTACTTTTGAAATTATATCTTTTTTGTATTTTTTATTTTATTATATTCAAAGTATATGGTATATAATAACTAACATTGATAATTAACTCATTATATATAAACAAAAATGCACACCCCTCTCCTTCTTCATTTTAATAGGATTGTAATTCTTTTATCCTCTATTTTTCTTTCCTATTAAGATACTCTCTAAATATATATTTTTTTACTTTGTATGTCCAATTTCACTTGGACTTTTTATTTTATACATCACTATTTTGTATTAGATATTTATGTAAATTGGTGATTTTGATTGCCACATCGCACAATAATTTAAATTTCATAACTATTAAAGCTAAGACAAATATTGAATGACCAATTTTGGCTCAAAAATATTTTATATATTTATATGTGCTCTCTAAAACAAAAATTAGATGCCAAATCAATAGTAATATTCATTATATTTATTTTGTATGCATTTTAACTTTATGTATGCTCCTATATTAATTAATTTTTAAGGAAAAACATTTTAATTAATAATTACTAGTAAATTTTTTGAAAAGAAATTATTCTATGCGCCAAAATAAAAATTTTCTCATTTTGTATTTGCACCCAAACCTAACCAAAATTCTAATATCTTTCCCTCCCTTTTTTTTTTAAAAAATAAAGAAATAAAATACTAGTAAAGATAAAGTTCCCCCAAAAATTAAAAGCCAACTTAATAAACCACTCCTTCCTTCCCACGTACAAGCACCCAAATCCCACATCTCTTTTCCCCTAGTTCCTCTCCCTTCGTCTCTAACATTCCATGCCATATCTTTTCTTTTTTTTTAAAAAAAATAAATTCTTTTTATGCCTACACATGGAGGATGAGCATCACCCATCCTTACCTCATATATTGATACACTTTAATTATTTATTAATGTGATTTTTGATAATTAATTTTATCTTTTGCAGGTTTAATAAGGCAGGATGGATGTTAAATAGTTTTCTGAATATAAAGATAATTTTTTGTCACTTGAATTTGAGGATTCACACTAGAATTTAAAATTTATATTTATTCTTTTTGTTATTTGATTTGTCGGCATGCTTTGTAAGTTGGTAAACTTAATTCATTGTACTTTTACATATTTTAGGATTTTTTTGAATTCTTACAACATCATGAAATTATTCATACTCTACCATTAATTGAATTTGGGTATGCTTCAATTTTCTTGTTGTTTAGTTAAGTATCATGTAATTTTGATTGATTTAACTATGACAAATTAAAGAATATTTTTAAAAAATAGATTGTGTTCGATATTGGTATAACTTGAAAATAAGGAGAGTCCAATTTATAAATTAGAAGAAGTGAAAAATACTTGAATCAATGTACTAAAAAAATGAGCATCATTATATAATTTTGGAAATCGTAAGCTTAAGGAATGTTTATGTTTAATACTTGTATCAATATGCTAAAATAATATGAGCATTGTTGTATAATTTTGAAAAACGTAAGCTTAAGGAATGTTTATGTTTTTTTTTACTCTCTTTTTAAATATTTATATGTTCTTATTATAATGTTATCAATCAGTTGATATTTGCTATTTTTAGTAAAATCATGCAATTTCCTATAATTTTTTGTGAACATTATACAATTTCTCAATCGCTCTTTAATGTTTGACCACTATTAAAGTAATTTTCTTTCATCTATGATCTTTTATATATGTATTTGTCAAATATATATAAACTTGTGTTTGAAATGAATATTGTACTTTTTTTTTATCAAGATGTACATCAATATAAGTTTATCTAATCATTTATAAAATTTTCATTGTTTCAGTCAGATGCAGATGTTGAGTTCACTTCACTATAAACAACAGGTTGAGTGACTACAAGTTTACAACTCAAATCACTAAGAAAATGTTTAGATTTTTAATGTTTATTTGTTGTGGAACTATGTAGATTCTTAAGGCTTTAAATTGTAATATTCAAGTTATTATTCACAAGTTTGTATTACTTCAATTTAGCATGAATTTTGACTTGTGAAACTTATTAATATGACTTAATCTGATGAAATTTGATTTATATTGAATGTATTATTTTGTAAAATTATTGATTCGTAATATTTTGAAAACTTGAAGTAAATCAAATTTCACATCTTTATTATTTAAAAAAAAATGATGATACTCTGTGGCAGCTGTAAGCCTCTGTAAATTAAAGTATGCAAATATTGATTTCATAACAATTCTAAATTCACACAAATCTAATTTTTAAAATATTGAGATCATATTGTGAAGGTTCTAAATCATCACAAATTGATATTAAAAACCTCCACAAATTCAAAAGTCATATTTTGGGGGTGTCGTGGAGATTTATTAGAACCTCCACAAATAAGCTCGTGGCAAGGTTAATTGTGACATTTTTAAAACCGTCACAATTGAATTTGTGGGGCATAAACTGCCACAAATTGACAAAATAACCCCATAAATTGAGTCTTTTTTTGTAGTGTTGTGTTCAACTAAACTACGGAATAGCTACGGACCGCTTAAAGTCTACCATTTCTAAGTCCACCACCATTAAGTTTGCAGAGGCGTCTCAATAAAATTAGTAGTCTAAATTTTAATAGGAGGTCTTACATATATAAACATACATGAAAAATACTACGACAATAATTTAGAGTTGTCTTATTTATTATTGCATAATAATTATTTCGATGTAGTATTTTTAAAAAACACTTAACCTTTAACTTTATATATTAATATGATTATTAATAAACGTAGGATTCATTCTTGTTAATAAGATGTTAGCCATTTGTTTGCAATGCATTAATTTGGATGTTATTGTTAAAACTTTATTTATTGATATAAAGTTGGAGTTGTTTAGTTCAAAGTTCTAAAACATTTCTTGTAAAAATGAGATAACTTTTTTTTTATTATTATTATTTTTCAGATATTTTTAAAAAATGTATTTCACAATCTTTATTATTATTTCAAGTGAAGTTGAAATTATAGAGTAACAACAACAACAACAACAAAAAACCCAGTGTATTCCCACCTAGTGGGGTCTGGGGGGGTAAGATGTACGCAGTCCATACCTCTACCTCTAAAGAGGTAGAAAGGCTGTTTCCGATAGACCCCCCACTCAAGACACAAGACACCGCACAAATACATAGATACATAGTAAAGCACAGAACAAGATTTCATTACATAAAAACGGCACCCATAAGTAATAAAAACAGAGAAAAGCACACAGAATCGTAATAAAACATGGAACCAGGTACCATAGCAAGAATAATACCCCCACCAAGTAATTCCCTACACTAGCGACCCAAACTGGCCCTAACCTTCCGCCCTAATTCGCGTCCTCCAGATCTTCCTATCTAGAGTCATGTCCTCGGTGAGCTGTAACTGCTCCATGTCCCGCCTAATCACCTCACCCCCAGTACTTCTTCGGCCTATCCCTACCCCGCCTAAAGCCATCCAACGCTAGCCTCTCACACCTACGAACCGGGGCATCCATGCCCCTTCTCATCACGTGTCCGAACCATCTCAATCGGACTTCCCGCATCTTATACTCCACTGGGGTCACACCAACCTTCTCCCTGATAATCTCATTCCGAACTCTATCCCTTCTAGTCAGCCCACACATCCAACGCAACATCCGCATTTCTGCCACCTTCATTTTTTGGATGTGGGAGTTCTTAACTGGCCAGCACTCAGTTCCATACAACATGGCCGGACGGACTACCGCCCTGTAGAATTCGCCTTTAAGCTTGGGCGGCACCTTCTTATCGCACAACACTCCTGACGCGAGCTTCCACTTCATCCATCCCGCCCCAATACGGTGCGAGACATCCTCGTCAATCTCACCGTTACCCTGGATCACGGACCCGAGATACTTGAAACTATCCCTCTTATATACCTCCTGTGATTCCAACTTCACTACCACCTCATTCTCCAGCCTCACGTCATTAAACTTGCATTCCAAATACTCTGTCTTGTTTCTGCTCAACCTGAACCCTTTAGACTCAAGCGTTTGTCTCCACACCTCTAGTTTGTCATTCACACCCCCTCGCGTCTCATCAATCAAAACTACATCATCTGCAAAAAGCATACACCAAGGCACCTCCCCTTGAATATGCCGCGTCAACACATCCATCACCAAAGCAAACAAAAAGGGACTAAGAGTAGATCCCTGATGCAATCCTGTCAAGACAGTGAAATGCTCTGAGTCCCCTCCCGCCGTCCTCCCCTGAGTCTTCGCTCCATCATACATGTCCTTAATTGCTCTGATATACGCCAGCGGGACTCCACTCACCTCCAAGCATCTCCAAAGCACCTCCCTGGGGACTTTGTCGTATGCCTTCTCCAGGTCGATAAACACCATGTGCAGATCCTTCTTTCTTTTCCTATACTGTTCCATCTAGCTTTACCCTTGAGCCACCCTTGACACTATGCAATCTCCAGGAAAATTTATGGAGTTTAAATTTATAAAGGATCAATCTCCAGGATTTTTAAATGTAATTTAGCATAAGTACCAGGTTACCAGTGAAATAATGATGATATTTTAAAATATAAATCATGAGATAAATCAGTGCTAAAACATACAAGTATTAAAATAGATATTATTAGTGAAATAAATCTGTGTAATTATATGAAATGAATTAACCTCTTTTAAACTCATGGATAATGTTTAAGGTTGTGTCTTAAAATTCAAAAGAAATATCACGAGTGAAATAATGAGTATGTACGCAAACAACAATAACTGGCAGCTGGTTGCTTTTAAATGGTGGAGTTACAATACACCTTTTAAGGTATTGAATTCTAGCACACAATTATTAAAGTTTCATCGGTTAGGGGAATTTCTAAGAATTTAAGTAAGTTTGGTGAACTGTTGGTGTATTTTTTTTTTTTTTTTGACGGGTAGTTTTTACCTACTGTAGCAGGTTATTCATTTCTCAGGCAAAAATATAAAAATGAATGACCTACTATAAAAGTTACATGATAGTGTAAAAAGAAAATATACCGCACCAAACCTAAACTCATTTCTAATTCCAACATAGTGTGATAATGGAGTTTTACTTGTAAAAGTTTACTACTTTTAGCATTACTATATTTGGAGTTTTTTCGTATTTTAAATAAAAGTATTTTTATCCAAATATTTTTTCGTATTAAAAAGTAGCTAAACAATAACTAATTTGATAATATAGCTATTTGGTGGTTTCTCCATTATATTAGCTAGATAGAGGCCCATTGTAAATTTGCAGTGGTCTCAATAGCAATGATCCAAACTATTGTGTTTAGTCCCATACTGTAATCTCATGCAACCTGCCAATGCTCTAAATAGCAAGTAGTCAGTGCCACTGATTTTCTATTCATAATTGAGACAACATATGGAGGACAATAAGGACCAATAGTTGGATTTTTCATGTGCCTAAGAGTTGGATTTTTTGATAAAATTTATTTTGAAAAATAGTGCTTTTCTGGACATATAGGGGAATCAAACTTCAAGAAAAATAGTAAAGGAATGTTTCTTTTCAAATATTCCAAACAAGAAATACTAGACAACTTTTAGTTGCTTAGACATAATCCTTTTTCTTTTTACTAGCTCACGGCTGACATGCCTGAACCATATCTGTTTTCACCTCTGACATATTGTTCGTTTCAACTTAGAATTGAAAAAAATAATATGTCCTTTGTTAATGCACAACTGATAGACTAGAGAGTATTTATATACAAAGACCTATTATTACAAACATGATTTTAGCAACATATCTTGCTCAATATTAGGGCATATATTGGAGGAGAATTATTGTATTATTTTGCATCTTTGGAGATATGATCAACAGCCTCGACTCTTGTCCACTTAAATGCGTTTCACAAGTTAATAATTCTACTTACTTTTTTATATGTAACCTCTAGAAACTCCTTGTTCATTGTTGACAGTAACAATGGAGATGTTCATCGCAGTAACAAGAAACGAGACAATGAGAAGTTCATCTCACACAAGGAAATGGAGCAAGCCAAAGCAAATAAAAGGATTGAGCCCATATTAGGCCAGTCATCAGTACCAAAAACCCACAAGTCCAAATATTTAGCTTAGACTAGAAAGTTCTTTTGTTTTAGCTTAGAAGAGAAGTTTCTTCTTTTATTTTTATTTTCATTCTTTAGCTTAGAAGAGAAGATTCTTTAGCTTGTATAAATAAACATGATTGGCAAGAAATATACAGACAAGAAAAATTCCCAAATACTGTCTCTTATTCTCTACATGGTATCAAAGCTTCTTTGAAGATCTTCTTTTCGAAGCCTTCTTTTCCCTACCATGGCAAACACAAGTTTTGAGTCACCTTCTGCCCCTGCTGCATCCAAAGTATTGGATCAAAGCAGCCCTTATTTTCCTTCATCCATCTGATTCACCAGGAATGTCTTTGGTGAACTCCAATTTTGAAGAAAAAGGTTATGGGGGATGGAGAAGATCTATTCTCATTGCTCTCTTAGCTAAAAATAAGCTGGGATTTATTGATGAAAGCTACAAGGCTCCAGCCCTTAACAATCCAGATTTGCAATCATGAATCCGGTGCAATGACATGGTTACCAATTGGTTGCTGAATTCACTTTCTAGAGACATTGCTGACAGTGTTCTCTATTCCAAAACAGCTAAAGCACTATGGAGGGATCTTGAGGATAGATTTGGCCAATCTAGTGGGGCCAAATTGTATCGATCAACTGCAAAAGAAAATGAGTGAGTTGTCCCAGGAAACACATGATATTGCAACATACTACACAAAAGTCAAGGGGTTATGGGATAAGTTAGATACCTTGAACACTAAAACACCTGCTCTTATGAGTGTGATTGTAGTGGTAAGATGAAAATGAGTAAAACACAACAAGATGATAGACTCATACAATTTTTTATGATATTGAATGAAGCTTATGGGGATGTGCGGAGCAACATCTTAATGATTTCTCCTCTACCTTCTGTGAGTTTTGCTTACTCTCTCCTCATTCAAGATGAAAAACAAAGGGATATTACTATCTACTCCAGTCCTGCGGGGGATCACTCTTCATATTTATTTGCTGACAGCAATGCACCTCCTCGGTACTCTCAAAATAATCAGAGGAATCATACTCCTGAATATAGATCCAAGAAGATTGACACATCTTTGACATGTTCTCACTGCAAGAAGGTTGGACACATAGTTGATAAGTGCTATAGGATCATTGGCTTTCCTAATGATTTCAAGTTCACCAGAAATAAAAGAATGCAAAACACTGTGAGGAGAAATGTTGTTATTCCCACTGATTTACCTGGTTATTCTGGTTCTTTACCTAATTGTGCAAATCAAGTTGGAAGCCATTTTACCAGTGAGCAACTTTCTCAATTGGTTAATATATTAAATCAGGCCAAGATCTCTCAACCAGATGCTTTACTTGCTAATTCTGCAGCTACAACCGCTTGTGCTGGTAATGGTTCAGTTTTCTATTTACTACTCTTAAATTCTAACCCTTGGATTTTAGATTCAGGGGCGAGTCAACATATGTGTTTTGATGCAACAAACTTCACTACTCTCACACCCTTTAATCAAATCATCAACATCACTTTACCTAATTTTTTTAGGGTAAAAGTAACTCATTCAGGAATTGTTGCTCTATTTCCTAATCTCATTATTCACAATGTGCTTTTTGTGCCTACATTCAAGCTCAATCTCCTATCAATGCACAAGTTATACACATAATTAGATTGTCTAATCATGTTTTCTTCTACCAAATGTGTTTTGCAGGCCCCTTCAGTCAAGAGGCCTCTGGTTCTTGGTGAAGCACAAAGTGGACTCTATCATTTTTTCCTTCGAATCTCCAGTCTAAGAGTCCTGTCAAGGAAGATGTAGTTTCTTTTTCTAGTTCTAGTTTTTCCAGTTATAGTTCCTTATCTAATTCAGTTTCAAGTAGTAATAGTTCTGATTTTCATCTATGGCATGTAAGACTAGGGCATTTGCCCATTTCATCAATGAACAAGCTGAATTCCTTTAATTTCAAATGTGATTCCAATTTCATTTGTGATGTTTGTCATCTTGCCAGGCAAACTAAATTGCCCTTTCCACTTACTCACATTAAAACCAAATCACCTTTTGAATTAAGTCACATTGATACATGGGGTCCTTATAAAAATTCAACCTACAGTGGTTACAGATACTTCCTCACCATAGTATATAATTTTAGAAGAACTACTTGGACTTATCTCTTGATCACTCAGGCTAATGCTTTTCCTAAGCTAAAATAATTTCTATCCATGGTTCAAAGGCAGTTTAATAGTAAAGTAAAAATCATCAGGTCTGACAATGCTTTAGAATTAGGAAAGGGAACTGTTACCTTCGAATTTCTGTTTTCTCAAGGAATTCTTCATCAAACATCATGCATTTATGCTCCTCAACAAAATGAAACAGTGGAGAGAAAACACAAATATCTTTTAGAAACTTCTAAGGTTTTGTTGTTTCAGTCTAGCCTACCTATTTCTTATTGGGGTGATTGTGTTCTTATGTCTACTTTTTTAATCAATAGATACCCCCCCCCCCCCCAAATTCTTAAATGGTAAGACCCCTCATGAAGTTTTGTTTGGTTATCATCCTAAATATCAATTTCTCAAGGCTTTTGGTTGTCTCTGCTATGCTTCTACTTTAACTCCAAATAGATTAAAATTTTCACCTAGGGCTACTGCCTGTGTGTTTTTGGGTTATCTACCGGGACAAAAGGGATATAAGTTATTATCCTTACATGACAGGAAAATATTTGTTTCAAGAGATGTTCACTTCCATGAAATAGTTTTTCCTTCCAGGAGGGCTTCAGGCTCTGCTCCAATTTTCTCTCATTCACATCCCGCCTCTCCAGATTCATATACCATTCCTTCTGTCCCTAATTTAACACCTATCTCTCCAACTACACAAGATCCTTTATCTCCTCCCCTCCCCTCCTTCTACCTTTAATTCTGATTCTACCTCCTCTATCCCTGACCCTATTATTTCTTTGCCTCAACCTACTACTCTTGAGCCCAAAAGGTCATCCAGAACCTATAAACAACCTACTTATTTAGATGACTACTACTGTAACAATGTGTTTATCATTGATCTTACCACTTCTTGCTTCACTTTACCTATCAGTCCCCAAGCTTTTTCCTTCACTGCACTTTCTTCTACAAATTAACTTGTAGTGAACTCTATCTCTTCTGTCACTGAGCCCACTACTTATGCACAAGATGCAATGCACCCATGTTGGCAAACAGATATGAATAATGAAATTGAGGCCTTGCTATCTAATCAAAATTGGGATATTGTGGAGCTCCCTAAAGACAAAAGGGCTCTACTCTGCAAGTGGGTGTTCAAAGTGAAACATATGTCTAATGGTAGTATTGATAGACTCAAAGCAAGACTCGTAGTTTGAGGTGATATTCAAAGGGATGAGATTGAATTTACTAAAATATTTTCACCAGTGGTCAAAATGACAACTATAAGGTGTCTTTTGGCTATTGGTGCAAAAAGGAAATGGCCCCCCTTTTAGCTAGATGTCAGTCATGCCTTTCTTCATGGAGACCTTGATGAAGAGGTATACATGAAGTTTCCAGTAGGCATGGTTTTTCCTAGTCCTAATCTTGTTTGTCGACTAAAGAAATCACTCTACGGGTTAAGGCAAGCATCGCGACAATGGTTTGCTAGACTATCAGCAGCTCGTCATTTCAAAGGTTTTCACTCATCACTTAATGATTACTCACCGTTTTACAAGAAATCTTGGGATCTTATTACTATCATTGTTGTATATGTCGACGATATAATCATCACTGGAAGTGACTTTTCTACTATCACACGGTTGAAGGAATTTCTCAATGCAGAATTTAAAATAAAGGATCTGGGACACTTACACTACTTTTTGGGACTTGAAGTTTTCAGAGAAGAAAAAGGGTTGATTAACTTGAAGAAATTCACTCTTGAGCTGCTTGCCGAATTTGATTGTGCTCAATTGCCCCTAGTCTCTTCTCCATTGGATCCAGCAGTTAAGCTCTCATCTAGCTCCAGAGAACTCATTATTGACCCTAACGTTTATCGTCGCCTAATTGGAAAGCTCAACTACCTTACGCATACTCGCCCTGATCTTTTATATGTTGTCCAACATCTCTTCCAGTATATGTTACAACCCTGTCTTCCCCATTTCAATGCTGCTCTTCGAGTTGTTCGTTATCTACGGTCCGACCCAGGTCAAGGTTTGTTCTTTACTAGTGACCCTTTATTTTCCCTCTTTAGTTTTTGCGACGCCGATTAGGGTTCTTGTATAGATTCTCGACGTTCAGTCAGCGGGTTCTATATTACCCTTGGTGGATGCCCCATCTCTTGGAAGTCCAAGAAACAACCATCCATTTCTTTATCCTCTGCTGAGGAAGAATATCGCTCCATGAGGCGTGTGGTTGTCGAACTCACCTGGCTGAATCGATTCCTTCATGATTTAGTTGTCCCTCCATCTCTTCCCATTACTGTTCACTCTGACAGCCAAGCAGCAGTCCATATAGCCAAAAATTCCGTCTTCCACGAATGCCCCAAACACGTCGAAATTGACTGTCATTTTGTTTGACAACAATTTCTCACCGGATTAATCTCCCTTTCTTTTGTTCCTGCCGCCTCTCAACTCGCTGACCTTCTCACCAAACCCTTGTCTGGGCCTTTACATCACTCTTTAATTGTCAAGTTGGGACTTGTTTCACTCCCCTCCAACTTGAGGGGGGTGTTGACAGTAACAATGAAGATGTTCATCACAGTAACAAGGAATGAGATAATGAGTTCATCTCACACAAGGAAATGGAGCAGGCCAAAGCAAATAAAAGGATTGAGCCCATATTAGACCAGTCATCAGTACCAACAACCCACAAGTCCAAATATTTAGCTTAGACTAGAAAATTCTTTTATTTTAGCTTAGAAGAGAAGTTTTTTCTTTTATTTTTATTTTCATTGTTTAGCTTAGAAGAGAAGATTCTTTAGCTTGTATAAATAAACAAGAAATATACAGACAAGAAAAATTCCCAAATACCGTCTCTTTTTCTCTACATTCATATATACCAAATATGGGATACCTTAGTCTCCATTTTGGGACTCATGTTTGTAACTCAACAATATTTAACATTGCTTGTTAGGTCCATGTAGAGGTACATCTATTTGATGAATGTCTCAAACTAAGGATGTGTCTCCTCTATGGGCTCTATCATTCTTGGTTACACATTTACATGAAAATTCACTTCTCCTCCATCCACTTAATATATGGAAAAGAGGGAAATTTGAAGACCAAAACTTGATTTAATTTTGAAAATTATGATTCCCCAATGATAAATGTGTGTGGCTCAATCTGCTTCCCTCAAAAGTGCAAGAGTTCCTAACAACAGTTTCACATGTGTACAATTACAACATTGCTTGACCTATATACAATTGAGCACATATAGGATTTGCATAAACTGATGTACAAAGCAATATAGAGCTTATGGCTTATTACTATACTGAACATGTGCACATGCAACTTCAACCAATCAACCATATTTGCCTCAATTAATCTAAAATAGGCAACTTCAATCTTTCTGAAAGCTATGCCAACAAAGGTTCTGCCAAGGGCTCTGGATGTGAAGTTCTGAACTTTGTAAAACATGTAACAATGACTCCAGCTAATGCAGCAACTCCCGGTATGAATCCCAATGAAAATCGCGTAACTGTGAAACAAGGATATGCTGGATTGCAGGATGCTGGTGTTACAGCTGCACGCATAAGGTTGAATGCTATCATGTCAAAGATTTAAGTTTCATTCATGATATGTAGGCGTTTGAAGAGAAAGAAAGAGATAACGTACTCTCTTTTGACTCTAGAATGTACAGCATTATCCCACACAATACTTTCTCCACAAAGCCTAATGATCCATATACAAAAGCAGATCCCTCAACTTCTTTATCAACTAGCTCACTTTCCATGCCTACTGAGGTTACCTGTTAACCACAAAGGAAATAGGAACATCGCGATTTGATTGTCAAAATGAAGCAATTTCCAGCTCTGAATTGCTAAATTTAGGAGGCTTAGTAAAGACTAGTTTTGGACGCGTTAACTTGATATTCAAGATTATGAATACATCAATGTTAGATTGCAGAATATATCAACAGTCTAACAAGATATAAGTAGATTAAATTGAGGTCATAATAATTGAACTGCAGCTTACCATCATGAATGCATTGGCGATTCCAATAACCACGGACAAGATGTACATTAAACTGTTCATATTAATCGGTAGGGAGAGTACTACTGCACCAGAAAATAGCCACAGGAGGCCTCCTACTGAAAAGATGGCCTTCAACCTGTTACTACTCCATTCAAGCTCCTACATGAAATCGGAATAACAGCTTAGTATTTGTAGACAAAGAACAGGCCAAAAGTGAAGACCAAATGTATAACAACCCCATAGAGAAAGAGAACCTGGAGTACGACAGACGTAACAAAGCTGCACAAATAGATGATGGCTGGAACCTATATTACATAATAACTAAGCCCGATAAGCATTATTTAATTGGAAGATGTAAGAGTTGAAAATTTTATTTAAGTCGAAAACAAATCATACCAAAGCCTTGGATGATTGACTCATGCGTAGATCACTAATTACATAGAGAGCAAGAAACACCTAAGATAACAAACACATAACAGAAACTTAGAAGAGACAACTACTACATATGTCAGTGATCGATAACTTAAAGAAGCTGACAGAAAATTATAGTCACCTGTGATATATTCGTTACAACTCTCGTTAACATATAAATACAAGCTACTCTATAATACAGGCCATTTTTCAACCATCGCTTCCAAGAAGAACCGCGGGGATTTGTCTTGTGAGATACTTGTTTCACCCTGCACAAGAGATCCAAATAT
This sequence comes from Capsicum baccatum var. pendulum, assembly GCA_030864225.1. Classification (NCBI taxonomy): domain Eukaryota; kingdom Viridiplantae; phylum Streptophyta; class Magnoliopsida; order Solanales; family Solanaceae; genus Capsicum; species Capsicum baccatum. Next base: position 82,485,576 of record CM061550.1, read on the forward strand.
ACATTAAATCTGGTGGTCTATTTCCTCATTAATGAAGTGCTTTTGATCCTTTCGAAACCACAAGAGGACTAAGTAGGAAACAAACCTAGGCTCTTTAGTTCCAAGATGAAATATAATTACAAAGCAGCACCCGATCAAAACTGTGATAAATGCCAACAAGTGGTACTGCAAATATAAATGTTAAAGTACAACATAAAGCACAGGCTCATGCATATAGAAAAGCACTCCTGGTATTCATATACCTGCTCCTTGATTTGAACTTGTTTCATGGATGAGTTGAAGATGAAAAATCCAACTCCATATACGATTAGGCTTGCAACCTTCCCAAATTATTGGCCGGTTCACAGTATCAGACAAGAGGAAAAGGTTAGTTTTGTTTAGTATTACAGAAAATTTGCAGCTAAGACAAGTTAGATTATCAACCATTGTGAAGGCATTACGACAGCTAACACATGCCACTCTGCTTGTTTGATCCAAGGTAATGCCATTCACCATTGCCCTAAAACGAAGAAGGCCACAATGTTCATTCATGCCTCAAGCATTTAGAATGATTAGCTCTTCATTGACGGGAAAACACAACACATTTATCATGTTAGCCAAATAATAGAATGACTCTGTAGTAAAGAATACAAAAAACACATTTGCTAATCTGAAAGATGATATGGAAACCGCTTGCACAGGAGAATAGATGAGTCGATATGATTACATATGTGATACTTGAGTACAAGACCATCCACCACTGAAGAGTATATCAAACATATAATATCCAAACATTTGCATAAGAGGTGTATCTATCCCAATAATTTTGCAAGGAACGCAAACGCCCCAATAAAATGAAGAAAATGCAACAGAGACAAGAACAGTCCCCACAGCATGCCATATTTTGAAATGTCCAAATCTGTCTATCTGTTGAGAAAAAATAAACAAACAAAATTAGTACATGATCGGCAATTTTCTCATGCATATTGAATCACACGTAACATTTTCTCATGATATTACATTACATGTTTTTCTAATGAAAGAAAAGGAAGGATCACAATGAAGTTTCTTATGACAGAATGATAGTCACAGACATGTCAAGGTACCAGTTCTCCAGCAATTATGGTCATTATTGCATCTGTGAATTGCCCTGTAATTGCAAGTGCTGCAACTTGTCTGTGCAACAAAACCAAATGTAGAGTTAAATAAACCAATGTCATAATGAAGTTCAAACTAGTGTGCTAAAGGCACTAATAGACTAACTAGATCCAAAACTTTGTAAGCCTTGAAATCATGTAGCTTCTAATGAAATTATGCATTAGACTTCCTTTCTAAACTTCTCGGAAACAAACTTTTCGGTGTACATCACAAACCAAAGCAGTATCAAATTCATGAAATCCTTGTCACATCTATCAAGTAGTAGCAGAATTATGCAAGACTTTTCAAGTCCTTTTTCGATTTTTCTTTTAACGAAAGAACAAAACCAAGACTACCAAGGGGTGTGATCTGTGATGGAACGATAAGAGTTCCCCACCTTTGACCAAAAAGTCTCGGGTTCTAGTCTTGGGAGCTCGGGGCAAATATCGATTAGTTAGGACCTGTTGCTTCCTAAAATAGCTACAGCAAGATGTTCATACAGAAAAAGATAGTTCTAAACTTCTAATCAGCTGAATGAAATTGGAGAAACTAAATCAAGGTTTGCAACAAGGTGTGCATGTACTTACTTTGGAGGCACTCCAATACTGGTCAAATAGAGTAAGAGGTAAGTGTTCCAATAGGTAGATGTTATGTCATTAAGCACATGCCCTACACCATATGCTAGAACAGACCATCTTCCCAATGGCTTTGCTTCATCATTTTCCACAATGCTACCAGTCATGATGGAACATGCAAATTCCTGTTTTTACAACAACACAAAATAGATAGCAAATTAATGAAGTGTAACTATAAGATGATAAATTAATATATGAGATGCACAAGTTCTTTACATATAGGAGTGAGTATCAATCAATATGACATGGACAAATTCCCCATTCAGAAGCAAGATATAATTAATAATTAATAATGTAAATATTACCTTTAAGATGATTGAAAGAGTCTTTTCAATTATTATTGCGCTTGCCGATTCAAGTTTTACTATAGTGTCATCAGCCAATGATCCATTACATACAAGAGGTCAATTAATACAACTGTATCCCCATTTAATTAGTCCAATTATTATTGTGGTGATTTTTCTTCTGTTAAAGAGTAGTTTTTTTTAAAGAAAATTATACTCAAGAAATGCAAAGGGTTTAATTTTAGTAGAGACAAAAGAAAAACAATGTTCAAAATTGCTTTTACTGCAGGAGTGTTTTTTTTTTTTTTTGGAGCACAAGAAGTTGTTTAGCATTAGGATGCATCTACTTTTTTGATTTTTAAATTTCCTAATGTTAAATTAATTTGTTGATATATTTTAGTTTTGTTGGAATTTATCTTATGCAGATAGAGATGCAACAAAACTAGGCAACAAATAACAAGACTTTAGGTCCTAATTATCTTAAAATTGACCACCTGCAAAAATTTTCTCAGATGTTTTGTAACTGAAACGCAATCTTTTTTTTTTTTTTTTGAAACGCAATCTTAATTGTCTAATCTTAAGTTAAAAACCTTCACTTTTAAAAAATATCTAGATTAGGTTCATTTGAGAGAACCAATTATTTTTATGTAACCAAACTTTGTTTTAAAAAAAAAGTTTTACCAAAACATTGAAAAATCACGTTTTGGAAATCCTCTTAGATCAAAATAATTATCAGACAAGAATTTTAAAATCCCATACGCATATTAATAAACTTAACTTTATTTGTTGATCTATGGTCCCTGTGAATCATTTTAAAATGTTTTTATATACTCCCTCCTTTCATTAATCTTTTACTCTTTTAATTTATTTGTTCAATTTATAAAATCAAAAACTATTTATCTTTTTCTTTTAATATTATCTTTATTATTAAATAACTACATAAATTATTACTGATCAAATAATTAATACAATTAATTTTGTAAAATAAATCTTTAATAAAATCTTTTAAAGTGCGAGTCAACACGAATCAACTAAAATAAAATAGAGAAATAATTCTTAACTTAGTGATCAAGAAGATATTGGGACGTTATTATTAGAATCTCCACTCACACTTTGTGGGTAATCAAGATGATGACCACCTCTTCATTATTAATTCAACTCTCATATGATGATGACCACCTCTTCATTATTAATTCAACTCTCATATGATATTGTATTCACAATAGTTGTTTACAAAAGTAACTAGACTAAATAATAACTTTTTTATCTTAAAAAGAAAGAAAAGGGCAGCCATATGTTGGAAATAGTCATCCCATTTTAAAAAATTCAAATTTTTTGTTTTTTTGTTCAGAGCCAGTTGTACTTGATCATAATTTTCTAATTATTATCTTTTTGTTAATTATTTATGGTACAGGAAAAAGATTTTAAGACAGGCCCACTGCCTTATCTCCAATGACCTAAGATTGTTAGTTTCTGTAAATTGTAATGTCATGCAATGAAATCCTTGCTTTAAATTTTTAAAAAAATATCCAGGGCTCTGGATATCTTTCGTGTCAGGGCACGAAAAGAATAAACGGGAAAAACGTCAGAAGATGTTGATGTTCAATTGATTATACACAGTATTTTCTCCTTTTCATAATAAATGAATTATTGGATTTTATCATAAATATTAAGAAAAAAAATATTAAAAACATAAATTTAACATAACTTTTCATTTTTATCCCAAAAAAAGAAAAACTGACCTTGGTAATATCTTTTTAAAAGTTAATTGGTTGTTAAATCATAAGAGTAAACTTGGAAAAAAATTCAATGATTCACTTATTTTAAAACACCAATAAATATCCCAATAATTCACTTATTTCAAAATGAAGGGAGTATATAATATTGACCTGTGTTATTGAACTCAATAGCAAAATTGTATCGAAGTTTGGAAAATTGGTTCATGTGTAGATCGTTGATTACATAAAGAGCAAGAAATAACTGAGATAATGAATATTTAAACTAATGAAAATACAATGTGTTAGGACACAGTAGTGAAGTCAGAATTTACGTTAAGAATATTCAAAAATTAATATACACATCAAAAGTAATTATGACATATATTTAACTTTTATATATACAATATAATTTTTTGACGGAGGTGTTCAACTGACCGCCCTTCACTCCCTTCACTGTATATGACTACGCTGGGACATATTTGAATGATGTGTAACAAAACATATAACTTAATAAAGAAGGTCATGAGCAGAAAACTGTAGTTAATTACCTACAAAAAGATGTTGTATTAAGCAAAACAAGAATTCTACAAAAATTGATTTTTCATAAAGAAGTAGATTGCTAGAACATGAGGTTTTCTCAAAATTGGATCATATGAAGATTGTTCGCACCAATCGCTTTCAAGGCAATAGTGCTTGTGATAGGTTGTTTATTGGTTTTAAATTTTCATTTGGTATCAATATTGTAGTATTATTTTGGCCAAATTCATCGATAGCCCCTCAAATTTGTCTCTAAAATTCACTTAGGCCCCTAAACTACAACTTGTACCTATTAAACCCCTAAACCCACCAATTTGGTTCTAATTGGGCATTTTTTTCCCTATCAACAAAAAGGTCAAAGTGTGTGTTGCACACACACGGTGATGTGGCAAAACGAGCTAATTGGAAGCTGACACGCGGAATTGTAGGTCCCATAATTATTAAAAATTAATTATAAGTTTTTTTAAAAAAGTATATAAAAGAGGAAATTATTAAAAAATAATTCTAAAATTATTTTAAAAATAAAAATAAAAAACTGATTACTTTTAAAAAATTATAAAAAATTTTAAAAATGAAATAAATTAGTAAAAAATTTTTTTTTTTTCAAAAATTAATTATTAAAAAAAATTATAAACTTTTTTAAAAAATAAAAATAAAAATGGTATTGAGGATATAAATTATGAATTTTTTTATAAAATTATTTTAAAAAGAAAACTGATTATTTAAAAAAAATTATATATATTTTTTAAAAAATAAAATAAAGTATTAAAAATTATTTAAAAAATAAAAAAATTAATTATTGAAAAAATTATAAAACTTTTTAAAATGAAAATAAAAAATGGCATTGAGGATCCAAATTATGAAAAAATAATTATAAAATTATTTGATAAATAAAAATAAAAAGCTGATTATTTTTAAAAAAATTATAATTTTTTGAAAAAATGAAATAAATTATTTAAAAAATAAAAAATTAATCATTAAAAAATTATAAAACTTTTTAAAATGAAAATAAAAAATGGCATTGAGGATCCAACTTATGAAAAAATAATTATAAAATTATTTAAAAAATAAAAATAAAAAAATAATTATTAAAAAGAAATTATAATTTTTTTTTAAAAATTAAATATATTATTAATTTTTTTTAAAATTAAAAAATTAATTATTAAAAAAAATTATAAACATTTTAAAAAGAAAATAATAAATGGCATTGAGGATCCAAATTATGAGAAAATAATTATAAATTTATTTGAAAAATAAAAATAAAAAAATGATTATTTCAAAAAAATTATAATTTTTTTAAAAAATAAAATAAATTATTAAAAATTCATTTTTTTAAAAATTAATTATTAAAAAAATTATAATTTTTTTTTTAAAATGAAACTAAAAAATGGCATTGAGGATATAAATTATTAAAAAATAATTATAAAATTATTTAAAAAATAAAAATAAAAAATTGATTTTTTAAAAAAAATTATAAATTTTTTTTAAAAATGAAATAAATTATTTAAAAATAAAAAATTAATTATTAAAATAAATTATAAAATTTTTTAAAATGAAAATAAAAAATGGCATTGAGGATCCAAATTATGAAAAATTAATTATAAAATTATTTAAAAAATAAAAAACTAATTATTAAAAAGAAATTATAAAATTTTTTAAAAGATGCAAATAAAATACAGATTTTTTTTAAAATTCAGTTTTGTTAAAAAAATAAATAAAAATTGGGGCCTTCTAATGTTTTTTGGGGCCTTTAGTGTTTGAAAAAAAGAAAATTTGTTATTGAAAAAATTTTGGGGCCCTCAATGCCACTTGACAACTTTTTATTCGTAAATTAGTAAAAAAAAATGCTCCTCACGCGCCTCCCACAATGGCACTGCACGCGCAGTGTCACATAGGCAAAAAATGTCCAATTGGAATAAAATTCGGGGATTTAGGGGCATGATAGGAACATGTCTTAGTTTATAGATTTAAGTAAATTTTCACAACAAGTTTGTGTGCCTATCCATGGGTTTGGCCTATTATTTTTCTAACATGTATAACCATACATCATGACATGATTCAAGTACTATTAGAAAAACAAGTAGAAGGGCTATCTGAGAAGCAAAACATAACATGCTATTTCTAATAAAACAGAAAAGGACCTATTAGAGATCCCAAATGCGTAGCAGTATTATCCTTTATCTATGCAAGAGGTTACTTTCACGACTTAAACCCGTGACCCCGTGGTCACGTGGCAAGTAATACAGTTACTACAGTTGATAAATCAGATATCTAACATATGATTACTGCTACTGAAATACTTATCAAATACTTTTGGCAGCTGATCCTTTTGTTATCTAGCACATTTCACATATCTATGGAGTCACCACAAAGGCTATCGCCATCGCTCCATTGATTGTTGCTCTCAATCTCTAAAGCTCTCAAGCTTAAGTTCAAAAAGTTATTGTATCAGGGGACATTGCCAGACAACTATCCCGGTGACACCAGGGGCGGACCTATATCAGATTTTGGGGTGCTCCGGCATCCACTAAACTCGATGCGGAATAGGCATAATTACATGGAAAATATAGGAAAATAGGTATAAAATATTTAAAAGCATCCACTATAAGAAAAGGTTGGTTGGGTGCATTTGCATTTAGGTTGATATTAAGGTCCTAATTGGAAGAAGGCCCCAGGTTTGAACCTCATTGAGGTGATATTTTACTTTTTTTTTCAGTTTTTAAATTTTTTTAGCATCTACTATCTTTAAATCCTGGATCCATGGGTGACACTAGAATAAGAATTTTCTCCTTTGTTTTAAATGCAGTTTGTCCACTTTTCCACTTTTTCATATTCTCTTGTTTATGTTTAGCAATTTCGTTTTGACAACAATCACCGTCTGATCATCCTAATCTCGTGTCCTTAAACCACTTAAAAAATTCAATTGTTATCTACATTGCGGACTTCGGGGTAAACACATATAAAAATGATTTTCATAAAAAAAATTGATTGTTATAATGAAATGTTGTTATTGAGAGGTCTAACTATAGTACTGTATGACAAAAAGATATGCCTTCAATATATCACTAGAGAAAATATTATAGTGAATACTATCAAGTTAGAAGGACTCGAGGGATGGCTCTGGCTCAGCGGTAAGCTTGCTTACCGTGGTGTGCTAGGGTCGGGGGTTCGAAACGTCCCTTCAGCAAAGCTGGGGTGAGGACGCGTAGGTAAGGGCAGGTGGTCCCCCTCCCTGACACCTACGGAGTAGGTATGAAGCAGGTCGTCCCTTCACTATCAAGTTAGAAGGACTATCTCAAGTAAAGCATGAATACAAGTATCATCCATTTAACAAAATGATAACTTAATTATAATGATACAAATAAGCTTTAGATTCATATGAAGAAATTTGAAGTTAAAAGACCAAAGAAGGAGAACTCCAACAATTGCATCTAATCCAAACCATCTCTTTCCAATATGACAGCCTGAAGATTTTGGAGCACTTGCTACACCTGCAGGGCCACCCGTGGGACTAGATCCAACTGCAAAAATATTGAAACACCAAAAAAAAAGAGTCTAACCTTTATATATTTGACACCATAAAAAGAATTCTACGATAGAAATAAGACAGGTTACTTGTTACAGTATTATATTATTGTGTGTATAAGTTGAATTCAAATGAGAGAAGGCAAAAAGAACAAAAAAAATATCGAATCACCAATTTTTCTTCGAATAAGTGGATTTTAACTTGAGAAATTTTTTAAAAAATGTGAAAGAATGGGACTATTTGCAAGCGGACTGCCAGCAATGCTGCTTGAACCATTATAGAATATTTGAGCATCTCGTGAATCTGCAGGCAAGTAGAGAAGAGCTGCATATCACCACAAAGTTAATTTATCAATGTTTTTCAGAAACAGAAAATGAAAAAGACCCCTTTTTCGTGGGAATGGGGTGGGGTGGGGGGTTGAAAACTAGTAGAAGTAATATTTTGAGATTCAGTTGCTACAACATAATAGTCAAACATATTAGGAGGCGAATCCAGAATTTAAACTCAGAGGTTTAATCTTTTAAGATAATAAGGGATGAATCCTTTATATATTTGAAGTTATGATTCATGTGTACTAGTTATTGAAATTTTAGTAAATTTTTATGTAAGTTGAAAGTGATGTTTCAAAGCTCAATTGATCCGGTACCTATAATGGCACGACTGCCCTTAATACATTGTACTCAGAAATCAGATTGTGAACTCTTTCAATCTCTTATTTTCACTTGTTTGAGGCAGAGTCATTTCAGTTTGCCTTCCACCGAATATAAAAAACCTACATCCCAAGAATGTAAGAACCACCATTCGCCCCTTACTAATACAATAGATAGTAATGCAGAAAAAGAGTGAAACTACGAGGTAAAAGCAGGCGTGCCTCTCTTAAAAAGAAATAGTGTAAATGGAAAATGGAGGGACACAACCCTTTAAGGAAAATATACATTATTTTAGAAAAGGAGTGATTGTTTGGATAGTTGTGTCTGTTCAGAAAAAAAGGCACAATGTTTCGAATGAACAGATATGACTCTTCCAAAGGATACACCTTTTCGGATGAACCATTGCCACCTTTCGGAAGGGACACTTTTATGGCTATATAAACCTGCATTTTTTCCATAGATTTAGTATGAAAAATTTCTGCATAAGAAAAATATTCTCTTGTTTCTAAAAACTCTGTGTGATCATCTCCCGTTGAGTGAGTTCGAAAAAAATCAGAAAGTTTGAGGTACCGCTACATTCTGGTTGTGAAGCCAATTTATCTGGGGAGGAAAATTCCGCAATCTCAGATACTTGAGGGAAATTATTTCCTTAAAGACACTCCGTGAATTCGGAGGATTTGACTTTTTTCTGCTTCATCTATTTTTCTTTAAGAAACTGAAAACATACTTCTTTGAAAGATCATTTTGATCTTGTGTTGAAGGTGTTGGACAACTTCATAAGTGTTCTTGATTTATTCTTGAACTTGTGTTGATAGTGTTGAGAAAATATAGATTTTGTGTACCCGAAAAACAACAATCTTAAGGAAATAATTTACTAATTTGTATTGTTTCATAAACTATTTTTTCAGTAAATAGTAGAACTTCATATTGATAGTTCTTCAACTTTTTGAACTTGTGTTTGAAGTTCTTGAAACTTCATTTTAATAGTTCATAAGTTGGTTGAACTTGTGTTGAAGTTCTTAACATTTGGTTTTGCTATTTTCCAGAAAATGGTTTGAACTTCATTTTGTTGATGTTCATAAGTTGGGTTGAACTTATTGTTAAAAGTTCAAAGTTGTAAATACATAGCTAAAACTTCATTTGATTGTTGATATGTTAATTTGGACATGTGTTTGAAGTTATTATTGAAAAATACAGATTTTATCAAAATTGAGAAAAACAACAACATTAAAGAAAGTATAAAAATATTTATTTTTGTGCTTGTTTGATGAAAGAAAAAATTTTTATCGCCATTTATAAATCAAGTATTTGGTTAATCTATATTGGGTCTGATTTTATGGAGACTAAAATCTTTTGATTTCTACTCTCCCAATTAGAAGAATATAAAAATTTCATCGAGAAATCAGTATGAGAATTTGGTTTGAAGAATATAAAAACTTCACCGATTTTTTGAGATCTCTGTATTGGTTTCTGGAGTTTAAAATCTGTGGGATTTCACTCTGTTTGAATTTGATTATGATTTGAAGTCATAAAAACTTCGTCATGATTCATAGTTCATTCAATTGATGATTTGAAGATATTAAAACTCCATCATTGACTAGAAACAAGTTGGCTAAAGATTAAATTCTTTATTGTTAGTATTCTAAAATACTAAAGAGTATGTCAAAGATTGACAAGAAAATGACGAATGATACTGAATAGTAAATTGATTTGGTTGTGAATGGTGTTGTCCCAATGACTACCAATGTTGAGTCATTAAGTCGTTGTGGTATTGCTCTAGCAATAAAAACGACAGAGAAATAGAAAAAATATTTTGGTGTGAACTTCAAAGAATAGCAACAAATGATGTCATTTTGACTGGCCAAACTTACAATGCAAATGTTCACAAGTATAGATCCTTATATTCTTAAAAAAAAATAATGATTGGAAATCAATTGTCTGATTTGAAAGATCTTACGAGTCATTCCAAGATAGACGAGGATAATGAGTTGAATGAAAAAATCATCAATGATGGTTGCAAATTCTGTTAAGGATGATGCTCCAAATAATAAGAAGATGAAAAAGTCTTCTGAACAAGAAAAGAGATTAGATAAATATGTTGGAAATAACTAGAAAGATTGAAAATTTATGTGATATGATCACTGAAAGCAATCTAGTTGTATATCCAAATGAATGGTGGTTTAATTTAGGAGCCACTAGACATGTTTGAGCGAACAAAGAATCTTTTGCTATTTATGATTCCGTTGGTCCCAAAGAAGTGATCTTCATGTAAAATAATACAACAACCAAGGTTGAAGAAAGTGGGAGAATATTCCCAAAAGTGACTTCCGGCAAGGTGTTGACTCTCAACAATATTCTCCATGATCCTACTATTAGGAAAAACTTAGTGTGGATAACACTTCTCATTAAAAATGGGTTTAAGTGTGTTTGTTTTGGAGAAAGTTGTAATAATCAAGAATAAAATATATGTAAGAAAGGGCTACCTCAATGAGGGCCTTTTCAAACTTTATGTAATGGTTGTTGAAATGAAGAAAGTTGAGGCTTCTTCTTCCTTGCTAGAGTCAAACGATTTGTGGCATAGTCGTTTAGGACATGTCAACTACAAAACCTTGCAAAAACTGATAAACTTAAAAGTTTTGCCAAATTTTGAGTACAATAAATCAAAATGTCAAATGTGTGTGGAATTAAAGTATGCTAAGCATCAGTATAAGTCTGTTGAAAGGAATTCAAATCTCTTAGACTTAATACACACCGACATTTGTGATATGAAGTCAACACCATCACGTGGTGGGAAAAAGTATTTCATAACTTTTATTGACGATTGCACTAGATATTATTATGACTACTTGCTAAATAGTAAGGATGAAGCAATAAATGCATTTAGGCAATACAAAACTGAAGTTGAAAATTAGTTAGAGAAAAAGATCAAAACGATAAGAAGTGATAGGGGTGGAGAATATGAATCTCCCTTTGCGCAAATATGTGTAGAGAATGGAATTGTCCATCAAACTACAACCCCTTATTCACCGCAATCTAATGGAATTACAGAAAGAAAAAATCGAACCTTGAAGAAAATAATGAATGCCCTACTAATAAGTTCAGGTTTACCGCCAAACTTGTGGGGGAAGCTCTCTTTATGGCTAATCGAATACTCAATAGAGTTTCTCATAGTAAGACACAATAAATTTCTTATAAAAAATGAAAAGAAAGGAAACCCAACTTGAAATATTTCAAAGCGTGGGGGTGTCTAGTGAAGGTCCAAGTACCTATGCCAAAAAGGATAAAGATAGGACCTAAGACAGTGGACTGTGTGTTCATAGGATATGCTAAAAGTAGTAAAACATGTCGATTTTTAGTTCATAAATTTGAACATCTGGATATTAATTAAAATATGATAATTGAATCAAATAATGCTGAATTCTTTGAACAAATTTATCCGTATAAATTAGACATGAACAGTCTAGTGGGGGGCCTAAACGACCTCGAGATAAACCAAGTGAGAATTGACATAATGATGAAAATCCAAGACGTAGTACACATCAAAGAAAGTCAAATTCATTTGGATTAGATTTTGTAACATTTCTCTTAAAAAATTAGCCTCAAACTTTTAAAGAAACGATGTCGTCGTCAGACTCATCCTTTTGGAAAGAGACAGTCAATAGTGAGATTAATTCAATCTTAAGCAACCATACATGGGAGTTGGTTGATCTTCCTCTGAGAAATAAACCTTTAAGTTCTAAATGAATTTTCAAAAGAAAAATTAAAGCGGTTGATACTATTGACAAATACAAGGCAAGACTTGTAGTAAAAGGCTCCAAACATAAAAGAAGGCCTTGATTACTTTGATACATACTCACCAGTAACAAGGATAACGTCGATTTAAATTTTAATTGCCTTGGCGGTGGTATATGGTCTTGAAATCCATCAAATGGATGTAAAAACAACATTCCTGAATGGAGAATTGGAGGAAGAAATCTATATGGAACAACCCAAGGGTTTTGTGGTTCCAGAAAAAAGAAAATAAGGTGTGTAAACTTGTAAAGTCACTGTATGGACTAAAACAAACACCTAAACAATGGCATGCAAAGGTTAACCAAACCATGTTGGCAAACGGGTTCAAGATAAATGAATGTGATAAGTTCGTCTATGTAGACACATAATTTTGTCCCGTTAAAAATATTTCTTATTCCAATATCACAAAATTTAACCCCATTTTTATAATTTTTCCCAAGAAAATAAATAACCACCTCATCTTTTACTTACTTATGTATTTATTTTTGTTTTTTTGTTTTGTTTTATCCAAATAACAAGTCATAACAAACTTTGTCTCATTCTAATATTCCAACAACCCACCCAAGCAAAAATGGACACCTAACTTCTACCCTTCCAATTAAAAAACAACACCTCACCTCTCACCTAACCACCCCATACCCCTACCCTCACCCCTACCCCACGTGACCCTTCACTTTTTCTTGGCACAAAGAAATACACAATATACATATACACTGGCGGGGACCCAAATTGGGGATAATCATCATCTTCTTCGGGGGAACCTCACCATATATACAGAGTTCATCTTCCATTAACGGAGGCCATACCACTCACGAGCACCACTATATACACACACCCTTTCTGCACACACATCTCCATTCTTACAATACACTCACCATATACGCATAGTGATTGACACCATCACACACTCATCACACGCCTCACAAAAAAATTTACGTACACACGGAAATTCACTCGCACTACACACTGAATGGTGGGGATTCAAAGAGGATAGTGAATAATTGAGGAGAAATGCAGTAGAGAAAAAGAAAATGGGTAGAACTCAAGCAAAGCGAAGAAAAATTCGGTAGGGGTTGAGTTTGCCGGCGAATTTCTCGTCGGAATCCATTATTTCCATCGGATTCGGGAGTGGCTGACCGAAATCTACCTCTCACCGTTGAAAAAACCAGAGTCAGCGGCTAAATCACCCTGAAATCAACCTATTTTGAGTTGATTCTGGTGAAGCTTTACTAGAAATTGTATATGGGTTTCGGGTTGTGCGATTTCTGTTTTGGCTTGTCCATTCGTGTTCGCAGAATTCTGTTCGAATCGTATTCAAGGAGGTTTCACGATTGAGTTGGTTGATAGTCGAGGTTTGAATTGAGGTTTTATGGGCACGGTATTATCTCCGATATATTAAAATCTATATTTGAGGTCCAATTCTTCAACTCTCTCTTTTCGTTTTATTTCTATTTAGTGCATTGATGTATGATTGTGTGTTGTTGGTTGGTGATTAGATGATCTCATTGATATTCGATATTGTTTATCTGTGAATGATTAACCATGATATGAATTTGATGTTAGCATGAGTTTGGATACTCGTTTTGTGTGAATAGTGACGTATAAAAGGGAATTTGGGGGTAGAATTGAGAAATTGATAAAAAGATTGAATTGGATTAACTTGGGTTTATTATTGTTGTTTTGTTTAATCCAGAATAAGTATGAATATTGTGTGAACGGAAAAGAATTATGACATGTGGAAATGGATAGGCAATATAGGTTCGGGTAGGTAAATTTTAGAACTTGTTATTTTGGTTGAATGTTGGAAGGTACGTATGAATGTTTCTTTCTAGTTTATCATGTTTAATTCAAATTTATTCATTTAGCCGGAGAATTCCCCAAGACACATTGTATTTATTCACCGAGGAATGTCCCGATGTACTATGTTGGCAAAAGACGTTCGTGAGGAAGACCCGAGGTATCGGGTAAAGAGCAGGAGCGTAATTAGGATTAGTGTAGGTTAGATAAGATTTATTTTTGCATTTTTCTATTTTGGACTATATAAATTGGACTGGACACTATATTTTTGATTTGTTTTATTTTGTTTGTTTGTTTGATTGTTTTACGTGTTTTATGTGGTTTGTACATTCGTAGTGTCAAAATTAGCCGATACGCTCAACCAAGCGACCGTGGTCAAACCACGGGACCAAGGGGTGCCTAACACCTTCCCCTCGATCAACAGAATTCCTTAGTCAGAATTTCTGTTCACAAACCAGTTCAAAGAGTCAAAATCATTTTGAAAAAGGATCCCCAAGGGTGACTTAGCACACCCGATCTTTGCCAAATGGCGACTCTGAGTTGAATGAAAATAATCCTTTTTGAAATAAATTTTTATTTTGTCACTTAATAATAAAAACCCTTTCAAACTTAAAATCTGAATATATTTGGTTGTAAAAGGGGTGTGACAGCTCTGGCGACTCTGCTGGGGATCCTTCTCAGAATTCGAGCTTATTTTTGGAGTTATATCGGCTTAATTTTGACATTATGAGTGTATAGACATTGTGTGTGTTATTGTATGTATTTTTATCGTTGTTTAGTGCCTACGTGCTACGTGTTTACAATTTTCTTTTTATGTGTTATCATTTTTTATCTGACATCATTTGCATAACCCGATTCATTCTTTTTGCAACAAGTTCGTAGTGCACGCTGTGTACACGACCTTTAGTTGAGTCACCCTTATCTTAGGAGGGGAAGCCGTCGGCTGGTATGGAGTTGGTAGAAAGCTAAAGCAGCCACTATCAACCATACTCTCCCCCGAATAGCCTTGTTAGTGAACCCTAACGTAGGTTAGCCTTTAGGTCATGCTTATCTGTATCATGTTGAGACCTAGCGGGACCCACTTGGTCCTTCGTAGGAGACTCGCCCATAAATCATCTTTACGTGCTAATTATTGCATTTTTTTAGGATAATGAGGTCATTTGACGGACTGATTTGGGGCGAAGCATGTGTTAGAAATAAAGTGTGTTGACAAGAAATATGGAAAGAAAAAAAAAGTGAAAAAAAGAACGGTGAAAAAAATAGAAAAAGAAAAAAAAGTGTCGTAGGTTATTTTTAGAATTCTTTATGACTTTTGTTCTTTACAACCCAAAAATTCAAAAATATTTTTCACTTTTTGCACTCATTTGTCAAAAATAAAAATATCAAAAAGATTTTTCCTTCATCTCCTTTAACATGCATTCATAATTTAAAAAATTTTCAAAAAAAAAATAAATTTTTATTTAGGAGTTTTTATAAAATAAAAAAAATAATGTCTATTTCATAAAATAAAAATACCAAAAAGATTTTTTTCTTTTATAGTTGTTGGCGTCATGTTTATGCGAAGTGTCCAATTTAAATCCCAAAAAAGATTTTATTTTTCATCGTCTGTTGTAGTCATGTCTCCCAAGTCATGGTTTAGTTTGTTCTTTAATCCTTAATTGTCCAATCTGGATGAACTACGCATACCTGATTCCCGTCCTTAGGGGGCGGGATACGTAGGCAACCCTCGGTGGGTTCGGTAACCTTTTGTTTTGGTCTTTGTTTTGTTTTTTGATGATAGGCGAATTTACACGCCTATATCAATATATTTTGCCCATATTTGTGCCACGTTTTGAGAACAAATTATATATTTCATGCGCTTTTAGTCCTTTTTCCTGTAAGTGAGCTAACGAACATGATTAGCAAAGTTTCAGGTATAAATGATGCAGAATTCAGCATTTTATGGCTTACTTGACGCCAAAGAAAGCTCACGAAGGAAGGAAAGGGAGCTGGGACGCCTAAAGGACCAAAAGTGATGCATGAAAAATCTGTCCCGGGCTAAAATAACATTTCTGAAGTCTTTGGGGACTAGCAGTAACTTAGTTGGATTTGGATAATGATACATTAACCTAGTACAATTGGGTTAAGTATTTCACTAGTTTATTTGGATTTGGATAATGTTAAATTAACCTAGTACAATTGGGTTAAGTATTTCCTTAGCTTAATAGGATTTGGTTAGATATTTCATTAGCTTAGTAGGATTAGGATATGGGTATTATAAATACCCTATCATGCTAGAGATTTTTTATCAATTCTTCACTTAAAAAAAGATTAATTCCTCCCTTAGTGGAGAGATACATTCTACTTCTCAATTCCGAATTCTTCCCATTAATTCTATTTTTCTTCTTCTATTCATCTATTCTTAATTTCCGCAACAAGAGAAACGTTACTTTGCCTAGGAAATTCACGCCTAACGCCTACCTCTTGAGCCACACGAAATTCATCCTTATTGTGGTATAACAACAATGTCAATCGTGATCTCCTTTGCACTCATGGGTAACTAAACCTCTCTGTTGGGGTTATGGAAGCCAACTGAAATACTATCTATTGCTATGAGTTTGTGAGTTCGTGACACGTATGATGCTTATATCATTATTCTCTTCATCTTAATCTACATTCTTTGTGGTTGCAAACACAAGAATACGCCAGTATAACATTTAACTTGCTCGAAAGAAAGGTTATTTGTCTGGAAAAGAGATAATGTCAAGGTAGTAGGGTCACACCCTAAATTCCCTACTAAAAAGTTAGTGCTGTAACTGGATTAACCTCTTGGAGAATTCGTACCGTTAGACACGCTTTAAGCTCGAAAGAGTTAAAGTGAAATAATCCTCGAATAGGTCGAAAGACGCCTGGATTTACCATCGAATACAATTCTCTATAAGCACATGCATGTCGGAATTCTACACACTCATAGTTAATAGAGACGTATAACTCAGGAGGTGGACATAACCCCAATGCTTCAATTCTCATTGTTTACAACTTACGTAACAATCTTTCTCTTTTTACTTTGCTATTTTCAGTTTTTACTTTATTATTTTGGTTACACATTACAATCCCCCCTTTTTACGAGACTTGCACTAAAAGTCTAGTAACCGTTGCTTACTTGTTGACCAAGCTATTCCCTGTGGGATCGATACCCAACCCAGGTTGTGTTCTATATTTGCTAACGACCGCTTTACACTCCTAAGAGAGCTGTAGATTGAGCGTTATCAAAAATTGGCGCCGTTGCCGGGGAATACGAGTGTCAATCAAGTTTGTGATAATTACTAGACCCTTTGGTCAAAGATTCTCGTACTTTCACTTTCAGTTTTTGTTTTTGTTTACTGCAGGTTTTTATTCAGTGCATGCCCCATACTCGAAGTTCTGGTCAACCGTTATTACCTATCAATCCTGAACCACAACGTATTGGCAGAATGGAAGAACAAGCAGAAATCGAAAGGATGGCTGCCCAACAGGAACAGGCGAGATTAGCTGCTCTTGCCGCCGCCCAAGTACACCAACAAAACATTGATAACCCTGGGCGAGCAACAAATTCTGACGATGAGGATTTAGGAGATGACGAGTTACTAAACCCAAGGCGTGATGCTGAAATCATAACACCTGCCAACAAAAGAGGTCGTCAAGCTCGGTTTAGGTATGATCGCCAACCCATGCAACCAGCTTTCGACGATGATGATGATGATCTTGATGGTGCCGGAGCCACTGGAGCCATAATTCCTCCACCATTAGCGCCCGGATCCAAGTTCAACATCACAAGCACCATGATTCAGTTATTGCAACTCAAAGGATTATTTGGTGGACTAGCAGGCGATGATCCGAATATGCATCTCATCAACTTTATTTCTATATGCAAGTCGTTTGACAATCCTGGTGTTGGTCAGAATGCAATTCGATTACGTCTATTTCCATTGTCTCTGTCTGGGGAGGCAACTCTATGGTTAAATGGGCTGACTCCTGATTCTATTACAAATTGGAGGCAATTGAAAGACGCTTTCCTAGAAAGATTCTTTCTGCCATCCAAAAGAGCATAATTGCGAGATAAAATCAGCAACTTTCGTCAGCTTCCCACTAAAGCTCTTCATGAAACATGGGAGAGGTTCAAGACAAAGCTAGCGAGATGCCCAAACCATCACATGACCAATGTTCACCTAATGGAGATATTATATAGAGCCTTGAATTCAATAACTAAGCCAGTGGTGGATAACGCAGCTGGAGGATCTTTTATGGACCTCACTTTTGGTCAAGCAAGCAATATGCTAGATCGTATGACGAAACAGAGTAGAGCTTGGCATACCAGGGATTCTGAGGTAGCAAGCCCCACTTTATCTATTGGCATGACTGTAGACCAAAGAAGAAGAGAAGAAGAACGTGATCAAGATATGACGCATCTGAAAACACAAATGGATCTTCTTACAAAACATTTATTAACAGGGAAGACCGAAAAAGTCAAAGCCATTGCGTCAAAAGGAAGAGATGAATCTGATTCGGAAGAAGAGACCAACTACTTGAACAATCAGGGGGTTTTCCGTGGGAATACCCAAGGAAACCAAGGTCGGAACTATTATGATAAATCTGGAAGCAAGGACCAAGGTAGTTGGAAGAACAAGAATGAAAAGAGTGGTTTGTACGTTCCCCCTGGTAGACGTGACACCACCACATCTAATTCTGGAAGTATGGAAGACATGATGGCTAAATTATTGAAAGGAGTGGAAGCAACGAGCGTGGGAGTTACGGAGGTAATTAATGATTTGTCCTCCATGAAACAATTAGTTGATTCTCATTCCACTTCTATCAAGCAAATAGAGCAGCAATTGAGCCAACTTTCAGCAGCACTCAATCAAAGAAAGGCTGGCACTTTACCTAGCGATACTATGCAAAACCCAAGGAATGATGGGTCATGCATGGCCATCACTACCAGAAGTGGTAAGGTGCTGGAAACTTCAGCAAAAGGCAAGCAAGTGGTTGACGAAGTCGCGGACATGGATGACAACGCAAAAGGAGAAGATGCCGCAGCTACTACTCCTGATGTCAAGGACGCCACCTCCAGCACGGTGCAGCCTGAAAAAGTGGAAAAACGAAAGAAAGAGGAGAAGAAAGCCGTGGAAAGAACACTTCTATACCCACCACCACCTTTTCCCCAGAGATTGAAGAAGGTGGCGGATGACACAAAGTTCAGCAAATTCATGACTATGTTGAAACAGCTGACCATTAATGTTCCATTGGTGGAGGCACTTGAACAAATGCCTGGGTATGCGAAGTTTATGAAGGATCTTTTGACAAAGAAGCGGGCAGCAAGCTATGAGTTGAAAGAAGATGTGCATCATTGTAGTGCAATTGCTACCCGATCGATAGTTCAGAAGAAGGCCGACCCCGGAGCTTTCACTATTCCTTGCACCGTAGGATCTTTGAATTTTGCCAAAACATTATGTGACTTAGGAGCCAACATCAATTTGATGCCATTATCGATCTACAAGAAGTTGGGGTTGGGTAATCCTACTCCAACTAATATGAGGCTCGTCATGGCGGATAGGTCGGTAAAACGACCTGTTGGTATTCTATGTGATGTATTGGTGAAGGTTTCTTCATTCATCTTTCCGGCAGACTTTGTTATTTTGGATTGTGAGGCAGACTCAGAAGTTCCCTTAATCTTGGGGCGCCCTTTCCTTGCTACAGGAAGTGTGCTCATTGATTTGAGAGCCAATGAGCTTTCATTCCAAATAAATGACGAAGTGGTTCGCTTTGATGTGTGCAAATCAATGAAGCAACCCAAAGATCTCAGTGTATTTTCGGTGGCTGATGTTTTCTTTGATGATGAGAAAGTATTACTTGAAGAGGAGCAAAGTATCGATGATCCTTTGGCGGTTGTGCTCATGAATGGAGAGAATGAGGATGCTGAAAATTCTGAAGAAGCTACTTGTGCTCTATCGGGATTAGGGACATATCGCTATGCTCCTAAGAAGCTGGATCTTGATCTCAAGAATTGACCCACACCACCAGCTAAGCCATCTATTGAAGATCCACCCACGTTAGAATTGAAGGAGCTGCCAAGTCATTTGAAGTACGCCTTCTTAGGAAGCGGAAATACTCTTCCAGTCATTGTGGCAGCCGATTTAGGTGAGCAAAAAGTTGCAGCTCTTATTGCTATCTTACGCAAGTATATTAAAGCCATTGGATGAACCATTGCGGATATTATTGGTATTCCACCTGGGATTTGTACTCATAAAATTCAGCTTCAAGAAAATTGCACACCCACCATTGAGCATCAAAGACGTCTAAACCCACCTATGCAAGAAGTGGTGAAGAAAGAAATTATCAAGTGGTTAGACGCGGGGGTTGTGTATCCTATCTCGGATAGTACATGGGTAAGCCCGGTACAATGTGTTCCCAAGAAAGGAGGCATGACGGTGGTCACGAATACGAAGAACGAGCTTATTCCACTCAGACCCGTCACTGGATGGAGAGTATGCATGGACTACCGAAAGCTGAATTCTTGGACACTCAAAGATCACTTCCCAATGCCATTCATGGACCAAATGCTAGATCGATTAGCGGGGAAAGGATGGTTTTGCTTCTTGGACGGTTATTCAGGCTACAATCAGATTTGTATTTCCCCTGAAGACCAAGAGAAGACAACATTTACATGCCCATATGGTACGTTTGCCTTCAAACGTATGCCATTCGGGTTATGTAATGCACCAACCACCTTTCAACGTTGTATGATGTCCATTTTCTCTGATATGGTTGAGGACACTTTGGAGGTATTTATGGATGATTTTTCAGTTGTTGGTGAATCTTTTGAGTCGTGCTTGGAAAACTTGAGCATGGTATTGCAAAGATGTGTAGAATTCAACCTTGTGCTGAATTGGGAAAAGTGCCACTTCATGGTAAAAGAAGGAATCGTTCTTGGGCACAAGATCTCCGCAAGAGGAATAGAGGTTGATCGAGCAAAAATAGAGGTTATTGAGAAGCTACCGCCTCCAATTTTGGTGAAGGGAGTTCGTAGTTTTCTTGTCCATGCAGGTTTCTATCGTCGGTTCATCAAAGATTTCTCCAAAATTGCTAGTCCATTGTGCAAACTATTGGAGAAGGATGCGAAGTTTGACTTTAATGAAGATTGCTTAAAGGCATTCGAATGCCTTAAAGGAAAACTCATTGAAGCCCCTATCATGGTAGCACCAGACTGGTCTCTCCCGTTCGAAGTCATGTGTGATGCTAGTGGTGTAGCCATTGGAGCTGTACTTGGACAAAGAAAGGAGAAATTATTTCATCCTATCTACTATGCGAGTAAGGTCCTAAATAAAGCCCAAAGGAACTACACTATTACTGAACAAGAGCTCCTAGCAGTTGTGTACGCGTTTGAGAAGTTTCGTGCCTATCTATTAGGTACTAAGGTGATCATTCATACAGACCATGAAGCTCTTAGGTATCTCATGACAAAGAAGGATGCAAAACTAAGGTTAATTCAATGGGTGTTGCTACTACAAAAGTTCGATTTTGAGGTCAAAGATAGAAGAGGTTGCGAGAACCAAGTGGCCAACCACCTATCTAGACTTGAGAATAAGCATGTGGCGCAACCTGAAATTCAGATTGATGATGCATTCCCGGACGAAGAGATATTAGCGACAACAATGGAAAAATTACCATGGTATGCCGACTTTGCAAATTTCGTGGTGAGTAATGTGATACCTGCCAATTTATCTTACCACCAAAGGAGGAAGTTTATGCATGACGTATAGTACTACTATTGGGATGAACCTTATTTGTTTTTAAAGATGCGCGGATGGTATCATTCGACGATGTATATCTCATGAAAAGGTGCCTACTATATTGGAAGCATGCCACACTTCCCAAGTTGGAGGACATCACGCAGGCAATCGCACGGCAAGAAAAGTTTTGCAAAGTGGTTATTATTGGCCTTCGATATTTAGAGATGCCTACGACTATGTTAGAAGGTGAGACCAATGCCAATGTCAAGGTGCTATTTCAAAACACCATGAAATGCCCATGTCCAAAATTCTTGAGGTAGAACTCTTTGATGTATGGGGTATTGATTTCATGGGTCCATTCGTGAATTCGTTTGGAATGAAGTACATCTTGGCTGCTGTAGATTATGTTTCAAAATGGGTGGAAGCTGTAGCTTTGGCTGACAATGAAGGGAAGCGTGTTGTAGCGTTCTTAAAGAAGAATATCTTCTCTCGCTTTGGAGTACCACGTACTATCATAAGTGATGGAGGATCTCACTTTTGCAACAAGCTGTTCAAATCAGTTTTGGCCAAGTATGGTGTCAAGCAACATAAGGTAGTTACGCCTTATCATCCCCAAACTAGTGGACAAGTAGAAGTTTCCAATCGTGAGATCAAGCAAATCCTTGC
Source organism: Capsicum baccatum var. pendulum (assembly GCA_030864225.1). Taxonomy (NCBI): domain Eukaryota; kingdom Viridiplantae; phylum Streptophyta; class Magnoliopsida; order Solanales; family Solanaceae; genus Capsicum; species Capsicum baccatum. The sequence continues at coordinate 82,508,042 of CM061550.1, forward strand.
GAAGACGGTTAATGCGAATAGGAAGGATTGGTCTAGAAAGCTTGATGATGCACTATGGGCGTATAGGACTGCATTCAAAATACCCATTGGCATGTCTCCTTATCAACTAGTTTATGGGAAGGCTTGTCACTTACCCATCGAGCTCGAGCATAAGGCATTGTGGGAATTGAAGTAATTGAATTTGAATTGGGATGATGCTAAGAATCTGAGGTTGGAGCAGCTGAACGAATTAGATAAGTTCCGTCTCTATGCATATGAAAGATCAGACCTATACAAGGAACGGATGAAAAAGTATCATGATCAGCGGATTGTTCGACGAAACTTCCAAAGGGGTGATATGGTACTTCTCTTCAACTCACGATTGAAGCTCTTCCCAGGTAAGTTAAAGTCTAAGTGGTCTGGTCCATACAAAGTTATCCAAGTCTACTCATCTGGAGTAGTCGAATTGGAAGACAATAATGGCATTGTCTTCAAAGTGAATGGCCATTGTGTTAAACCTTATATCGGTCCTCTTGACTCGATGCATTATATGACTAACACTTATCTCGACGAAGTCTAAGTACTCGAGGTAACTATGTCGAGCCACGACAATAAATAAGGCGCTAGATGGGAGGCAACCCATCATTTTATTGTTTATCGTTTTTCGTTTATCGTTTTGTCTTTCTTTTGTTCTATTACTTGTTTTTGCTTTTGATAAATGAAAATCCAAAAATACGAGTCGTGCCACGACCAAAAATAAGGCGCTTGGTGGGAGGCAACCCATCGTACTAATCGTTTTCATTGGTTTTGAGCAAATATAGGTGCGAGAAGTATTCAACGAGGAGATTGGTTTCAAATGACGATTTGGACGTATTGAATGGTAAAGGTGGTAAGTTAGGAATAAGGATGCATAAGGCTATGGATTGAGCATTGCTCATGCCAAAATAGGCATCGAGGAAGGCTAGGCCTAGGTAAAACTAGGCCACGAATATTGCACAACCTATCCTATAGCCCAAGGTCTCAGAATCTAGTGTGCTATACACTATGCGCCGCCCATTCTTAAGTGTGCTATACACTATGCGCCGCCTATGCTATAGCATTAGGTCTCAGTATCTCAAATGCTATACACTATGCGGCGCATATGTCCCTAAATGCCATGACCTATGCGCCGCATATGTCCCTAAATGCCATACACTATGCGCCGCCTATACTATGACTATGCCAAGCATTATGCGCCGCATATAGGGCATTTTTGTCTCCAAAACCATTTGTAAATGGGTCAAAACCCGACCCATTCTCTTCCTATATAAAGGGGACTTAGTCTTGAAACTTAACCACATTAGAAACTTGACCTAAAGGCGCCGCATACTCTCTCCAAATCATCTCAAACTTTGGCTTTTTGCTCTTCCAATTCACAAGAACATCTCCAAAGGCTTCAATCATGTAAGTACTCTTTTATTCTTCATCTATTTCTTGTAAGTACTACGTTGCTATGTCTATTATGAATTGCTACATCTTGAAAGATTATTGGTGATGTTAATGTGTTTGGATTGTTGATACAAAACCATGTGAGTGAACATATACTTTAGGATAATCTTGACTTGTTTCCGACTTGAATGTGGCTTCAATAGCATTGTTATACTATTTGCAGAATTGCTATGGTTATGAACATTGCTTAAGCTTGTTACTTGGATACTTACATGTTAGACTATCCCGTCCATCGGGATAAGACTTATAGTTGCCTACCGACATAGGAGGTTGTGCTTGTTGAAAGAAACTATACCATGATGTAACCCCTATGTAGTAGTATTGTTATACCTAACATGAAAGTAGTACAATGGTTGCAAGCCGTGATACATCGCAGATTTTCTTGTCGGAATATAGCTCCTAAAACATATGTCGACGAAGCCTAAGTAGTCGACCACCTTCACTTCGCTCTTTTGTATTAACGAACCTAAGTGTGGGGTGGTACCCCGATGGCTTGTGTATAGATTGTTTCCTTTGAGTTGATGCTAACATGAATACTGTTTAAATCTCAGGAACAATGGCACCTAAAGCGCGACAAGATAAGGCTATCACTTCCCAAAAGAGCAAGAAGAGAGGTCGCAAGGAACAAGGAGAATCATCCTCCATGCAAATATCCCGACGAATGTTTGGAATAAAATGGGTTCTTGAGGAGGAAGCCAAAGAATGGTACAAGAACAACAAGGAACGGAAATATGTTCACATCGACTTGATCAACAAGGACACCATAGCGAAGAAGGAGCCGCATATGTTGGCGAAAATAATGGCGTTGAAACTGGATTTCATCTTCCGCGACATGGGAGAATGTAATCTTGATTTGACAAGGGAGTTCTACGCCAACTGGTCGCCGAAAACCACAGGCAACGAAGTTAAGATTCGGGGCCAAGTGTTACAGCTCAATGCGGATTTGCTCAACTCCTTTCTTGGGTTACCTTCGGTCGACCCAGCACCATTCAAAGAGCTGTACAGCAGGCCTCCTTATAGAGCAATACGACACACACTTTGTGGAAGTAGATCCATGGCAAGGTGGGGTAGACACCGAGACACCGGACGACACAACACCTTCCCCTATGCTCCATTGAATAGGGAAGCAAGAATCTGGTTGCGTATTGTCAACTCATACCTTATTCCTGGGACTCAATACACCAAGATATCAAGAGATAGAGTGTGTTTGGTCTATGCTTTGATGACGAATGTCCCTATCAATTTTGGGGCAATCATTCGCTCTACAATGCGGAAGGCCAGACTCCACAAAAGGTCCCACTTCACTTTTGGTAATCTGTTGACAACACTCTTACGGAAGGAGGATATCGAAGAGGAACCAGCTGATCACAAACTCCCACATAACCCGAAGAAGGTTGACCTCACCAAGGTCAAAGACGCTGAAACAACTCATGGTGTCAACCTTACTACTGCGGAGAGACATGCTCGTGATGAGAGTTTCTTCCGTCATCTTTATGGCATGACACGCTTCACAATGATAAGTGGAGGTCGTGTTCCAACTGCTAAAGAGCTCCAACAGCTGGACCATGATTACCCAATGAACATGCATGCACGGGAGATGTGTGGAGTGGGTGTATACTTTGAGGAACCTCTAGACGATGATGTGCCAACCGATGACGATCGACGCTTGCCAGACTCCGATGAGGAGGAGAACTCTGACGACGACTCTTATGATGATTCCAACGAAGGGGGTATGACCCCCGACATTGAGGAAGAGTCCGACTGACCAGGTTCTTCGTATTTATTTTCCACTGGGGGCAGTGTCCTGTATAAGTGTGGGGTGGCGGTATCGCATGCTATACTTCTCTATCGCATCTATGTTTGTTATCTATGTTTGTTCACTTTGTTTACTTTGTTTTATTTGTTTCGTTTTTTTTGTGTGTGTTCTTAGTTTAAGTTAAGTTTTTTTAGTAGTAATTTTTTTTACTTAGCTTCGCACGAAATTATTCTAATAGGAAGCATGAGATTATAACAAGAGTTTGTGCTAACATCATGACTATTGAGACGTTTAGGCTCTAGTTGTGACTCATTATGTGATATTTTGTGGTTCAATTCCTTCACTTGTTGGGTCGAGAGTCTATATTACTTCTAATAAAGTCGACCATGTGCCTTGTGTGTGTGAGATTAATAGTATATTCCATGTTTGTGGCTGATGCTAGAACTTGCCTGGTATGTATGCAAAGCGAAAATAAGGAGTGTAAGTTTAGGAGATGATTTAGGCATTTTTTTGGCAACCTATACATGTTTACCTTCGTTTTACCTACCCATGGACATCATCCTAGTTAAACCCTTTTTGAGCCTTTAGCCTATTTTCTTTGACGATCCTCATATGTAAGCCTAATCCATTTTTTCAAGACCGTAATTTGATCCAAAATCCTACGTGCTTTAAAGTGAAAAAGTCATGTGACGAAATAAGAGAAAATTGGGTAGTGGTGCTTGAATGAGTTATGAAAAAGAAAGTGCTATCATAAGAGGTATGTTATGAAAAGAAAAAGGAAAAAGAAAGCTGAAAAGTGAGTTATGCTTAAAATTGAAAAACAAAAGAGGAGAACAAGGGTGGTAGAAAAAAAAAAGAAGAAAGGTTGAAAGAAAAATGTCAATGATACAATGTGATGTATTAAACTGCTTAGGAACTTAGTCACTATTTCTGGCCAAAATAGTCCTACCCGTCCCTTAGCCTACATTACAACCATCAAAAGACCTATTTGATCCTAATCTTAGCATTCTGACATTTAGTGGAGTACTATACTAAGGGCAAGCCTATGGTCATCAGTTGCTGCATACGAATTCTTTGTGAGAGCGAGAGCAAGGATATTTTGATACCCATGTTTGAAAAATATGCTATACTTGTGAGTGACTATGGGTAATATATTGTGAGACACACATGGTTGATGAGTTTTGGATAGTTGTACATGATTCCTTGTGCCTTAACTTTTGAATATGAGTTGACCACCATCACGAGTCTATGCTAGAGGTTAAATGGTTTCTACTAATGATCGGAAAACTACTCTTTGTTGATAATTGTTGTGCTTGTCTTGACGAATGTTTTGTGTTGTTGCTGTGAAACCCTAAGTTGATGTTTAGAGGGACATGATATTTTGTTCGAGGACAAACAAATCTTCAAGTGTGGGGTCTTGATGATAGGTGAATTTACACGCCTATATCAATATATTTTGCCCATATTTGTGCCACGTTTTGAGAACAAATTATATATTTCATGTGCTTTTAGTCCTTTTTCCTGTAAGTGAGCTAACGAACATGATTAGCAAAGTTTCAGGTATAAATGATGCAGAATTCAGCATTTTATGGCTTACTTGACGCCAAAGAAAGCTCACGAAGGAAGGAAAGGGAGCTGGGACGCCTAAAGGACCAAAAGTGATGCATGAAAAATCTGTCCCGGGCTAAAACAACATTTCTGAAGACTTTGGGGACTAGCAGTAACTTAGTTGGATTTGGATAATGATACATTAACCTAGTACAATTGGGTTAAGTATTTCACTAGTTTATTTGGATTTGGATAATGTTACATTAACCTAGTACAATTGGGTTAAGTATTTCATTAGCTTAATAGGATTTGGTTAGATATTTCATTAGCTTAGTAGGATTAGGATATGGGTATTATAAATACCCTATCATGCTAGAGATTTTTATCAATTCTTCACTTAAAAAAAGATTAATTCCTCCCTTAGTGGAGAGATACATTCTACTTCTCAATTCCGAATTCTTCCCATTAATTCTATTTTTCTTCTTCTATTTATCTATTCTTAATTTCCGCAACAAGAGAAACGTTACTTTGCCTAGGAAATTCATGCCTAACGCCTACCTCTTGAGCCACACGAAATTCATCCTTATTGTGGTATAACAAGAATGTCAATCGTGATCTCCTTTGCACTCATGGGTAACTAAACCTCTCTGTTGGGGTTATGGAAGCCAACTGAAATACTATCTATTGCTATGAGTTTGTGAGTTCGTGACACGTATGATGCTTATATCATTATTCTCTTCATCTTAATCTACATTCTTTGTGGTGCCTTAACCAATCCTGGATTTCTTTCGATTATTTGTATGCTCGGTCTGGCCCCCCGAACGGTTTTGATTATTTTTGGGATGAATTTTATACAACTAAGGAGAATTGGGAGAAACGTCGCCTTGAGGTCTTCGCCTTTGTTTTGTTAGGTACTTTGGTATTCCCTTTGGAAGATAGGCATATTAACTCATTTGCAAACTGTAGTGATGGCTTTATTTAATAAGGATAAAGGAGACAAGGTCACTATCGTACCCATGATCTTAGAGGAGATATACAGAGCTTTGACCGAGGTAAAAGGGGGTATGCAATTTTTCGAGGGGAGCAATCTAGTGTTAAACTATGGATGATGGAGTATTTGCACGCCCCTTTTTTGCTCAAGTCAGATGTGATTGACCGTTATCTATCCAGTCGAGTGGAAACCATAGAACACAGAATGGGCTTTGCTAAATTTTTATTTCCTATAGAAGTTGATACTTGGGTTGAGTTTCTTGAATCAAGAACAGATGACAATATCCTATTGACCTATCTATGGCTCCGGCCGAAAATAATCTTGGTTAGATCTAGCATACACCCTGTTCTAGTTTTGTTGGGGCTTAATTGTACCCGACCATACACTCCTCTTAGGGTAATGCATCAATTGGGTAGAGTGCAAGATGTTCCGCCAATATTGGAATTTCTACAGGATGTGGAGTACTTTAGGGACCAAGCTAGGGGTGAAATCAAGTATGAGCAATTCTAGAGTAATGCTACATGGCAGGGCGTGGATACTCTCAGGACAGGTTTGGATAATCCTGGATACGCTCAAGGATATGGAATCTGGTTACAATTTATTCCTCGGGGTGTCAGTATACCATTACCAGTGCAACTTAGAGGGAGGATACAAGATGAATGCATAGTTGGTGACCGTCAGGATGAAGGGGCGGGGGCCAAAGTAGAGGCACTAATAGTATAGTTATCAGGTTTGCTCAAAACCTTAGAGGGGTGTCAGAACAGTCTTTTCAAGTGTACTCCCCATGAGGTGGGAATACGTGCCAGAGGCTTCTTCCCAAATATCAAAGGGTCCATAAAATATATGCTACATATTTTGAATGAGAGAGAGAGAGCTTCACAGACAGGTCCATCTCAGCCAGGGTCATCACGCAGAGCACCAGTTTGAAGGAGCATTTCCTATCTTTTGTTTAGTTTGAGTCCTTTACTTTTTTGCCATTTGTAGTATGGTGTCTTTGTTAAGTCGGTGTCAATTTTTCTTTAACTTTAGAGTCTTTATTAGGAGTATTACGTATGCTGTCATATTGGTCTAGAATGTCATTCAGTCTTTGTTGATTAGTATTGAAGTTGTCTTAATTTCATTGCATGTTTTTGTTGTTTCTTTCGTCAAAATGTTATGATGTTGCATCTTTCTTTTGTTTGTTTGTTTTTATTTTTCATCAAAACAAAAAAAAGCCTTCAATTATGTCATGTTTATGCATATGCATCCCGAATTATGCAAGATCTGATTCATGTACAATATGACACGTAGGCAACCTACTTTTGGGTTTGATCTAATCATTTTGTTTCTTGGTTTTTCATTATTTTTCTTTTATTTTAATGAAAAAAAAATCCATAAAGCATGATAAAAAGAGAGACAACGAGAGAGAAAATGAAAGAAAGAATAATGAGAAAAGGAAAAGAAGGATAAAAAAGAGACTAACGCGAGAGATGAGAGAAGTGATGGTGAAAGAAAGAAAAAAAAGAAAAGAAAAAAAAAAGGTGTGATTGGAGTAAAGAAGAAAATGGGTGTATAAAAAAGATCAGGATGATGTTAAAATGACCTTGCTACCCTCAAAGGCTGGTAGAAATATGCATGAATCTAGGACAATTTTAAAGATGTGATTCCCCTGCTTGTTGTGTGACCTAATCCTAACGGGTTTTGTCTTTGATGAGCATGTTCTTTCAGATAAGTGGTTGGTTTGCAGCACTTTGGCTAGTCACCCGTACTTCACTAGATCAAAAGCGAAGCTTTCCATGGCTAGTAGGGAGACTGAAAATCCACTCATTGACCCAGATCAGGATCCCAGGAAAGAAAGTTCAGAATGCAATGATGAGGTATTGAGACTTAGACAACAACTGATAGATCTGTACCGGGCATGGTCTAGTAACATGCCTCCTCCTCCACTCCCTGAAGATCTTGGGAATATCCCAAATTGTCTATCGCTCTCTCAGGCGAAATTCTTTGTTCCTATTGAGTCACCCGAACACGCGCCAGGATTCACTCCATGATAATATTATCCGGGCACTTCTAGTGTGCCCCTGGCAGCGCCCCAACCGAGGGTCGTTACTCAGCCGGCACCACCAGCAGAACCTGTGTTTATGGATCTGCCACCGCCTGAAGCTCCCACCTATGCTGTGCATCCGACAATGGTATTTCCTCGGTCTGCCAGTGAACCAATGTTTAAAATTTTGGATAATCAGTATTATGCCCCGGAGCCCACTTTGAAGATGAATGAACCATATGGATATACTCAGTCACCTGCATTTCCATTTGATACAGAGAATCCTGTTACAACAGAGGAACAAGAAGTCATAGCGCGGAAGTTGAAGAGTTTAGAACAAGCCTTGAGGAATTTGCAGGGAGTCGGAGGTTATAAGAGTGTTGCCTATAAAGATCTTTGCATGTTCCCAGACATTAACCTCCCCCTTGGTTTTAAAATGCCTAAGTTTGAGAAATACGCGAGCCACGGTGATCTGGTGGCGCATTTGAGACATTATTGCAACCAATTGAGGGCTGCAGGGGGAAGAGAAGAGTTGCTTATGGCTTTCTTTGACGAGAGTCTTTCCGGTCTGCCTTTAGAATAGTTTGTCGATTAGGATATTAACAATTGGAACAACTAGGATGACCTAGCTAATGAATTTGTGCAACGTTTTCAATATAACGTCGATCTGGTTCCTGATGAGAAATCCCTGGTCAACATGAAGAAGAAAAGTATTGAAGGCTTTCAGGAACACGCGATAAGATTGCATGAACAGGCCACAAGGCTAAAACCTCCAATGAAGGAGAGTAAGTTGGTAGAAGTCTTTATTCAGGCACAGGATGAGACCTATTTTCAACATTTACTTCCGGCGATGGGAAAATCATTTATTGAAGTTCTAAAAATGGGAGAAATGATAGAGGACGGAATCAAGACTGGATGGATTGTGAGTTTAGCCGCATTAAAGGCCACTACCCAAGAAATTCAAGGTGGCTCTGGAACTTTTGGAGGTAAAAAGAAGAAAGAGGACATGGAGACCATTGTAGCTGGATCTCATTCCTATCCCAACCGCCTCGCCCCTATCACTAACCCCAAGCCTAAGCCTATTCCCAAGCTCTATATATTCCTCCCCATTATTACTATCCCTCATAAAACCCACTATATTCTATTCCACCACCCCCGTACCCAGTATATAGTGCACAACCATATGCTCAAACCCCTTCTTTTCTGCAATGGCGTGCGCAAGCTTCTCAAAATCGTCCTTCAGCTCCACCAAATTACCAAAACTCTCCAAACCCGTTTTTCAGACTAGACCCGAGTATAATATGGTGAAGGAAGCCAAGAATCAATTCACACCTCTCGAGGAGTTGTATGCCAGTCTATTTAATAGGTTGAGAAAGTTGAAGGTCTTGAGCCTAATTCAAGGAAGGCTTTTGAATCCACCTCCGAGAAATCTTGATTATTCGTTAAGATGTGCGTATTGTTCTGACATATTGGGGCACGATATCGAGAAATGCTAGCATTTGAAGAGAGCTGTCCAAGATTTAAAATTCTGGTCCAGGCCTCGAAAATTCCAAACATTAACCAGAATCCATTGCCAACCCATGCTGAAACCAATATGTTGGAGTTGATATACGGTGGCAAAGAGTCGTCGATGAGTTATAAGCTTATTGTCAGAATAAAGACCAATGAGGACAAATCTGTGAATGTGGCAAATTCGTTGAAAGCAATGTCATTAAGCCAGGAAGGAATGGGATAAGATAAGGTCCAATAAAGCACAAAAAAACCCGTGATCACGGTGCAAGAAGGCAGAAAAGATGTTGGTCTAAGTCAGGACAAACCTAAGTTGACGATAGTAGGAGCTCTAGGTAAACCTATTTTAACGGTAAAAGGATTACTTGCGGCACCTATTATCATCGAACTGGTAACCCAACTTCTGATAGTTGATACGAAAAAGGTCCCCTGGAACTATAAGCGGACTATGATAACTTATCAGGGGAAGGAAGTCGAGGAAGAAGTAGATGAGGTAAGGGGTCTGACTCGGTCAGGAAGATGCTTCATGCCTGAAGGTTTGAGGAATCCAAGCCAGTGGTGAGTGGGCCTTCATCTCTCAAAAAGTATGTCACCAAAGAAGAAGTCGAGGAATTTTTGAAAAAGATAAAATTGGCAGAGTATTTAATAATAGATCAATTGAAGAAGACCCCTGCTCAAATTTCCCTCTTATCTTTGTTGTTGCATTCCAAGGAATATCGTGACATTATACTGAAGGTATTAAACGAAGCATACATTCCTAGGGAGATTACGGTAAATCAGCTTGAGAAAATGGTCGGAAAAATCTTTGAAGTAAATTGAATCAGCTTCTGTGATGATGAATTACCAGTTTAAGGTACGGGGTATAATTGGGGTCTTTACATTACCGTGAAGTGTGAAGATTTCTACATCACTCATGTCATGATTGACGGAGGTTCTGGCGCAAATATTTGGCCTATTTCCACTTTTCAAAAATTGAACATTGGTGTTGAGAGGATCAGGCCCAACAATGTATGTGTCAGGGCTTTCGATAGAGCAAAATCAAACTCCATTGGCAACATAGAGCTGATGTTGATTATAGGGCCTGTTGAGTTTGCCATAGAGTTTCAAGTATTGAATATCGACTCCTCTTATAATCTGTTGTTAGGAAGACTTTGGATCCACAAGGCCAAGGAGGTTGCATCTACATTGCACAAAATGATCAAGTTTGAGCATGACAGGCAAGAAGTGGTTATTCATGGTGAAGGGGATTTGTCCGCCTACGAAGATTCTCTCTTGTCCCTTATTGAAGCAAAAATTGTAGAGGAGATATTTGTCTATCAAACTTTTGATACAGTGTCAGTGAATCGTATCTTTAAAGGGCAGGTTATTCCACGTCCACAATTGTCTCCCGCTTCTATCATTATGATAAATGAAATGTTAAAATATGGATTCTAGCCAAGAAGGGGTTTGGGAGTGTCTCTTCATAGTATAGTTCTTCCCATATGTCTGAGGGAGAACATGGGCACTTTTGGTCTGGGTTTCAAACCTATGGATGAAGATCTGAATAAGGCCAAGGAAAGGAAGAAAGAAATATGGTCTCTCCCTCACCCCATGCTGCTACTCAGTAAGTCATTTGTCAAGAGTGGTACTGTGAAGCATGTAGAATTTGAAGCTAAATTAGTTGATAACTCCCAGAACCTGTTGATTGAAGTTGACATGGTTGAAGCAGGAAAAGGTACCAGTAAGGTAGATGTGCAGTTCATAGGCCCAACTGTCTATCTCAACAATTGGGAAGTCACTCCTCTCCTTATCAGGAGGGAGTTTTGGTAGTTCATTTTATTTTTCTTTCAATTTTTTGAGTTATTCCAGGGCTGTAACTCGGAATTTAGCTTGTTTATATTCCGTTGTTTATGTTTAAACCCTCATATCTTTCCATTTTAATGAAATGCAATGTCCCTTTTATTTTGTGTCTAATGTATTTTGTTTTGTCTTTTCTTTATACAGTTCTCTTTATGCTGACTCTAACGACATGACATGCATGCAAAATTTTCATCCTGATCTTAAAATCCAAACTATTCATGATATAATGAAGTAAGAGGGGGAATATAATGAAGAAGAGGCACTAGAAGAAATAAGCAAAAAGTTGGAACAGTTTGAATACAAGACGAATCCTAATTTGAATGAAACTTAGCCAATTAATCCAGGAAATCAAAAAGATGTTAGGGAAACTAAAATTAGTGTACATGATTTGCCACAACTAAAAGATGGAATGATTCAAGCATTAATTGATTATAAGGATGTTCTTGCATGGTCTGATGATGATATGACTGGTTTAAGCACTGAATTAGTGGCTCATAAATTGCCAACTGATCCTGCCTTCCCCTCTATGAAACAGAAGTTAAGGAATTTTAAAATTGATGTAAGTATCAAAATCAAAGAGAAAATCATGAAACAACTTGAAGCCAAAGTCATTTGAGTGGCTCGTTATCCTACGTGGTTATCTAATGTTGTACTTGTCCCAAAGAAAGATGGAAAAATTCGAGTATGTGTTGATTACCATGATTTGAATAGAGCAAGTCTGAAGGATGATTTTTCGTTGCCCAACATCCATATTTTGCTGGACAACTGCGATAAACATGAGGTTGCTTTTTTTGTGTATTGCTATGCCGGATACCACCAGATCATTATGGATGATGAAGACACTGAGAAGACGTCTTTTATCACACCATGGGGAACTTATTATTATCGAGTAATTCTATTTGGTTTGAAGAATGCTGGAGCAACATACATGAGAGCCATAACCACTATATTTTATGATATGATGCATAAGGAGATTGAAGTCTATGTAGATGATGTGATTATTAAATCAAAGAGTCAGGCTGACCATGTTAAAGATCTAAGAAATTTATTTGAAAGGCTTCCCAGGTATAATCTCAAGCTCAACCCGTCAAAATGTGTATTTGGAGTTCCATCTAGAAAGCTGTTGGGGTTTGTAGTCAACCGTCGGGGTATTGAATTGGACCCTTCAAAGATTAAAGCCATCCAGGATCTGTCGCCGCCCAAGAACAAAATGGAGGTGATGAGTTTTCTTGGCAGGCTGAACTACATCAGTAGGTTCATTGCTCAACTCACAACTACTTGTGAGCCCATTTTCAAGTTGATGAAGAAGAGTGTTGCTGTTGAGTGAACTGAAGAATGTCAGGAAGTGTTCGATAAAATCCAAAGATATCTATCAAATTCGCCCGTACTGGTACCACCGAAGCTTGGTAGGCCTTTGATCTTATATTTATCAATCATTGACAATTCCTTCAGTTGTGTCTTAGGTCAGCATGATGTCACGGGCAAAAGGGAGCAAGCTATTTATTACCTTAGCAAGAAGTTCACAACATATGAAGCCAAGTACACTCTTCTTGAAACAATGTGTTGTTCCCTGACTTGGGTAGCACAGAAGTTGAAGTATTATCTTTCGTCCTATACTACTTATCTCATCTCCCGCATGGATCCATTAAAGTATATATTTCAGAAGCCCATGTCAACGGGTCTATTAGCAAAGCAGAAAATATTGCTTATCGAGTTCGACATTGTATATGTGACTCGAACCACCATGAAAGCCCAAGCCTTAGCAGATCATCTTGCTGAGAATCCCATTAATGAAGATTATGAGCCATTAAAGACATATTTTCCTGATGAAGAGGTATTGTGTGTCGATGAAGTCATTATAGATGTTGATCCAGGTTGGAAGCTATTTTTTGATGGAGCCGTTAACATGAAGGGAGTTGGAATAGGTGCAGTTCTTATCTCTAAGGTGGGGCAATATTTTTTTATAACAGCGCAACTTCAATTTTATTATACCAATAACATGGCAGAATATGAAGCTTGCATCTGGGTTTGAAGCTAGCTGTTGATATGGGAATCCAGGAACTATTAGTGTTGGGGGATTCAGATTTACTCGTTCATCAGATTCAAGGTGATTGGGAGATGCGAGATTTAAAGCTAATACTGTATCAACAATGCTTGAAAGATCTATCTCAATTGTTTGTGTATGTAAAGTTTAGGCGTATTCCAAGAATTCGCAATGAGATTGCTGATGCTTTGGCCACTTTGTCTTCGATGCTCCAACATCCTGATAAGGCCTATATCGATTCAGTGCATATACAAAGTCGTGATCAACCCACTTATTGTAATGTAGTTGAAAAAGAGATCGATGGCGAACCTTGGTTCTTTGATATCAAGCAGTATATCCAGTCAGAAGAATACCCAGCACATGCCACCAATGATCAAAAAAAGACTATTAGGCATTTGGCCAGTGGATTTTTCTTAAGCGGGGGAGTCTTATACAAGAGAACCCTGATTCTGGGACTTTTGAGGTGTGTATATGCAAAAGAAGCTTCGATAATCATGGTTAAAGTTCACTCCAGAGTATGCGGGCCTCATATGAACGGTTATGTCTTGTTAAAGAAGATTCTCAGAGTAGGTTATTACTGGCTTACTATGGAGAGGGATTCTATTCAATTTGTTTAAAAGTGTCATCAATGTCAGGTACACGGTGATCTGATATATTCTCCTCCTGCTGAGATGCATGCAATGGCTGCCCCATGGCCTTTTGTAGCCTGGGGAATGGACGTGATTAGACCAATTGAGCCAAAAGCATCAAATGGGCATAGATTCATTCTGGTGGCCATTGATTACTTCATAAAGTGGGTAGAAGCAGTAACTTTCAAGTCAGTAACAAAGAAAGCGGTGGTAGATTTTATTCATACCAATATCATTTGTAGGTTTGGAATTCCAAAGATGATCATTACAGACAATGCTACCAATCTTAATAGTCATTTGATACAAGAAGTGTGTCAACATTTTAAGATCGCATATCAAAATTCCACTCCATATCGTCCAAAAGCTAATGGAGTTGTGGAAGCCACCAATAAGAATATCAAGAAGATACTGCAGAAAATGGTACAAGGGTCTTGACAATGGCATGGGAAGTTATTGTTTACATTGCTAGGTTATCACACTAATGTTCACACTTCAACAGGGGCAACTCCATATTTATTGGTGTACGGGACAGAAATAGTCATTTCCGCTGAAGTTGAAATTCCTTTTCTTTGAATCATTGTAGAATCAGAGATTGATAATGATGAGTGGATCAAAACCCTATTGGAACAGTTGAGTTTGATTGATGAAAAAAAACTGACGTCAGTATGTCATGGCCAATTGTATCAGAAGAGAATGGCTCGAGCGTATAACAAAAAGGTACGTCCCAGGAATTTTGAAGTTGGTCAGTTGGTATTGAAACATATCCTTTCTCATCAGGTTGAAGCTAAAGGCAAGCTCGCTCCAAATTGGCAAGGTCCCTTTATTGTGAAGAAAGTGTTGCCCAATGGAGTCTTATATTTGACAGATATCGAAGGTAAAATGGCAGAAATGGCTATCAATACTGATGCAATCAAAAGATATTATGTATGATACTTTATCCTTTGTTGGTTCTGTTGATTGTTTAGTACTTGCATTTTTAAGATTGATATGATGAAGACACTTCATTCTGCTATCCAAACATTGTGTCGTCCTTTGTTTACCCCGTTGAGCTTAGTTCTATTTTATTTCATATCCCTCTTTTGAAATCAAAATGGAGTAAAAAATAAAATGTCAAGAATAGAAGAATAAAAGAAAATCATGAAAATAAATAAATAAATAAATAAATAAAAGAAAAAAATAAGAGAAAATTAGACCAAAATAAAGAACAAGCTGATGGAACTACGTGTAACCTGATTCTCCTCTCTTGGGAGTGAGATACGTAGGCTGCCCTATTCAGGGCTCGATCCAACCAAATAAGGATTTTAGAGTCACCCAGTCAACAAAAACTGGGGCATGAGTTAATGTGTTTTTTCAGTCGATTCTAAAAGTTGAGAGAAATAAAAATAAGAGAGTTTTATTGGTGAAAACCCTTGTGGGCACCGTGAAGCGATGGCGAGTTCGAGAGAAAAGTGAAAAGGAAAGAGATTTATTGGTGAAAGTCTTTTAAGTGTCGTCAATTGAATGAGATATATGAGTCCAATGAATTTGAAGAAGTGGCTCAACGGCAAAGGCACGAACTCAATAAGAAATGGGAAGTTTGGATAGGAAGATCAGGCAGCTTAATCCAAAATACATGTCATAGTCGTTGGAGTTGGTTGTCGTATTCAGATAAGTTTTCTTTTTTTGAATAAGGGACATTGCCCTTTTCTTTTGTTTACATGTTCATATTTTTGTCTTTTTATGTCATTTATCAAAATAAAAGTCACCGTCATTTCTTTACACTTCAAGTCAAGTCTGTGTCAAAACAAGCGAGAAAAGATTTCAAAACTTGCTACCAGTCTTTCCAATTGTATGAGAAAAAGCTAAGGACCAGCACATGAAAGAAATATGATTATAATTCAACACAAAGCAAAGAAAGTCTATCAACCGACAGGCTACTGGATTCGTGGGAGTATTCAGATTTGAAAAGGGTGCATATCAGAGGCATGGTAAAATGAAAATTCATTGTTTGAGTTAGAACTCATTTCCCTCAATCTGGATCCGGGTCAATGACGCGATAAGACAGGGGAAAATGTCAACAATTTGAAACAAAGATGAAAGGAACAAGTGTTGAAGCAGATGTCTGGAAAGCCAAAGTGTTGCAAACCACCACTAGGTTTTTAAATGACAAAATTATCTTTGATGAAACAGGGACAAATTTCTGTTCAGCAAGTTCAACTACCATTAGGAAGGCATATCTGGGATTTTATTTTCTATTTAGAACCTTTCTGAAAAATGGGACTTTACTTTCTGTTCAGGACCCTCCTGAAGAATGGAACTTTACTTTCTGTTCAGGACCCTCTTGAAAAATGGGACTTTACTTTCTGTTCAAGACCCTCCTAAAAAATGGGACTTTATTTTTTGTTCAGGACCCTCCTAAAAAATGGGACTTTACTTTATGTTCAGGACCCTCCTGAAGAATGGGACTTTACTTTCTGTTCAGGACCCTCCTGAAAAATGGGACTTTACTTTATGTTCAGGACCCTCCTGAAGAATGGGACTTTGCTTTCTGTTCAGGAAACTCCTCAAAAATGGGACTTTACTTTCTGTTCAGGACCCTCCTGAAAAATGAGATTTTACTTTCTATTCAGGACCCTCCCGAAAAATGGGAATTTACTTTTTGTTTAGGGCCTTCCTGAAAAATGAGAGTTTACTTTCTGTTCAGGACACTCCTGAAAAATGGGATTTTACTTTCAGTTCAGGACCCTACCAAAAATGAGAATTTACTTTCTGTTCAGGACCCTCCCGAAAAATGGGAATTTACTTTCTATTAAAGACCCTCCGAGAAAATGGGACATTACTTTCAAAAAATGATGAAATCCTTCTTTATTATAATCTTTGTTTGGGATAATTGTTGTTCTAGTTTTGATTCTGGTTTCAGGAGCCCGCCTAAAGAACAGGGTGAGAAAATTATAAGTCAGGAGCCCGCCTGAAGAATAGCGTGAAGAAATAGAAAATTGAAGAAATTACAAGCCAGGAAACCGCCTGAAGAACAGGGTGATGAAATTGAAAAACAAAAATGGCAAGTCAGAAGCCCGCCTGAAAAGCAAGGCGAATAAATGAAAGTCGAGCAATAAAGCAAAGCAATTGAAAGCCAAGCAACAAGTCAAAATAAATTGCAAGTCAGGTGCCCGCTTGAAGAATAGGGTGATAAAACTCGAGCCAAGAGTCAAGGAAACCTGCATATATAGGATTTTCTAATTTCATCTATATGTTAACTTGTAATTTTCATTTTGATGTAATGACAGAGCCGCGGACCGGAATCTCGATGGAACCTCACTCGACTCTCCAACTCGGTATAGTCCATCTCCTTTTAATCCTTTGAGATACCTGTCACTTGAATCCCTCATAAATTGGGTAGGTAGGGTGTCCTAAGTCAAGACTCGGTTTCCCTTCTTTCTTTTATTGCTTTCTTCGAATAATGATCGGGACAAAATTCTATTTTGTTTTCTACTTCTTTGTATGAAAACACTTGGTGTTTACATTCAAAGGGGGCATGATGTAGACACATAATTTTGTCCCGTCAAAAATATTTCTTATTCCGATATCACACAATTTAACCCCATTTTTATAATTTTTACCAAGAAAATAAATAACCACCTCATCTTTTACTTATTTATGTATTTATTTTTGTTTTTGTTTTGTTTTATCCAAATAATAAGTCATAACAAACTTTGTCTCATTCTAATATTCCAACAACCCACCCAAGAAAAAATGAACACCTAACCTCTACCCCTTCAATTAAAAAACAACACCTCACCTCTCACCTAACCACCCCATTCCCCTACCCTCACCCCTACCCCACGTGACCCCTTCCTTTTTCTTGGCCACAAAGAAATACACAATATACATATACACTGACGGGGACCCAAATTGGGGATAATCATCATCTTCTTCGGGGGAACCTCACCATATATACACATTTCATCCTCTATTAACGGAGGCCATCCCACTCACGAGCACCACTATATACTCACACCCTTTCTGCACACACATCTCCATTGTCACAATACACTCACCATATATGCACAGTGATTGACACCGTCACACACTTATCACACGCCTCACCAAAAAATTCACGTACACACAGAAATTCACTCACACTACACACTGGAATGGTGGGGATTCAAAGAGAATAGTGAATAATTGAGGAGAAATACAGTAGAGAAAAAGGAAATGGGTAGAACTTAAGCAAAGTGAACAAAATTTCGGTAGGGGTTGAGTTTACCAGCAAATTTCTCGCCGGAATCCATTATTTCCGTTGGATTCGGACGTGGCTGACCAAAATTTACCTCTCACCATAAAAAAACCCAAATTCAACGGCTAAATCACCCTGAAATCAGCCTGTTTTGAGGTGATTCTGGTGAAGCTTCACCAGAAATTATATACGAGTTTCGGGTTGTGCGATTTCTATTTTGGCTTGTCCATTCGTGTTCGCAGAATTCTATTTGAACGTATTCAAAGAGGTTTCATGATTGATTTGGTTGATAGTCGAGGTTCGAATTGAGGTTTTACGGGGGTGGTAATATCTCCAAAATATTAAAATCGATATTTGAGGTCCAATTCTTTAACTCCCTCTTTTCGTTTTGTTTCTATTTAGTGCATTGATGTATGATTGTGTGTTGTTGGTTGGTGATTAGATGATCTCATTGATATTCGATATTGTTTATTCTTGAATGATTAACCATGATATGAATTTGATGTTAGCATGAGTTTGGATACTCGTTTTGTGTGAATAGTGATGTATAAAAGGGAATTTGGGGGTAGAATTGAGAAATTGATAAAAAGATTGAATTGGATTAACTTGGGTTTATTATTGTTTTGTTTAATCCAAAATAAGCATGAATATTGTGTGAACGGGAAAGAATTATGACATGCGGAAATTGATAGGCAATATAGGTTCGGGTAGACAAATTTTAGAACTTGTTATTTTGGTTGAATATTGGAAGATGCGTATGCATGTTTCTTTCTAGTTTATCATGTTTAATTCAAATGTATTCATTTAGCCGGGGAATGACCCGAGACACATTGTATTTACTCACCGGAAAATTCCCCGATGTACTATGTTGGCGGAAGACATTCGTGAGGAAGACCCGAGGCGTCGGGTAAAGCGCGAGAGCATAATTTGGATTAGTGTAGGTTAGATAGGATTTTATTTTTGCATTTTTCTATTTTGGACTGTATAAATTGGACTAGACACTATATTTTTGATTTGTTTTATTTTGTTTATTTGTTTGATTATTTTATGTGTTTTGTGTGGTTTGTACATTCATAGTGTTAAAATTAGCCGATACACTCAACCAAGTGAGCGTGGTCAAACCACGGGACCGAGGGGTGCCTAACACCTTCCCCTCGGTCAGCAGAATTCCTTAGCTGGAATCTCTTTTCGCAAACCAGTTCAAAGAGTCAGAATCATTTTGAAAAAGGATCCCAAAGGGTGCCTTGGCACACCCGACTATGCCAAGGGCGACTCTGAGTTAAATGAAAATAATCCTTTTCGAAATAAATTTTTCTTTTGTCACTTAATAATAAAAATCCTTTCAAACTTAAAATTCGAATATTTTTGGTTGTAAAAAGGGTGTGACAGCCTACATTAAGGACAGTCCAAATCACCAAGTTATTGTTTGTTCATATGTAGATGATATGTTGATCATCAGTAGAAACATTTCTGACATAAAGGCCACAAAGCGAATTCTCAAGAGCAAGTTCGATATGAAATATCTTGGAGTTACGGATGTGATCTTAGGAATAAGAATCCATAGAACTCCCCAAGAGTGTGCATTGTCACTGTCTCATTATATCAAAAAAAGTACTTGAAAATTTCAAGTATTTGGAATTTGGTATTGCCAAGACTCCATTGATGTGACCTTTGCACTTCAAAAGGATGAAGGTAAAAGTGACTCACAATTGGAGTACGCAAGAGTGTTGGGATGTTTAATGTATATCATGAATTATACACGACCAAACATAGCATGTGCTATTAGTAAATTGAGTTGGTACATGAGTAATCCCAGTAAAACTCATTTGATGACAATGAAAAGAGTTTTGGGGTATCTTAAATACACTCAAGATTATGCTTTGCATTATAATAAATATCCTGAGGTACTTGAAGGATATAGTGATGCAAATTAGATCATTGGATCAAACAAAGTAAAATCCACGAGTGGATATGTATTTACTATCGGTGGAGGAGCGATCTCTTGAAAATCATCCAAACAAACATGTATTTCTCGCTCTACAATGAAATATGAGTTTATCACATTAAATAAAGCCGGTGAAGAAGAAGAATGACTGCGGAATTTCATGGAACATATTTCTTATGGGGCCAAACCAGTGGCACCAGTATGTATACACTGCGATAGCCAAGCGGCAATAGGTAGGGCAGGGAGTATGATGTACAACGGTAAATCTCATTACATAAGATGGAGACATAATACCATTAGAAAAATTCTCTCTAGTGGAATTATCACTGTTAACTATGTAAAGTCAAAGGATAGTATGTTGGATCCACTTACAAAAGGCCTTTCTAGAGAAGGAGTTGAGAGGACATCCAAGAGAATGGGTTTATTACCTAGTACAAGTCAATATGGCGGTAACTCTACCTAGAAGTTTGGAGATCCCAAGAGCTAGGTTCAAGGAGATCAAACAAAGTTGTGTCTGGCAGGTTCAACATTGTCAATATACTTAACTCATTCTCATGATATAGACAATGTTTAGTAAATAAAGATAAAACTTATGGTGTGAAGTCTTTTTATTATTATCTAAATTTGGAAGATTTGATCAAATTATTTAATGTACATGATTGAACATTTAAAAATCACCTATGTGAGGGAAAAGTCGAAGCCACTTCAAGGAGAATGTTAGTAAAGGCTTATTCTCTTAGCTCTCATGAGACCGGGATGTATTATTGGCTGAAACAAATAAAAACATGAGAACCATAAATGGTAAAAGGCTGGTTGTGTGACATGTGTTGTCTAGGTGTACATTAATGCTTCACGGTTCAAAGATATCAAATCTATCGCTTGATTGAGTGTATTCGATGCATGTTCACTAAGGAAAGTTCAAAGGAAAACCCACTTATCTAGATGCAATCAGTATTTGCTTGATGATCACTTACTTGTCCGTAAAGTTTTACAAAGAATAGCCATTCCCCATTCATGTGGGGGATTGTTGGTTCAATTGGTGTGAATGGAAAATGGAGGGACAACCCTTTAAGGAAAAGATACATTGTTTTGGAAAAGGAGTGACTGTTTGAATAGTTGTGTCTGTTAAGAAAAATAAACACAATGTTTTAAATGAATAGACATGACTCTTCAAAAGGATACACCTTTTTGGATGAACCATTACCACCTTTCGGAAGGGGCACTTTTATGGCTATATAAACCTGCATTTTTCCACAGGTTTAGTATGAAAAATTTCTGTATAAGACAAATATTCTCTTGCTTCTAAAAACTCTGTGTGATCATCTCCAGTTGAGTGAGTTCAAAGAAAATCAGAAAGTTTGAGGTGCTGCTATATTCTGATTATAAAGCCATTTTATCCAGGGAGAAAAATTCTGCAATCTCGGGTACTTGAGGGATATTATTTCCTTAAGTACACTCCGTGAATTCGGAGGACTTGGCATTTTTCTGCTTCATCTATGTTTCTTTAAGAAACTAAAAACATACTTCTTTGAAAGATCATTTTGATCTTGTGTTGAAGGTGTTGGACAACTTCATAAGTGTTCTTGATTTATTCTTGAACTTGTGTTAAAGTAGTGTTGCGAAAATATAGATTTTGAGTACCCGAAAAACAACAGTAAGTACTTACCAGGACATTCAGAAATGATAGAAGAGGCTTGACAAATAGATGGCAGCGTTAAAGCAAGTGTAACATTGATTTGAAGTCCCAAATCAGGATAATTTCTATCCTTAATTAGAAAACAAAGACACTTCTTGTTGGATTTAAACACTTGCTTTAAACCAGTGCAACAATCTGGTGTAGGTGTTGGTGCATCACCTCCAACATAAGGTAAGCATATTGCTAAACCAATAAATGATTGTGTACACTCTTCTTTATCCTTATCTGTGGCTGAACTTGCAAATACACATAACATGAAGAACAACACCCACCTTAACTGATATTTCATATTGCAAGAATCCAATTTTTGCCTTTTGGTAGTTTTAGTTATGTGAAGAAAGTGATAGTGGAAAGATAGACATTGCCTTGCCTCTTCAAATTAGCTTATATAATCATTATACTATCACTAGTTCAAATATATTTTTAATATGATGTGATACTGTCCGCATTAAAAAGGGTTGTTTTTGTTTTTTTTCATAAATAGCAACTTTTAGATCATTTTTAGCATATATATATGTTATATATATATATATATATGTTAGTAATTTTTGGAGAAAAACAGTGTACCTTTAGTTTGCAGCGGAAATCAATTCTTACTTTCGAAAGGATCTGCCCCAAGTCCACTTTGTTTCTCTTGGAAACAAAATTTTTTCACCAACTAAATGCTCTTGTTTGGTGTTGTCGCTAATTTTTGTTCTACCTTTAAAGACCCAATTTTCTCTCTGTATTTTCTCTCTTGCCTCATATCAGAAAATGAAAAAGATCATGATCATATATGGGATCTTTTAGGGTAGGAATAGTTATAACCATTCCCCTATTTTCTTTTGAATTCAGATTATATGTTAATCTTATTTTCCTAATATAAAAAATGGGTTGGGTCGTGTCAGTCCATATAGGTGACCCATACCCGTAATCCAACATCTCCTACTTCACACATGGTGGACATGACCTGAGCCAGTACAACATCAACAAATCACAAATTCATACGACAAATAGTTCGTGCGACCTGTGAGCATTACGATCTTTACCTATAAGGTTTTACAAGCCATACTTAGGAATCCAATCACATGTGGAAAGAATTCTCTACTAATATGAGGATACTAATACTCATAATACCCCAGACATCATTTACTGCTTCAGTAATTACTTATTTGATCCCTCATCCTCTTAAAGAGGTGAACTCGAGTTCATGATTAACTTTATATACACAATTACAATTGACTCTTATATGGTTAGTGTAATAGTCGGCTTGTGTAAAAAAGTTAAAATATTCATTTTAATCGTCTTCCCTTTCTACTTAAATCTATCTGTTCCAATCAACCGCTTTCTTAGACATGCACTACATTGTCGAATCTCTCATGGCTATTAGTAACATGCTAAAGTAGCAACACCGATCAAAACTTCAAGAAACATTCAAAGGTCTAAGGGTATTTCAATGAAAAGTTAAAATAATTTTTTAGGGTCTCACACAATGAAGAAGCAAGGATTCATTCTTTCATTAACGCATTGGTCGCTAAGAACACGTGGTATAAAACACGTGCTATGATGTTATCACCTTATATTGGTGGGTGTGTTTTATTCTCTTAGTCATTCAACATCGTACAAATCTAGGTCTAGACACCTCTAAATGTCTAACCTGGGTTTCTTTCTTTAATAATCCTCAAACCCACATTCTTACAGAAACTCACATCTGGCTTTACAAAATAAGTCATTATCTTATGGTGGAACTTTTCTCTTCACGTTCCTCGATGTAAGAGGAGATTTCTCGTGTGAGAGAGCCAATCTTGTGACTTGTTCAACATACTATTTTAATACAACATATTTTCACATGCATATGAGATTGAACATAAATTCAAGATTCTTATATTGATAATAATTATAATCAAGTCATCTACAATATATAAACATAATCATATCCTACGTAATCCTAGAGACATAACATATTTCTCAAACAAGTCTTTAGATATCGCCTTTGTAAAGGGATCAACTATCATTTCTCGTGTAGGAATATATTGTAATTTTGTTTCTCCACTTGCTATTATGTCTCTTATAAAGCTATACTTAATATCAATGTGCTTGGTCTATTCAGGATCCTTTGTATATACGATAGCCGCTTGACTGTCACAATATAAAATCATAGGACCCTTAGAATTCTTTGTGATGTTCAAATACTCAAAGAATGTCTTCAACCAAACAGCTTCTTGTACTGCAGATGCACAAGCCATAAATTCTAATTCCCTAGTTGACAGGGATGTGCAAGTTTGTTTCTTACTTTTCCATATAATTGCACCACCATTTAGCAAGAAGGCTTAACCAAAAGTTGATATTCTATCATACAGATCACCAGCCCAATCAGCATCTATATAAACTCTTATGGATAAATCGGATCCACTATAGCATAGTGAATAATCAGCAATTCCCTTCAGGTATCGAAAAATTCTCTTTACTACTTTCCAATGATCTCTTCCAGGATTGGCTTGATACCTGATAACCAGACCTACGGCATAACAGATGTTTGGGCGACCACACATTATAGCATACATCAAACTCCCAATTACACTAGAATATGGTACTCGAGACATGTCTTCTTTTTCTTTTTCAGTCTTTGGACACATTTCAAGGCTTAAATTTTCACCTCTTGCTATAAGAGTATCCATGGATTTGCAACTATTCATTCGAAAACGTTCCAAAATTTTCATTATGTATGTTTCTTGAGATAGACTCAAAATTTTCTTGGAATGGTCTCTTTGGATTTTAACACCTAATATATAATCTGCTTCACCCATATCTTTCATGTCAAATGAATTTGAAAGCCACGACTTAACAGTTTTTATATACTCCAAATTATTTTCAGCTAATAAAATATCATCCATGTAAAGCGAAAGAATCACAAACACTTCATTGGACTTTTGCACATAGATGCAATGGTCTTCATCGATCATGGTGAAATAAAATGAAATCGCTTCCTTATGAAATCTCAGGTACCACTGCCATGAAGACTGATTGAGGTCATATATTGATCTGTTTAATTTACAAACCTTCTTTTCCTGGCCTTTAATAGCAAAACCTACAGCTTGTTCCATGTAGATTTCATCATTTACTTATCCATTAAGAAAAGTGGTATTCACGTCCATTTGATGTAATTCTAAATCTAAATGTGAAACTATAGCTAAAAGCAATCGAATTGAGGTAAATTTCACAACTGGTGAAAACATTTCCTTAAAATTTATTCCAGTATCTTGAGTAAAACCTTTTGCCTCCAATCGTGCTTTATGCCTTTCTATTTATCCATCTGATTTGCGTTTAACTTTGAGAATCCACTTATTCCTAATAGTTTTATGCTCAGAAGGAAGGTCAACTAGATTCCAAACTTTATTGGTTTTTATAGACTCTAATTCTTCTTTCATCGCTTTTATCTATTCATCTTTTCCAGGGCTTGATAAAGCCTCAATCACAGAATTAGGTTCATCCAATTCTGTGGGAGATACCAGAAATACATAATCCTTAATCTCATAAGATCGTTTAGGAACACCTTTTCTGGTACTCTTACGTAATTAAAGTTCATATTCCTCAATAGGATTTTGTCATTCACAACTTCCACTAGGACTAAGAATCATTTCTTGATCAGTTGAATTATCAAGCATGTCCTGCGACATTATTTGATCATCTGAATTCAATATTTCGTAAAGAGGCTCATTTTCCTTTATTTCATTCCTTTTTGAAAAATCATTTTCTAGGAATATGACATCTCGTGATTCAATTTCAGTAGTGCTTCCATCTTATAATTCACCAATGAACACATATCCTTTGGAGTGTTCTGAGTTTCTTATAAAGATATATTTCTTTCCCTTTGGACGTAGGTTTCCAAACTTACCAAAATGATCTTTAATCTATGCAACACAACCCCAAGGTCCTAGATCATTAAAGTTTGGTTTATTACTAGTCATAGTTCATAAGGAGTATAAGATACTACTTTGGAAGACACTTTATTCAATATGTAGGCCTCAGTTAATAATACATCTCCCCAGAAAGAGATTGGTAATTTTGCTTGTGCCATCATGGACCTCGTCATATCCAACAATGTTTTATTCCTTCTTTCGGCTACACCATTTTGTTGAGGTGTATAAGGAGTAGTCAATTGTCTGATAATGCATTTTTAAATGCACAATTCTTCAAACTATTTTGATAGATATTCACGTCCTCTATCAGTTCTTAATGTCTTTATACTTTTGTCTAATTAATTCTCAACTTCATTCATATATCTTTTGAAGCATTCAAGTGTTTCTGATTTATGAGATATCAAATAGACATAACCAAAGCGTGTGAAATCGTCAATGAATGCAATGAAATATGAACCACCAGTCCTTGCCCTCAAATTCATTGGACCACATATATCAGAATGGATTAATTGCAATGAAAATTCAGCTCTTTTATCCTTCCTAAATAGTTTACCTGTAATCTTTCTGGCAAGACAATTTTGACAAGTTGGCATTTCAATTTTGAAGAAAAAACCTAGATGTCCTTCCTTTGCCAATCTATTTATTTGGTCTTGCCCTATGTGACCCAATCTAGCATGCCATGTAAGTATATCAACATCATTATTTACTTGAATAACATGACATTACACAATGGTTAACATAATAGTCATAAGTTGAAGGATTACAATCTAAAATAATAAAGTGATCATAACGATGTCCATAACCATAAAAAACATTATCTAGAGTAATTCTTACACAATTACGACTAAAGAACAAATGAAAACCAACATCTAAAAGAACAGACATAGACACTAGGTTTCGTTGAATTTTTGGAGCATATAGGACGTCATACAACATTAAAGACCGGCCTACACACAAATCTACTTTGCAAGTGCTAATCCCTTTGACTTCAAGTCTTGAATTATTTCCTACATAGATCCACCTTGATCCAGGTGAAACTCGACGGAACTCCACAAATGCTTCTCGATCTCGACTCACATGGTCGGTGGCTCCTGAGTCTATAATCCACATAGGATAAGATTCAGTTAATAAAATAGTGCTAGAAACATATGTAGCACTTAGAGATGCATTTAGAAATGCTACCTTTTTCTCCTCAGGATATTCACGAGCAAAATGCCCCTGATTTTGGAAATTCTAGAACTCCATCTTGCTCTTGTCTTTCTTCTTGAAAAACCTTTTCCCTTTATGGATTTTGGTTTATTCTCTTTCTCAAAGGGTCCTTCTTCGGTCTCTTTACCCTTCCCGTTCTTTTTCCACTTCTTCTTACGCTTGAATCCTGAAGAGTTCTTACCACTTGTTTCTGCCATAAAGGCATTAGAAATAACTTAAGCAACACCAAGCCGCTCATCTTCAAGTTCAACATAACGTGCAACATCGAAAAAAGTTTTGATGTTATTATTATGGGTTAAGTTGACCTTCAGGTGTTCCCAACTGTTGGGAAGAGATCGGATCACTGCTTGAACCTGCTGCTCATCCAAGAGGACGTGACCAGCACTTTTGAGTTGAGTTATATCATATTCGACATCATCCTAAGGTGTTGTTTGATGTTCTGATCATGACGCTTCTTGTAAGTGTCAAATTTGATAGTTAGTTGTCTGAGGCAGGTAATATAAATAACCCCATATGTTCCTCGCAAGTGTGCCCAGATGACATTGGAAGTAGGAAATTCCTCACATTCATGTATGAGGTCATCAACCACAAAACTTACAATGATTCCACGTGCAATGGAATCAGCCTTTTTCCAAGCCTTATAAGCTTCAAGTTCTCTTCTGTGTTGTGCGGTACTTCCCTCTTTTGGTAGACTTAAGACATGGTTAATACCTTCAAGAGCGTTTTTCTCTTCCAGTACATACCACATTTTGCGACTCCAAATGTCTTAGTTATCTCCATTTAGTTTTTCTCCTTTGTTCAAGTCAGCAATTATACTTTTTGATGTCATGTCTGTTATTAAGAGACAATTACGTAAGTGTCTTATCAATTTATGTATGAAAATTACACATTTAAGCAAATTATTTCACCTAAAGGTTTCATGTTTAGTATAAAATCGAAAGGATACTTAAGAATCCAATCATCATATACTAACTAAACACTTGACCAAAATTATAAATTCATTTCTTAATGTGTATTAGGATGATAGCCTTTAATTAAGTCATTTTAAACTCAAATAAATGAATGAAATTCACGTAAAAAGAGATAAATAACTTAATATATATAATATATAAAGTTAATAAGTAACTTCATGTTACAAGTCAATCTAAAAATAAAAGTCATTTAATAAATATTCTAGACGACTTATGTACACCCAAAAAGGCTCGCTAGGCCAAATCTCAAGGTAAACATCAATTAATCTCTCACCTCAAGGGTCACAGAGAGAATCTGCTAAAATAGCTAATGCTTCCCAATCTAAGATTTCTACATAGTTTTATAGTTCTACACGTTTCATCTCAAACAGATGTATAAAACTAGCAACACTAATGTTAGGTGACATCTTAAAAGATTTGAACTCTTTTAATTTCTTATCTTTTTTCCTACGTATAGACCTTTCATTCCGTAACAGATTTTGAGTCGTCCGAGAGACACCATTTCGTATGATCTCATGACCTCAAAAACATGTCCTTCGTCGACGAGGTCTTTCACTTTGTTTATTTGCTCGACATCTTGAACTCCCACTTGGAGTGATTCGAGTTTGTCCCCATTCAATCATTTCTAAAATAGGAACCAAGAAACAATAAGAACAATTATGTCATTCAATGCAACAACTTATGTCTCAATTTATTGTAGAAATCACAATCTGTTTATGATGAATTTAGGGATTTATTAAGACAAGAATTATATGAAGTCTAATTTTAATACTTATAGCACCAAAATTACTAAGAGTCATTTTTACTACAATTAAAAAAAATCACAATTCCACAAAGTACTTTTAAAAAAAACTACCATTTTTTAATTAAAATAAAAAAATAATTTTAAACAAATAGACCACTAGTGGTCGGTTTTTGAAGTTAAAAAAATCAAAAAGTAAATAATTTTTAGTAACCAATAATTATATATATGTAATCAAATATGTATATTAGTTTCATTAAAAATAATTTTATATATAATTTTTTAAAATTACACTGATCACATATAGTTGATAACCAGTATAATATAATAATAAAAATCAATCATTCATAAATTTTGTGAAAAAATTACACTAAAAAATATATCAAATAAAATAAACAAATTACGTTAAACATAATCTTTATCGTTTACTTATGTTTCAATATATAAAATAAATATTTTTCTTCGTATATACGTTAAATAACGTTAAACATGCATAATCTTTGTATAATGAATATGTGTGTATATATATCATACCATTGAGATAATGATATTATGTTATTATTTCAGTCATAATACTGTAATATATAACCAATAATTCATCAAAATATAATGAACGTATCCTATTATAAGGTAATATACTTGTGGATGTGATATATATATACGCATTCAAGAGTTCATATATATAAATATCTTTATATATATAAAGATAATATATGTATATACCTAGTCTATTAAGCTAATCAAATATAATTAATCTATCACTCATCTGAGTATTTATAAGAAACACATCTCATTATATTATTGGATAATATACTTGTGTACATATGTGATATATATAGTATGTATTTAGAATTTGATATAGTCGATAGTGTGTATATGTGTGTGTATATACATACATATTATCCAATAAAGGTATATTAATGACATAAGATAATGTAATCTATAATTCATCTGAGTATTTGTGAAATACGTTGTATATTATTATGGGGTAGTAAAATTGTGTATGTGATATTTATAGTACGTATACAAAAGTTGATAGACAATTGAATATATGTATATATACGTATATCTCGTGTAGTGATGTATGTAGTAATCGAAATCTAGATAACTGAATCTATATATCAAAATAGTTTGAATGATACGTTGATATATATCATACTATCGAGGAAGTAGATATACTATTTTGGGTCAATGTAGACACATGTCACGGGCTCATTTTTCACTGCGTCAGCGGCACACAATTTTGCCCGTGCGGCGCCCATGGTTCCCCCAACTATGGGCCAGCCTTCCTCATTTCCCAGGTCTTTAGCACGATCCTGTGCCTATGGGAAGCTCGCCTCAAAGGCTTGCCCCCTTTGGTGCCGCTTCATCAACATGTTGACTGACATGGCCAACGTATAAGCAACTCTTCTGGGGCACCTTTGATCCTTGGATCTCATCCATATGCGCTCCTGGGGATGGCTACGGATATACTCATCCTTCTCCTTGGCCTGAGCATTGCCATCATATGCCCAGTCCTATCCTCAAGCTTGACATCACCTCATGCATGTGCACTTGGCCTTTGCTTCGCCCGAGTAGGGCAACCCTCAATCCTTGGCCTTTTTCTGAAGAGTCTTTCTTAGATATGCCCTCTTATGTCTTATGGCATAGCCAACATAGCCCATGCAACTTGTACCCAACTTCTGTAGCACAGTGTCGCCCCACAACTGCGCGTCTAGGCCAACGGACCCTTGCTCGCTTGGCTGAACCTTGACCAAGCTCACAAGTTAGCTCACGAGTCTCTTGGGGAGAGTATCTCGATTGATCTATCGGCTTGG
Source organism: Capsicum baccatum var. pendulum (assembly GCA_030864225.1). Taxonomy (NCBI): domain Eukaryota; kingdom Viridiplantae; phylum Streptophyta; class Magnoliopsida; order Solanales; family Solanaceae; genus Capsicum; species Capsicum baccatum. Next base: position 82,538,343 of record CM061550.1, read on the forward strand.
AGGCATCCTTCCATTATTTAGATAGACCACGGGGCTTGTCGGTTCATATAGCCAACCTCCAGCCTTTTCCGGCGCCCAACGCTAGTCCACCCGACCTTGCGTTGCCCATAGGGTTCCCGAGCCCTATGAGCACCTTGCGCATTCCTTTGACATGCCAAGGCAGGCCCTTGAGGTTGTCCCTCAAGGCAGCACACTTGGGGTGGCCATCTGTCGACACACCCGGGGGAGGCTAGTAGGTTGTCACCATTCATACCCCCTTTATATATGCTTAAAATAAATAATCCCAATGTCCCCCACTAGATATCATTTTGCCCGAGAATCATACTGGGGCTTAGATCATTCATTCGACCTTCAAATTGGGTGTCGTTTGTTCCTACTCCTTTCTCTTGACTTCCTTCACACCTCCATGAAGTTTCACCCCATTCCCATACACATGGAACGAGTTATAGCCTTCGGACCAATCAGCAAATTACGACAATGCCACTGGACTTTGGCCAAGTCAAGCCCCTATCCAAACGGACTCCAAACGATGCCAAATTTGGTAAGCATACTTAAGGTTCCATCAATATCAACTATCTAAACCGGAATCCTCAGATTCCACTTGTATCTCAAAATGGCACGGCGCTGACATCGAACACCGCACATGATCCTCACCATGCCTCCGCCCCCTTGGGCTCACACCAAGGCCTGTCCAAATCACATTGGCACTCTTAGGACATGTCATGCAACATATAGAGATGCTTGTTGCCTCATGTTATGCCCATTTTCCTCATCTTCAACTTCAGCATATTCCCTCAGCACATGTCGCCTGCATAGCTGACAAGGTTGCGGCCTAGTTGGCACGCACAATTTGGCGAGTGACAGGCCCCAAAACTTTGGGGCGTCACACACGGGTATGTTGTTGAAGTTGTAATATCATAAGAGTAGTATTACGAGGTGTATATATATATAATATTGCATTTAAAAGCTAATTAACGAAAAATTTATCGTAATTTACAAAATTCATTGATATTATTATACGATTAAGGAAATATACTACTCGTGTTAATGTGATGATGAAATAATTACTTATTGATTTATATACATACGAATTGTATTAAATTAATTAGATGTTGTCCCGGTCCCATACACAGTATATGTGCTGTGTATTTATATATATACGAATTGTATTAAATTAATTAAATGTTGTTATAAATATTATAGAATTGATTAAAATTTTAATTTGTTAAAAACTAATTTTAATTTATTAACTTATTTTTGTAAATTATTAATTATAATTTGTTAAAGTTTAATTTCAAAAATATTTTTTTAAAATATTACGAAAACCGACCACATGTGGTCGGTTTTCGTAATGTTTAAAAAAAGATATATTTTTGAATAACCCGACCCATAATACATAATAATAACACAAAAACACACCCAAAATCCCTCATTTCACCGGTCACAAACATCAAGAACAAGCCAAAAACCTACAAATCTCATACTTTAACACTAAACCTTCCAATCTCCATTGTTCTTTCTCTTTCAAGGAAGTTTTTACTCAACCTCTTGGATTCTTTTTGGCTTTAATTAAATTTTCAAGGAACTATTTCATCTTAACTTTCAATTTTGGACAAGGTAACAATTAACTACAACTCATTAACTAAATTTAGCTTATTTTAGTATCCACAAACTAGTTTCTTAATATGTAGAAATATTAAAGGTCTACATACAAATATCTTAGTGTTAATTTCGTCAATTGATTGTGGTTTGAGTTCTAGGGTTTGGATATTTATTTTATTTAGCTAGATTTTAGCTAATTTTTGAAATTTGAGTTGCATTAGCTAATTTTAGGTTTGTTCCTACATTAATTTGATTTTAAATTACCTAAATTTTGGCTTGTCTTGATACTTATTTCTCCATTTTACTCATTAATTATTTTTTTTTAGGGGAAATCTTATTCCTATTCCTTTACTAAATTATTGTAATAATTTAAGCGAAAGATTATTCTTTGTAATAATTTTACCATTTGACAGATTGTGAATCCGGTATAAGGAGTGCTTTACTATTTTTTTCGGTGATCGCTTATCTCTTTCACTTTAATTTAGGCCAAGCAAAGGTTAGTTGTTATCTTCTTGTTATTGTTCATATTGAAGTCTAGTGAAGCCGTGTGTGACCTTCTTTGATTCACTAGCATTGTTGTTATCTTCTTGTTATTGTTCATATTGAAGTCTAGTGAAGTCGTGTGTAGCCTTATTTGATTCACTAGCATTATTGTTGATATCTTGTTGGTCTTGTTGTTGCTTGTTTTGAATGTGGTTTGTTTGGTGACTTAGTTACTTGAAAATGGTCAAGTGTAGGGAATTTAAAGGGGATTTTTTGTTTGAATGTGGTTTGGTTGGTGACTTAGTCACTTGAAAATGGTTAAGTGTAGGGACTTTAAAGGGGATTTTTTATTTTGAATGTGGTTTGGTTGGTGACTTAGTCACTTGAAAATGGTTAAGTGTAGGGACTTTAAAGGAGATTTTTTTTATTTTGAATGTGGTTTGGTTGGTGACTTAGTTACTTGAAAATAGTTAAGTGTAGGGACTTTAAAGGGGATTTTTTATTTTGAATATGGTTTGGTTGGTGACTTAGTTACTTGAAAATGGTTAAGCGTAGGGACTTTAAAGGAAATTTTTTTGTTTTGAATGTGGTTTGTTTGGTGACTTAGTTACTTGAAAATAGTTAAGTGTAGGGACTTTAAAGGAGATTTTTTATTTTGAATGTGGTTTGGTTGGTGACTTAGTCACTTGAAAATGGTTAAGTTTAGGGACTTTAAAGGAGATTTTTTATTTTGAATGTGGTTTGTTTAGTGACTTAGTTACTTGAAAATGGTTAAGTGTAGGGACCTTAAAGGTGCCTTGGTAGGTTGAAAATGATTAAGTGTGGGGACTTTAAAGGTGACTTGGTACGTCGAATGTGGTTATGTTTGGTGACTTGGTAGATTGAAAACGATTAAGTATGAGGACTTTCAAGGTGTTTTTTTTAATGTGGTTATGTTTGGTGATAATTGAATTTTTACGACTTGATATTATTAGTTGAATCTGATTGATTGCGTACATAGAACCTGATTATAGCTGGATATATCAACGAAACAATGATAATAGAATGGGTATTATGGAGGAATTTGTTGAAGGTGTCAAAAGATTTGTTGAACATGCTAAGACACTTAATGTTTGACACATTTTTGGGCTATTCGTTGTCCTTGTGTTAGATGTGATGGTATAAATCTTGTAAATGAAGAAGATGTAAAGGAACATCTTTATAGAAGGGGTTTCCGAGGACTTTTTAAGATTACGTGGTATTCATGGTGATGTTGCGCAAAATAACTTTGTTGTTGGAGAAAGTAGTAGGTCTGCAGGGCATAATGAATATCAAGATACTAGGATGACAGAAATGGTGCACGATGCTTTTGGGATGCAACATGGGGGCGACTTTAGCGAAAATGTCGAAGATGTTCCTAATAGCGAGTCGGACAAATTCTATGAACAATTGCATGCTGCTAGCCATCCTTTGTTTGACGGGTGTTTGCACTTTTGTTTGTCTGTTGCTGTTAGATTATTAAGTATTAAATCTGACTGAAATATTACTGGAGGAGGAATGGACTCAATGATAGACCTTATTAAAGAGTTAGTTGACCCCGGCTAAAAGGTTTCTGATTCTTTCTATAAGTCAAAAAGATTGGTGTCAAAGTTAGGTCTCTCCTCGGTTAGAATCGATTGTTGTGAAAATGGTTGCATGTTATACTTTAAGGAAGATACTAACCTAGAGTCCTGTAGGTTTTGTCAGCACCCTCGATATAAGCGTGGTTCTTGTGGAAATCAAATTGCTATTAAGGCGATGCATTATTTACCTCTAACACCAAGGTTGAAGAGGTTGTATGTTTCAAACAGCTCAGTTCCTCACATGAGATAGAACAGTGAAAATAGAAGGCCCACTAGTGTTATGTGTCATCCATCTGATGGAGAGGCTTGAAAGCATTTTGATGCATTTATCCAGATTTTGCAGCTAAGCCACGAAATATTCATTTTAGATTATATGTAGATGGGTTCTCTCCTTTTTCAGTTAGTGTTGTGCCATATTAATGTTGGCCTGTATTTATTACCCCTTATAATCTTTCTCCTGAAATGTTAATGACTAGTCCCTATATATTTCTAAATTATGTTGTTCCTTGCCCGCGTAATCCAAAAAGCGAAATAGATGTCTGCTTACAACCTTTGATCGGTGAACTTCAAATTTTATGGTATGAGGGGGTTTAAAGTTGGGACATCTCACTTAAACGATTTTAAATTGTGTGCATATCTAATGTGGACTGTTAATGATTTTCCTGCTTATGGAATATTATCTGGATGGATGACAGCTGGAAAGCTGGCTTGTCCATGCTGCATAAAAAAAACAAAATATTTCACATTGAGACATGGCCGGAAAAATTCATGGTTTGATTGTCATTGTTGTTTCTTGCCACTTGATCATGAATTTAGGAGACTCAAGAAAGTATTCAAAAGGAATATAAAAGAATATGATGGTTCACCTCCAAGGCTGTCTGGTCATGGCATCTGTGAGATAGTTCAGGATTTGTCTAAAGCCAATGAAAAACCATTGTACAGGCTTGATGGATATGACATTTCGCATAACTGGACTAAGTAGAGTATATTTTGGGAGTTAAAATATTGGCCAGATAATTTACTTAGAAATAATGTTGATGTCATGCATACTGAGAAGAACTATTTTGACAATTTGTTCAACACAGTTATGGATGTCACCGGCAAAATAAACTATAATCCTAAGGCCAGACTTGACTTACCAAAATATTGTAAACACGGAGAATTACACTTACAGGAGGGGCCCAATGGCAATATTCTTAAGCCAAAGTCTAGTTTTACATTCAAGTTTGACTAAAAGCGTCAAATATATGAGTGGGTCCAAAGTTTGAAGATGTCCGACGGATATGCCTCAAATTTGGGAAAGAGGGTCGATATGGCACAAGGAATATTGCACGGAATAAAAAGCCATGATTGTCATATTTTCATGAAACAATGACTTCCAGTTACTTTTATTGGTTTACCTGAAAACATATGAAAATCAATAGCAGAGATCAGTTCGTTCTTTAAAGACTTATGTGCCACCACATTAAAAGAAGAAAATTTGGCGTAAATGAAAAGTAATATTGTTGTTATCACCAAAAAGTTGGAGAAGATTTTTCTGCCAGCGTTCTTCGATGTAATGGAACATCCTCCCATTCACCTTGTGCACGAAGCTCGGCTAGGCGATCCAATTCAAACTAGGTGGATGTATCCATTCGAACGGTAAGCAATTGCAACATATTTAAATTCATACATATCTTTTTTAAATATATTAAACATCTAATCTTAAGATTGTGCAGGGCAATTGAAAAATTGAAAAGGGGTCCCAAAAACAAACTTAGGGTGGAAGTCTCTATAGTTGAGACATATCTTGCAAGATAAACGTCTTAATTTTGTTCATACTACTTTCGTGATGAAGTTGCTTGTTCAAGAAACTGACCGAATCATCATCAAAACTATGTGAATGAGCCTTATTTGTAACCGATATGAATTTTCAATCAATCTGATTGTAAGGCTAAAAAGACCGTACGTCGCCGGTTTACTCCCACTGAGCGCAAATTACCAACTTTGTATGTCTTGTTGAATTGCCCGAAAGTTGAGCCCTTTCTGAAGTAAGGAGATTAAAATTTTAACATATCTTATTTGTTTTCTCATTCCCTTAAAGAAACTAATTATGTTTCGCATATTGGATCTTCAGTTCATTTAAGGCTCAATTCCATGAAAATCAAGTGTATTTATCTTTTGCAACATGGTTTACATATGAGGTTTGTAAGTGTATTAATATTTCTACAAATTTTAAACATTTACACATTCCTCAATTAATAAATAATATATATAGATATATGTATAATATTTTTAGGTACACCAGTCACCAAATGCAGCCGCATACAATCAACTCTTGAGAGATATTTCTTCGAGTCTAGTTGAAGCTCATGCAATGTCCCATTACACAATAAATGGGTTTAAATTTTTCACTGAACAATACTCCAGAACAAGAAAAACAAACAATAGTGGTGTTTGGGTTAAGGGTGATGATTATGTTGATTACTTTGGCATCATACACGAGATCTTAGAACTGGAGTATGCTGGTTTTCCAATAAAACAAATTGTCCTCTTTCGATGTAAGTGGTTTGATCCAATCACAAGAGGAACAAGAGTATATAAAGAGCATAATATCATTGAAGTGAAACACAATAGGTCGTATCCTGTTTACGATCCATTTGTTCTAGTGAAAAATGCTAAATAAGTGTATTATGCTCCTTATTCGTTGCACAGTGATAAGTCTGATTGGTAGGCTGTAATCAAAACAAAGCCTATAGGAGGGGTGGAAGTTGAGAATGTGCTGGAGACTGTATATCAAAATGAAATGCAGATTGATCACCAGCTAGTGGACATTGACTTAGTGGATAGTTTGAATCACCCGAAAAATATATTTGAAGAAGTTAATATTGCGGAAGAAGAGGTTGAGTGGGTAGGAGATGAGAAAACTTCCGAAAAGGGTGAATGGTTTAGTGGAGAGTCTTCATAAGAGGAGTATTAGTTGTGTAGATTGTATTTATTATGTATTGATGTCTTTATGCTTTGTACTATATATTTACCTTTATGTTTCTTGTTTAAGATTGATATGTAATATACTATTTAAGATTGTTGTTTTCACTTTTCCATAATTTATATAGTAATAAAAATATTTTTTTCTATCTTGTGTCGTTGGAGCGATTTAAAATGTGAATTAGTAACTTGAAATTAGTTACTAGGAATGTTTTCTTATATATTCATTTTTTAGGAACTACCTACTTGTTAACTTCACATAATTTAGATGTCAGACAGAGGTGACAAAGGTAAGGAAAAAGTTGATCTTACGAAACCAAAAAAAAAAAGACAACTTCTGCCTTATAGACGACCGACAGGTATCCATATATTTGAGGGCCGGTTTGCCTACGTGACAGCATGACCCTCATATTCTAGGTCGTCTCAGCATTCGGTTCCTACTCCTACACATGTGGGGCCACTTCATGGGTCTACACCAACTCAATCTGCTCCTATCACCGTGCCACAACCATAATAGTACTATCGGACGGCCACTGGCACATTCGGACATCTACCATCATTGATACCCTCTTGTAGCAGTCACGCAGCTTCGAACAGTGATTCTGCTGGATCTATTGGGTTGTCGAATCTTCAGTTTGGAGGCACTACATCGGGTGCTTCAGATCTGTCCACGCCAGTGCATCTACTATCACTTGATCCGTAGCCAGGAAACAGAGATGATTCTGGGAGGTGTTATCTTGTTCAATATGCGAGAGGGTAAGATTTCTAAATATAATAACATTATTCATTACAATATTATTATGCTCTATGAAATTACTGTTTGATCTTATATTGTAGATTTAGGTCGAATACTGGAGTTGGACAAGTTGCGAGAAAATGCATTTGTCGAAATTTCAACGGTTACTGGGCCAGTTGCCAAAAGGTTCGAGAAATTGATAGTGAATGAATGTTTTAAGAATTTAATGTAAGGATTTAAATTATCGACTACTTAACATTTTGTTAGAATAAAAGATTGAATATTATATTTTTATTTTTATTGTAGAAATTTTACTGATGGGATGATGCGAATGCATATATTATAAAGAGAAACTTTTTCAGAAGATGTTGATCCAGATTTAACTGTCTGTTGGATTATGTCTGAACCAACTTGGTACGATCTAACTGGATTAGTGAACCCTTATGGCAATAGTATATTCGCCATTGGAATAGCGAAGATATCAATTGCTGAGGAAAAAAGGAAAGAAAATTCAGGCATTATCCAAGGGTGGCTCCTTGCATACTGCGGGTGCCAAAAGTATTATTGTTGTGCAGAAAAAAATGATATGTAACTTTTACAGTTTTAATTGTTTTTTCTATTTAAATTTTTTCTTATTTGAACATTGATAATTTTTTCATATACAGAAAAAAGAAAAGGGTAGGAGCATACCACACGATGAGCTATTCGAGGAGACTCATCTGGAAAAAAAAAACCCGACTGATGAAGATGTCTGGGTTGAACCTCGTGCAAAAGCTGCCCATATAAGAAACAAATATTGAATTTATGAATCTTTTTCTCAAAGTTGATATTATTCAATTATAAGTACTTTAATATTTTTTGACTTTTAGTTTTAACTTTACTTTGAATATAGGACAAATATACGCAGCTCGTTAGTGAGTATCGTAGTACTCAGCCTCCTGAAAGTCAGGGTGACCCACAACACCAACATGTAGAGGAGGATCTATGGGAAAAAGTTGTGGGTCCTGCAGTTAGAGGCCATTACTATGGATACCACAAAAAAAATTTGGCGAGAATATTAGGTGTTCGTCCGGCCCTGCATACTCTAGCTCTTCAGTTGATAGAGAAACCATTGAAAGACTAGAAAATATGATTTCTAAACTCACTGAAGAGCTTGCTAAACAGAGAGAGACGGCACAGAAGAAGGAGAAGGAAATATCATCACAAATCAGGATACTGCAGGAGCAGTTCAGCTCTATTATTCAGACTGCAGGGATTATTCCTCCTTGTCCTGGTGATGCAGTTCGGGCTGCAAAAGGTCTACGCCCTCGGGATGATATCAGCACAGATGAGGATATGGAAGACGAGGACGAATTTGATGAAGATGACTTTTAGTTTTTTGACTTTTGTATGTGTTCTACTTTGAATTTAGACATTTTGTTGTAGTTTGTACACTTTTGAAACTATTGTTGTAGTTTTTACACTCACTTTTGTTGGACATTTTGTATGTGTTGTACACTTTTGAAAGTATTTACATTTGGTTTGTTGTTGTTGTTGTTGTATTGTATGTTGGACTATTTGTTGATTTTTATTTTTTTTAAAAAATTCCCAGAAAAAACGACCACAAGTAGTTGGTTTTTCAAAAAAAAATTTTGCAGAAAACCGACCACAAATGTAGGTTTTTAAAAAACTACCACTACTTTATCGAGCACAAACTTTGGTCGATTTTGTGGTTGAAAATTGGGGAAAATCGACCATTTGTAGTCGATTTTTGTGATCGATTTTTCCTTTTTTTTTTTAGTAGTGTTTGTACATGATAATATGTGTTATCAAAATGGGAAAAGAGGAAAAAATGGTAGGGTAATTTTTTTTTATAACTTCGTGATTTATGAGACAATTAAGGACCAATTCTTAGAGTTATTAAGGTGTGAAATGGCTTCGGTTTTGGATGGGTTATGCTATAATAGAAATTTTTTTCTTTAGCTACACATTGATATACTAACTTTAGAGGTCAAAATGTATAATGTGTTTTTTAACATTGTATATTTAAGGACATGTATGATGGAGCGAAGACTCAGGTGAGGACGGCGGGAGGAGACTCAGAGCATTTCACTGTCTTGACAGGATTGCATCAGGGATCTACTCTTAGTCCTTTTTTGTTTGCTTTGGTGATGGATGTGTTGATGCGGCGTATTCAAGGAGAGGTGCCTTGGTGTATGCTTTTTGCAGATGATGTAGTTTTGATTGATGAGACGCGAGGGGGTGTGAATGACAAATTAGAGGTGTGGAGACAAACTCTTGAGTCTAAAGGGTTCAGGTTGAGCTGAAGCAAGACGGAGTATTTGGAATGCAAGTTTAATGACGTGAGGCTGGAGAATGGGGTGGTAGTGAAGTTGGAATCACAGGAGGTATGTAAGAGGGATAGTTTCAAGTACCTCGGGTCCGTGATCCAGGGTAACGGTGAGATTGACGAGGATGTCTCGCACCGTATTGGGGCGGGATGGATAAAGTGAAAGCTCGCGTCGGGGGTGTTGTGCGATAAGAAGGTGCCGCCCAAGCTTAAAGGCAAATTCTACAGGGTGGTAGTCCGTCCGGCCAATATTGTATGGAGCGGAGCGTTGGCCAGTTAAGAACTCCCACATCCAAAAAATGAAGGTGACAGAAATGCGGATGTTGCGTTGGATGTGTGGGCTGACTAGAGGGGATAGAGTTCGGAATGAGACTATCAGGGAGAAGGTTGGTGTGACTCCAGTGGAGTATAAGATGCGGGAAGTCCGATTGAGATGGTTCGGACACGTGATAAGGAGGGGCATGGATGCCCCGGTTCGTAGGTGTGAGAGGCTAACGTTGGATGGTTTTAGGCGGGGTAGGGGTAGACTGAAGAAGTACTGGGGTGAGGTGATTAGGCGGGACATGGAGCAGTTATAGCTCACCGAGGACATGACCTTAGATAAGAAGATCTGGAGGACGCGAATTAGGGCAGAAGACTAGGGCCAGTTTGGGTCGCTAGTGTAGGGAATTACTTGGGGGGTATTATTCTTGTTATGATACCTTGTTCCATGTTTTATTACGAATCTGTGTGCTTTTCTCTATTTTTTATTACTTATGGGTGTCGTATTTATGTTATGTTATGAAATCTTGTTCTATGCTTTACTATGTATTTGTGTGGTATCTCGTGTCTCAAGCCGGGGGTCTATCGGAAACAATCTTTCTACTTCTTTAGAGGTAGAGGTATGGAATGCGTACATCTTACCCCCCCAGACCCCACTATGTGGGAATACACTGGGTTTGTTGTTGTATATTTATGTAAAGTACTCAGCTTTTTTCGAAAAGTCTCATGCTATACTAGTCTATAAATGTGCATAGTACGTTTGTACCAAAATATTTAATATGAAATTAATTTTGTAATATTAATTTTAAGTATTATACATATTTGAACTTTCTTTAAAAGATTAACAACTTAAAAAATAGTGCGATCTTTTATTTAGTTTTTTTCATAATGTTTATTTTTAGTATAGTATTGTGTTCCACATAATAATATTATTATTTATACTAGTAAAAATTGATTCAAGTTAATAAGATCTTAAAAATCGAATATATTACATGGATGTTAGTGTAAAAATATTATTTATTACTGTGAAGATTTAAGTAGTTTAGTTTAAAATTTTAAAATATTACTATTATTATTGAGTGATGATATTTTTTTTTAATTTTATATAGATTTTGTACTTTTTTTACTATATTCAATATTGTCAAAAAGTAAGTAAAACCATAAAATTAACAGTTAAAGATTTTTGAATCTTCGAAATTTTGGAGGTCTAATATAATGACTTTACTAGTCTCACCCTTGAATCACCCCTGACATCCAATGACCTAATATTGTTAGTTCCATACTGTAAATTGTAATGTCATGCAATCATTGCTTTAAAATTAAAATATATGCAGGGCTCTAGATATATTTCGTGTCCAGAACACGTAAAGAATAAACAGGAAAAATGTGACAAGATGTTGATGCTCAATTGATGATATATATAATATTGACCTGTCTTATTGAGTAGCAAAATTGTATCAAAGTTTGGAAAATTGGTTCATGTGTAGATCGTTGATTACATAAAGAGCAAGAAATAACTGAGATAACGAATATTTAAGCTAATTAATTACAGGAAATACAATGTACTAGGACACAATGGTGAAGTTAGAGATTACGTTACGGCTGTTCAAAAATTAATATACACATACAAAAGTAATTTATGACATTTATACTTCGTGTAACTTTTATACATACAATATAATTTTTCAACGGAGGGTGTTCAATTGACCACCATATATGTCTACGCTAGGACATATTTGAATGATGTGTAATAAAACATATAACTTAATAAAGAAGCATATGAGCAGAAAACTGTAGTTAATTACCTACAAAAAGATGTTGTATTAAGCAAATAAGAATTCTACAAAATTTGATTTTTCATAAAGTAGATTGTTTGCACATGAGGTTTTCTCAAAATTTGATCATAGGAAGATTGCTCGTACCTGGGTCAAAATCGCTTTCAAGGCAATAGTGTTTGTAAATTGTAATAGGTTGTTTACTGGTTTTGAATTTTCAATATTGTATTATTTTTCTAACATGAATAACCATACATCATGATATGATTCAAATATTAGAAAACCAAGCAGAAGGGCTATCTGAGAAGCAAAACATAACATGCTATTCTAATAAAACAGAAAAACCTATTAGATATCCCAAATGCACAACAGTATCATCCTTTATTTCGCTGCTTCCACGACTTAAACCCCGCGACCTCGTGCTCACATGACAAGTAATACAGTTACTACAGTTGATAAATCAGATATCTAACATATGAGTACTGCTACTAAAAGGAATGTTCAATTTCGACACTAATAACAAACACGCTCAATAATCAATCAATATCAACTGCTATAGACTACTAATTAAGTAGATACACTGGATATCAATAACTTTTGAAAGTATCATCATGATACTATCATGAAACAATATCTACTTGTGACTCATCAGGTCATAGCAACTATGCAGAGTCAACATTCCTTACCCACAGTTATAAAACCTCAGATTTTTCATCACTAAGGCTATCACTTTTGCTCCATTGATTGTTGCTCTCAAATCTCTCAAGCTCTCAAGCTTAAGTTCACAAGTTATTGTATCAGGGGACATTGCCAGACAACTATCCCGGTGACACTTGAATAAGAATTTTCTACTTTGTTTTAAATGCAGTTTGTCCACTTTTCCACTTTTTCATATTCCCTTGTTTATATTTAGCAGTTTCGTATTAACAACAATCACCATTTGATCATCCTAATCTCCATGTCCTTGAACCACTTAACAAATTTAATTGTTATCCTACATTGTGGACTTCGGGGTAAACGCATATAAAAATGGTTTTCATAAAAAAAATTGATTGCTATAATGAAATGTTGTTATTGAGAGGTCTAACTATAGACTATAGTGCAGTTCCAAAAGGAAAAACAAAAACAAAATTAAGATGGAGATACCTATATGACAAAAAGATCTGCCTTCAATATATAACTCAGAGAAAATATTATAGTGAATACCATCGAGTTAAAAGGGCTATGATGACAGAAGTACAACAACAAACCCAGTGTATTCCCACCTAGTGGGGTCTGGGGGGGTAAGATGTACGCAGTCCATACCTCTACCTCTAAAGAAGTAGAAAGGTTGTTTTCGATAGATCCCCGGCTCAAGACACGAGATACCACACAAATACATAGTAAGGCACAGAACAAGATTTCATAACATAAATACGGCACCCATAAGTAATCAAAAACAGAGGAAAGCACCCAGATTCGTAATAAAACATGGAACACGGAATCATAACAAGAATAATACCCCCACCAAGTAATTCCCTACACTAGCGACCCAAACTGGCCCTAATCTTCTGCCCTAATTCGCGTCCTCCAGACCTTCCTATCTAGGGTCATGTCCTCGGTGAGCTGTAACTGCTCCATGTCCCGCCTAATCACCTCATCCCAGTACTTCTTCGGCCTACCCCTACCCCGCCTAAAACCATCCAACGCTAGCCTCTCACACCTACGAACCGGGGCATCCATGCCCCTCCTCTTCACGTGTCCGAACCATCTCAATCGAACTTCCCGCATCTTGCACTCCACTGGAGTCACACCAACCTTCTCCCTGATAGTGTCATTCCGAACTCTATCCCCTCTAGTCAGCCCACACATCCAGCGCAACATCCACATTTCTGCCACCTTCATTTTTTGGATGTGGGAGTTCTTAACTGGCCAACACTCCGCTCCATACAACATGGTCGTACGGACTACCACCCTGTAGAATTTGCCTTTAAGCTTGGGCGGCACCTTCTTATCACACAACACCCCCGACGCGAGCTTCCACTTCATCCATCCCGCCCCAATACGGTGCGAGACATCCTCGTCAATCTCACCGTTACCCTGGATTACGGACCCGAGATACTTGAAACTATCCCTCTTACATACCTCCTGTGATTCCAGCTTCACTACCACCCCATTCTCCAGCCTCACGTCATTAAACTTGCATTCCAAATACTCTGTCTTGCTTCTGCTCAACCTGAACCCTTTAGACTCAAGGTTTGTCTCCACACCTCTAATTTGTCATTCACACCCCCTCGAGTCTCATCAATCAGAACTGCATCGTCTGCAAAAAGCATACACCAAGGCACCTCCCCTTGAATACACCGCGTCAACACATCTATCACCAAAGCAAACAAAAAGGGACTAAGAGTAGATCCTTAATGCAATCCTGTCAAGACAGTGAAATGCTCTGAGTCTCCTCCCGCCGTCCTCACCTGAGTTTTCGCTCCATTATACATGTCCTTAATTTCTCTGATATATGCCAGGGAGACTCCACTCACCTCCAAGCATCTCCATAGCATCTCCCTGGGGACTTTGTCGTATGCCTTCTCCAGGTCGATAAACACCATGTGCAGGTCCTTCTTCCTTTCCCTATACTGTTCCACCAGCCTCCGTACCAGGTGAATTGCCTCCGTCGTCGAGCGACCAGGCATAAATCTAAACTGGGTTTCCGAAATAGAAACTATCCATCTCAGCCTCACCTCGACCACTCTCTCCCAAATCTTCATAGAGTGACTCAATAACTTAAAACCCCTATAGTTATTGCAACTCTGGATGTCACCCTTATTCTTATAAAGAGGGATCATGGTACTCCACCTCCAAGCCTCGGGCATCTTTGCCGTCTTGAAGATTTCGTTAAACAATCCAGTCAACCACCTTACACCAGCCTCTCCAACGAATTTCCAAAACTCCACCGGTATCTCATCCGGCCCCGTCGCCCTACCACTTCGCAATAACTTAATCCCCCTATAGTTATTGCAACTCTGGATGTCACCCTTATTCTTATAGAGAGGGATCATGGTACTCCACCTCCAAGCCTCGGGCATCTTTGCCGTCTTGAAGAGTTAGTTAAACAATCCAGTCAACCACCTTACACCAGCCTCTCCAACGAACTTTCAAAACTCCATTGGTATCTCATCCGGCCCTGCCGCCCTACCCCTTCGCATCCTGCAAACAGCCTCTCTAACCTCTTCTACCTTAAAACGTCTACAATAACTAAAATCCCGACACTCCTCTGAGTGCTCCAGTTCCCCTAACACAATAGCTCTATCTCCTTCGTCATTCAAGAGCCTATGAAAGTACGACTGCCATCTATTCTTAATGTGGCCGTCCTCCACCAACACTCTACCGTCCTTCCCTTTAATGCACCTCACCTGGTCGAGGTCATGACCCTTCCTCTCCCTAGCCTTAGCGAGTCTAAACAACTTTTTCTCCCCTCCTTTCCCCTGTAACCCTGCATACAAGCTCTTAAAAGCGGTCATCTTAGCTGCCGTGACTGCTGACTTAGACTCCTTCCTAGCTAGCTTGTACTCTTTCCTGTTTACCCGTTTCTCTTCTTCATCCTTACTCTCAACCAACTTAGCATACGCTCCTTTCTTGGTCCCCATTTTCTTCTCCACCTCTTCATTCCACCACCAATCCCCCCGATGATGCTCGGCCCGGCCCCTAGAAACACCCAACACCTCACTTGCATTCTCCCTGATGCACCTAGCCGCCCTATCCCACATACTATCCACGCCCCCTACACTCCCACACCCCCATTCCCACCAACTTCTCCCCTATCTCCCACGCATTCACTGGCGTCAAGCCGCCCCACTTAATTCTAAGTCTACACTCCTTACTCCTCCTCTTTCTATTCTTCTTTATACCCAAATCCATAACCAAGAGCCTATGCTGGGTCGAAAGATTCTCACTTGGGATGACCTTACAGTCCTTACACAACACCCTATCCCCTTTCCTAAGCAACAAAAATTCAATCTGGGTCCTGGCTATCGCGCTTCGAAAGGTGATCAGGTGATCGTCCTTCTTCGGGAAGCCCGAGTTCACCACCACCAGCCCAAAGGACCTCGTAAACTCCAATAGAGTAGCCCCCTCTTCATTTCTCTCCCTAAAACCAAAACCACCATGCACATCACCAAAGCCTCCTGGTAACGCCCCGTTGCGCCCGTTGAAATCTCCTGCTACAACAATCTTCTCCGAGCTAGGCACGCCTCTCACCACCTCCTCCAAAGCCTCCCAAAATCGCATCTTCTTCTCCCCCTCCGAGCCCACTTGCGGCGCATAAGTACTACACACGTTCAGGGTAAACCCCCGAATGACCAACTTAATAGTCATGAACCTATCGTTGATCCTCTTCACCTCTACTACTTGACCTTTAAGCTCTTCGTCTACTAAGATGCCAACTCCATTCCTACACCTCTCGCTCCCAGAGTACCACAGCTTGTAACCATCCACATCCCTAGCCTTAGACCCTACCCACTTGGTCTCTTGAACACACGCAATATTGATCCTCCTCTTCCTAAGAATCTTCACAAACTCTATGGACTTACCCTGAAGGGTCCCTATATTCCAAGACCCAACCCTCAGCCTACCATCACTATCCACACGCCCTCCTCTACCACCCCCGCGGCCAAACCTTGGCCTCCCTCCCACTCCCGCCCTTTCCTCATCCCCCGCCCCCACAACGGCCCCACGCCCCAACCCCCTCGAACATGACCCTATCCAACCATTACCACCCACAGCCACTACTACAAGAAAATATAAGAAAATATAAACAATGGTAGTAGCAAAGCAGCAGCAAGAAATACAAGGCTCACACAAATTCAAAGAAATAATCAAGAAGCAAAACTAAACTCAAATAGAGAGCAAACACCACTGGACTCAACACCCACAGCCCCAAAAACAGAGCCCCAAGCCGATAACCCAATCAAAAGCAGTGCAAGAAACGACCACAGCAACAACAACAACAGACAACAGACAATATCAACAAATCAAACGCAAGTCAAGGTACAGGGGATAATACTAGCATAATACGAAGAATGAAATAACAAAGGTTAGAAGTCACAGAAGTAAAGCAAGAATACAAATTATCATCCAATTAACAAAATGATAGCTTAATATTATGATACAGATAAGCTTTAGATTCATATGAAGAAATTTGAAGTTAAAGACCAAACAAGGAGAACCCCAACAATTGCATCTAATCCAAACCATCTCTTTCCAATATGACAACCTGCTGATTTAGAAGCACTTGCTACACCTGCAGGGCCACCTGTGGGACTAGATCCAACTGCAAAAGAATTGAAACACCAAAAAAAAGAAAAGAGTTTAACCTATATAAAGTTGACCTCATAAAGAATTTATACACTATAAACATCACATATATGATTACCAGTAAAGTTGAAAAAAAAAAAAAGTGGAATTCTACAATAGAAATAAGACAGGTTACTTGTTACAGTATTATATTATTGTGTGTATAAGTAGAATTCAGACGAGAAAAGGCAAAAAAAAAAAAAAATCGAAACCCCTGAATCACCAATTTTTCTTTAAATAAATGCATTTTAACTAGAGAAATTTTTAAAAAATGTGGAAGAATGTAGTAGTATAACTTACCTGAAGGAATGGGACTATTAGCAAGTGGACTGCCAGCAATGCTGCTTGAACCATTATAGAATGTTTGCGCATCTGGTGAATTTGCAGGCAAGTGGAGAAGAGCTGCATATCATCGCAAAGTTAAACGATAACAATCAAACACATTAGGAGGCGGATCCAGAATTTAAACTCAGGGGCTCAATCTTTTAAGATGATTAGAGATGAATCCATAATATATTTGAAGTTATGATTCATGTGTACTAGTTATTGCAGTTTTAGTAAATTTTTATGTAAGTTGAAAGTGATGGCTTCAAAGTCCAATTGATCCAGTACCTATAATGGTACAACTGCCCTTAACACATTGTACTCAGAGGGTTAACACCTCATAAATCAGATTGTGAAATCTTTCAAACTATTAGTTTCACTTGGTTGAGGCAGAGTTTCATTTTGCCTTCCACCGAATATAAAAAACCTTAGATGGTACGCAAAAACAAGAGTGAAACTACGAGGTAAAAGCAGGCGTGCCTCCTCTTATAAGAGAACATAATGGGTACTACACTTGATAAGTCAAAAAGAACACTGTTGTACTTACCAGGGCATTCAGAAATGTTAGCAGGGGTTTGACAAACAGATGGCAAGGTTAAAGCAAGTGTAATATTGATTTGAAGTCCCAAATCAGGATCATTTCTATCCTTAATTAGCAAACAAAGACACTTCTTGTTAGATTTCAACACTTGCTTTAAACCAGTGCAGCAATCTGGTGTAGGTTCTGGTGCATCACCTCCAACATAAGGCAAACACGTTGCCAAACCAATCAATGATTGTGTACACTCTTGTTTGTCCTTATCTGTGGCTGAACTTGCAAATACACATAACATGAAGAACAACACCAGCCTGAATTGATATTTCATGTTGCAAGAATACTGTTTTTGCCTTTTGATAGTTTTAGTTATGTGAAGATAGTGATAGTGGAAAGATAGACATTCCTTTGGCTCTTCAAATTTGCTTATGTAATCATTATACTATTACTACCTCAAATATATTTTTAATATAATGTGATATTGTTCACATTAAAAATGGATGTTTTTGCATTTTTCCATAAATAGCAACTTTCATAGCATTTTTAGCATATATATAAAAATCTTCATAATTATTAATCAATTATTAATACTGTATATATAATATAATTATGAAGATCTTCAATAATCAATCCTCATACAATTATATATATCTATATATCGTAATTAGTTTAGAACTATATTTCTGATATACTTTATACGCACACTTGGCATATACAATTATTAAAGAGTTAAATAGTTATATCTAAAAAATCCATAAATAAATAAATCAATAATTAACCAAATTTGTACATGATAATATGTGTTTTATCCAAAATGGAAAACGAAGAAGAAATGGTAGGGTATTTTTTTTTTAATGACCTCTTGATTTAGGAGACAATTAATTAAAGACTAATTCTTACCGTTACTAAGGTGCGAAAATTTAGGCTAATAATGGGGCTTCAGTTTCGGATGGGATATGCTATAATAGGAATTTATTTGGCTACAGATTGATATAATAACTTTAGTGCTAAAAATGTGTAATGTGTTTTTTTAACATAGTTTATTCACGTAAAGTAAACTTTTTCAAAAAGTCTCATGTTACTAAGAATATTCGTATGCCTAATATAACTTATTTTTCTCCTTTTAGCTATTAATATGATATTTTGTTTTCAATGTTTGAATTTTGAGAGTCAAAAATTAATTTTGTGTTCTTTCATATACTTTATAAGTATTTTAATTATTGTAACTTATAATTTTTTTAGTTTAATAAAATTTAAAATTTATTTTCAAGAACTTAAATATTTTATATCTGAATTTACAATTAAATTAAAAATTTTAATTCTCAAAATTCGAATTGCTAAACATAAATTGAGATAAAGGGAGTAATATTAAATAACTTCCCCTTATAAGAAGACTAATAACTCATTTGTTTGCACTTAATGGTGGCCTGAATGGAATGATTCAAATCTTAGGACATTAAGTGCATTTGTTTTCGTTAAGATTTAATGACTTAATTGGTCCTTAACCATTAAGAACAAAGTTTTAATACCGTTAAGAGGTATATTCTTGTATGGATAAAATCCACCACCAATCTATCTACAATCACTAGTCATCACCACTGCCATTTTTATCATCACAACCACCACCACCGCTGCCAACCACCATTACCGTTGTCAACCACCTCACCAACCATCGTCGCCGCCAACCACTACTATCCGTTACTACCACACCGACCATTCCATCATTATATTATATAAATTGTCACCATCATCGTTGTCACCTCCACCACCACTATCAACTAGTACTACTACCATTGTGGTCAATTCCTACAACTTAATCAACTCGAGCATCACTACTAGCACCGCCGCCAACTATCATCAACACACCACCAACTGTCACGCATTCGTCAACTATCATTGCCAACATTGCCGCCATCGGTACCTGCACTATTCTCAACCACTACCACAACTACAATCAATCCCTTCTACCACCCACTTCTACCATCACAACTAGAACCCCGCCAATTACCACACATTCTTTAGTCACCAACATCAACTCTGCCAACTACTAACATTAACCAACTTCAACATCACAAAACCAACACAAATATTATCACTGGCCACCATCATAACAGTCACTACAACACCAATCAACTCTATTTGTATCATCATAACTATCACCATCAATAAAGTTGAGTCTTGAATTTGAAACTTCTAGGTTCTGCATTCTAACTATGAGAAGTTACTGCGTTCTAAATTTATAATTTATAAATATTATATTCAATGAATTGTTAATACACATATAGAATTTGAACCAAAGTTATTTAATTCTGCCGAACATGTATATGCCCGTTAATCTAATTAATTCCTAGATTCTAGCTCTTTATTATTTCTTTGAGTTAATTACTTGCATTTCAATTGCTGATTAATTCTTTCTTTCTTATATCTTAGATCAAACTTATTGGTTGTATTTATATACATCTAGGTAATTAAAATTACGTAGGTATGTTCGTGCAACAATTGTTTCCTATAATTTTATTGCTTTGCATCATAATTGATCTGGTGTTCGTGTGGGATTGAAGAATGTATTCATCATCAATTTTGTTGGATTCTTGAGCCCATTTCACATTAGTACTGTTAAGTCAGTACAAAAACCCCATCACTGCAGGAGGAAGTATAGTGTAGTTTGAAGAAGGGAAAATTAAAAACAAAACTAAGATGGCATATGATATATCTATCTATGTGACAAAAAACACCTTAAATATATCGCTCTGAGAAAATATTAGTGAATTCTATCAAATTAGAAGGACAAGCAAGACACAGGTAAAGCAAGAATACAAGGATCATCCATTTAACAAAATGATAGCTTAATTATTAGAGTATGATACAAATAAGCTTAGATTCATATGAAGAAATCTGAAGTTAAAGACCAAACAAGGACAACTCCAACAATTGCATCTAATCCAAACCATCTCCTTCCAATATGACAACCTGCAGATTTAGGAGCACTTGCTACACCTGCAGGGCCACCTGTGGGACTAGATCCAACTGCAAAAATGTTGCAACACACACAAAAAAACAGAAGAGTTTAACCTTTATACATTTAATTAAAAAAAATAATTTATACAGTATAACGTCGCAAAAATAATAACTATAAGTAATGTTTTAAAGAAAGTGGAATCATACACTAGAAATAAGACACGTTACCTGTTATAATAATAATTACATTGATAGTGTATAAATTACATTATTACCTTGTCAGTGTGTATAAGTTGAATTCAAATGAGAAAAAGGGCACGGGGTGTACTAAAGGTTCCGCCATGTGCAGGGTCGGGGAAGGGCAGGACCACAAGGATTTGGTGGATGCAATCTTACCTTGCAATTTGCATTTCTGCAAGAGGCTGTTTTCAAGGCTTAAATCCATAACCTCATGGTCATATGACAACAATCAGGGGCAAAGCTAGGATGTTTACAGTAGGAGTGCAGGATGGTGTTAAAGAAAGTTAACTGCAGGTGACAGGGTTTGTTGAGGGTGTATTTCCTACTAGATATTTGGTCCTTCCACTCTCTCCATAGAAGTGGACAAAGATGGGAGTGTAATCAATTATGTCAGAAGATAACTGGAAAGATCAGAATGGTATCCAACATGCTCCTTTTTTATACTGGTAAGCTGCAGGTCATAACATCTGTACTGTTTTCCATCGATAATTTCTGGGGAGCTGTGTTCATTGTTCCTCAGAGTGTGGTTAAGGAAGTAGATAGGTGGTGTGTAGGGATTACCTAATGGGGAGCACTGAATGCAAGAAGGTGACTGCACTGGTGGATTGAGAACTGTTATGTAGGCCAAAGCAATAGGGAAGCTTGAGTATCAAAGACTATAAAAACTGGAATGTAGCATGTGTTGGTAAACACATCTGGTTACTGATGGAAAAGTAGGATATTCTTTAGGTCAAATGGGTAAATGAATTGTATATGCAGAGTAACAATGACTTTGTGTACCCCGTGGAGATTGTAGCTGGTACTGGAAGTAACACAAGCAGAAGACAAGGATGCAAGAATGGTACTGCAATGGACATTATTGACTAACTGGAAGTGGTAGGTATTCTGTAGCACTGGGGTATCTGAAACTGATAGGAAATATGCCTAAGATGGAGGTAGCTGGCCTGATATGGAATAGAGTATCAATGCGTAAGCATAGCTTTATAAGCTGGCTTACTGTCTTGGGAAGGCTACTGACAGAGGATAAAGTGCACAAGATGGGATTAGGGGCTGGTGATACTGATTGCAGCTTATGTAGTTCATCTATTCACTGCCTGTTCTTGGAGCATGGAGGTTTGGTGCAATATTCAACAATGGCTGGGATAACTTGTCCTAGTCAAGGGGTACAGGAAATGCTCACATGGATTAAACACAAGCGCTGGAACAACGGCAGGAAAGATATTCTAGTTGCTGCTTATCAAGCTGTGGTCTACAACATCTGGTAGGTCAGGAATCAGAAGATTTACTGTTTATAGCAATTTTGTTACTCAGCAGGTGCAATATGTAATTAGGGAGAGACCAGAGAAAATTAAGGGATTAAGGATTAGGAAATGTAGCAATTTAATACAGAAAATAAGTAATTAAAGGCTTGCTTGAGGTCTACTAATCCGGTACCTGTGTGTAGGTAACCAAGATTATAGATGCTCTTTTAGGTGTATTTGTTCGTTTGTTGGTATGGTAATAGTTCACCGTTTATTGCCCAAAAATAAAAAAAACTTACCAGAAGGAATGGGACTATTAGCAAGTGGACTGCCGGCAATGCTGCTTGAACCATTAGCTATTTGATAGAATACTTGAGCATCTGGTGAATTTGCAGGCAAGTGGAGAAGAGCTGCATATCATCACAAAGTTAATTTGTCAAGGATTAACTTGTTCATTTTTCAGAAACAGAAAATGGACAAGAATTTTTTAGTACTAATATTTAGAGATTCAATAGATACAAAGATATCAGTCAAAACACATTCAGAGGCGGATCCAGAATTTAAACTCTATGAGTTTAACCTTTTAAGATTCTTAGCGTTGAATCCATTATTATTTTGAATAGATGGCACTTCCTTGCCTCAATCTCCATTACACCAAACTTTGACTTTCCATAAAACTATACACAAATCTTAACCTAGAAAATACATCAATAATTTTCCATCATTTCTTGTACTCAATCACTTAAACCAAACATATCATTCATTATTATAAATTACTTGTGCTAGTGAGCTTTCTCAAATCTCATCTATAAAAACAGAATACTCCATACCAAGAGCCTCAACAAGAAATCCAAAACAATCTAAAATCTTTTAATTAACCATGAATTCGTCAAGCCAAACAAAAGCGGTAGTACCACTAGTCATGACACTAATTTTTATGCTGCTAATAATTATTGCACCAGATTCAGAAAGTGCTATCACTTGCGGTACTGTGATTAGCACAATTAGCCCTGCATCAGCTACTTACAAGGTGTTGGTGGGAAACAACCACAACCTTGCTGTGCTGATTGTCAATCTCTTGCATCAGCTACAATAAGTGCAGCAGATAGGCAGGCTGCATGCACATGTCTAAAGAATGCATCTCAAAAGGTCAACATTAATGCTCAACTAGCACAAAGTCTTCCTAAGAATTGCGGAATCACCTTATCCTTCCCTATTTCAACCACTGTTGATTGCACCAAGTAATATTACTCTTCCCTATTCTCCTCTTCTCCTCCTCCACCCCCCACCCCCCCACCCCCCACCCCAGCCTCCCAAACCTTATAAATGTGTTTGGTACGACGATAGTCGTTTTTCATACATGATATTAGAAAATCTTTTCCTGAAATATATAATATTTTTCAAAATAATTCTAGTGTTTGATTGGAGAGTGAAAAATATTTTTGAAAAATATATATATATATTATCTTAATAATATATTAATTGATAGTGTTCTGATGGAACTTTTTAGCATTAGTGATCAACAATAATGTATAAATGTTGATTGAAGCAAGTGAAATGATATTAAAAGCTAGTAAAATAAATATAGTGGTGTCAAATAAGTGGATTATCATTGAATTTGGACGAGTCAAAATAAAATATCAGAAAATATCGGGTCATAAACATGTCAAAGGTTAACTAGGTTGAGATGACCTGGTCAAGAGGGTCGAAACAATGGGTGATAACCCAACCACCTGTCCACCTCTTAAAGCTGTATAATTAACTTGTTGATATCCGGCGAAGAGAGTCATCATTTGTGTTGCATCATTGAATTCAAGAGAGGGCTTCTCTCCCAGTAAGAAAACTACTGTACATAACCCCCATTTGCCCCCTTACTAATACCGTAATACAATAAAGAGTAACGCAAAAACAAGAGTGAAACTACGAGTTAAAAACAGGCATGCCTTTCTTATAAGAGAATATGATAAGGCTACACATGATAACTGAAAAATATAAGTATTGTACTTACCAGGGCATTCAGAAATGTTAGCTGGGGCTTTACAAACGGAGGGCAAGGTTAAAGCAAGTGTAACATTGAGTTGAAGTCCCAAATCAGGATCATTTCTATCCTTAATTAGCAAACAAAGACACTTCTTGCTAGATTTCAACACTTGTTTCAAGCCAGTGCAACAATCTGGTGTAGGAGCTGGTGCATTACCTCCAACATAAGGCAAACATGTTGCCAAACCAATCAATGATTGTGTACACTCTTGTTTGTCCTTCTCTGTGTCTGAATTTCCAAATACACATAACATGAAGAACAGCACCAATCTGAACTGATATTTCATGCTGCTAGAAGCCATATTGAATAGTTGCTAGATGTAACTGTGGTGTGTCTTGAATCCTGTTTTTGCCTTTTGATAGTTTTAGTTATGTGAAGAAAGTGATAGTGGAAAGATAAGACATTCCTCTTTGGCTTTTCAAGTTAACTTATATATAATCATTACTACCACTAGGCATGAGCCACTTCTAGAACCAGCATCCTTCTTTTAAAATAAAGATTGTGCACATAGAAAATAATGTTGCATACATAGGATAAGAACATTTTTCTAGAGAAAATTTCTAATTTCGTCACTGTCTAAAACATAGTAACATTCAATTAACTTCCCCTTGAAACAAGCAAATATCACTCAATGCTTGTGGTTGAAAAGTGTTCACAAAGCCTTTTCAAATCTTTTCTCATTTGTCTTTAAGAATTGTTGGCTTTGTTACGGAAGATTCCAAGGACCACTAAGCGAAGAACTGAAAATGTTTCAAGAAACAAGAAAGCTAAATTAATTTTTATGACTATGGAGTGTGCATTAACTTGTGAGTACCTCAATTAATTTTATAAGGTGTTCTGTATTTGTTATGTTTTACTTATATAGATGCCAGCTCTATTCAACAAGCAATAGATTGAAGTCAAAATTTTCATTAAGAGGTTCAAAATATAATGATATAAATAAAAAAATTCAAGATCTACCATATATATATATATAAAAAAAAATTAACTAGTATTTTCTTGTGAGTTTTTAATTTAGGATGGGAGTGTAGGTGGATTTACAAAGTGGGCCACTTTACCAACCCACTATAGAATGTAAACCAATGAAACCTGGACCACTCCTTCATACTTGGCTGATTTTCTAGTTCATTTTCGTGCTGTTATCATTGGTTTGTCTTGCCTGTATTTAGCCTTGACATCATTTGGGCATGCCTATCATGTCATATTCCACTTATTTTTATGGATCAAATTAAATTAGCCAATTTAACTTGTTAAATCGTACTGTAAGATAATTGTCTTGAAAAAAATTACATACATACACTTTAATTTATTATATTTTTACCAATTTTCATCTTTATAAAGTAATTTAAAAAATTCTAATTAATTATTTATCTTAATTGAATGTATCGGAGAGCTAATTATATATCTCAATAGATTTAAAATTGAAAAAAATATAGCTTGAGCTAATTATGTATCTTTACAAAAAAAAAATATAACTTCATTGGATGTATTATGTATATCGACAGACCCAAAATAAAAAATAAAAATATCGAGAATTAATTATGTATCTTTACAAGGAAAAAATATACCTTCGTTGGATGTATTGGGGGATAATTATGTATATTGATAAATATAAAATTAATTTTTTTAATAATTATATAAAATATCAAAATACTGTCGAAATTTATGTTGTTTGTCCATGTAATACGAAGAATTAGAGGCCAGGCTTTTTACTAGCAAAGACGAAGTCACGGTCGATGGTCCAGTCAAGGCCCAAGTAATATTGCCCAATGTGGTTCAACTTTTTGACCTCATGAATTTGTCCTTTTGAGTTTTAATCCAAAAGCCACCCGAATAATCAGATATCAATTTAAAATTGAAAAAATTATATAAACTAGCAATCTTAAAATATTAATTACAAGAAATAATAATAGTTTGACAAAATTATAATGAATAACAAAAGTAGTAATATTTTATCTTTTTTTCTTAAAAGCACGTGAAATCTACTCTCTTATTTTCAATTCTCTATTTTTACTCTACTTTACCTATTTCACTTCCCCCAAACTTCCTTTTTTTTTTTTTTTCAAATTCCTCCAAATTCCGCATGAAATTCCACATCTTGATAAAGATCATCTCCACTTTTTAAGGTAAGTTTTTATTTAGTTAATGCATGTTATTTTTTTTCCATTTAATTTCTGTTAAGGTGTTTTAGTGTCTCCATTTTTTCAAAATTAACTTGCGAAACTCGTCTTTTTGAGTTTTTTTTTTGTTGTTGTTGAAATTGTACGAGTTAATGTATAATGGCTCAACATGCAAATCGTAGTAGTTCAGTTAGAGAAAATCAATCGAAGAATTTAGTTTCCGATGAACTACCATCGTGTAGTCTTGGTTTAACACAAGACGAAGATTTTAACTTGAGTTCTACTAATATTCTATCTAACAAAGGTGTTATAGTTGAAGAGTTGAGATCGAAGCACTGTAACAATCCCGAAAAGATTGTAGAGCATTGACAAAATCTTCATCCCAAAATTCATAAAATTTAAAAAATCAGTGAAAAGGAGAAAATCGGATGAAAAAGGAGAATGTAGTAAAATTGCAAGTCCCGTTGCATCAGATTATGAATCTGAACAAGAAAAAGTGGAGGAGGTATGGTACTAAAATTTGTGTAAGATATTTGTATTTATCAATGGCAAGGTTTTTGTATATATATTTTTATATAGAAGTGTACTATGTATTCTGAAAATGCATTTGTTATTTAATTTGTATATGTGTTGTTATACTCTGTTCTTGTAAATTAATTGTACAATTCATGTATTCACAAAATACATATGTGTTTGTTGAAATATAATTCTAATATGTATTCTGAAAATACATTCAGTTTAGATATATGTTTTTATGTGTACCTCTAAGAATTTTATTCGATGCTAAGTTGTATTTGGTAGTCATTACATTTTGAATCTGATATGTAGTTCTTGTTTGTTGAAATGTATTTTTTACATACATCAAGTGACGATAATTTTTGTATTTTGATGTGTTGATAACTTAAATATTGACTAGTAATGTAACTTTTAGGATGTATTTTCTTAAATACATATGCTGCACTGTTTAGACATATATTTCTATTTTTATGTTGCATAGGTGTTGCGTTCTCAAAATAGACATGACAATAGTAATTCATGTGTATGTTTCAACTGTTGACGGTGTTCCAACTATTGATTTTGATCCAGATCTTCTTCGCACGAGATATGCTTTAATGTTATGGTATTATGGTTCGAGGAAAGAAGAAGAGAAGGCACAACGTGATGATGAAGCACCAATGAGGCATCTTAGGGATATTGGGATAACATAAGATATTGAAGTGCATGATATTTGAAGATTATTTTGAATTTGTTGTATTTTACAACAATGGACTTTAGGTAGACTAAGATTTAGTTGAATATTTCTTAGGTTTCATGTGTCACTTTAATGTTGAAAATTGATATCTTAATATTTTCTTTGCTGTAATTATTAGATTTTTTATGTTTAAATTTCTAAAATACAGTTCTTCGTGCTTAGTTTATGCTACTGTTATGCATATTTTTGTATGAATATGTGCTTTCTAGTTTTGAATATAATTTTCAATATTGAATATGTATGTTTCAGTCATTATATGTATTTTTCAGTTATGCATTTATATTTTTCATTTTATGCATATGTATCTTTGAGTAATGCATATGTATTTTGAGCAATGTATGCTCTTCTTTTCAATTCTGCGCATATACGTCTGAATAATACATAATTATTGTATAGTTTTACATAAGTCTATATATTTTTATGATGCGTATATATTTATGATTAATACATAAGTATTTTACCAGAAATGCGTATATATATATATATATATATATATATATATATATATTTATCCAGTTTAATACATATGTATTTGTCCAGTTTAATACATATGTATTTTACCACATAAGCATATGTATTTATGAGTTATTCATAGATTTTTTTCATATATGTATATATATCTATGAATAATGCATATTAAAGTATGATTAATGTATATGTTTTTTTTTAAAAAAAAATTGTATTTAAAGATTTATTTATGTAATTGATAAGTCATTATATGTATTCTTAATTACTTTTATTTATTACATAAATGTATGTTAACTTATTCTTATTTTTTATAGATTGGCATAGGTTTTTATTAGATTCTCATATGTATTTTTTTTTAGATTAAAAATTTGACTTGTGTAGCGTACAGTTCATTAAATATAAATAAATGATGTTACACGTCTTGTATACTATATTCTTAATGATAGCACTTGCAACAATTTAACTACAAAAAGTTCAATAACATTTAAAAAATTATCAAAATTTAGAATGATATAATAATCAGTGAAAAAATGAAGCAGTTATTTTTTGACTGAATACATCAATAAACTTACCATTTATTATATTTTCTACATGAACGTCTATTATGAATTAACTACAATAATTTTTATTTTTTTTCTAACATATCTCTTCTCAATTTTTCACGATTCTTCTTTGCAGGTCTCTCAGGGGATCGCTTGTATTTTGAGGGCAAAACTATTTCCTCCAATATCTCTTGTGGAATTATCCACTCATTTTGTGTGGTAGAGGATAAATGAGAAAATCATACGTTCTTAACACAATTTTTAGCTTGTATAGATAATAGCAATATGGTCCCTTTTGAAAACTCTTGCTATCAAGTACTGCACAAACATGCACACACAGTATCTCTTCCAATTCAAATGCATGGCAAGAACATTTTTTTTCTTAAGACAAACAATAAAATGTTTATCCATGTCATGGATTGTATAGACATGCTCTGAGGCTGGTATAACCTGAAATTATTAATACAAGAATAATTTTAAAAAAATAATTGACAATTCAAATCATTCCAGTTTATCAAATGTATTTATTCTGAAGCAACATATGTATATTACAAGTTTTAATATGTATATTTATGATATGCATATGTATTTTCAGTACAACATATAAATTACTGCATATGTATAATATAAATACATATAACTGAAAACATTTGAAACAGACAGTGAACACATAAATAGACTGCATATGTATATTATAAATACATATAACTATTAAAATATATAAAGTCAAATACATATAGCTGTTAAAATACGTACTTTAAAAATAACTATTTCGTATATACAAAAATGCAAAACGAATTCCAACAAACATGAACATTTTTTTAATGCTAGTTATCATTGACTAAAATTCAAATTTAACGTATAACAACTGTATCTCAAATTTCAAATTAAATAACGACATGAATAACTTTAAATTTGAAAGAAATAATTCGCTCAAACCATTTTTTTGAGAACTGATAGAATTCATATACAATCTCAAATTTTAGAATTCCACGACTATTACGCAACTTTGTTGCAAGTTTTTCAGCAATTTTCGTGATTTTTTTTTATGAAATTCACAAACATAATCAAGTTTGTTTATCAATACCTGTAATTGAAGAGTTGTATTTTCAATATTTTCTTCAAAATTTTAGAAGATCATCAAAAATATTGAAAGCACTTTGTTTTTTGAATTAGCTTTGATTTGCTGTTTGAATTTGAATTATGTTGATGTAAATTAACAGCTGAGGTAAAAATAAAAGAGTCATATAAGATAAAGGAATCTGTTTAATTAAATGTGGCATAAATCAAGGAACAATTTCATTCCTTATTTATCTCTAACTGATTAGATTTACTTCTTTTTTTTAATTTGAATCTGTATTTTGGATTTTGATTTTAGTTTCTGATTATTGAAAATATTTTTTGAATTTGAATTAATTATTGTAATTTAACATTGATGTAAAAAATTTTTTTTAAAAGGTAAGGGAATCTATTAATTAACTATGCCGTAAATTATGAAACCGTTTTTTCCATTTTAAACTGAAACTGATTTGCGTTATATTAGGAACATAATATTCTGTTGTATATGTATTTAACTAGCAACAATTTACTCAAATACAAAATACATATTGCTATTTTTTGTAATTTTGAAACTGTTACTAGAAAAGTTATAATTAAGACTCTATAGTTGCTATTTTTGAAATTTTTCCTTTAAAATTTGAATTCATACATTCTTATCATCACGATGAGAAGTTGATAAATATAATTGAGTTACATTCAAATATTTATAAATATTTAATGAGATTCTTAGTATTTGTATAAAAGTTATTAAATTTACGTAAATCTGAAAATTATATGTGGATTCATCTCTAATAATTGAACTCTTGCTCCTGCCTTAAGTGGATACTCACTCTGTACTTGTCTGTTTATTATCACAAATCAATATGAAAAGTGTTGCATCTCAAGGCTTGTTTGCATATGAACTTAAAAGGGAATTTACTGTGACAGTTACCTTAGGTAAATCTCACTTCGAAATGAAAAGAGAGCATATAAAGATGAGTTCATAACTGTTGAGACACTTTTTATGTTAACTTAAAGAGACAAATCAGTGAGTCTCGTAAGCTTTGAAATGGACAAAAATAAAGTTGGATCAGAATGAACATTACTTTAATAATTAGATCTGAACCGTTACAGTAGAACGTAAACCTAAAGCGATATATGTAAAATTTGTCATAATGGAGGTATGAATCTGAATGATTCAAACTTCAGCGTGCATTTTTTTCTTTTTTAAAGAGCCTCTTAATATATCTAAAGACATCTGAATGGATAAGATATGAACAGAAGTCTGAATAGCATTCAGATTCTTTTTAAAACATAATCTCTAACTCTCTCACTTCACTATTTTCTTTCTCTTTTCATGTTATTTCTCTCCCTCTCTTTTCACGTTATCTCTTCCTCTCTTCACGTTTCTCCCTCTCTCTTCCTCTTCACTTGCTTTCCTTCTCTTTTAAGTATGATTCACCAAAAATTTTTATAAATATTTTAGTCATCAATTTGTATATTCATTATTTGCTAAACTCTAAATTTCTGCTTGTAATTTTTTGTTTTGATTATAAAATTTGTAGTTCTTTAGATAATAGAATCTTGTGAGTGTCTGTTAATAACATAACATTTAACTTACTAATGATATTTTCACTTAGATTCCATGGTTAACAAATAAACATGTGTCCGTTCTTGTATTAATTAGTTATTCAAATACTTTAATATTTATGCATCTAAGTCAAAATTATATATTTTAGTTTGTTGGATCAGTTTAATTGACAGATTAATTTATGTTGAATTTAATTTTTTATAATTACATCATATCACAATAATTTTTAATCGATATATCTTTTTTTAATAATTTAAATAATTCAATAATTATATTTAACATAATATATTTATCTTTAAATATTTTAATTATCACTCAAATAATAATTTTGTTGTTTAAGTTAATACTTTATGTAATATTTTTTCATATAATATAATATTTTATTACTTTTTAAATTTGAATTACATATTTATTACAAATAAATAAATTAATTACGTACATTCAGATGTTAAAAATAAACAGTCTTAATCATTCAATATTCAGATCTAGATACAGTATCTTAATCATTCAGATATCCATTCAGATTCAGACATCTTAATCTTAAAAAAACAAATGCATCCTAAATCATATAATCAATTAGGCAGCAAATTTAGGACCCACGGGACACGATTGCACCTAATAAAAAATTTTGAATGACAATTATATGTGATTGCGAAGTCTGAAAGTCTCATTTAGTTATTTCATGTAGGATCATTCCTTAATCAATATTCCCAACTAAGCTGTATAATATGACGTAGGGCTGGAAACATAGTTATGAAAAATAAGTAATCATACAATTCAACTTATTTATATGGATTAAATAACTGCTTATTCCAAAATGGATCAAATGTGGATACTATTCACTGAAAAATATTTGGAAATCTAAGCTTATTTTAATTTTATGCGGTCTTTATTTTCATCTAATGTTAATTTGTAACCCAAGTTTGGCCATGACATCTTAGTTGTTCTTTCAACCTTATCCCTAATTCCCAAACTATATGGTCTCTTAAGCCAGTAGTTTACGAGTACCGTTTATTCTCTTCTAAACAAAAGAAATATTACTGCAAGTTATAAAATTGTTGATATAAAAAAATGGGGCACCTGTAATTTTAACAGTAGGGATTAATCAACAAGGTTATCGTTCAATAAAAAGTGTCATATATGAGGGATCAGTTTAAAAAGTTACGTGACATCCTTTAATTTCGCAATGATTCAAGCAGTGTACATGTATGACAATTAGTAATATTAATTATTTGATGCAATAATATTTTGAAGGAGATCCTGTTGGAGTTTAGTTTATACAATTATATCACTTAGACAGATAAAGGAAGAACTCATACATAAGATAGAGATGCTAAACTCTTCAAAACAAGCATATAGTAGTAGAGCGTTTATTAGGAGACTCCTTTGTATATAGAATCAGAGGTGAACCTAGGATTTGAAGTCTGGGGGTGCACCAGTATTGTCAAAGACGTGCATAAGTTCTGAATAAAGACTTAAATTTGTGTTGATCGATCGCCTCATTTAATGTGCAATTTAGGTTTTAATTTATAAGATATACTTTCCCTTGTCAATGAGACTTTTCTGGAGATACGAACACTAAACAATTGATATTTCACTTAATAAAAAAAAAATTGTGTTCATATATTTGTCATTTATGCTTATATTATTAGTCTTGAACTAGACATATGTTTATATTTTTTCTCCTTTATGCCCTTTTTTATTAAATTTTACGCTTTATTTGTACTTTGTGCTTAAATGTAATGGACCTTGAAGCTTTTTTTTCCTTTTTTTCCTTTTACTAAAGCGATGAGAATTGTCTTTAAACCTAAAACTTGGTTGAGTAGAATAATATCTATCAATTTCAATTCACAAGAATCAATAACAAATTCCTACAAAATAAAAAATTCATCAAGAATATAAGTAAAAATAATTATTTATTTATTTTTAACCAAATCCCATGAACTTATATAGAAGCAAGAAAAAAGAAATAAACAAATTTTACACACTAACTTTCAAGCAACAAGTAAATATTAAAAGCAATTAACATTACTCAAAATTGAATTAAAAAATTAAAAAAAATGAAAGGAAGAAATGTGTACCTATTAGCATCAAATGGAAAATTGCTCCTTTCTCTTTGTTTGGGTACTATTAATTTATAAATTATAGTGTCCAGCAGTACAGGGAGTTTGAAATTGGGGGGATTTGGGGAAATACGGGTTGAAAATTGGAATTTGGAGGGAAATATGTGACTTGGAATTGGGGAAAATCCTTTTTTAGTATATAGTAAATATATTAATTAAGGATTGTCACACCCTTTTTTTTGCTCGAGAGCTGAGTCGAAGGGTTTTTTCAATTAAAGTGACGATATTGAATAGGGATTAAATTATTTATAGAGTCGCCACTTGGAATTGAGTTTTGGTGTTCCAAGTCACCCTTTTTGAATCCCTAATCAAAAGGAAATGACTCTTATTTGGTCTGCGAAAACAGAAAATGGGTAAGGAATTCTGTTGATCGAGGGGAAGGTGTGAGGCACCCCTCGAATCCCGTGGTTCTTAGCACGGTCGCTTTTATTGACTTATCTTAACTTAAACTATTTTAATAAATTATGTTAAGGCCTAAATCGCTCCTTTTATATATATCTAAAATCTCGTTTATTATTAAATAAATCAGTGACAAGTTGAAAAATATTTGTCAAGTAAATTTTAGAAAAATATTTACTAAGGTGTATTTTTACATACTTGAATTATTTTTAAATATCTCAGAAAGATGCGTGTGCCGCATTCTTAATTGAGATGAATATTTTAAACGTGCCTAAAATTAGCTTAGCATTAAAGGCGTTGATTTGCCGCTTATAAATTTAAAAATAATTTTATCTATTCGAAAATGCCATTTAAACTTAATAATAAAAATTTAACAAAAATTTTTAAAGTGATATTAGTCTACAATAATTATTAAACTTAATTAGTGACAAAAATAAAAATAAAAATAAAAATAAAAATAAAAATAAAAATAAAAATAAAAATAGAATAAGATAAAAGTAACAGAATAATATACACACCCGAACTAATTATATTTATTTTTAATTTTATTATAATTACCAAATTAATATATTTTTTATTTAAAATCAAATCAAACAAGTCAACTTAAATATAAAACCTAAAATAGATAATAAATAAAGTTTAAGAATATAAACATAAACACAATGAAAATCAGTTTCATAAATATAACGACTGTTGTTGGTAGCGGCAGTGCTGTTTGCTCCGATGGTGGCCATGGTTGCCCGGAGTTCTTGAGAAAGAGAGAGGGGTAAGGGGGACGGCGGTGGTGGCCGGTGAAGAGTGGTGTCGCAGTTGTTGCTGTTGCTTCGCCGGCTAGTGGTACTGCTCACCGGAAACCACCGAAAATGCCGATCAAATTTTCACTTTCGGCACTAGATTTGTCCGAAATCATTGTCACCGGCATGACCATCAGCGGTTTCTGCCGGCGCCATCTTTTTCACCGCCGAAACAAATAAATAGGGGGTGCTGTCGCACGGAGAGGGGAGTTTCGCCGGCGGTGGTTGTTGGTTCGCCATAGCAGGTCATTTCCGATGGATTTTTGTGATAGGGGGTTGGATCTGGTATGGTTTTTCCGGTGATTTGGTGATGGCCAGAAAGGCACGTGTGCCCGGTTAGCCGGATTTGAAAGTGGTTGTCGCCGGAGTTAGTGGGGGTTTGCGAACGGAGCTATGACCGGATCTGGCCAACGCGCCGCGGCCGGAGCAGCGACTGCTGGCGGTGGCTACAGATCTGATTTTTTCTTTCTTCTCCGGTCGGTCGGGTTCTCGGGTTGAGAGTCGGGTCGGGTTTTCGGTCGGCGAACAAAGTTCGCCTGCGGTGGTTATTTCGGACGGCAAGACGGTGACGACTTAGTTGTCGGCAATAGCATGGATCATTTGAGAAGTCGCCGGATCTGAGCGGGGAAAAAGTCGGTCATTTGCCGGAGTTGTGCCAGCGGATTGATTTTTCGGTATGGGAGTAGTCAATTTCGATGAAGAATGGCTAATTCTGGTGAAAAATTCATCGGACAACTCAAAATCTACTGTTAACTATTTTTTTATTTCACTGCGTATCCATGGTGTTTGTGAATTTCTGTTGTGTGTGCGCAGTGTATGTATATCAGTGTAGTGTAAAAAATGGAGTGTTTGTGGGTGGATATCTGTGTACATGAATTGTAATATCTATTTTTCCTTTCTTTTTTTTCTATCCATTTCAAAATTTAACCGGACAGTGTTACATACGAAAAATAACATTCAATACATAATAATAATATATGAATTCATATAATAAATTAACAACATCTATTAAGTAATACATGAAATTTGTTTATACAATTTCATTCATGCTTTTCATAATATAATTTAACATGAAATGGTTCAGATTTAAAGAAAAAAAACCTATTTTTGATTCAAACGGAATAAGAAGCAAGAAATAATTGTCACCGGAAATCTCAAACGGAAAACTCTTAAATTTCAAATTCTTCTTTCTTTGTTTTACTCTCTTTTCTTGATTTTTTTTTTTTACTCTGTTTTTTTTTTTTTTTTTGGTTTCTCATCTACTCTCTGTGTGTATTATATGTATAGTGTCTGTTCAAATGGAAGTTGAGAATACGTGGGAGGGAAATTGAGGAAAGTGTGGGGAATGTGGGGGGTTAGGGTAGGTTTTCTTTTTTTTTTTAAGATAAGATTCCTTCCCCCCCCCCCCTTTTTATTTTTTTTAAAATTAATTTTATTTAATTATTTATATTATATTAAAAATAAAATAATAGTCAAAATAATATATGATTAAATATAAATAAAAATATTTAATATCGATAAACAAGTTAAAATTTAGGGAAAATCAAAAATCACGTGTCTACATTTTTGCCCCTCTTTGTGTGAAATCTCGAAGAGTTTTCATACAAAGAAGTAGACAAGATATGATTTTTGACTCTCCAATTATTTGAAAGGTAAAAGTAAAAATAAAAATTAAAATAAAAATAAAAATATGACCGAGTCCTGTTTTTGGACATCCTACCTATCCCGGGTTATAAGGGAATCAGGTCATGAGTAGTTCAAAAGGTAATTTGGTGAGAGAAAAAGTTAAAGTCGCGTGAGATTCCGTCGAGTTTTCGGTTGACGACTTCTGTTTTACATTCAACTGACTAATAAAAATAAAAAAAAATACAAGTAAAAATTGCAATCTCCAGAATCTTGATTCAAATTTTCGTGACTTGAACTTGAAAATTTACCCTATTCTTCAGGCGGGCTCCTGAATTTTCTTTTTTCTTTACCCTGTTCTTCAGGCGGGCTCCTGAACTTTCTTTTTCTTCACCCTGTTCTTCAGGCGGGCTCCTGAACTTTCTTTTTCTTCACCCTGTTCTTCAGGCGGGCTCCTGACTTGCAATTTTTTTTCACCCTGTTTTTCAGGCGGGCTCCTGACTTGCAATTTTTTTACCCTGTTTTTCAGGCGGGCTCCTGAACTTACAATTCTTCACCCTATTCTTCAGGCGGGCTCCTGGATTTGCAATTTCTGCACCCTGTTCTTCAGGCGGGCTCCTGGACTCAAAGAAAATAATGAAACAGAAAATAACATCCTATTCTTCAAGAGGGTCCTGAGCATAAAAATAAATTCCATTCTTCAGGAGGGTCCTGAGCATAAAAATAAATTCCCATTCTTCAGGAGGGTCCTGAGCATAAAATAAATTCACATTCAACACACATAAAATTTTGCCCCAGTTTGTACTGAAAAAATTTATGTGTTACTGGATCTTGATATATCTCGCAAAGAATAAAGTTTATCATGACCGAGATCCAGTATCCGATGTTGTAATCATGCTTCTTGCATTGAATGAAGTGTGAAATTGCATCCTTTATTTGAAAGAAAAATTGTGAGTTTTAAAACGTATGGTGGTTAGTTTATTGCATTTGGCTTTTGAAGTGGCCGCTCTCGCACTTTCCATGCTCAACTCTTTTCCAATCCATGATAATCTTCTTTGAATTATCATATTTCTGACTCAGAATTCTGACTACTGAGATCCTCAACTCAAATCATATTTCTTACTTTTACTTTGAAATGTTGTCTCTGTAGATCGACTCTTTGTCTTGCTCTGTACCCTTAAAGGAGTTGGTAGCGAGTTTGGAGTCTTTTCTGACTCGACCTGATGTGAATTTGACTCAAAAGACAACAAAGATTTTTGTTTGATGACAAAAACACAAAAATCAAAAATAAAAATAAAACAAAAATAAAAAGACAATAGATATCTCTTTTCAAAAGAAAGAGAAAACTTATCTGAATGTGGAAATCGATTCTGGTGATTATGACATGCATTTTGACTAAAACAACCAGATCTACCCACACCAATCATTACAACTTTTGTCCACATATTGAGCTTGAAATTAAGCCAATCTTGAATTTGTTCCTTCTTGATAACAACCTTTCTTAAGCTAGTGGCACCTCAATGAGTTTTTTGCTAACGAGCTTATCTCCTTTTCATTTTCGTCTCAGCTCACAGTCGTCTTATGATGCCCGAAAGGGTTTTCACCAATAAAACTCTCTCATTTTCATTTTTTCATTTTTTTTAATATATATAAACACCCAAAATATGAAATATCATGCACTCATAATATGTTTAGCCTTGACATTCTCAAAGATTAATCCGAAGGTCTTTCTTTGGTTGTAACTTGGCTTTCGGATAGGGTTAGAAAGAAAGGTAGGCGTGAGGCTCAAAAAATTTATATAACATTGGGTGAAACATACAACTTTTGAAATCGATTCTTGTAAGAAAATAAATTTTTGCCCCAGTTTCATTTCATTCTGGGTAATTTGATTTTTCTTCTGGTTAGACCGAACCCCGGAGTAAGGCTGCCTACGTATCTTGTCATAGCAAGAATCAGGTCAAACGTAGTTCCTGAAACATCATTCTTTTGTTTGATTTTGAATTTTTGATTGATTTTTTATTATTATTATTATTATTTGATTCCAAAAGAGGGGTTCGAAGAAAAATAAAAGCTCAAAGGGGTAAGCAAAGGTTGATATATTATTCAGATAGTAGAACAAAATGCCTTCATCATTTCAATCTTTAAAAATATAAGTACAAAACATACATAACACAATTGTACATGAATATCATACATAATATCTTTTAACTGCATCAGCATTGACCGGCATTCCTTCCATCTTTCCTTCTACATCAGTCAGATACAACGGGCCATTAGGTAACACTTTCTTTACCATGAATGGCCCATGCCAATTAGGAGAAAATTTGCCTTTGGCTTCAATCTGATGAGGAAGGATGCGTCTTAGTACTAACTGACCAACTTCAAAATGTCTGTGATGTACCTTTTTATTATATGCTCGTGCCATTCTCTTCTGATATAGTTGTCCATGACATACTGACGCTAATCTTTTTTCATCAATCAAGCTTAATTGCTCCAAACGAGTCTTGACCCATTGGTCTTCATTAATTTCAGCTTCCACAACTACTCGAAGAGATGGAATCTCAATCTCTGCAGGTATAACTGCTTCAGTTCCATAGAGATGGAATCTCAATATCTGCAGGTATAACTGCTTCAGTTCCATACACTAACAAGTAAGGAGTTGCACCAATTGAAGTCCGAACTGTAGTACGATAACCCAACAAAGCAAAAGGTAACTTTTCATGCCATTGTCGGGAACCTTGCACCATCTTACGGAGTATTTTCTTTAAGTTTTTGTTGGCAGCTTCTACAGCTCCATTCGTCTTTGGACGATAAGGAGTTGAATTCCGATGCATAATCTTAAATTGCTGGCAAACTTTTTGTATCAGATGGCTATTGAGATTCGCAGCATTATCCGTAACAATTATCTTTGGAATGCCGAAACGACAAATGATGTTGGAGTGAATAAAATCAACCACAACTTTCTTGGTCACTGACTTGAAAGTCGTTGCTTCTACCCATTTCGTGAAATAATCAATGGCTACCAAGATGAATCTATGTCCATTCGAGGCCTTTGGTTCAATTGGTCCAATTACGTCCATTCCCCAAGCCATAAAAGGCCATGGAGCAGTCATTGTATGCAACTCAGATGGAGGGGAATGTATCAAGTCTCCATGTACCTAGCATTCATGACATTTACGAACGAAATTGATGGAATCTCGCTCCATGGTGAGCCAATAATAACCTGCTCGGAGTATTTTCTTTGCCAAAACATACCCACTCATGTGTGGTCCACAAATCCCAGAATGTACTTCATTCATGATTTTTGAAGCTTCTTTAGCATCTACACACCTCAGAAGTCCCAAATCAGGAGTCCTCTTATACAAGATTCCTCCACTTAAGAAAAATCCGCTAGATAAACGTCGAATGGTTCTCCTTTGATTACCATCAGCATGTACAGGATACTTCCCAGTCTGAATATATTCTTTGATATCATAGAACCAAGGCTCCCCATCAAATTCTTCTTCAACCATATTACAATATGCATGTTGATCATGAATCTGTATATGCAAAGGGTCAATATAAGTTTTATCGGGATGTTGAAGCATCGAAGATAAGGTCGCTAAAGCATCAGCAATCTCATTATGAGCTCTGGGAATGTGTTTGAACTTTACTAATACAAATCGTTGACAAAGATCTTGCAAACAACTTCTATATGGTAGGAGTTTCGAATCACGAGTCTCCCAATATCCTTGGATTTGGTGGACTAATAAATCTGAATCTCCTAATACCAATAATTCTTGGACCCCCATGTTAATGGCTAATCTCAATCCTAGAATGCAAGCTTCATATTCTGCCATATTATTGGTACAGTAGAATCGAAGTTGGGCTGTTACGGGATAATATTGTCCTTATTCAGAAACAAGAACTGCTCCTATCCCCACTCCTTTTATATTAGCATCTCCATCAAAGAACAACTTCCAGTCTGAATGACAATCTTCTGAAATAAACTCATCAGCATACAATACCTCTTCATCTGGAAAATAAGTCTTCAATGGCTCATACTCTTCATCAATAGGATTTTCAGCCAAATGATCTGCCAAGGCTTGAGCTTTCATTGCAGTTCGTGTCACATAAACAATATCAAACTCTATAAGCAACATCTGCCATTTCGCGAGTCTGCCTGTGGGCATAGGCTTCTGAAAAATGTACTTTAAAGGATCCATACGAGAGATGAGGTAAGTAGTATAAGATGACAAGTAATGTTTCAGCTTTTGGGCTACCCAAGTTAAGGCGCAGCACGTTTTCTCAAGAAGAGTGTACTTAGCCTCATAAGTGGTAAACTTTTTGCTGAGGTAGTAGATGACTTGTTCTTTTCTTCCTGTGACATCATGTTGACCCAATACATAGCCAAAAGACTTATCTAAAATAGACATATACAATATCAAGGGTCGGTCTGGCTCTGGAGGAATCAAAATAGGCGGATTCGACAAGTGTCTCTTAATTCTGTCAAATGCCTCTTGACATTCTTCAGTCCATTCAACTTTAACATTCTTCTTCAACAACTTGAATATTGGTTCGCAAGTTGTCGTAAGCTGAGTAATGAATCTACTGATATAATTCAATCTTCCAAGTAAACTCATCACCTCTGTTTTATTTTTTGGTGGAGGTAAATCTTGGATAGCTTTTATTTTTGAAGGATCTAACTCAATACCACGTCGACTGACTATAAAACCCAAAAGTTTTCCTGACGGAACTCCAAATACACATTTTGCTGGATTAAGTTTGAGATCATACCTCCGAAGCCTTTCAAAGAATTTTCTCAAATCTTTGATATGATCAGATTGCTCTCTTGACTTAATGATCACGTCATGCACATAAACTTCAATTTCTTTGTGTATCATGTCATGAAACATTGTGGTCATTGCCCTCATGTAAGTTGCCCCAGCATTCTTTAATCCAAAAGGCATAACTCTATAACAATATGTTCCCCATGGAGTAATAAATGATGTCTTTTCCGCATCTTCTGGATCCATAATGATCTGGTGATATCCCGCATAACAATCCACAAAAGAAGCAAGATCATGTTTGGCACAATTGTCCAACAAAATAAGAATATTGGGAAGTGGAAAATTATCTTTCAGGCTTGCTTTATTTAAAACGCGATAATCAACACACATCCGAACTTTGCCGTCTTTCTTTGGAACAGGGACAATATTTGCCAACCAAATAGGATACTGGGCCACTCGAATGACTTTAGCCTCAAGTTGCTTAGTAATTTCCTCTTTAATTCTTACACTCATGTCAGTTTTGAGTTTTCTTAACTTTTGCTTGACAGAAGGAAAAGCAGGATCAATTGGCAACTTGTGAACTACTAAATCAGTGCTTAAATCGGGCATATCATCATAAGACCACGCAAAGATGTCTTTATACTCATGCAAATCTTCAATTATAGATTTCTTTTGTTGTGGTTGAACATGTACACTTATCTTAGTCTCCCTAATATTTTCAAGATCTCCTAAATTGATCGCCTCAGTTTCTTCCAAATTGGGATTTGTCTTATTCTCAAACTGTTTGAAATCTTTGCTTATATCCTCAAATGGTTCCTCTTCGTCGTATTCAACCTCCTTATTCATTATTTCAAAATTAGATTGGGTTTTTAAATCTGGTTGACAATTCGTCATGCATGTCATATCATTAGAATCAGCATAGAAAGAACTGTATGATAGAAAATAAATAAATAAACATCAGACCCAAAAATAAAACAAAAGAAGACTGTAAAAAAAACAAAGCTAGAAAGAGTCTTAACCTAAAATACCAAGGTAAAGGTATGAATTACAATCCTAAAATTATTCAGAAAGAAAAACAAGCTACTAAGATTGTAAGAAAAACAAACAAACTACCAAGACTCCTTCATAATAGGGAGAGGAGTGGCCTCCCAATTGTTAAGCTGGACATTAGGGCCGACAAACTGCACCTCTGCATTACTGGTACCTTCCCCAATTTCAACCATATCAACTTCAATGAACATATTCTGAAAAAGATCAATCAACTCTGTATCATCATCATTCATTGATTCTGCAGCAGGTAACTTAGAGGATCCGACATCACTGAATTTTATAAAAGACTCATGAAGTGGCGGTATCAGCTTGGTAAGTGACCATGACTCTTCCTTACACTTTTTAGCTTTCTTTATATCTTCAGCAGTAGGCTCGTATCCCAAACCAAAAGTACCAAAGTTCTCATAGAGGTTTACCGGATGAACTATGCCTTGCAAAAACATCCCTAGACCTTTTCCTGGTTCAAAACCATGCTTCAACATTTCATTCACTACCATAACAGATGCAGAGGACAATTGTGGTCTTGCGATGAAATTTCCTGTAACATCCCGTATCTTGCTTGTACTTATTCTAATTATATGGAACCTGGTATGGTCATATGGTATAGGTAACGGATGAGATTTGTTATGCAATTATTAATGGTGTAGATGGAATTATAGAGGCTGCCCGTATAGTTTAG
The DNA here is from genome assembly GCA_030864225.1 of Capsicum baccatum var. pendulum. Lineage (NCBI taxonomy): Eukaryota > Viridiplantae > Streptophyta > Magnoliopsida > Solanales > Solanaceae > Capsicum > Capsicum baccatum. The sequence goes on from CM061550.1 coordinate 82,581,215, forward strand.
TGTGATGCGAATAAGTTAACGTTAAGTTAACTATTTAAACTTGGAATCGCAAGCTAGTATTTGAATCTAAAGTTTAAAGTGACCAAGTGTGTATAAGTTGAAGGTTAGACTAAAGGGGTTAGAAGCTGAAAATGGAGCAAAATATTGAGGTGCTTGCTTGACTTATTTAAGCTATTAGGTGAGTCACCTACTTAAGTTGTTCGAACCAAATTAATGGACCCATGGCTATGGATCAGATTTGGGTCTATGCTAATATACTCATTTGGGCCAAATTGAACAAAAAAAAAAGAAAATGGATAAGTGACCCAGCACACCAGTCTGCCAAGGCCCAAATATAATTGAGCCCAACAAGAAATTATGCAAGTAGGTGCATCACCTACTTTGAAGTTTTAGCAGCTTGGACCCTTAAGTAGGTGCATCACCTACTTGGACCAATTTGACCAATTTTATGGTCCAAAATGCAGCTAAGGAGGTGGACAAGATAGGGCCTTTAAAAGGCCAAGTTGCTGGTCATTTTACTTCACTTTTAAGTCACAAAAAAAGGAGTATATTTTAGCAAATCTCTCTACTCTCTTAAAAACAACAAGAGCAGCAACCCTATTTTTCCTTCTAGGGTTCTTGAAGAAACCCTCCCCTTTGCAGCCCAAGGTAAGTGAAAAACACTTAAGGTTTTGTTTAATTATCTCATGGGAGATTAGGGAAACAAGTTATAAGTGTTTGACTATAAGTATATGACTGATTATAGAACAAGTTGTTTGTTCATGTTTCCTTGTTATTGAGGAACCTTTTTTCTTCTTCTTTGGTTTAAGTGTGAAGGAAAGTTTAAGCTCTTGAAGAGTTCAATTAAAATAATAAGTTGCTGAATTGAGGTACGGTGACTGCCCCATTTTATTTTTCTTATATATGAATTTGAGAGGGGATTATGGATGTCTTGTTATTGAGAACTCAAGAGATGAGTAGATCAATAATTGATTGCTACAATAAAAGGGGTTTGGGACTGTTTTGTATGTATATGTTATGGGCTGCCAGGTTGAAGTTGGATAAAGGTGTGATGAGTTTGTAATGAATTATAGAAGAAAGATGTGGTGATACACCACCTTACTAATGCTTGCTGTCCAATCTATTTTGCGTATTGTTTAGAATGTGTAATGAAGTCGAGGTGGTTTTGGTGAACCTTATAAGAACCTATCTGGTATATGGGTGTAATTGGAGGAAAAAAAGGGTTAAAATAACACCCTTGTTTAATAGAGTAATAGTTGCTGCCCGGTTACTGTTTTGGGTGAAATTAAGTACCTCAAATGTGTTGAGTGGTTACTAATACTAGTTTACCATATATTCTATTGTAGATAAATAATCTAAAAGGAGAGAAGTCAAGTCGGGTTAGTTTCGGAGTCAAATGACCAGGTATGTAAGGCATACTCTATTTCACACTCTTTGGCATGAAATCGTACAATTGTTCCATCAAGCAAGTTTCTGAGGTTATCCTATAACAAAGTGATACATAATGGCAACACATTACCCTCCATGTATCCAATGACCTTGTTCCCACTCTCTAACGCATTAGCATACCTCAATACGTGCTTATTATTAAATCTGCGCGTCTATCTTCACTAGAAAATTTCAGGAGTTCTCCGTTGTTCAAATAAGACCCATGTGTTGTTTCAGCTCCTAAACACTTTATTTGTGTGCCGACAGCTCCATAGCTCATTGTTGTTGCGTTAAGTGTCTATTTACATGTCTCTTATTAGCGTATTACTGGTTGAAGGTACCATAATGTGATGACCACCGAGGTAACAATTTCAAAGGCTAATAAACTAAGTATTGCAATCTGTAAAATGACGAGTGGCAGCTCAGGGGCACTTGCCTAGCATGGGCCGATCTCGATACCTTTATGTGTGGGTGGCAGCTCAGGGGCATAAGCCTAGCATGGGCCGATCCCAATCTTTTTTATAGGTGGCAGCTCAGGGGCGTAAGCCTAGCATGGGCCGATCCTAATTTATCTTTTTTCTTACCACTGATCAACTGGTCATTTGCATTATATGGATTACAATGATTATGAAGTAAGAAGGTAAAATGAAGAAAGAATGTAATGTACATTGTCCCACAAGTATTTATAAAGGTGGTCTACTAGTACTCCTTATACACTTGTATCGGATTTCTATTGAGCTTTTGTATCAAGTGTGTTGCTACTTTCTGCCTTACATATTCAGTACATATTTTCGTACTGACGTTCCTCACGGGGGACTTGCATTTCATGTTGCAGGCAGAGGCATTTCAGCTCATACAACTCACTAGTAGGAGCGTAGGTTGTTCAGGGACTATTGGTGAGCTCCAGGTTGATTCAGGGCTTTCCGAGTCTGCTCTATATATTTTGGTATTGTATAGTAAGTCTAGAGTAGGGCGGGGGTTTGTCCCGACCCTGACTAAGTCTATGTATCTTTTAGAGGCTTTGTAGACTAATGTAAAGTTATGGTAGTGTCTTGATTTTAGACATGGTGGCCCCACCGAGCCAAGTGTTGTACATATCAGTTTTGGGAGTGTATGTGTAGTTAATTTCATCGATGCATAATATTATGTCGTCAGAATATTTGGTTGTTACAGTTACATGCATGGGAAGTATAAGGTTATGAATTGGTTCTCTCGGGCCTTTACGGCAATGGGTGCCTGTCCGCCCCAATAGGATTTGAGGCGTGACATTTCCCTCGAGGATATGCTCAACAACCACTACCTCAGAAGCTTGATGAATTAACACATTGGCAGTATTTGCTTCGATGGAAGAAACAGAGTAGTCTTTATACATTGATAAGTCTCCTTCACCATGAACCACTATCTCTTGCCTGTCACATTCGAATTTGACCATTTGATGCAACGTTGATGTGATTGCTTTAGCCCTATGAATCCATGGCCTTCCCAATAACATATTATATGAAGCATCAATGTTCAGTACTTGAAAATCCATAGCAAAATCCACAGGCCCAATTGTCAATATGAGTTTTATTTCACCCATGACATCAGTTTTTGATCCGTCAAAACCTTTGACGCAGACATTATTAGGTCGGATTCTTTCCACATTAACATTCAACTTTTGTAAAGTTGACATAGGACAAATGTTAGCGCCTGATCCTCCATCAATTAATACTCGAGTGATGATGGAATGTTCACATTTCACAGAAATATACAGACCTTTGTTATACTCCATACCTTCTATAGGCAATTCATCGTCTGAAAAAGTAATTTTATTTGCTTCAACAATCCTTCCAACAACTTTTTCCAGCTGATTTACTCTAATATCACTAGGAACACATGCTTCATTAAGAATCTTCATTACAACCTTGCGGTGTTCCTCTGAATGTATCAATAAAGACAACAAAGAAATCTGTGCTGGTGTCTTCTTCAACTGTTCTATAACAGAATATTCTGGCAATTTCATTTTCTTTAAGAATTCTTCAGCTTCTTCATCAGTGACAGGCTTCTTGACTGTCATTCGTTCTTCACCACCTTGTTTATTCTTTCTTAACTCTACTGGAGCATAACATCTTCCAGATCGAGTTAATCCCCCTACTTCATCTACATCTTCAGTCACTTCTTTCCCCTTGTGCATCACCACAACGCGATCATAATTCTAAGAAAATGCCTTGGTATCAACCATAGGCAGCTGTGACACTAGTTTAATAACAACAGGAGCTACATGAGCTCCTTTTATGATTAAAAGAGGCATATTGGATCTTCCGGGAATAATGAGTTTTGGCTTTATTTGACTTGACCCAATATTTTCTGAAATCTCTTTCCCCATCACCAAGGGATCATTTGATTATTCGGGTTCTATCACCACCTCCGCTTCTGCAGGCTTTTCTTTTGTTAAATCTACAGCATTTGCTGATTTTTCCGAATCAGTTTTAATTTTAATGATTGGCTTAAAGGGAATCGTAGCATCTTCACCACTGAGTGTCACATCGAGCATGTTTGTTTCATTATGATCTGGCAGCGGATTTTGATTGATATTTGGAGTGCCTGGACTTTCTACCATAATCTATTGGGTATCAATCAACTCTTGAATGGCTCTTTTCAGATACCAACATTTCTCTGTGTCGTGCCCTGGGGCATCAGAACAGTATTCACATCTTCAAGAATAGTCCAAATTCTTCAGAGGAGGATTCGGGATCCTTCTCTCAATTGGGTTTAGAACATTTATTTTTCTGAGTCTATGAAATAAACTGGTGTAAGATATTCCAATAGGTGTGAAATTATCTTTTACCATGTTATCCCTTTTGAATTCTGCTCTAGGCCAAAAATTAGACCTCGGAGGGCCTCTTTGAACTCGCGGGGCTATTGGATGATTTTGGATTGCTGATGTACGCCACTGCGGGTAAGAAGGACCTCGAGCATATGGTTGTGTATTGTAAATAGGATATTGGGGAGATGGAACAAAATATAATGGATTCTGCGCGTATGGTTGATGCGCACCTCTCCAATTTTGTCGTGGACCTGTCATGACATTTGCTACATCCTCTTTTCTTTTCTTTCCTCCAAAACTTCCTGTACCACTTTGAATTGCCTGTGTTGTTGCTTTCAAAGCGGCCTGGCTGATGATCTTTCCTGATTTGATTCCATTTTCTACCATCTCTCCAACTTTGATAACTTCTGCAAATGTGCTTCCAATAGTAGAGAGCAAATGATGGAAATAATCAGGTTCTTGTGCTTACAGAAAAATATCAATCATTTTAGATTCTTTTATCGATGGTCTAACTCTTGAAGCCTGCTCTCTCCATATGACGGCATATTCTCAAAAACTTTCAGTCATCTTTTTTCTCATGTTGGCAAGCATAGTGCGATCTGGCACTATCTCAATATTATACTGAAATTGTTGAACGAAATCTCGAGCCATGTCGTCCCACATGTGCCAACTGGAAATGTCTTGGTCAATGAACCATTCAGAAGCTATCCCTGTAAGGCTTTCTCCAAAGTACGCCATCAATAATTCTTCTTTTCCTCCTGCTCCCCTTAATTGATTGCAAAACTTTTTCAAATGAGCTACAGGATCGCCGTGTCCTTCATATTTGTCAAATTTTGGCATTTTGAACCCTATCGGCAAATGGACATCAGGAAACATACATAAATCCTTGTACGAAACACTTTTTGGTCCACCTACTCCTTGCATATTTCTCATACTTTGTTCCAGACATCTAACTTTTCTAGCCATCTCCTCCTGTTCCTCATTCTTAGCAATCTTCTCAATCACGATAGGAGCATCGCATTGATGAACATGATAATGTGGATTTTGTGATTTGAAAGTCATTTCAGGAGGATATAACATATCATGATTTGGTTTTCCCATATTCTTTGGTATTGTCGGTTGAATACCCGCAGTAGCTTGTGCTACAGAAGCAAAAAAGTGGGTTATTTGCGACAGATGGATTTGGTGGGCGCACGGTAGAAGTACCAGCAACTCCAGACATATTAGTAAGTGGGCCAAATCCGGGTAGGTAAAATGGATCACTAGTTTGAGCTGGGTCAGAATTTGGATCATTTGATGTTGAAAGTCCAGGGATTGAAGAAGGCGGGGCTTGTCCATTCAACCAAGATTTGTACATCTCCGCCATCTGTTGTTTTAATGACTTTATTTCTTCCATTGATGTTAATTCCTGCGAAATAAACTGATTCTGCTCTTCTTCACTATCAGACCCTATATCTTCTCTGCGAGTCATTCTTCTTTTACCCTTGTATCTGGTGTTATACGGATGTGATGCCATTTTAAACCACAAACCAACCACCAATTATTTTATCTTTTCTGTGATCAAGTAGCAAACGGGTGAGTGTTATATATTTAACACATTATAATGCCATGTTATATGTCATGTTTCTATATGCATTTCCAAACCTATCATGGAAGCTTTGTGTTTCATCCCGGCTTTTCTAGGCATATTTTCAAAAATTATGATCGAACCCTTTGGAGGGTTGCCTACGTATCATGTCAAGAAGACATGAATCAGATCTTGCGTAGTTCGAGTGAAATTTAACAAAATTATTTTGTCATTTTTTTAATTATTTTATTATTATTGAAGAAAATAAATAAAGTAAGTGAAGTAAAACATATGTAATATATATAGAAATAAACAGTCAACTTCATTACATTCTATAATATAAATACGATAAAATAACTGACCTAACTCCTAAAATAAAACCTACTAACTGACGTCTGAAAACTAAAAGATATAATATCTAAACAAGAAATTTTAAAACTGAAAATGAAAAACTATGACAAAGAAAACAAAGATCCATTCAAGGAGATTTCGATTTAATATGTCCTCCCAAACTCAAATATATGTCCTCCAATGAAGTAGTGAGTCATTGTGCGAAAGCTGGTACTTGTGCCAAAAAGTCCTCACAATCCAACTGCTGAGAATCTAAACCCATTCTGGCAGTATCCTGCGCCACACGGTGGACCTTCCCTCGAAGAGAACTGAAAGCCTGATCCCATTCCTGGGCCTGTCGATCTCGGAAATCAACCATCTCCCTTGCATGTTGTTCACGAGCAGAAACAACCTCTAACTGTTCTCGCAATATTTTTTTTCACGAATCCACTGAGATCTCTCTCGATCAAATTCTTCTTGCATATTCTTTTCAACTTCTTGAAGTTGTTGTCGGCGAGATGCGGCAAGTTCTGCAACGTGTGACCCCCTAGTGGTAGCAAACTTGATTTGTTCCCGAAGTTCAACCTCAATAGCTGCTGACTTAGCTTTCTCTTTAGAAAATTCCCTTTGCTGTTCGTCTATTTTTGCCCTGGCATGCTCTAATTCTTCTCTCAAAACTTGGTTGACTTCATGGTGTTCTCGCATGGCTCTTTCAATTCCTATCCTGATTGCAGCTTCCTGATCTATAGGTCCCTTAACCGATTTTTCCGGTCTGACTGGAGGACTCGACTGTTCTTCAAACCATTTCCGGTAATCTGGGTGCACTTCTCCTTTCTCACGCTCTATAATCATCATTTCAATTCCCATAATACGGCGACCTTCCCAAATCTGCTGGGCCAAATCTTCTGGAAGTGAAATCTCTTGTCTGACCTCAAATACGAACTCAACCATGTCTTCCGTTATGGGAATTATTTGACGCCTGCCTAGCTGACGTAAAACTCTCAATGGAACATATGGTTGAACACCTCTAGTACCCATTAATAACAAGAACGGACGAATGACAGAACTATATATGACTTGCCTCCAAGGGAACCAATGGAGATTCCAAGTGATTTTATCTGTTGTCAAAGAACGAAAAAGTTTAACCCAATCTCCAATTTCTTTTGGACATTTATATTTCTCCATCCTTTCCTCGTAATCGTTGATGCGATTAAATCGCTTGGGATTGAACCTTGTCAATGTAGGACGTTGATAAAGTTGCTCCACAATCCACATCTGTAACAAGATATTACATCCTTCGAAAAAACTTTTTCCTTTCTGACAAACAATCAGAGCACGGTAAATATCAGCTAGGATCATTGGTATCACGGTGTAATCTTTCTTAATCAGTATCTGTACCACTCCCGCTAAATGAATATTAATTTTTTCTTCTCTTCTTGGGAAGACCATAGTGCCCAAAAAGGCTACCATGAATGCAAATCGTCTGTGAACTTTCCAAGTCTCAAAACTTCCCTTATTACAAAGTTCTTTACCGTACTTCTGAAACCCTTCTTGCTTTCCATATCTGTCATATAAAAACTGCAAGGAAACCCAACCTTTTTTCATTGATTCTTCTTTTATGTTCCTTATGTTCATGAGCTTGCAAAATCTGTTTATCGAAATAAGTCTTGGGGCTATAAGTTTCTTCCGATGCATATCACCATATCCAACATGGCCTGCTATCTCTTCTAAAGTAGGTGTCAACTCAATCTGAAAAGCGGAACACATTATTCTTTGGGTCCCAGAAATTCAGTAATGCATCAATCACCTCCCTATTAGGGTTGATTCTCATGATACTCGTTAAAAAATCCAAATACTTATGTATTTTGCCATAATCAAATGTATCCATTGCATTCCACCATAACCAAAGTTGCAAAGGGGTACAATCCACAACCTGAAGCGGTACATTCACATCTCTCTTTCTCTTTGGACGCTTTCCACGAACAGGGGGGGACATTTTATACCTATTGAAAGGGACATAAGATTAATAAATATCTAGACTTAGACAAAACTTAATTTATTAATTTTGAAAGAATATATAACTTAACTTGTAAAATCTAGTGCGACCATTATTTAAACTTAGTTGCAAAGAACAATTTTATTAAAAATTAAAGCGAGAGAAACAAGATTGATAATATTTTTTTTATTTAAATTGACTCTATAAAAAACTTTGCTATAACAGACTTCTAGATAATTTTATCTATATATTTGAAGATAATATTCCCTAACTACAAAAATAAAATAAAAGGACTCAGAAATAAAGAAAAATAAAATGACCGTTTTATGTATGAAGTTGTATAAAATTTTCAGTCTCACGACCCTAAAGGTTCAGGACTTGTTAAAATTGATATATATATATCTATATCTATATATATCTATATATATATATATCTATATATATCTATATATATATATATATATATATATATATATATATTATTTTTGTAAAAACTTAGCCTCATGATCCCTAAAGATTCTAGGCTGTTGAAATATATTTTATTTTATTGTTATTATTATTATTATTATTATTATTATTTTATTATATATTTTTTAATCTTAGCCTCATGATCCCTAAGGATTCAGGGCTGTTAAAATATATATAAAAATTGAACTTGAAAATTAGAAAAATAATTATGAAAATAATCATATTTTTAAAATATTTTCCAATTTTTTTTATTTATTATTATTTAAAAAAAAAATTAAAAAAATAAGGCCGTATCCTGGGAAGGACTTCCTACATATCTCACAAAGATGTGAGAATCAGACCCTCGTAGTTCATAAAGATTGTAAAAATTGTGTTGCTATATATCTAAAAAAAAAATCTTTATTTTAAAAATAAATTTTTTCTTTAAAAAATGATCAACTAAATTTGAGAATAAATTAATCTCTCGTATTTTAAAATTGCCTAAAGCCGGTCAACAAATAAATAGTCTTCCAAGCAAATGTCAAAGAACACGTAGGATGCACATGTTGGTCTTTATAAATAAGGTTACCTGTCCTAGACAGACTCGACCCCTGTGCTGAGTCCCGCTAAATCAAATGCATATGATGCAAATAAAGCGGTACCTAATAGGGATAACCAGATTCTGAGTTTTCAGTTCTTCTAAGTTTATGCCTAATAAGGATAGGTGTCTAGATTGGCTTACCCGAGCGGACACTCGAGCCGGGGAGGGACAACTTGGTCGATAGCAGGGCAACACCGCCTTCGTTGTCGATCCGAACCCCGCCTAACATGTGTGACTATATCCTTCACCAGGTGCCTTGACACTCCGGTTATCTCAAAAAGAAGGTGGGATGTATATGCTGCATTCCCTCTATCCTATTTCACAGACTCAGAGGGGGTACGCGAGAGAAGACAATATATAATACAGTTCAAATAATATCAAAGCAGTAAATGAGCGACAAGTAGCACATAAAACACATTATAAAATAATTAAAGAAAGTAAAGTCAATATCAAAGCTCGAATTCTTATTTAGTCCCCAGCAGAGTCGCCAGAGATGTCACACCCCTTTTTTTCGCTCGAGAGCTGAGTCGAAGGGTTTTTCTAATTAAAGTGACGATATTGAATAAGGATTAAATTATTTATAGAGTCGCCACTTGGAATTGAGTTTTGGTGTTCCAAGTCACCCTTTTTGAATCCCTAATCAAAAGGAAATGACTCTTATTTGGTCTACGAAAACAGAAAATGGGTAAGGAATTCTGTTGATCGAGGGGAAGGTGTGAGGCACCCCTCAAATCCCGTGGTTCTTAGCACGGTCGCTTTTATTGACTTATCTTAACTTAAATTATTTTAATAAATTATGTTAAGGCCTAAATCGCTCCTTTTATATATATCTAAAATCTCGTTTATTATTAAATAAATCAGTGACAAGTTGAAAAATATTTGTCAAGTAAATTTTAGAAAAATATTTACTAAGGTGTATTTTTACATCCTTGAATTATTTTTAAATATCTCAGAAAGATGCGTGCGTCGCATTCTTAATTGAGATGAATATTTTAAACGTGCCTAAAATTAGCTTAGCATTAAAGGCGTTGATTTGCCGCTTATAAATTTGAAAATAATTTTATCTATTCGAAAATGCCATTTAAACTTAATAATAAAAATTTAACAAAAATTTTTAAAGTGATATTAGTCTACAATAATTATTAACCTTAATTAGTGAAAAAAATAAAAATAAAAATAAAAATAAAAATAAAAATAAAAATAGAATAAGATAAAAGTAACAGAATAATATACACACCCGAACTAATTATATTTATTTTTAATTTTATTATAATTACCAAATTAATATATTTTTTATTTAAAATCAAATCAAACAAGTCAACTTAAATATAAAACCTAAAATAGATAATAAATAAAGTTTAAGAATATAAACATAAACACAATGAAAATCAGTTTCATAAATATAACGACTGTTGTTGGTAGCGGCAGTGCTGTTTGCTCCGATGGTGGCCATGGTTGGCTGGAGTTCATGAGAAAGAGAGAGGGGTAAGGGGGACGGCGGTGGTGGCCGGTGAAGAGTGGTGTCGCAGTTGTTGCTGTTGCTTCGCCGGCTAGTGGTACTGCTCACCGAAAACCACCGAAAATGCCGACCAAATTTTCACTTCCGGCACTAGATTTGTCCGAAACCATTGTCACCGGCATGACCATCAGCGGTTTCTGCCGGCGCCATCCTTTTCACCGTCGAAACAAATAAATAGGGGGGTGCTGTCGCACGGAGAGGGAGTTTCGTCGGCGGTGGTTGTTGGTTCGCCATAGCAGGTCGTTTCCGATGGATTTTCGTGATAGGGGGTCGGATCTGGTATGGTTTTTTCGGTGATTTGGTGATGGCCAGAAAGGCACGTGTGCCCGGTTAGTCGGATTTGAAAGTGGTTGTCGCCGGAGTTAGTGGGGGTTTGCGGACGGAGATATGGTCGGATCTAGCCGACGCACCGCAGCCGGAGAAGCGACTGCTGGCGGCGGCGACAGATCTGATTTTTGCTTTCTTCTCCGGTCGGTCGGATTCTCGGGTTGAGAGTCGGGTCGGATTTTCGGTCGGCGAACAAAGTTCGCCTGCGGTGGTTATTTCGGACGGCAAGACGGTGATGACTTAGTCGTCGGCAATAACATGGATCATTTGAGTAGTCGCCGGATCTGAGCGGGGAAAAAGTCGATCATTTGCCGGAGTTGTGCCAGCGGATTGGTTTTTCGGTATGGGAGTAGTCAATTTCGATGAAGAATGGCTAACTCCGGTGAAAAATTCATCGGACAACTCAAAATCTACTGTTAACTATTTTTTTATTTCACTGCGTATCCATGGTGTTTGTGAATTTCTGTTGTGTGTGCGCAGTGTATGTATATCAGTGTAGTGTAAAAAATGGAGTGTTTGTGGGTGGATATCTGTGTACATGAATTGTAATATCTATTTTTCCTTTCTTCTTTTTCTATCCATTTCAAAATTTAATCGGACAGTGTTACATACGAAAAATAACATTCAATACATAATAATAATATATGAATTCATATAATAAATTAACAACATCTATTAAGTAATACATGAAATTTGTTTATACAATTTCATTCATGCTTTTCATAATATAATTTAACATGAAATGGTTCAGATTTAAAGAAAAAAAACCTTTTTTTGATTCAAACGGAATAAGAAGCAAGAAATAATTGTCACCGAAAATCTCAAACGGAAAACTCTTAAATTTTTAATTCTTCTTTCTTTGTTTTACTCTCTTTTCTTGATCTTTTTTTTTACTCTGTTTTTTTTTTTTTTTTGGTTTCTCATCCCCTTTTTACTCTGTGTGTGTATTATATGTATAGTGTGTGTTCAAATGGAAGTTGAGAATACGTGGGAGGGAAATTGAGGAAAGTGTGGGAAATGTGGGGGGTTAGGGTAGGTTTTCTATTTTTTTAAGATAAGATTCCCCCCCCCTCCCCCCCTCCTTTTTTTTAATTTTTTTTTAAAATTAATTTCATTTAATTATTTATATTATATTAAAAATAAAATAATAGTCAAAATAATATATGATTAAATATAAATAAAAATATTTAATATCGATAAACAAGTTAAAATTTAGGGAAAATAAAAAATCACGTGTCTACAAGGATGAGTGGGGTCAGATGAGGTGGCTGCTAGCTGGTGGCATTTAAATGTATATAAAGGAGAAGTAAGATGAAAAAAATCAGCGACTCGATCAAGAATCGAATACGCGACGTCGGGCCAGAAGAGTGGTTGGCATTTAAGTTCCAAACCAGTGCACCCACACAAGTTTTATTACTGAGGGTGCACAATTAAATATATTAAAACTTTAGTAGGATATATATACGTTTATATACAATTTTTGAAAAAAGTTATCGGGTGCACGTGCATCGTCGAGGCACCATGTGGATCCGCCTCTGTGTAGAATGGCTTGTGTAAGTAGGTGATTGTTGAGGCTCTCCTCTTAATGTTGTTGTTGAGTGGAAGAGTATTCTTTAGGTTTATTGGTTGAATCGTTAATGATACATTTACATGATTACTAAACAAACTAATATTATATCAAAAGTCAAAATTCACTAAATCGTTCGCTTTTCTTATGTACCTTTTTTAAGCTCCATGGGCTTAATCCATCAAGATCCTAGATGGAAAAAATTGCACTTTTTCTTTCAAACGAGTTACTCTTTGATTTTTACTCTTCAAATGAGTTGTATATAATTTTGCCTCGAGTAATTCAACTTATGCCTAGTAGTGCATAGATTTTTTTAAGAGTATTATAACGTGGAAATATAAATTCTTATACCCTAAATAAAATTGTTTACGTTGAGAGGCAAATATAAAAAGAAAACAGAGGCAAAAGTGACAATGACTCTCCCAGATGGGCTGCTACTTGGAAAAGTATGATGCTGATGTAGCTAATGTTGTTTGTACACGTGATAAAGAATACAAACGCAGTGAAGTCCCACTTTCAAACTACCCAGCTTTTTTAACTTCAACTAATTACATGACACACATGTTTAGGTGCCACTTGTAGATTATTTATATATACATAAGATTTTAATTTGGTTGTTCAGGAGATTATCAGAATTATTTATGCTAAAAGATAAAACGACATAATACATTGTTTAAATCCATGATGACCAGATGTATGTAAGTTTGGTTTCTTATTCAATATAAAATGATAAAACCCACAGTAGATCTAATCTAACTGAATGCAACATTAAGGGGCCGTTTCACGTTTGGATGGAAACAAGTTAATTATCCTAAGATTCTAATTATTTTGGGATTAGTTATCCCATTATTTTTAAAAGGTTAAAACTTACACGTACTCGGTGTATACACTAAGTCAATACGTTCATAACATATGTTTGAATTTAGAGTTCATGTGACTTAAGCATGATGAATTAACAAGTATTTTACTTAATTTAATCACTCGATCATGGTAAAGAACATTAGTTTAGTGTATACGCCGAGTGCGTGTAAATTTTTACCTTCTTAAAGTGGGATAAAAATAATACTACAGTCGCACGGAATAATAACTAATTCTGAAATTAGTTATTCCATGAATTTTCCTGATAAGTATTCCTTATTCTTAGCACCAAACGAGCCCTAAGAGTCGTGTCAATATACCACTAGTTAAAGTCTTAATTAAAGTACTCCTAATATTCATAAAACCCCACACACAAAAAAGAAAAAGTGGTGAAGAGAATTAGCAAAGGGAAGTGTTCTGATTTTAGAAAATTGTACATGGATATTACTACTAAACTGTTGGTTTCGAAATCGAGAGGGTGTCATGCAGAAGCTCAATATTTGCAAACCTTGAGACAATAAATCAGATGATAAAGAAATAATACCTAAAAGGCATAAAATTATTATATGTTTTGGCCAATCGGCCTACATATTATAAGACCTAATATAAAAATTATTAAACCTATTGGGAGAAATCTCTCCCTAAACAAAGACTCTTTAATGACTACATTGTGGATGTTATTATGTTATGGTATGAGAAGGGGTCTCTATTTATAGATGTCCAAAACCTTTCTTCTAAGAAAGAGGTTAGCCAAATATGGAAAAAATTTATATTTTCTTTCAGGAAAAGTAAAAGTATTTATGGTTACTTTTATTTTCCTTATAAGAAAAAATAAAACTTAAATTTGGTAAGAAAATCGGGGCAAAAATCCTAACAAATCTCCCCTTTTTGGCTTGATTTTCTTGACTTGATCCGCCTTCTTCATGTCGTATGCATAATTTTGGTTCTTCACATAATCTTCATTTATCTCTGTTGTTTGTCATGCTTAAAAATTGAGCCCTTTTGGGTTAAAAATATATTATCCCTTTTTGGGTTAAAAATATTAGAGCCCTAAATAGGGTTAAAAGAGAGCTTTATTTTTAAAGATGTGATAGCAAGATTGTTGAAAATATGATTGAAATATCTTCTCCACATGTAGTTGGACAAAATCCTTATTATCATCCAATTGATTGCAAATTGATTAGAACTGCCTTGGACTTGTCTTCAACCTCGCTTTACCAAACCATTGGATCTTTGAACCATAATCTCTGATACCATTTGTTGGGTTCGAAATCGAGAGGGCGTCATGCGAAAGCTTAACGTTTGCAAACCTTGAGACAATAAATCAGACGATAAAGAAAATAATACTAAAAAGGCATAAAGTTATTATATGTTTTGGTCAATCGACCTACATATTATAAAACCTAATATCAAAAACATTAAACCTATTGGGAGAAATCTCTCCTAAATAAAGACTCTTTAATGACTACATTGTGGATGTTATTATGTTATAGTATGAGAAGAGGTCTTCTATTTATAAATGTCCAAATCCTTTTCTCCAAGAAAGATATGGAAAAAATTTATATTTTCCTTTCAGGAAAAGTAAATTTATGGTTACTTTTATTTTCCTTATAAGAAAAAATAAAATTTAAATTTGATAAGAAAATCGGGACAAAAATCCTAACATAAACAACATCAAGCACAAGATAAACATGCATAGGGTCACCCATCTCAAAATTTTGTATATCCAAAATCCCTTTCCCCAATATTTTTTTAAAACTTCTATAAAGCTCTAAAGAAAAAAGACCAAATAATGCACTTGGTTGAATGTAAAGGGCCAACGGCCACTGCTTGCTGACAACGGAACATATCATCAATTAAATAATCTCCGTCTTAAACTTAGTTGGAAAGATAGGTGGTCTATAAACGTCTCTTGCTTGGGAACTTCCTAATTACCAGGGCGGAGGTGTCATTCCTCACATCTACTATTGTTTTCAAACTTCACTCTTTCAACACTTGTATACTTCTAGAAAATTATCAACAAAGCGTTAATGGACTCCGTGAATTTTATCACAGTATTATAAGGTGAAATCGACTTATAAGGGGTTGTATTTGTAATTCTAAGAACTTGAAGGAGGACAAATGAAATCAAGTATAAATAAACCAACATTATTGTAAATAAATAAAAGAGGTCCACGTCAAGTTCTGGTTATGGTCGGTGACAAGTGTCAGTTGGATGCATATTTTATTAGTACTACTATATGTTTTACATCAAGGTCTTGACTATATAAAAATCACCGGCCAGTTGTATGCATGTTTGTGGAACGTCAAAAAGTAATAATCCTACGATGCATCCAAAGTTCACTTTAAAAAAGTCTCCTCTCCTTTATGTGTACTCTATTTTCTTCCTTAGTAAGATATCTCATTTATTACTCTCTCAGTTCTCAGTTTTAATTTAAGTGACATCATTTGAGAGTAATATAAAATTTAATAGTAATTCTTTTTCAAAATTTATGATTTAAAATAAGTTCTAAAATTTTGTGTGACTATAAATTATCTCATTTAGAGTGGAAGTGTCAAATCTAAAAGAATTGACGGATCATAGATTGATTTTGCCACCCCTAATCGAAGGTAAAGTGTGAATCTTAAAGTTCAATTTATTTCAAAATATAGTTTGATTATAACATTTTAATTTAGTTAAATTTTAAATCAAAACGTGTCATGTTAAATGTTAATTGTGACGAAAGAAGTATGTATCATCAGAAAGGTGAGATCCCAAAACAAGCTACGATGTTTGAACAGTAAAAATAGAGAAATTCTTAATAAATAGTATTTTCTCTTTTAGAAATGAGTTGTATATAATACATGACACCAATTTAAATTAATTGAGATAGTGGATTCAAAAATGGAATGGTTAAAGAAAAATAAAACAGTCATTTAATATGTGAAGGGGAGCCTTGAAGTAACAGGTAAAGTTGTTGCCATGTGATTAGGAGGTTATAACTTTAGTGTATCGGATTGCCTTTTTAATATGTCAAGTCAAATAAAGGGGGAAAAAAGACAATAATAATTGAGATTAGACCCAAAGAAATCCAAGTTTATAAAAGCCATAGTATTATACTCCAAAACCAAGCAAGTCTCATTCCAAAGAAAACAATCTCTTCTTTCAACACTTTCAAGCAAAGTTCCAAACACCTCTCACTTTGAGAAAAAAAATGGCAGATAATCACTCATCATCAGGGCCTCCTTCAATACACTTATGTTTCTTCTTTCTTGTTCTCTTCATGTTTGTAAGTATTACATGGTACATCAACTATGAGTCCATCTTTGAAGGCATTATGGATCAGTTCAAGTTTATTCTCATGCTATCTCCATTAGTCCTCCTTCTAGTTGTGCACTTACTTTCGAGTTTTGAGAAAGCTCTCTTCTTCATTCCTTTGCCTGAACAAGATTCATTTCATAGAGCTGGTGGTACTCCATGGGGAGTTGGCCTTCTCCTTGTGATTCTCCTTTTCATGATTTCTTATCACACTGATCTTCGCGAACGATGGTTTCCTCTTTTAAGTTGATGACATTAACGTGAGATTTTTATCAAATCATTTGTGTGTTATGAACGGTTATATGTAATTATCTTTTAGTTTGAGTAGCGAAGACTCTTGACTTTTTGAGAGTCGAGAGGAACATTAGCTAGAAATGAAAGAGAAGGCCTTGTATATTGTAACTAGAATGTTAAATTAGTGTTTTTCTTGTAATCTTTTCACTTAGTTCACTTATGTTCTCCACTCTTCAATATTGGAAAGTTTATTTTTTTCATCATGGTTTGGTTATTTGGATTTTGTTTCTTACAGTTGGTTTATGGATAGATGAATAAAATTTGGTCATTTCTGGAGTGGTCAACGGTATTGGTTGAAAAAAGAAATATTGGAAAAATTCAGCTTTACGTTTTCAGGCTCAGTTTAACTGCAAAATTATTGAGAGGTCTAAAACAGTGAGAATTGTTGCACCTTCAAATTAAACTTGACCATCAGTCACACAGTGCCATAGTCACAATGTTTTTTTTTTTTTTTTTCCGATAACCGTGGTGACGGTCCAGCTTCCCGCACCTCAATCAAATTCACGGAATGCCGGACCTTTATGTCAAAAACACTCTTTATTCAAACTATTTTGTCAAATATCCACTAGTTTTAAATTCTTTGCCAAATACCCACTTAATTTCACCTCACCAAGTTGAAACCACTTAATTTCACCTCACCAACTTTTTCAACTTAACAATTTCAGCCCCAACCTTTATAATAATTCACTTTAACCCAATACTTTCAACTTAATAAATTTACCCACAAGTTTCTAATAATATCTAGGTTTTCAAAAATATTTAAAAAAAAATTCCAAAAGCTAGAAAGTGGTTATTTTTCCCACCAAAAAGCTCCGATTTCAGTCATTTTTCTGGCGTTATTTTCCAGTGATCAGCTATAAATTAGTCCACAAACATCATAAGCTTTCCCATTGCATCCATTGTTACTCCATTTGTTTCCTATCTTCTCAAACGCACTTTCCACCATTGTTAAAAAGCTTTAAATCACTCACATTACTCAAAACCACTTTAGAAAGTGCATTACAGCAGCTCAGTCAACTCCAAGTTCATTTCTTTATTCCATAAACCCAACAATCATTGATTACAAGCAATATTTGCAATTTCAAGTATTTGTACGGAAATCTGCGCAGTCATCGATCCGTCCTCGCCAGTCATCGACCGTGCATACAACATGACATAAACCATAAGCATAATCTACCATCGACTGAAGCTTAATTCTAGGATGTCTATTGCAGAATTTGTTCTGGTTTCTGGTGATTTCATAGGAGAATGGGTGGAAACTTCGAAATGTTGGAAATGGAGATCATCTACCAAGGTGACAATTCTCATTCCTGTTCGCCGCAACAGTTCGTACGACGAATTTGTTGCAAGCGTAATGCAGAGCAAGGATCTAGATTGCGTGCCGAGCGGCGTGGTGATTAGTTATGTAATGCATTCGAGGGAAAAGGTGAATCCTACGATCATAAATAGCAACGTACGTGTGCTGACGTACATAATGGATGCTGATGCAGATGGCTTTAGGCTAATTTTGAGGATAAATGTGGTTGAAAGGTCCTTTGAAGGACCGCTGAATTCATCAGCACCCCCACTGCGGCGCCCGACAGTCGACGATGATTTGATCGACGACGATTTGAATGATCACGAGAACGATGTCGATAATACAATTAATATGGAAGATTATTCTATGCATATGGAAGACTTTTCATTGGACTCGCAAGATGATGAAGAAGACCGTGAAACAGAATCACAAGCAGGACAATCCTTCACCGACGAAATCAATTTCTGTTGTGGTCAAACATTCACCGATAGAAAAGAGCTTAAAATGCAACTAGATGCAGCAGCGATGAGGCAGTCTTTTGATTATTATATGGAGAAGAGCTGCATGAAATTGATGAAGGCGCAATGTTTATCTCGTGATTGTGGCTGGCTGTTGCGGGCAAAAAAGTACGACACCTCGGACAGATTTCGTATATACAAGTATGTTGGGATGCACACGTGCGGCGTTGAAAACGCCACCCGCAGGCACAAAAAAGTCTCATCCGAATTGATTGCTTCAGTATGCGTAAATCATTTTTGGGATGGTAAGGGTCCAAGCATAAGAGAAATTCAAAGAATTGTATTTAAGGTGTTGCGTTGCAACGCAAGCTATTGGATGTGTTGGAAAGGAAGTGTAATTACGAAGAACATTATTCGCGAGACACCGGAGCACGAATATGCTTGCTTGCCGGCATTTTTTCACATGGTGGAGTTATTGCATCTCGGGTCTTCTTACTCTATCATGGTAAACCGAATAGATGGATCGTTCATTTACTACTTCTTAGCATTCGAAGCTTGCATACGAGGATATGACCATATGAGAAAGTTAATTTCCGTCGATGGCACACATTTGTATGGCAAGTTCAGGGGCGTTCTGCTGAGCGCCGTTGCACAGGACACCGAAAATCATATATTTCTGATTGCCTTTTGTGTCGTCGATAAAGAGAACGATGCTTCTTGGACCTTCTTCTTTCAGAGGCTGAAGTCTATCTTAGAAAATAAACCATATCTATGTGTCATCTCCGACATGCACATTAGCATCGCCAATGCCTTCTCCCGTGTATACAGTCGTGCACATCACGAACTTTGCATGAGGCACCTCGCTAAAAATCTTTGCGTAAATCAACACTGCTGAGAACATCTTTATCTATTCTACGCCGCGACAAAGGCTTATTCCTTTGATGAGTTTAGTGATAATTTTGTGGAATTGAAGAGTAAATGCCCCGAGGCAGCTCATGTCCTTGAAAATATGCTTGGTTTTGAAAAATAAAGTAGAGCACACTTTCTGGGCAATAGGTACGACGTGATGACCACAAACATTGTTGAGTCGCTCAACTCGATTTTGATGGATGAACGGGAGTACCCCGTGTCGTACATATTCAATTCAATTGCTAGAAAATTTGGTGAAAAGTTTAGGGAGCGGCATGCATTTGTCGGTGGTAAAGAGAACATATTTGTACCTTCTGCGGAAAGGATCCTAAGGGATAATAAGAGTGCGAGCGATTCCTTGTATGTGGATAATCCAAACGAAGTTCTCGACGAATATACGATGTTCGGCAATGGTGTTACTTCCAAGGTCAATCATTTGGAGAGGACATGTTCTTGTCAGAAATTTGACTTGGTGAAAATGTCGTGCGAACACGCGATGGCAGCTTTGCGAGCAAAGTACGGCAATGGCGAAGATTATGGTAACTCCATCTACGACTACTCTTCGCCAATTTATAAAGCTAAAATTTATCTACTCGCATACTCAGAAACAATTAACGTGGTCCCTCCGGAGGCTGAATGGACTGTGCCACAGGAATTGGTAGACACCAAAATTTCTCCACCCCCGTACGATCCCAAACTCGGATGGAAGAAAGTCAAATGCACTAAGGGCGTTGGTGAGATATTCAAGTCCAAAAGGAGGAATAGGTGTTCAATATGCAAGAAATCCGGACACAAAAGAACCACGTGTAAAATGGGCATCAAATCATAAATAGGCTTTTTTTTAGCTTCAATTGTAAAGCTACTGTTTTGGGGGATGAATGTGCATTTCTGTAGATTTTAACGTTCAGTTATTATCGACCTAAAGCTTTGTCTACGATAGACTATGTATAGTCTACGGTATATATAATTTATGGTCTATAAAATATTATGTATTAATTATATTACTGCTGATCTAACACGTTATGTTGGTCATTTTTTCGGCTTATCTCCCCAATCGATGCAATGAATCATTATTTCCCTTGTTTCTCGTTCCCATTTATTAAAAAGCTGCACAAAACGTCTCTTCACGAGGAAAAACAGCTGATATACGCATACGAAACGTTTTCTCTTGTCAGATACGTCGACCTACCATTGGGTGGATATATCAACGGACACAATCTACAGGTCTATAAGTATAGGCCCTCTTTCTACTCAACCCTTCAGTTTTCCCTAAACCAAAAATATCGGAAATCGTCTCTTCTTCTTCTTCTTCTTCACCCAAATAAAAAAAATGCCTCCAAGAAGGATACCCCTGCGCCCCATCAGATGTGTTCCTCCGAGGCACTACGACCTCCTCCTCCTAAGGAATGATTTGGATCGACTTTTTTACGGGCTGGGTCAAGACCACATCTACCTGGAACGGGAGCTCCGTCGAATTGCTTATTTTTTAGGGCAATACTGAAAAGGCTCGGAATGGAAGGCCCTGACTACATCACCCCCCATCATCCCCATAATTTAGTTTAAATATTTTATTTTAGTATATGTTTTTAAGTTTTTTTAATTTGTTCATTGCTGAAGAAGCTTTCTTTGTAAGATCTTGTGAGAAGAAAGCTTCTTCCATTTTCCTATTTTTTATGTAAATTTTATTATGTAATGCAATGAACAATTTTAATACAACTATGTTTCAGTTTCTTTTAACATTGCGTGTTTGCCATCTTTGTTTTGATCCCTTGTTTGAAAACTCGAATCAAATATGTTTGCCTTTTCAAGTTACAGTATTGTGGCTTGACTAATTTCCTGAAGAGTAAAATCTAATGTTTAAATTTATACAAAGTATTTTATCGACTGTACATATTAGTCGATCGTAGACTACATGAATCAATGTATCATCGGATAAATTAAAACAAATAATAATAGATTTTCAAAAAATAATTTAATTTTAAAAGATTTAAACAGATTATCACATGTTATGTGGCTGGTGGAAGAAAATAATTAAATTAAAAATGATTTAAATAGATAATTACGCATTTTGGGAATTATGAAAGACAATTATTAAATTAAAAAAAAAGTAAAAATAAATAATAGTAAAATGTATTTTGGGATGGTGGAAGAAAATAATTAAATATAATATGATTTAAATGGATAATCACATGCTTTGTGGCTGGTGGAAGAAAATAATTTAATTAAAAAGGATTTAAATAGATAATGTTGGACTGGTGGTGACACTTAATAGACCGTCGTATATCATGCACTATGTCCTCCATCGATCAGTCTGGTATATTGTAGACTTTCACGTTTATTATCGCATCGACTGATATCAGTATTATGCGTAGACCATGGTGATCTTTGTACACAGTTATAGACCATCACTTGAATGTAGTTAAAAAATGATTAAATAAATTATAAATAAATATGGTGTGGATTTCTACACATGTTAAGGAGTGTAAACAAGTCACATAATCATATTAGAGCTTAGACAAATTAGGGAGGGTGAATTAAGAAGTGTGTGGATGGGTAGTGGTTGAATGCTCAATATCGTAAGAGTAATATTTCTCAAAGCACAAGTATGTATTGAGGATGATAAATGTTTTACCACTATCAATTGCACACACTCTTTTGATTTAGGGGTGGTGATGAAAGAAATATGTGGAATGTGTAGGCATCAAATACAATACATATCCTATATACATACTTATGCTTTGTTTAAACATTACTCTTACGATATTGAGCATTCAACCACTAACCATCCACATACTTCTTAATTCACCCTCCCTAATTTGTCTAAGCTCTAATATGATTATGTGATTTGTTTACACTCCTTCACATGTGTAGAAATCCATACCACATTTATTTTTAATTTATTTAATTATTTTTTAACTACATCCAAGTGATGGTCTATAACCTTGTACATAGATCATCGTGGTCTACTGTAACAGCCCGTATTCAAGTACGTGTATTGGCGTATTCAAGTACGTGTATTGATCTTATTTATATGGAATTAATTTTTTTTATTTTATTTATACCGGAACTTGCCCGTCGATGGTTCCATGCGAAGGTTATTGAATAAGCTTTCCAACGATATAAAGATTTCCAAAAACGGATAGGTTTCGGATATAATCGAGCACGTTCGAAACTATAAAACGGTGGCCGAAATATTTGGGAATAGTAAATGTGCAGGAAAATTTCCTGCACACAAACTACTGAGGCCAGCCGAATTTCTGGGTCAAATTTGAATGATCATAACTCCCTTAATATAATGAACTGGGAGAGCTGCGACCTATGAAAATAATATCTTTGAGTCTTCTTTCCAATGCAATTGGTTTCATCCAAATCCAACGTCTGAGTAAGGAGTTATACTCGTTTTACTTCAGCCTATCAAAATAGATTTTTAGGGTCAACTTCAAACGACCATAACTCCTTGTACAGGACGAACTGGGTGGGCTACTTTATATGAAATGAAAGCCCTTTGAATTATCCTTCCAACTATACCAATTTCACCCAAATCCGATATCGGAACAAAAAGTTATGGTCGATCTACTTTAGCTTATCAAAACAGTCCACCAAATGACAGATTTGACATTATTTAAATTTTAAAGGCATTTTGGTCATTTCCTATTATATTATGGACGGGAATATGTGTATATATACATGTATATGAGTTCAAAAACTCATTTTCATCATCTATCATTGAGAAAGAACAAACCCTATCCAAATTTGACCTTTAAATTACTTTTGATTCAACCGTAGAAATTTTAAAGTAATCCGATAACTGCGTTTGTCATCTCAAGAGCTTCGAACGACACCTATTATTTGTGCAAACAGGATTTCATAATCAAGAGGTGAATTCTAAGGTATGAATATTGTTTGCCTTTGTTCTTTTCCATATGTATATGTGTGATAGAGGATTATATGTATTGGTTGTTATTGAAAGGTGATGAAAATAGGGTTATGGATTATTTTACATGGTTTGGTTGTATTGAATTGTGAAAAGTGGATATGGTAATTGAGTTATGGGCGGTGGATATGGTGATATACTATTGAATTGATGATTATTTATGTCTATGGCTCAATTTGGTTTAATGGATTGGTTGGAAGGATAAATGAATCCAAACTTGATATTCGAGGATGTTGTATGAATATGCATGACATGTGAATGTAATTGGAGTATAAGAGGGTTAAAGTGTTATCCTTTATGGTGTAATTAAATCTTACTACTTAACCACTAGTTTGGTGAATTCAAATAATTGAATTGTGACGTTTGGTCACTAATACTAGATTGCTATATATGTTCATTGTAGATAAGTAATCCGAAAAGAAGGGAAGTCCATTTAGGACTAGTATTGAAGGTTGACAATCAGGTATGTAAAGCATACTCTATACCATATCTTTGGCATGAAAGTGAACAATTATTCTATTAAGAAAGTTTACAAAGTTATTCAGTAACATGTGATCCATAATGGTTTTGTATGATGTCCTACGTTACCAATGAACTTGTTTCCACCCTACAAGATGTCAAGACATTCCAATACTTGTTTTCCAAATCTTACATGTTTATTGCACTAATGAATGTCAGAAGGTATCCGGTTACTCAAACAAGATCCATGTGCTATTAATGACTCCAAAACATTTCATTGATATACCAATAAGTTCCTACTTCATTGTTATGGCATTGATGACTCCAAAACACTTCATTGATGTGCCAATGAGTTCTTACTTCATTGTTATTGCATTGATGGCCTATTTATATGTCTCTTATTGATGTATCATTGTTTCAAAGTATCAAAAATGCGGTGGCAACCGAAATAACAATCTCAAAGATTAATTGAACTAAGTGATGGAAGTTCTCTCTTATCGGGTGGTATCCCAGGGGCATAAGCCTATCATGGGTTGATCCCTATTTATGTGTTCATGATCTACGACGGTCTATTAAGTGTCATCACCAGTCCAAGATCATCTATTTAAATCATTTTTAATGTAATTGTTTTCTTCCACCGGCCCCAAAACATGTGATTATCCATTTAAATCATATTATATTTAATTATTTTCTTCCACCAACCCCAAAACATGTTACTATTATCTATTTAATTTTTTTAAAAATTTAATTATTGATTTTTTAACTACCTCCACGTGATGGTCTATAGATGTGTACATAGATCACGGTAGTCTACGCATAATCAGGATATCGGTCAATGCATTAATAAAGGTGTAAGTCTATGGTAAACCATACAAATCGATGGCTGACATAGATCATGATCTACGACAGTCTATTTAGTGTCACCACCAGTTCAAAAGAGAAAAATTACTTTTCCAACGGTAAAAAACGGCCACTTTTGTATGCCATCAGTGTGAACACTTTGTTTTTACTTCATATATAAGGTGTATATCCCTCCTTATTTTATTTCATCAACTTTATTTTATTTTTAAAAATTCTACAATGTCGCAAGCATCTCAATTATCCAATTCTAAAAATACTCTAATTTGTCATTGTGGGAATGTGGCTGTCTTGAGGACGTCACGCACGAATTCAAATCCAGGTCGCAAATTTTATAATTGTGCAATTGCAAAGATGAGATGTGCGTGTTTTTTTTTAAAAGTTAAGTTAATGGTTATGTAATTATTATTTTTTCCTAGGATAATGGCGCATGCTCATTTTTCAAATGGCTTGATGAGCTATCATCTCCATCCAGTCCATCAATGTTTATTCCAGGACTCGAGACATCAAATTTTTAAGGCTTGGCAAAATTTAATCTACTACAAAGGTTCCAACAATGCGACGAAAATAAAGATTTTCTCATGACTTTGTTCAAAGAAGCCGAAGAACAGAGGAATCACTTTAAACTATTGCTACATGACACCCAAATAGAGAGGGATCAACTAAAACAAAAATTAATTTTGGCCGAAGAAAGAGAGAATGTCCTAAAAATGATGTTATGTGTTATAATGCTAGTATTCGCTCTTTGAAAAAGTGTAACATGGACGTAGTGATATTGAATAAATAATAATAGTTCTACTTTTGTATAATGTTAAATATTATTTTTGATAGAACCATAGTCGATTAAACAACACGTCAACTTAAATTCGACCAGCAGGGTAATGATAGACTATGCATACAGTATATGGAATATTAAGTATGCATTCTATGATATCAAGCATACAATGTACCAACTATGACCACACCCTGTATATTCAAATTCCATGCCACAAATTAGTTTGATAGAAATAGATTCAGCTCAGAATCATAACAAGTTTCATAAAATAAAAGAATAATTATCATATCCTACCACCAGATCCTTCAAACTTCATATTTGTGAAATAAAAAAAATTGTCATATCCTAACAATTCATCATTTAACAAC
This sequence comes from Capsicum baccatum var. pendulum, assembly GCA_030864225.1. Classification (NCBI taxonomy): domain Eukaryota; kingdom Viridiplantae; phylum Streptophyta; class Magnoliopsida; order Solanales; family Solanaceae; genus Capsicum; species Capsicum baccatum. The sequence continues at coordinate 82,607,311 of CM061550.1, forward strand.
AAATTAAACATCTTAGCATTTAAATGTCTCTTTCCCTAAGTTCCTCATCAACACAAGTGTTACTGTTGATTTCATCAACAATGTCCATGACCACATCTGTTTGGACAGCTGCAACTTTTTTTTTCTCAACAATTGCAGTTGCTTCTTCATTCTTACCTTCTTCTCTTTCTTTTTCAGCTTGTGCATCAGCTGCTGCTTCTTCAGTTTCCTTTTCTTCCACACCTTCTTTTCTTACTTCACCTGCAGCAGTTGTTTCTTCCTCAGCTTCAGAAGCTGTTTCTTCCCCAGCTTCTTCTTTTCATTCACCTACTGCTTCTTGCTCAACTTCTTCTTTGTCAGCTTCTTCTTCAACAGTTTTTCCTTTTTCCGCGCCTCCTTGTTCATCTGCTGTCGCTTCTTCTTCTTCTTCTTCTTCTGCTGCTACTTTTCCACCTTCTTCTTGGCTCTTATCTTCTTCACCATCCTTCTTTTTTTTTTTTTTCTCTTCTGCCATAACAACGGCCAACTCATCTATTTTGCTCTTTTTTTCTCCTTCTTCATTCCTCTTCGATTCATGCACATGCACTATTTCATAATTTTACAAAGTGTTACTGATATTTAAAGTTTAATATTCATTAACAACATCAATTAATGAATGAAATTACCTCGCTCATATTGTCGCTCATCATTTTCCTTTTTCTTCATTCTTTTCTCTTTGATATAGGAAGCAATATCGAACATCGCTTCCTCGAGTGTAGCGACACGCTTATGAAGATCCCAGAGGATAAGGTTCCCGCTGCATCTTTGGAGGTGCTCGGAGAATCATCATCACTAACGCATACTCCAACGGGGTTACCACCCAAATCCTCGTCATCATCACTGTCCTCATTTGAAGTGAGGACAGTCACCCATTCTAACTCTTTCTTTAAGCTATCGAGGACGTTATTCTTCACTTCATTCATATATGACTCAAACGTAATCATGTGATCCATCTTTGTCTCACGAACAATTGATATGATGTACGGGTGCACGTTCTACCAAATATCAATTAACAATTACATAAGATTCGATAAAACAGTACTGTTATTGCATTATAGAAAATAAGTTCATACCTCAGTAACTTTTCCTTTATACTTGAATGGGTAGCCTTCAATTATCTTATCGCTTTTTGAAGTGTGCCATCTGAGGATGCGGGGGATGGGTAAGGGCTCATCCATTGATTTTACAGCAAATTCTCCAAGATGAGGAAAGGCCTCAAAGATCCAAATCTGTAAGCAGTACAACAGTGAAAAAAATAACTATGAGTCTATGACATAGTATAAATAAAATGATAATCTACGATAAACTCACTAAAGGGTTTATGGTAGATACCATGAATGCCCAGGGAAATCCGAATAGAGCATAGGATGCCTTTTGTTTCTCATCAAATACTTCCTTCTGCTTCTTCAGGTCACTTTTCTTCTTCAGATAGTCCATGGTCAGTTGAAATGTCTCTTTCCCCCACGGATACTTCTCAAAAAAACTCAAAGAGTCGACCATTCGAATCAGTTTTGTGTCGACAACCTTTGTCGAATCTTTCGCAAGCAACATGGTGTGCAAGAACCACAGTAGATAACACTTGAAATTCTAGTCCTCGTTCAGCTTATTCCCTCTGATCAAGTGTAACAAGTTGGCTGCCGTGATTTTTTTATTTTTTGTCACCTTAAAACAAAAATTGTCCCCCTTTGCTAACACCTTCTTCATTTTTGATTCACTGGGGTATGATGAGCAGTTCAGCCTTGTGATCAAACAAAACTCTTTCAAGCCAAAACAGACAGGCTTGTTATTAACGTAGAACCACATCTCATGATGCATCTTATCGTTCTTAATGCGTCACAACGAAAAATAATGGACCAACTGCCCATTGAACTTGAGATGTTCCGGCAGGTTTCTCAGGTGTCTAAAACAGGACCGTTTGAATCTTTTCTTCAATTCTTGGTCGACAAGAATTTTCTTGAATTCTCGATAAGCAACCATTCTTGATCTGACCGATATCTTTGCAGGGAAAGATCCGTCCTCGTCAATTATCGTTCGAAGGACATACCGCTTCATGAAAATGCACCTTGAAAGATATGGCACGGACAACGAATCATTATCCCCATCATCACTATTACTCCCACTTCCCTCGCACTCTTCACTATCACCACTGACACTCTGCTTGGCAACATCTTCACTAAAATCGACGTAGTCGCTTATATCCTTTAACTTCGAATCTGATTCGGACACCAACTCTTCAATTTTCTTTCTTTTTGACACTTTTTCAACTGCCGCAGCTCTTCTTTTTCTACTACTACCAGTGGTATCATCTTTCTGTTTAGGAATAAGATTTTTTCTACCTATTTTCAACACAGTCTACACCTAAAGAACAAATCTCCCATTTTCAGTTCATAGACTACAAGTCTATCAACAGAAATAACTCAATGATCAAATGAACCCCCCCCCCCCCCCCCCTAAAAAAAAAAATTAACAAACACCCCACCATTAAACAGTTCACTACACAAACATACAATAATTGAACCAAAATCGAACATGCAAAATATCAAAACACAACAATTGCTAAAAATCAAACTAGTGCACCTAATCAAACTAATTAGCTATTAATATTTCAATTTTCACTATTTCAGCAATCATGTTTTAAAAGAATTTCATATGTCTGAAAATTGAAATATATCTAGGGCATTCTCATTTCATAGACCACGAGTCTACGAATAGACCGCGGGTCTACGGACAGATGTAGGACGCTGTTCAAATCAAAATACCAAAATAACTCTTCAAATAACAATTATACCACCATTCAATACTTCGTTGCTAAAAAAACACGATTAAATCAAAACACCAAATTCGGAAAAAAAAAAATCCTACATCACTACCAATCGATTAGCAAAAAGAAAAAATATTTAAATGGATCTAGAAATGATCAAATCTCGATTTTAACTAACCTTGCGAAGCAACAACGCCCCCTTAGAAGCTGCAGACGAAGAACGTACAAAAATGACATTTTTGGGAGAAGTTGTTTGAAAGCGGGAGTTGGAAATTGAAGAGGAGAGAGAGAGGGGTCTTTTTTTTGGATATTGGAATAAGTGGAGGGGGTTAGGTGTATTATATTAAATTTGTAAAGTTGTATAAATGATGAATTGGTCTCTTGGCCCACTTTTTCCACTTTTTACACCCTAAACCTAAAAAATAAATCAAAAAGAAATTAAGTGAGTATTTGGCAAAATAGTTTTACAAAAGTTCTTCTTTGCCAATTATTCCCCGAAAAACCTATCACCTCCCACTAGCAACAAACAAATATCAGCTAACTGTCCACCAGCAATAAATATCATATAACTCAGTCTACCATGGCTATGAGAGATAAAAGAAACACCCACAATGATCATTTCCCCATAGTTGAAGCTTTCACCAGAGAAGCTTATGCGGCTTTACACTCCTCTAATTACAGAATATTAAAAAAAAAATGCATAATTATAGTACTTGACCATTGGGATGTTCTATAATCTTATAAGAATCATCTGTTGATGTAAAAATGCTTTTCGAGGAATCAATATATTGATCGTAATTCATCTGAAAACTATATTAGCCTCAGATTTCAAATGCAGAAACTTGATGTCAATAAACAGCATCAACATTGCAAATGGAACCATTCATGCATTTAAGGCAACTTCAATATGTGTTGATATCTTTGCCCCTCACAATCCAAGTGAGCTTTCATTCACTTGAGGTATATATAAAAAGAGCCAAGTTTACAGACCTGTGTTAAAATCTTCTAACCTCTACTTGAACTAACACAAACGGCAGAAACTTCTTCGAACTGCAAGTTATTTTTGCTCAACTTATTTAACCGGGGTCAAAACTTTTTTGAGTTCTTGTTCTTCTCCTAATTTAATTTCCAACATAAGTCCTTAATTTATTTTTATTTTCACCTTATATTTTAATTCTTATTGCAACCTCCATAGGTTAAATACATATATATATATAGATATATATTCTTATAATTTATAACACCAGATTAAAAAACGTAACAAAAATTATTAAACATGCAACTAATAAACAATACATTTAGCTGAAGAGAAACTAACATCGTATATAATTTTTAAAAAATTATTTTTTAGCGGTTACTGTAGAAAAGTTTTTTAATTTAAAAAAGCTTATTTTAGCTCTTTGTCCAGCTAATCTCTAAGGAAGGAGAAAAAATGAATTCATAACTAATAATACACTTTTGACATAACTTAGCTTTGAATAAAACTAGTTGTTGAACGCGTGTTACACATATATCTCATATAATTGTACAAGCGTTTTAAAATAAGAAGTGAAAATATACAAGTTTAAATTGATGAATGAAGAGCCTATTCGACTTGACTTGAATGTTAAGTGAAAGATGATTATATACCGTTTGAACAATTAAATTTAATGATAGGAGTATAATTCCCAAATAGAGCATTAAACTTTACTATTTGATTGCCTATTTTATATGTGAATGTGAGCGGCGTCGGCTAGCTACAAATACTTTAATCCAGATGTTTTTACCTTGTATTGTTACGAAATTGTAGCCTCCCTTCCTTTAAGATTCGATCAACATGTGCCTTTCTTTGGATTAACACTGAATAGCAATGTTGTTATTATTGTGATTTTAATTTTCATTGTCGCTTAGATTTAGTCGATGTTGGGTTCAATGTATGTGAGAATGGAAAATTGGGGGAAAAATAGTGGAGGAAAATAGAGTAACCAAAATGGAAATCTAGTGTACTCTTATATTGAAAAGTTCACTAATTCTCCCACAATGGTGGGAGAAGGGAACTTGTAAGTGTTTATAATGAGGAACACTAACTTCGCATGGATAGCAAGGCAAGAACAAGGTGGTGCCTCGCGCCCTCATTGTCGCTCGCTCGGCTCCGGCTTTGGCTTCTCGATGAGATTTATCTTTTTAGACAAATTTTATTTGAAACTTGTTTTACAAGTGAAATTTTAATCCAAAAATCTGATAGAATTGTTTTTCTCCCAGTGCGGGCGCATTTCGGATGCTATGCAAATGCATACGCAACGTATCTTGAAGGGATGCAACCCTTCGAGGTAAAAGGCACACTGTTTCGCGCTGTTGGGCGATGTGCGCATGCACTTCGATGACCTGCGGGCGCAGATGCTCACTGGAATTCGGAAAGTGTCACCTGCGGCCGCAGTTTGGGCACAGATCCAGCACAAACTAGGCACAGGTGATGCGACTGTACTGAATATGTGCCTTTCTGTTGAACCAATGCATCCTTTCTGAAAGGACACATTAAAGGCTATAAATACCTGATATATTCCTCAGGTATAAACATGATTTTGACAGCAAAAGCACTCTTCTTTTATCCAAAAACTTTGTGTGATCATTAAGCTATTGAGTGAGTTCGACGAATCCAATTATTTGAGGTACCACTATAGTTGGGTTGAAAGCCATTTTATCCTGGGAAAAAAAGTTCCAAAACCTTGGGTACAGTGAGTGAAATTATTCCTTAAGGACACTCCGTGAAGTCGGGGGACTTGGCTTTACATTTCTATTTTATCTCATTTCTGAAATATAACATACTTTTTGGATAAATTATTCATAATCTTGTGTTGAAGGTATTAAGGAACTTTATAAGTGTTCTTGTCTTAGACTTGAACTTGTGTTGAAGGTGTTGTTACATATGTATACAGATTCTTGTACCCGAAAATATTGAAAATAACAATCTTAAGGAATAATATTTTGGAATCTGTATTGCTTGTTTTTTGGAGATTAAAGCCTTAAGATTTCTACTCTGTTTGAACTTAATTAGTGATTTGACGACATAAAATCTTCATCATAAGTTAAAGATATTGAAGTCATAAAAACTTCATCGTTAAACTTGAAATAAGAGGTGTTTAAAGTTGCTGCAACTTTTTAATAAGTATTTTAATATACCAAAGGTACTGTCTTGTTGTGACACAAAAATGACTAACGATAGTCAAGTGCAAGATGCTGCAACGACTGTGGGGGCAACTAGTATTGCCACAACAAGTTGTACTAATGCTCCACCGGCAATGGCACCAGTGGAGAAACACAGAAAGTTTGCTGGTATTGACTTCAAGAGGTGGCAACAGAAAATGTTCTTCTACCTTACAACTCTGTCTTCAAGGGTTCACATTTGAGGAAGCTCCGGAGGTGCCCGAGGGAACTTTTGAACAAGAGCAATTTGTGATTGTTGAGGCTTGGAAACACTCAGATTTCCTTTGCAGGAAGTACATCTTGAGTGGGCTCGAAGATGATCTTTACAATGTGTATAGTGGAACAAATATAGCAAAAGAGTTATGGGGAGCGCTAGAACGGAAGTACAATACAGAGGATGCCAAAACTAAAAAGTTCTTTATTGCAAGATTCTTGGAGTATAAAATGATAGACACCAAGTTTGTTGTTTCCTAAGTGCAGGAACTGCAAGTGATCATCCATGATCTCCTTGCGGAAGGTATGATTTTGACAAATACCTTTGTTGAACAATTTAAAATTATTCTTAGTATTTACATGAACTTTATTGTAGGTTTGTTCGTGAATGAAACATTTCAAGAAGCATCAATAATAGAGAAGCTACCACCTATGTGGAAAGACTTCAAGAACTATTTGAAACACAAACGTAAGGAGATGTCAATTAAATATCTGATTGTACGACTACGTATTGAAGAAGATAATAAAGCTGCGGAAAGAAGGTCAAGAGGAAATTCTACAATGAATGGAGCAAACATTGTAGAAGATAACCAAAACAACTCTAAAAAGCGGAAGAAAGTTGGAAATGAAAGCAATCAACCCAAGAAGAAATTCAAGGAAAAGTGCTTCAACTGTGGCAAGATTAGCCACAAGTCTACAGATTGTCGTGCCCCGAAGAAAGAGAAGAAGAATGACCAAGCAAATTTAGCTGAGTCCAAGAAAGAAAGGGATGATTTATGTGCTATGCTTTCTGAATGCAATTTGGTGGGAAATCCTTGTGAATGGTGGATAGATTTTGGTGCCACTCGCCATGTTTGTGCTAAAAAAGAGTTATTTTTGATATTCGCTCCTGCTCAAGTAGAAGAAAATATCTAGATGACAAACTCCGCTACTGCAAAGGTAGATGAAACAGGAAAAGTATGCTTGAAAATGACATCAGACAAAGTGTTGACACTCAAAAATGTCTTGTATGTTCCGGAGTTATGGAAGAACTTGATTTCTGTTTCACTTTTAGACAAAAACGGATTCAAATGTGTATTTATTTACGAAAAAATTATACCTAGTAAAGGAGAAGTGTATGTAGGAAAAGGCTACCTCAATGAGGGCCTATTCAAAATGAATGTAATGAATGTTGAAATCAATAAAAGTTCCATTTCTTCTTACTTGCTTGAGTCTTACGATTTATGGCATGAACGATTAGGCCATGTTAATTATAAAACATTACGAAAACTGATTAACTTAGAAGTTTTGCTAAACTTTGAGTGCAATAAATCAAAGTGTCAAATGTTTGTGGAATCAAAATTTGCTAAGCATCTATATAAGTCCGTTGAAAGGAATTCCAATCCCTTAGACTTAATATACACTGATATTTGTGATATGAAGTCAACACCATCACGAGGTGGGAAAAAGTATTTCATAACTTTTATTGATGATTGTACTAGATATTGTTATGTCTACTTGCTAAATAGTAAGGATGAAGAAATAGATACGTTTAGGCAATACAAAACTGAAGTTGAAAATTAGTTAGAGAAAAAGATCAAAACTATAAGAAGTGATAGGGACAGAGAATATGAATCTTCCTTCACCAACATATGTGTAGAGAATGGAATTATCTATCAAACTACGGCCCCGTACTCACCTCAATCTAATGGAATTATGGAAAGAAAAAACCAAACTTTGAAGGAAATGATGAATGCGTTACTTATAAGTTCAGGTTTACCGCAAAACTTGTGGGGAAAGGCTATTCTTACAGCCAACCGAATACTCAATAAAGTTTCCCATAGTAAGACAAAATCAATTCCTTATGAAAAATAGAAAAGAAGGTAACCCAACTTGAAGTATTTTAAAGTGTGGAGGTGTCTAGCGAAGGTCCAAGTTCCTATGCCTAAAAGGGTCAATATAGGACCTAAGACGGTGGACTGCGTGTTCATAGGATATGCTAAAAGTAGTAAAGCATGTCGGTTTTTTATTAATAAATTCGAATATCCGAATATTAATGAAAATACGGTAATTGAATAAGATAATACTGAATTCTTTGAAAATATTTATCCGTATAAAACTAGACATGAACAGTCTAGTGGGGGGTCTAAACGACCTCGAGAGGAACCAGGTGAGAATGTACATAATGATGAGAATCCAAGACGTAGTACACGTCAAAGAAAATCAACTTCATTTGGATTTGATTTTGTAATATTTCTCTTAGAAAATGAGCCTCAAACATTTAAAGAAGTGATGGCATCTTCGGACTCATCCTTATAGAAAGAGGCTGTCAATAGTGAGATTGATTCAATCTTAAGCAACCATATGTGGGAGTTGGTTAATCTTCCTCCAGAAAATAAACCTTTAGGTTCTAAATGGATCTTCAAAATGAAAAAAAAGTGGATGATACTATTGACAAATACAAGGCAAGACTTGTAGTAAAAGGCTTTAAAAAGAAAGAAGGCCTTGATTACTTTGATACATACTCACCAGTAACAAGGATAACATCGATTCGAATATTAATTGCCTTAGTGGTGGTATATGGTCTTGAAATCTATCAAATGGATGTGAAAACAACATTCCTAAATGGAGAATTAGAGGAAGAAATTTACATGGAACAGCCTGAGGATTTTGTGGTTCTAGGAAAATAGAATAAGGTGTGTAAACTTATTTAGTCACTATATGGACTAAAGCAAGCACCTAAACAATGACATGCAAAGTTTGATCAAACCATGATGGCAAACGGGTTCAAGAAAAATGAATGTGATAAATGTGTTTACATTAAAGACACTCCAAATCACCAAGCCATTATTTGTTTGTATGTGGATGATATATTGATCATCAGTAGAGATATTTTTAACATAAATGCAACAAAATGAATGCTTGAGAGCAATTGACATAAAAGACCTTGGTGTTGCGGATGTGATCTTAGGAATTAGAATCCATTGAACTCCATAAGGGTTGGCATTGTCTCAGTTTCATTGTATCGAAAAGGTACTTGACAAATTCAAGTATATGGAATTTGGTATTTCCATGACTCCATTGGACATGAGCTTTGCACTTCGAAAGAATGAAGGCGAAAGTGACTCACAATTGGAGTACGCAAGAGTATTGGGATATTTAATATATATAATGAATTGTACATGATCAGATATAGCATGCACTATTAGTAAGTTGAGTTGGTACACAAGTAATCCCAACAAAAATCATTGAATGACAATGAAAAGAGTTTTGGGGTATCTTAAATACACTCAAGACTATGCTTTGAATTATAATAAATATCCCGTAGTACTTGAAGGATATAGTGATGCAAATTGGATCACCGGATCAAACGAAGTAAAATTCACAAGTGGATATGTATTTACTATCGGTGGAGGAGAGATCTCTTGGAAATCATCCAAACAGACATGTATTGCTCGCTCTACAATGGAATATGAATTTATCGCATTGAATTAAGCTGGTGAAGAAGCAGAATGTCTTCGAAATTTCTTGAAAGATATTCCTTATTGGCCTAAACCAGTGGCACCAGTATGTATACACTGTGATAGCCAAGCGGCAGTAGGTAGGGCAGGGACCATGATCTACAACAGTAAATCTCGTCACATAAGACGGAGACATAATACGTTAGAGAACTTCTCTGTAGTGGAATTATCATTGTTATCTATGTAAAGTCAAAGGATAATGTGTTGGATCTACTTACAAAAGGCCTATCTAGAGAAGGAGTGGAAAGGACATCCAAGGGAATGGGTTTAAAGCCCAGTACAAGTCAACATTACGGTAACTCTACCTAGCAGACTGGAGATCCCAAGAGCCAGGTTCAAAGAGATCAAACAAAGTTGTGTCTGACAGGTTCAACATTGTCAATTACCCAACCCATTCTCATAATGTAGACAATGTTTAGTAAACAAGGATAAGACCTAAGGTAAAAGTCTTATAATGATTATCTAAATTTGGCAGATTTGACCAAATAGTTTAATCTACAGAATTAAATATTTATAAATCATCTATGTGAAGGTAAAGTGGAAGCTGCTTCAAGGAGAATGTTAGTAAAGGTTTATTATCTAAGATCCCATGAAACCGGAACGTGTTCATGGATGAAAAGAACAAAATCGTGATAACCATAAATAGTAAAAGGTTGGTTATGTGACATGTGTTGTCTAGGTGTACATTAAAGCTTGACGGTTCAAAGATATCAAATCTATCGATTGATCGAGTGCATTCGATGCATATTTACTACGTAAAGTTCAAAGGAAAACCTACTTATCCAGATGCAATTAGTCTTTGCTAAATGATCACATGCTTATCCATAAATTCTTTAAAAGATAGCCATTTACCATTCATTTGGGGGATTTTTGGGTTCAATGTGCGTGTGAATGGGTCCAAGAGATATATGAGGGGTGAATACCCATAGAGGGCCTCAAAAGGGAAACACTGCAGGTTGTAGTGATAGTTAGTGTTGTACCAAAATTCTGCTAAGGGCAACCATTGTTTCCACTGAACCAGCCTGCTAGATGTCATACATCTTATTTAAGTTTCAATACATCTATTAACTCTTTCATTCTGTCTATTAGTCTAGGGTGATAGGCAGTACGGAACTTCAATTTAGTTCCCACCAACTTGAAAACTCTTGCCAAATTTGCTGAGAAAGACCTTATCTCTATCTGATATAATTGATTTGGGAAACTCATGTAGTGTATGGACTCTCTTAAGAAATTTTTAAGCTACCTCTAACGCATTAAAAGTGTGTGAGAGTGTCATAAAATGGGTAAACTTTGTCATTTTGACCCCCACAATAAAAATAACATCCTTCCCTCTCGATTTTGGAAGTCCCTCTATAAAGTCTAAACTAATATGTATCCAAGCAAAGGTTGCAATAGGCCTGGATAATGTACATTTTCAGTTTTATTTCTTTGGCATATCTCACAACTGGACACATAATAAACCACCATATCCTTTATTCTCGGGCAAAAGAATACCTGAGACAACCTTCTCAATGTACCTTGCTGACCAGAATGGCCTCCAATAGCTGAGTCATGAAAGGTACTGATCAATTATTTCTTGAGATTCCCAGCAGGGCCTATCATGATTTTTCCTTTCCTTCTCAAAACCTCAAAAGTGTAGCTGTACAAACTAGGTCCCATAGTGCTTACAATATGCTGAGCAATGACATTATGAAACTTATGTGCTCCTTCATAACTATTATGAATTTCTTGCATCTAAACGGCAAGTTGGTGCTGATGGATAAGAGTGTAGCAGTAGGACTGACATTCATATCAACATTTTCATCTCTTATAGATAGGGCATCAGTTACCCTATTCTCAGTTCCTTTCTTGAAATGAACTTCATAATCCAACCCCAATAATTTTGTGAAACCTCTCCGTTGAATGGCTGTGGTTACTCTTTGATCTAGCAAGTACTTAAGACTATGATGATTTGCCCTAATAATGAAATACTTATATTGAAGGTAGTGTATCTATTTATCCACAACATTCAGTAGAGCCAAATTTTTTTTTTCATAAATAGATTTACCCAAATTCTTAGGAGCTTAAACCTTGCTAAAGTAAGCAATAGGTCTGCCTCGTTGAATGACCACTGCCCCAATTCCTGTATTGCAAGCACCAATTTTAATAATAAACTCTTGAGAGTAATCTGGTAGTACTAGCACGGGTGTGTTGGACATAGCTAATTTGTGCTTTTTGAAAGCTTTATTAGCTGCATGATCCCATTGGAAAGAATTCTTCTTGAGCAAGCTGGTTAATGGTCCACAGATCAAACCATAGTTTGCAACATACTTTCTGTAATACCCTGTGATACCTAGAAAACCTTATAAGCACTTCAGTGTCTTAGGTGTAGGCTAGTCGAGCATAGCTTGTACCTTATCAGGATCTGTGGACACCCCTTCCATAGTGATGAGATAGACCAAGTATTCTACTCTAGATTGGCCAAATGAGCACTTTGACCTCTTGGATAGTAACACTTGAGCCTATAGAACCTAAAATAATGCTTCCAAGTGTTGAAAATGATTAATAATATTTGAACTATAAATTAAAATGTCATCAAAGAATACTAGAATAAATTTTTTGAGGTAAGGTTGGAAAACATGGTTCATAAGTGCTTAGAAGGTAGTTGGTGCATTAGTGAGACCAAATGGCATGACTTTAAACTCATAATAGACCATGTGAGTCTGAAATATTGTCTTGTGTACATCCTCAGGCTTCATTCTAATATAATGATAGCCTGCTCTCAAATACAACCTTTAAAAAAATTATTGCACCATGAAGTTCATCTAACAAATCATCAACAATTGGAATAGGATACTTGTTCTTCACTGTGATTTCATTGAACCCCCTATAGTCTATACAAAATCTCCAAGTCCTATCCTTCTTTTTTACCAACAAAGCAAGAGAAGAAAAAGAAGATTGACTATGTTGGATGACCCCCGAGTGTAACATTTCCTTAACTTTCTTCTCCAATTTTTCTTTCTAAAAATGGTTGTACCTATAGGGTCTTAAACTTACTGGTAATGCTCCTGGATTCAAAGGAATGACATGATCCCTTGGCCTGATTGGTGGTAAAGTTCTAGGCTCTTCAAACACTGTCTTATACTTTTGCAATAACTTGAGGAGGGAAGGGTCCATATTTTATGAACCTGTAGACATATTGGTAGAGACCAAGAAAATATGAGCCATGATACTATGCCCTATCTTAAAAAACTTTCCCATAGAGTTACAACTGATCATATCTAACTTCCCATCCTTGGAAATTCCTTTCAGCACTACCTTAGGTTCCTTCTTACCTATAGTGACATAATTCTTCTCATGGTCAAACTTGACTGGGTTGTATTGATTAATCCAATCATTTCCCAAAACTATACTACACCCTCCCAAGTTGATTATTCTCAGATCTTTCTTAAAGTTCTTACCTTGCATATTCTAAGTTATGCCCAAACAATGAGATGTACAGTACATATAATTTCCATCAATTTTTGTTACCCTGATAGGTAGAGTGAAAGTAGGCTTGAACCCAGTTTCTTTGATAGTTTGAACATCAATAAAACTATGATACTCCCAGAGTCTACCATAACTGTCAGGAATTTATTCTCTAGAGAACCCTTCACCATAATAGTATTTACCCCTTGTGTACCACCTGATAAAACATTCAGGCATACTATTTTTGCCACCTCTTGAGCTGAATCATCACTATTTTATTCAATTTTAATCTCATTTCGACCATCCGCAGGCTCAATAATTACTTCACCTGTGTCTCTTATGATGCAGTTTAGTTGGTGATACTTACACGGATGACCAGGGCTGTACTTTTAACCACACTTGTAACAAAGGAAATTGGTTTTCTTGTATTCATACACTTCTCTGCTCACTATGTAAGTGGGTGGAGGTTTACCAGCTCCAACTCTAGCAACAGGTACTGTTGGATTGGGTATGTGAACTACCTGAACCCCTAGAGTCAAGACTGTTGCTACTCCATTTTCCCTTCCTCGTCACAGCTTCCAAGTCCTTCTCTTGCATCCTAGCCTTCTCAATAGTTTCCTTCAAGGTTTGTGGCTTAAATAACTTCCCAGTCATCTTAATTTCATCCTTAAGGAAACCAATAAAACTTGAGAGAAAATATGACTCGTTAAGCCCAGGTTTCCTAATCAATATTTGAGCTTTCATAATTTCAAGTTGTTCTAGAAATTCATCCAAGGATCTAGTCTTAAATCAATCACATATTTTTTTATTGAATCCTTTCCAGTTATTTAGTCCTCCATCCAAAAAATATGACTAGTACCAAGATTCAGCTATACCAATAAGATGCACTACTGCAATTTTGACCTTCTGCTCCTCACTTATAAGAAAAACTCAAAAGAATTTTTCACACCTTCTGACCCATAGTTTGGGATCAGTACCATCGAATAAAGGAAATTCTAATTTAGGAATAGGAAGTTGCCAACCTAGTTGTTGATTTCCTTGCCCTTTAGTAGCTAGATTGGCTTGCACCCCAAGCTCTGGATCTCTTCCATGGGGTCGAAGTCCTGGCATCCCGGGGTCGGGAACCGGCAGAAGTCCATTACCCCGACCACCTTCTCTGGTTTCACGTTGTTGGTGCATCTCAATGGTAGTAAGTCTCTCCATGATGAGATCCAATAATTGGGCAACCTTCGTATGATCACGAGCGAGAGTTACATGTGCAGATGTCATTTCCCTATCTTACCCGCCAACTGTTCGAGCAATTCACCGTGCTTAATCATGGCTTCCTCATTCTTCGTGACCCTATCATTAAGTATTGTTAATCGAGTGCCTTTATTGACAGTCATAGTGGAAGTAGGTCATAGGATTGAAGTCTCCGATACCACTTGTAACACTCTCAGCAAATAAGATAAAATTTTTGGGACAATTTTCTATTTATATTGATTTAAAGAAAATTACAGGACAAATACTTGAATGAAACAAAAATTAGAAAAAATAAGTTCAGGACATTGAAGACTCCATTAATATGACCGGTAGTTAAGATTTAGAATAGAGGTGAGAAGAAAAATGAGGAAGAAAGAACAGAAGAGAGAAGGTGATGAGAGAGAAGAGAGAAGAAAAGAGGAAGGTGAGAAAATTACCGGTAGTTAGTTGTTACTGTAGCTCTCCCTTGAGGTTGTTATAACCTCCTCTAAATTCATCTAAATTGTAGGATCTCATTTATTCACAACTTATCCTGATCGTCCACATATTTTAATTTCCCCAGCTCCTTCCAAATTTATTCTTTACTTAGTTAGTTCATTGCAACCAATCAATAACTTAACTCTCTGTAACAATCATCATTGTAAAATTCATGCTTAAACTATCATGTGGTTCTATTTTGCTCAAAATTATAATTTTGAGGGTTTAAAATCCCGCAAATAAATATATTTCAATGCGCTTACTGAACGATAATATGTACACAAAATATTTTATTTCAGCCTAATTTGAAATCTCATCAAATTTAATTCAAGAAACTAAATAAACTAGTTAAAATTGTAAATTTCTATTTATAGAAGAAAGTTAAATATATGAACTAAAGAATAAAAGCGAACCTCGTAACAACATTGATAATGTAAGAGAATCTACAATAGCCGAAAGCTCTTCAAGTAGCATCATATATCAAAAACCGGCTAATTTTGTAGGGTCTAGCCCATAAATGCAAGCATTGAAAACTTTTCCTTTTGGTTTGCTTTCTTCAAACTTTGCAGAGAAAAAATATCACAAGATATTGTGGTTGACAATTACAACCTTTTTTTATGTCATCAGTGACATAAACGTACTCCTTCTTTTCACTATAAATAGGAGAGATTTCAGCTCATTTTATACACACCAACAAAAAGAGTGAAATAAAAATAGAGTGAGGCATCACAGGGAGTTTAGTCTGTGAGGAAAAATACAGAGTGTGAGCGATATTGTAGTGAGGTAGAAAAAATCAAAAGAGAGATTTCTTTTGAGTGTGTAGTAGTAACTTGAGTATTGCATTTGTGACTACGGTGTAAAATTTCTTACTACGGAGATATCAGTTGCTCCTTTTGGCCCGTAGTTTTTTCCCTCATTGGGTTATCACGTAAAAATCTTGGTGTCATTATCGCTCTTGTTGTTCTTGTTGATTAATCGTATTACTATTGTCATAATTATTGCTTTTTATTACCGCAATATTATTATCATAGCGGGGTTTATTCCCAACAACTAGTATCAGAGATCAAGTTCTTCTCATTCGCAAAAATAATTTTTTGTAGTTGGCGGTACTATACTTGATAAAAATAAAATATCCATAGTAAAGTACAAGGTAGAGAAATTCAACGGTGATAGCGGTTTCTCAACATGACAGAGAAGATGAAGAATCTACTCATTCAACAAGGATTACACAAGGCACTAAGTGACAAATCCAAATATCCTGAATCCATGAAATTGGAGGATTGGGAAGAAATGGATGAAAAGGCTACTAGTACAATTAGGTTGCACTTAATAGATGATGTGTTCAATAATATCATCGATGAAAATAGTGCATGTGGCATTTGGACAAAGTTAGAAAATCTCTATATGTCTAAAACGCTAATAAATAAAATGTTCCTAAAGAAGCAATTGTACGCCCTACATATGGGTGAAGGTACAATTTTTTTGTCACATTTAAATGTGAGTAATGGACTGATCACGTAGTTGGCTAACCTCAGAGTAAAGATCGAGGAAGAATATAAAGCCATCATGCTCTTAAACTCGCTGCCATCTTCTTATGATACTTTGGAAACAACTATTTTACATGGTAAGGACTTTATTGAGATGAAAGATGTCACATCATCCCTTCTATTCAATGAGAAGACGAGAAAAAAGCCTGAAAATCACGGACAGGCTCTCATCACAGAAAGTAGAGGCAGAAGTCACCAAAGGAGTTCATGTAGCTATGGTAAAACCGAAGGTTTTGGAAAGTCCAAGGTCTGATCCAAATCAAGAGCCTGAAATTGCTACAATTGCAATCAACCAGGTCACTTCAAAAGAGATTGTCCAAATCTAAAAAGGGGCAAAGGTGAAAGTAACGGCCAGAAGAATGACGACAATACTGCTGCCACGGTGCAAAACAATGATAATGTTGTTCTCTTTATAAATGAGAAAGAAGAGTGTATGCACTTGGTAGGGACAAAGTCGAAATAGATGGTTGACACAACAATATTTTACCATGATACACCAGTAAGGAATCTTTTCTGCAAGAATAAAGCAGGCGATTTCGACACTGTGAAAATGGGTAACTCAAGTTATTTAAAGATCGTGGGGATCAGAGACATTAGTATCAAAACTAATATTGGATACACATTGGTTCTAAAATATATACGTCATGTACCCAATTTACGGTTGAACTTGATCTGTGAAATTGCTTTAGATCGAGATGGATAGGAGAACTATTTTTGCAAATAAAAAATATAGACTCACCAAGGGATCATTGATGACTGCAAAAGGAGTTTCTCATGGCACATTGTACAGGACAAATGCAGAAATTTGCCGAGGTAAATTGAATGCAGTTTGAGAAGAGATTTTGGTAGATTTGTGGCACAAAAAAATGGGTCATATGAGCGAGAAAGGATTGGAGATTCTCTCTAGGAAATCACTCATATCTTTTGCCAAAGGTACGATGGAAAAATCATGTGACTACTACTTATTCAGTAAGCAGTATAGAGTCTTGTTTCAGACATCGTCTGAAAGAAAACTGAATATACTTGATCTTGTACATTCTGATGTTTATGGTCCAATAGAGGAAGAATCGATGGGAAGTAACTAATATTTTGTTACTTTTATTGATGATGCTTCACAAAAATTGTGGGTTTATATCTTGAAAATCAAAGATCAGGTATTTCAAGCATTTCAGAAGTTTCATGCTCTGGAGGAAAAGAAGACGGGTCAAAAGCTAAAGTGTCTCCGCACTAACAATGGAGGTAAGTTCACTTCAAGGGTATTTGAAGAGTATTGTTTAGGTCACGGGATCAGACATGAGAAGACAGTTCCAGGAACCCCACAATACAATGGTGTAGCTGAGAGGATGAATCGTACCATTGTTGAGAAGGTGAGAAGTATGCTTAGAATGGCTAAATTGCCTAAGTTATTCTAGGGTGAAGCAATTTAGATGACCTATTACTTGATCAATCGTAGTCCATCAGTTCCATTAGAGTTTGACATACCAGAGAGAGTTTGGATAAACAAAGAGGTGTCCTACTCTCATATGAAGGTGTTTGGTTATAGGCTTTTGCACATGTACCGAAGGAGTAGAGAACGAACATAGATAATAAATTAGTTTCCTATATATTCATCGGATATGGAGATGAAGAGTTTGGGTACAGATTGTGGGATCCTATAAAGAAGAAGGTCATCAGAAGCAAAGATGTAGTCTTTCGAGAAAGTGAAGTTGGAATTGCTGAAAATGTATTAGAGAAGGTTAAGAAATAGAATGGTGTAGTCCCTAATGTTATTACTATTCTTTTTACTTCTGACCATTCCAGAAGTACAGAAAGTAAAATCGATGAGGTTGTTGAGCAGGGGGAGCAACCTGATGATTATGCTGAGCAGGTGGAGTATCATACTCAAGAAGAAGAACAACAATCTCAAACTTTAAGGAGGTTATAAAGTCAAAGGGTAGAGTCATCTGAGTACCCTTCCTTAGAGTATGTCCTCGTCAATGATGAGGGGGAGCCAGAAAGTCTAAAAGAGGTGTTGGTCCATTAAAAAAAGAACAAGTGAATAAAAGCCATGCAAGAACAGATGTAATCTCTGTAGAAAAATGACACGTACAATATGGTTGAACTTCCAAAAGATAAAAGACCGCTTAAGTGCAAGTGGGTTTTAAAACTCAAAAGAATGATGGAAATGGTAAGCTGGTTAGATATAAAGCTCGATTGGTGGTAAAAGGATTCGAATAGAAGAAAGGTATTGATTTTGATGAAATTTTCTCACCCATTGTCAAAATGACTTCTATTTGAACTATTTTGAGCTTAGCAGTTAGCCTAGATCTTGAAGTGAAGCAGTTGGACATGAAAACTACATTTCTTCATGGATATTTGGAAGAAGAGATCTATATGGACCATCCAGAAGGATTTGAAGTAGTTGGAAAGAAACATCATCTTTAAACTGAATAAGAGTCTTTGTGGATTGAAGAAGGCACCAAGGCAGTGGTACACGAAGTTTGAATGATTCATGTAAAGTCAAACCTACAAAAAGACTTATTCTGATCCATGTGTATACTTAAAAATATTTTTGAATAACAATTTTATTATTCTGTTGTTGTATATGGATGACATGTTGATTGTAGGATAAGATAAGAAGCTGATTGTCAGGTTGAAAAAAGATTTGTCCAAGTCATTTGATATGAAAGACTTGGGCCCAGAATAATAAATTCTGGGGATGAAGATTGTTTGAGAACGAACAAGCAGAAAGTTGTGGCTATATCAGGAGAAATACATTGAACGTGTATGTAACGCCCCAAACATGGTGCCTGGAATGCTACATGGTGCTAATGACCCTGAAGGATCGTAAGCTAACCCATGGCTGATATCTATATATGTACACTACATAATATAACATGATAATGCAGAAACATGCAATATCAACTACGCACACACAACAAAGATTCAAGCACGCTAAACAAATAAGGTATTCACATGCATAACAAACAATCAGAATTCCAAAATAGAATAGAGAATGAGATGGGAAATGAACCTTAATGCTTTTTAATTGAAATTGCTCCTTCCGACTAGAACCGCGTCCAAAATCTTGGATCGAACCTCAACGACAAACAAACTCGATATTAGGATATAAAAAACTCAAACAGATTTGAAACCCAAAGAAAGAAGAAATAGCACTCAAACCAAGACTAAAATTGCAAAAACCAGAGAATCCATACTCGAAACCACGAAATCTCGCTGGAGTCAGCTCAAATGTCACTGGAATCTGCCACAAGGACGATCTTGACTAGTTTTGGCTACTGATTTGGGATTTTGGCATCGGGGAAGGCAGATCTTGAGTCTGCGATACTTAATCCAATGTGTAGGGCGGATTCTGGCGAGACAGCCGCCGGAAAACTCGACTTCAGTCGGAGCTTTGCTCATCCTTTTTTATTTCCCTTTGTTTCTGTTTCTCACTCTCTCGATTTCACTCTCCCCCTTAATCCCCTTCCATTTATCATTGTTTTTTCTCTCAACCTCTCTCCATATATTTGTGAAATTCAGTTGGTGTAGTTGTATGTGTAGCTTGAGAATAAGTACCATGTGCTGCTATGTATCTATTCCAAAAATAGAAGAAAAAAGTGATGGGGTATCTTCTGTGTGGGTTTTCGTTGGGGGCCAGAAAAGAAGAAGGAAAAAAAATCGTCCTCCCATAAATGGTGTGTTCTTCTGAGTGTGTATTTGTTCAATTCTTTTGTATTTTGTTATGGAAAAGAAAAGATAAGGAAAATGTGAATAGGGAGAAGGATAGGGTAAGTGGGTAGGGGTATGTGGTGGGGTAGGTTGTTAGGATGAGGTGTAAAGTTGGTTAGGATCGGGTTGTTAATTTGTTAGGGGTTGTTATTTTTTGTATTTTTATGGGGTATAATCACATGAATGAGGGTGTATGGTGATGTGAGCTAAAAATGAATAAAATTGGACTTGAGAGGGACGAAATTAGGTGTCTACAGCATGCCCCCTTTGAATGTAAACATGACGTGTTTTCAGACAAAGAAGTAGACAATGAGACAAAATTTTATCCCAACCATTATTCAAAAGAATGAAACAAAAGAAAGGAGGAAAACCAAGTCTTGACTTTGGACATCATACTCATCCATAGTTATGAGGGAATCAAGTCACAGGTATTCCCAAGGACTGAAAGAAAAGGGACTATACCGAGTTGGAGAGTCAAGCGAGGTTTTGTCGAGTTTTTGGTATGCGGCTCTGTCATTACATCAAAAATAAAAATTACAAGTTAAAAATATAAATAAAATTACAAAAGTCCTATCTATACAGCTTCTTTTGAAGTCTTGACTTGAGTTTCATCACCCTATTCTTCAGGCAGGCTCCTGTCTTGTAATTTTTTAATTTGTTGCTTGGCTTTTAATTGTTTCACCTTGTTGCTTGACTTTACATTTATTTGCCTTGTGCTTCAGGCGGGCTCCAATGTTGCTTGAGTTATCAAAACAAGGAAGTGCATCTCCTTACAAATACCGCTTGAATTACCCAAATAAGGAAGTACGTCTCCTTATAGATGTTGCTTGAATTACCAAAATAAGAAAGTGCATATCCTTACAAATGCCAGTTGAATTACCCAAAACAAGGAAGTGCGTCTCCTTACAAAATGCCGCTTGAATTACCCAAACAAAGAAATCCATATCCTTACAAATGTTGCTAGAAATACCCAAACAAGGAAGTGCGTCTCCTTACAAATATTGCTTGAATTGCACAAATAAGAAAGTGTGTCTCCTTACAAACGTTGCTTGAATTGTCCAAACAAGAAAGTGCATCTCCTTATAAATACCACTTGAATTACCAAACCAGGAAGTGCTTCTCCTTACAAATATTTGCTTGAATTTACCAAACAAGAAAGTGCATCTCCTTACAAATGTCGATTGAATTACCCAAACAAGGATGTGTGTCTCCTTACAAATGCCGCTTGAATTATCAAAATAAGAAAGGGCATCTTCTTACCAATGCAGCTTGAATTACCCAAATAAGGAAGTACGTCTCCTTACAAAGGTTGCTTGAATTGTTCAAACAAGGAAGTGCATCCCCTTACAAATGTTACTTGAATCACCCAAACAAGAAAGTGCGTCACCTTATAATTGTTGCTTGAATTACCCAAATAAGAAATTGTGTCTCCTAGAGATATTGGATTATGAGTTTTACCATGGTTTTGAATACCAAATCTGTGCAGCAACATTGCCTCTTGCATTTTTAGAAGTGAGAATATTACGGCCTTTGATGTTTAGGCTTTGAAATCCTTGATTCGAAGGTAGCATGTGGTCCTGTTTCATACAAAGAAAACTTGTTAGTTTAAAAATATAGTGGCAGGTTTGTTTGGCTTTCATGGAAATCGGTCTTGCCCCAGTCACATTTAATCTTGCTTTCAACCATTAGCATGTGTCACTAGCTTGTTGCATCATTGACCCGAACTCAGATTATTAAGAGTGACTCATGAATGGATACAGTATCTTTGCTTTGTCATGCTTCTCAAATAAACCCTTTGAACCTTGGTATTTCCATGAGTCCCAGACTTGTCGGTTGACAAAACTTTCTGCATGCCTTATTTCGGCTCACAATCATGTCTCTTTTATGTGTTGGCTTTTTGTCTTGCTTTGCATAATTAAAGAAGCTGGTAGCCAATTTTAAAATCTTTTTTCACTTGTTTCGACATAGATTTGACTCAATGATAAGAGAAAAAGGACAATGATTTTTATTTGAATAACTGACATAAGAAAGATAAAATCAAAAATAAAGAGAAGAAAGAATAGACAATGAATGTCCCCATTTGAAAAAAAAAAAGAAACAAAAATTTATCTAAAAATGACAGTCCATTTTAATGATTATGCCATGCATTTTGGATCAGGCTGCCTGATCTTTCCATCCAAACTTTCTACCAATTGTTGTTACATTAATGGCCTTGAAACTGAGTTGTTTCCTTAGGTCAATTACATTTAAGACATCATTCGGCTAGTGACACCTTGAAGGGTTTTTGCCAACTAGACTCTCTCATTTTTTTCTCAGCTCACTATCGCCTTATGGTGCCCGTGAGCATTTTCACCAATAAGACTCTCTCATTTTTATTTCTCTCAACTTACCATCGCCTTATGGTGCCCGTGAGAGTTTTCACCAATAAGTCTCTCTCATTTTTATTTATCTCTTGATTTCTTATGCTGAGGAAGACAAGCAGTTTGCAAAATGCATCGCATACGTAGCCTTAACATTCTCAAAGATTGATTTGAAGGTCTTTCTTTGGTTGTAACTTGTCTTTGGATAGGGTTATAAAGAAAGGATGACATGAGGCCCAAACAACACTTGAAGTGGGGTAGGAATTACAACTTTTGGAATCGACTCAAACAATGAGGATTAACTCATGCCCCAATTTCTTGACTGGGTGACTCTAAATTATTTATTTGATTGGACCGAGCCCAAAGTAGGGCAGCCTAGGTATCTCACCCCAGAGAGAGGAGAATCAGGTCATGCGTAGTTCTGACAGCTTGTTCTTTTGATTGATTCTGATTTTTGTTTCTTTCTTTTATTGACTCTTTTTCTTTTTTTTCTGACTCTATTTTTCTTGACATCCTTCTCTTTTCTTTCTTTTTTGGACACATTTTTTTTCTGACACTATTTTTTGCTCGACACTTTTCTTTTGAGCTTTGCTGATTCTATCTTGATTCCAAAAGAGAGGTATGAAAGAAAAAAACACTAAGGCTCAAATGGGGTAAATAAAGGATGAAATAATTTTTGGGTAACAGAATAAAATGCTTTCGTCATATCAATCATTAAAAATACTAGTACATAGCATGCAATGTGAAAGTACACGATTAACATCACTTGTGACATGTTTTACAACACTAACTTTCCCCGAGCATATGTTCCACCTCTTCTTCTACACTTGCCGAACATACAACTCCACCTTTGCTGTACATCCCTCACATTGAATGACTCATGATTTTGTGGAGTTTGTTTTTGTTCTATTCCTTGAGAGCACACATCCGCTATTTGACCTAATTGAGCTAGGTTTTTCAATTGATGACCAAGTTATTCTTGCGATTCTCAAAATAATTTCCTTAATTTTTGATGAAGGCTTCAACTTGTCACCAAATGTCTCAGCACTCCACCTATTTTCTCAAATGCTTTTCCTAACTTTAGCCCTCAGATTCAATGTTCATGCTTAAACTGATTTTAAGATCTGGCTGAAAATTTCACTAGCATGACATATCCCTAGAGTCAACATAAAACGTACTATGTAAAGAAAATAAACAAGCAACACATATTTAAAGCACAAAGAAAAATGAGACACTTCATTTAGTTGAAACAAAAGATAGAAGGGTTTGAACATAAACGACAAAAGGACAAAACAAGATAGATCTCGAACTACAACCCTGAAATAATTTGGACAACAAAAAATAAAATAAAACACACTACCAAACCTCTTCTTAGTAGGGAGAGGGGTGACTTCTCAATTGCTCAGCCTAACATCTTAGACACTGGTTTGCATATCAGCATGACTAGAGCTTTTCTCACTGTCAATCGTCAGCACCATAATTGATTTATCTTGAATCATCTTTTCTATGTCTCTTTTCAAAGAGCAAAAATCTTCAATACCGTGACCCTAAACATCATAATGATATGCACATCGTACATTAGCATTAAAACTTCTTGAATGCTGGTTAGGAGTATACCCAAGAAGAGGAGTGATCATGCCCTGTTGTACCAATCTCTGGAATAAACTGGTGTACAACTCTCCAATTGGTGTAAAGCTATCTTTTGACTTCTGCCTCATTTCATTGTTTGGCTTGGATCGAAAATTGGACCTAGAAGGGCTTTGGTATGTCTGTGGAGTTTGAGGATGACTCTGAAAAGTTGGTGCATGCCATTGTGGGTAAGAAGGGAATTGACTATAGGGTTGTACATTGTATATTAGATATGTAGGTGGGGGAATACAGTATAATGGATTTTGGGAAAGATTCTGTGGAGCTTGGGCGTAAGTTTGGGTTTGAGACTATGGGTAACGATGGTGTGGTCCTCTTGCCAGTGCCTGAAGTTCTTGAGTAATCGCTTTCAATATTGCAAAACTCATAATGCGGGCGGTCTAAATTCCATCCTTTATCATCTCTCCCATTTTGAGGACCTCAATAAATGGCTTGCCAAATGCAGGTAACAAGTGTTGATAATATGTTTCATCCTTTGCTTGAATAAATACCTCCACTATCTTACTTTCTTTCATTGAAGGTTTCGCCCTAACAGCTTGTTCACGCCATCTAATTGCATACTCTTTGAAAGTGTCAGTACTTTTTTTCTTCATGTTAGTTAGGGATTTCTGATGATAGGCGTATTTACACGCCTAAAGTGCTATAATTTACCCATATTTTAGCTAAGTTTTGAGGACAAAATACATAATTCATGCATTTTTAGTCCTTTTTCCTGTAAGCGAGCTAACAAACATGATTAGCAAGTTTTTAGGTATAAATGATGAAGATTTCAGCATTTTATGTATAACTTGACGCCAAAGTAAGCTTCACGAAAGGAGGAAAGCAAAACTTGGACGCCTAAGGACTAAAAGTGACGCATGGAAAACCTGTCCCAAGCAAAAACAGCATTTCTCAAGACTTTGGGGATCAGCAGTAACCTATTAGGATTAGGATAATGATGCAGTAATTTGTTAGGATTAGGATAAGTACGCAATAGCCTAGTAGGAATAGGATATGGGTATTATAAAAACCCTATTTTTCTGCAGCTTTTTAATTATCAACTCATTCATAATACACATTCGAATTCTCATTCATCTTTATACTTCTTCCATCAATTACTTTCAAAACCATTCTCTTCATCTATTCGAATTCTAAATTTTCACGACAAGAGAAACGCTATTTGCAAGGAATTCATGCCACAAGCACTACCAAACCATACTACACGTTCTATCTTTATTTTGGTATAATGATAATGACTATTGTGATTTCCGTCGCACTCATGAATAGCTAAACTTCTCTGTTGGGGTTATGGAAGCCTTATGAGCTACTATCTATTGCTATGAGTTTGTGAATTCGTGACACGTATGCTGCTTATATCATTATTCTCTTCATCTTAATTTAAATTCTTGTGGTTGCAAACATATAGAATACGCCAGTATAGCATTAACTTGTTCGAAAGAAAAGTTATATGTCTGGAAAAGAGATAATGTCAAGGTAATAGGGCACCAACCCCTGTTAAAAAGTTAGTGCCGTAACTGGATTAACCTCTTGGAGAATCTGTACCATTAGATACGCTTTAAGCTTGAAAGATTTAAAGTGAAATAATCCTTGATGGTCGAAAGACGCCTGGATTTACCATAGAATACGATTCTCTATAAGCGCATGCATGTCTGAATTCCGCATAACTCATAGTCAATAGATACGTAAAACTCATAAGGTGGACATAACCCCAGCTCTCAATTCTCATTGATCAAAACCAACCAAACAATCCGTTTTACTCTTCTATTTTCTATTCTTACGTTATTATTTTGTTACTCACGCTACAATTCCCCCTTTTACGAAACTTTCACCAAAAGTCTAATAATCTTTGCTTACTTAGTGACCAAGTATTCTCTGTGGGATTCGACACCCAACCCAGTTGGGTTCTATATTTGACAACGACTGCTTACACTCTTACGAGAGCTGTAGTTTGAGCGTTATCAAATTTTGGCGCCGTTGCCGGGGAATACGGTTGTCAACTAAGTTTGTGATAATTACTAGACCCTTTTGGTCAAAGATTCTCATACTTTACTTTTAGTTGTTGTTTTTGTTTTCTGCAGTTTTTGTCAGTGCATTCCCAATACTCGAAGTTCTGGTCAACCATTATTACTCATAAACCCTGAACCACAACTTATTGGCAGGATGGAGGCGCAACGTGACATTGACAGAAGGGCTGCTCAACAGGAGCAGGCTAGATTAGCTGCATTGGCCACTGCTCAAGTGCATCAACAGAATATCGATAACCCTGGGCGAGCAGCAAATCCTGATGATGAGGATTTGGGTGATGATGAGTTACTAAACCCTAGGCATGATACTGAGGTGGCGACACCGACAAACAGAAGAGATCGTCAAGCAAGATTTCGGCCTGAACGTCGAGACATGCAAATACCATTCGATGACGATGATGATGATCTTGATGGAGCAGGTGCCACAGGAGCCATTATTCCTTCGCCATTGGCACCCGGAGCCAAGTTCAACATCACGAGCACCATGATTCAGTTATTGCAACTCAAGGGATTATTCGGTGGACTAGCAAGCGATGATCCGAATATGCATCTGATCAACTTTATTTCTACATGCAAGTCATTCGACAATCCTGGCGTTGGACAGAATACAATTCGATTGCGCTTATTTCCATTGTCTCTATCTGGGGAGGCAACTCTATGGTTGAATGGGCTGACTCCTAATTCTATCACTAATTGGAGGCAATTGAAAGACACTTTCCTAGAAAGATTCTTTCCGCCATCCAAGAGAGCACAATTGAGAGATGAAATCAGCAATTTTCGTTAGCTTCCAACTGAAGCCCTCCACGAAATATGAGAGAGATTCAAGAAGAAGCTTATGAGGTGCCCAAACCATCACATGACCAATGTCCACTTGATGGAGATACTATACAGATCCTTGAATTCAGTAACTAAACCAGTGGTGGATAATGCGGCTGGAGGATCATTTATGGACCTCACCTTTGTTCAGGCGAGTGATATGCTAGAACGGATGACAAAGCAAAGTAGAGCTTGGCATACCAGGGATTCTGAGGTAGCAAGCCCCACTTTGTCTATTGGCATGACTGTAGAACAAAAGAAAAGAGAAGAAGAACGTGATCAAGATATGGCGCACATGAAAACACAGATGGATCTTCTTACAAAGCATCTATTATCAGGGAAGACCAAAAAAATCAAAGTGGTTGCGTTAAAAGGAAGAGAGGAATCCGATTCTGAAGAAGAAGCCAACTTCTTGAACAATCAGGGGGGTTTCCGAGGCAATGCCCAAGGAAACCAAGGTCGGAACTATTATGATAATTCTGGAAATAAGGATTGTGATCAAGGTAGTTGGAAGAACAAGACAGACAGAAGTGGCATGTATATTCCTCCTGGAAGACGTGACACCACTACATCTGGTTCTGGAAATATGTCCATGGAAGATATGATGGCTAAGTAGTTGAAAGGAGTGGAGGCAACCAGCACGGGAGTAACTGAGGTAATAAATGACTTGGCCTCAATGAAGCAATTGGTTGACTCACATTCCACTTCAATAAGACAGCTGGAGCAACAATTGAGTCAAATTTCAGCCACATTAAATCAAAGAAAAGCTGGCACCTTACCTAGCGACACAGTGCAAAACCCAAGGAACGATGGAACATGCATGGCCATTACTACCAGGAGTGGTAAGGTGCTGGAAAATCCAGCCAAAGGTAGGCAAGTGGCCGACGATGTAGTAGATGTTGCCGAACCAGAGGACGCCGACGAAGGCGTCAATGACGTCACCCCCTAACGTCCACAGCCCAAAAATATCACCAATCCAAAGCAAGAGGAAAAGAAAGTCGTGGAGAAAACTATTCCCCTTCCACCACCACCTTTTTCTCAAAGATTAAAGAAGAGAGCTGATGATACCAAGTTCAATAAATTCATGTCAATGTTAAAATAGCTGACCATTAATGTTCCATTGGTTGAGGCGCTGGAACAGATGCCTGGGTACGCTAAATTCATGAAGGATCTTTTAACAAAGAAGCGGGCAGCAAGCTATGAGCCGGCAGATAATATCCATCATTGCAGTGCAATTGCCACAAGGTCCTTAGTACAGAAAAAGACAGACCCTGGTGCTTTCACTATTCCTTGCACGGTTGGATCTATGAATTTTGCTAAGGCATTGTGCGATTTGGGAGCAAGCATCAATTTTATGCCACTATCCGTCTACAGAAAGTTGGGGTTGGGCGACCCTACACCAACCAATATGCGGCTCGTGATGGCAGATAGGTCGATAAAACGACCTGTTGGTATCTTAAATGATGTGTTGGTGAAGGTTTCCACCTTTATCTTTCCTGCAGACTTTGTTATTTTGGATTGCGAGGTGGATTCTGAAGTTCCCATAATCTTGGGATGCCCTTTCCTCGCAACTGAAAGTGTGCTTATTGACATGAGAGCTAATGAGCTTTTATTTCGGTTGAATGACGAAGTGGTCCGTTTTGATGTATGCAAAGCAATGAAGCAGCCCGAAGATTGGATGTGTTCTCTGTAGCTGAAGTTAATTATAAGAATGACAAAGAATTATCTGTAGAGAAGCAGCTTACTGATAAGTCACTATCTGATGAGCTGCTGAATTTTGAGCGTGAGGAGGCTCAAGAACATGAAGAAACTATATGTGCTCTAACAGAAATAGGGTCCTATTCTCATACTCCTAAGCAGCCGGACCTTGATCTTAAGAATCAACCGTCACCAACAGCAAAGACTTCCATTGAAGAGCCCCCAATGCTAGAATCGAAAGATCTCCCCAATTATCTAAGGTATGCGTTCTTGGGAAGTGGAGATACACTTCCTGTGAGTGTGGCGGATGATTTAAGTGAACAGCACGTAGAGACTCTCATCTCTGCTCTGAAGAGATACAAGAGAGCTATGGGTTGAACTATTGATGATATAATTGGTATCCCGCCTGGGATATGTATGAACAAGGGTCATCTCGAAGAAAATTGCATGCCTACAAGTAAGCCTCATTGTCGTCTGAATCCATTTAGAAAACGATCCACCGTCTATCTCGATGAAGTCTAAGTAATCGAGATAGCTATGTCGTGCCGCGACAATAAATCAAGCGCTTGATGGGAGGCAACCCATCTTTTTAATTGTTTTTGTTGTTTTTGTTTCCCTAGGATTTTGTCGAGCCACGACCAAAACTAAGGAGCTTGATGGGAGGCAACCCATCGTTCTAATCGTTTTTGTTGTTTTTGAGTAAATGTAGGTGCAAGAGGTGTAAAGGAGGAGATTGGTTTCAAATTTTAATTCAGAAGTATTGCATGTTGAAGGTGGTAAGTTAGGAATGAAGAAGCAAAAGGCTATGGGTGAGGCATTGCTTATGAAAATATAGGCAAAGAACAAGGCAAGGCCTATGTAAATCTAGGCCACGAACAAGGCAAGGCCTATGCTATGGCCTAAGCTCTCGGATTCTAGAGTGCCATAGCATAGGCGGCGCCTATGCTCAACAATGCCATAGCATAGGCGCCGCCTATGCAAAAGCCTTTTGTCTCTGAATCTCATATGTCATGGCATAGGCGCCGCCTATGCCTAACAATGCCATAGCATAGGCGCCGCCTATACTCAACAATGCTTTGCAAAAGGCGCCGCCTATGCCAAGCATAGGCAAAGCATTAGGCGCCGCCTATGGTCACTTTTGGTCTCCAAATCCGATTCCAAATGGGTCAAAACCCGACCCAAGCTTGTCCTATAAATAGAACCTTAGTCTTAAATCAAAAACACATTGAAATTCACCCTAAAGCGCCGCCTACCTCTCCAAATTCTCCCAAAAATTTTCCTTTTGCTCTTTTACTTTGCAAGAACATCTTCCTAGGCCATCAACCAAGTAAGTACTTCTTTTTTCTTCTTTAATGTTCCGTAAGTACTACACTACTACGTCTATAATGAATTGTTTAATCTTGAAGTAGTATTGATGATTTGAATAGGGTTGATTTTTTGTGGTGAAACTAAGTGAGTGAAAGAATACGTAAGGATGCTCTTGACTTGTTTCTAACTTGTATTTGATTTTGATACACTGTCATACTTTTGCGGAATTGACATAGTCTAGAACATTGCATAATCTTGTAACTTGAAATCTTGCTTGAATGACTTGGTTATTGCGATGAAAATCATGGTTAACTACAAACATAAGATGTTGTGATTATTCCAAGCCATAAATTGATACAATATCTATGTAGTAGTTTTATTCAAAGTGATGCATTAGTCCAAAACATGAAAGCATTACCAAGATTACATGATCTAGAATTGAGAAAGGATAGTTAAGATGATACAAAAAGTATGACTGGACTAATTATATGGTTGGAACATAACACCTAAACGTATATCGATGAAATCTGAATAATCGACATCGTTCACTTCACTAGTTCGTACAAACAAACTAAGTGTGGGGTGGTGCCACTACGGCTTGTTTATTGATTGTATCCACCAAGATGAAGCTAACATGACTATTATTTTAATCTCAGGTACAATGGCACCAAAAGCAAGACAAGGGAAGGAAAAAGCAACAACTTCACAAAAAGGCCAAAAAAGGGGACGAAAAGAGCAAAGAGAATCCTCCTCGCTGCAAATACCTCGCCGCATGTTTGGAATTAAATGGGTCCTAGAGGAGGAAGGAAAGGAGTGGTATAGGAACAATAAAGAGAAAAAATATGTTTATGTGGAGTTGATACACAAGGAAAGCCTAGCAAAGAAAGAACCACGTATGTTGGCTAAGATAATGGCGTTACATCTTGATTTCATCTTCCAAGATATGGGAGAGTGCAATCTTGATTTAACACGTGAATTCTATGCCAACTGGTCACCGAAAACTATAGGGAGTGAAGTAAAGATTCGGGGCCAAGTTCTGTAACTAAATGCGGAGTTCTTCAACTCTTTTCTAGGTTTGCCATCTGTTGATCCATCACCACTCAAGGAGCTGTATAACAGACCTCCTTACAGGGCCATTAGACACACATTGTGCGGAATGAGATCTATGGCACGATGGAGCAGACACAAGGACACCAGTCAGCACAACACCTTCCCATATGCTTCCTTAAATAGGGAAGCTAGGATATGGATACGAATAGTCAACTCTTGCCTGATTCCAGGGACACAGTACACAAAGATAAAACGAGATAGAGTGTGCTTGGTGTACGCATTGATGACAAATGTCCCTATCAACATTGGGGCAATTATTCGATCTACAATGCGAAAGGCCAGGCTACACAAGAGGTCCCATTTCAGCTTTGGCAATTTGTTGACCGCAATATTGAGGAAGGAGGACATCGAAGAGAAACCGGCTGATCATAAGCTTCCACACAACCCGAAGAAGGTTGACCTCACAAAGGTTAAAGATGTTGAATCCACACATGGCGTCAACCTTACCACTGCAGAACGTCATGCTCGGGATGAGAGTCTCTTTCGCCATCTTTATGGCATGACTCAGTTTACCATGATGAGTGGAGGTCGTGTTCCAACTGCTGCAGAGCTCCAACAGTTGGATTATGACTACCCAATGAATGAGCATGTGAGGGAGATGTGTGGAGTAGGTGTATTTTTTGAGAAACCTCTTGATGACGATGTGCCAACCGATGATGATCGTCGAATGCCAGACTCAGACGTAGAGGAGAACTCTAATGACGACGACTCTAATGATGATTCCGATGAAGGGGGTATGACCCCAGACATAGAGGAGGAGTCCGACTAATCAGGTTCTTCTTATTTATTTTCCACTGAGGGCAGTGTGTCCCGTCTAAGTGTGGGGTGCTGGTATTTGCATGCTATACTTCTTTATCTGCATTTGCATTCATTTATGTTTGTTTGTTTTGTTTTTTTTAGTAGTTAAATTTTTTTAAAAAAAAAAAAATTAACTTTGCATGAAATTATTCTGACAGGCAGCATGGTATTACGACAAGAGTGTGTGATAAAATCATTACTATTGAGACGTTTAGGCTCTAATAGTGACTCATTATGTGATAATTGTGTGGTTCAATTCCTTCATCTGTTGGGTCAAGAGTCTATACGGCTTCCAATAAAGTCGACCATGTGCCTTGTGTGTGTGAGATGATAGTATATTCTATGTTTGTGGCTGATGCTAGAACTTGCCTGGTATGTATGTAAAGCGAAATAAAGAGTGTGAGTTTAGGAGATGATTTAGGCATTTCTTTGGCAACCTATGATTGTTTACCTTCATTTTATCTACCCATGGACATCATCCTAGATAACCCCCTTTGAGCTGTTAGCCTATTTTTCTTTGACAACCTCATATATAAGCCTAATCCATTTTTTTCAAGACCATAATTTGATCCAAATTCCTAAGTGCTTTAAATTGTAAAGTAATGTGACAAAATAAGAGGAAATTGGGTGAGAATAGTGCCTTAGAATGTATTGGTGCTTGAATTTGTTATGAAAAATAATTGCTATCATAAGAGGTGTGTTATGAAAAGAAAAAGGAAAAGAAAAATAAAAAGTTAATTCTGTTCAAAATTGAAAAGCAAAAGAGGTGAGAAAGGGTGGTAGATTAAACGAAAGTAGAAAGGTTGTTTGAAAGAAAGCATAAATGGCATAATGTGATGTATTAAAGCGCTTAGGAACATAGTCACTATTTCTGGCCAAAATAGTCCTACCCGTCCCTTAGTCTACATTACAACCTGTAAAGACCTATTTGATCCTAAGCTTAGCATTCTGATATTTAGTGGAGCATTACACTAAGGGTAAGCCTATGGTCATCAGTTGCAACATACAAATTCTTTGTGAGAGTGGGAGCAAGGATAATCTTATACCCATGTTTGAGATATATACAATACTTGTAAGTGATTATGGGTGACATATTGTGAGACACACATGGTTGATGAGTTTTGGGTAGTCGTATATGATTCTTTGTACATTAACTTGTGGTTACGAATTCACCATCATCACGAGTCTATGTTAGAGGTTGAATTGTTTCTAGTAGTGATCAGAAAACTACTCTTTGTAAATGATTGACATGCCTGTCTGGATGAATATTTTGTGTTGTTACTGTGAAACCCTAAGTAAATATTTATATGGACATGATATTTTGTTCGAGAACGAACAAAGCTTTAAGTGTGGGGTGTTGATGATAGGCGTATTTACACGCCTAAAGTGCTATAATTTACCCATATTTTAGCTAAGTTTTGAGGACAAAATACATAATTCATGCACTTTTAGTCCTTTTTCCTGTAAGCGAGCTAACAAACATGATTAGCAAGTTTTTAGGTATAAATGATGAAGATTTCAGCATTTTATGAATAACTTGACGCCAAAGGAAGCTTCACGAAAGGAGGAAAGCAAAGCTTGGACGCCTAAGGACTAAAAGTGACGCATGGAAAACCTGTCCCAGGCAAAAACAGCATTTCTCAAGACTTTGGGGATCAGCAGTAACCTATTAGGATTAGGATAATGATGCAGTAATTTGTTAGGATTAGGATAAGTACGCAATAGCCTAGTAGGAATAGGATATGGGTATTATAAAAACCCTATTTTTCTACAGCTTTTTAATTATCAACTCATTCATAATACACATTCGAATTCTCATTCATCTTTTTACTTCTTCCATCAATTACTTTCAAAACCATTCTCTTCATCTATTCGAATTCTAAATTTTCACGACAAGAGAAACGTTATTTGCAAGGAATTCATGCCACAAGCACTACCAAACCATACTACACGTTCTATCTTTATTTTGGTATAATGATAATGACTATTGTGATTTCCACCGCACTCATGAATAGCTAAACTTCTCTGTTGGGGTTATGGAAACCTTATGAGCTACTATCTATTGCTATGAGTTTGTGAATTCGTGACACGTATGCTGCTTATATCATTATTCTCTTCATCTTAATTTAAATTCTTGTGGTTGCAAACATATAGAATACGCCAGTATAGCATTAACTTGTTCGAAAGAAAAGTTATATGTCTGGAAAAGAGATAATGTCAAGGTAATAGGGCACCAACCCCTGTTAAAAAGTTAGTGCCGTAACTGGATTAACCTCTTGGAGAATCTGTACCATTAGATACGCTTTAAGCTTGAAAGAGTTAAAGTGAAATAATCCTTGATGGTCGAAAGACGCCTGGATTTACCATAGAATACGATTCTCTATAAGCGCATGCAATGTCTGAATTTCGCATAACTCATAGTCAATAGATACGTAAAACTCATAAGGTGGACATAACCCCAGCTCTCAATTCTCATTGATCAAAACCAACCAAACAATCCGTTTTACTCTTCTATTTTCTGTTCTTACGTTATTATTTTGTTACTCACGCTACAATTCCCCTTTTTACGAAACTTTCACCAAAAGTCTAATAATTTATGCTTACTTAGTGACCAAGAAACCTTGTCCGGTGCTTTACTTTGTATTTGTGTGGTATCTTGTGTCTTGAGTCGGGGGTCTATCGGAAACAGCCTTTCTACTTCTTTAGAGGTAGAGGTATGGACTGCGTACATCTTACCCCCCCAAGACCCCACCAGGTGGGAATACACTGGGTTTGTTGTTGTTGTTGTGTCTTAGTGACCAAGTATTCTCTGTGGGATTCGACACCCAACCCAGTTGGGTTCTATATTTGACAACGACCGCTTACACTCTTACGAGAGCTGTAGTTTGAGCGTTATCAATTTCTCATCAGGAATCAACTCCACATTATATTGGAATTGTTGCACAAATTCATTAGCTAGGTCATCCCAATTAATCCACTTATCGATGTCTTAGTCAACAAACCATTCTGAAGCTAGACCTGAAAGACTCTCACCGAAATATGCCATGAGTAATTCTTCCTCCCCCCCCAGCACCCCTTAGTTGGTTGCAATAACATTTCAAATGTGCTACAGGATCGCCATGTCCATCATACTTCTCACACTTCGGCATTTTAAAATCAAAAGGAAGAAAAACCCCTGGAAACATGCACAGATCTTTATATGAGACACTTTTGTACCCCCCAAGTCCCTGGAGGTCTTTCATAGCCAGTTCCAAACTTCTCAATTTTCTGGTCATTTCCTATTGTTCTTCTTTTATAACAGGCTTCTCAGTGTTAAGAGGAAATTCAGGTGGGTGAGTATAGCCATAAAGATTAGTCGACTTAAATGCGGGCTCAATAGCATGATGTTGATCAACAAAAATATTCAATACAGGCTCTCTCGCAGTGTGGGGAGGCACAACTTATGGATAAACCTAAAAATTAGGAGCTTCAGGTGGGGGTGGGGGTGCAAAAACATGAACAATAGGTGGATCTGAGCATGTGATAGCTTTGTATGGAGGAGTGAGGAAATGAATATTGGAAGTGTTTGGATAGTATTTCCCTGGAGCAGGTCCTGATACATGTTGTGGTGTGTCAACAAAAATAGAAAACTGTGTATGTGACACTGGAGGCAAGCTAGAAAGATATTTCAGATTATCAGCGGGAAATTGAGGAGGTGGCAACCCATTAGCCCAAGCTCGATGCATTTCTATCATTTGTTACCTTAATTTTTGAATCTCTTCATTAGCTTCTAAATTCTCATTGCCCAAACTCCCTATTTGATCAGTGACAACAAACTCAGTATTCCTGTTGGCCATAACTTTCAATTCGACTTGGTGCAATATGAAGGACCAGCCAAAATGCCACAAACCAACCACCTTAAACTAACTAGACAAGAGAGAGCAAATATGTTAGAGTTCAACACTTTCTCAAAACCTTTTTTTAAAAGGATCACCAAACCCAAGAAGGGCGCCTACGTATCTCACTCCCAAGAGAGGAGAATCAGGTGTGCATAGTTCGTAAAGTCTTGCCAGAATGGCCAATTAAACTCTTTTTCTATTCCTTGGAACTTTAAGAAGAAAAGAAAATAACAATTTGTCAGAAGAATTGACGAATATCTTTTTGAATTTTTTCCGCTTTAACATCCCTATACAAAAATGAAATCTGTGATTACCAAAGAAAAATCTTTTTTGGGTTTTCGATTTTGAATTTCATAGGAAAATGAAACTTGAAACTATTAAAGAAAAATATTTTTGTAGTTTTATTTTAAAGATGTATATGAAACACCTACTCTAAGTGAAGAGTGAAGAAGTTCTTTTTGAATTTTTTAGATTCCTGTACAAAATGAAATCTATGATTACCGAAGAAAATATTTTTGAATTTCATACGAAAATGAAACTTGAACCTATTAAAGGATAATATATATATATATATATATATATATATATATATATATATATATATATATTGTTTTTTTCTTTTAAAGATGTACATGAAACACCTACTCTAAATATAGAGTGAAGAAAATCTTTTTTTGGATTTTTCAAACAAGATCAACCAAAAATGAAACCTACGACTATTAAGGAAAATCTTTTTGCAGTTTTCTTTTCGAGGCATATGTGAAACACCTACTCTAAATAAAGAGTAAAGAAAATCTTTTTGAATTTTTTAAATAAGATCGCCGAACCAACAATAGGCTGCCTACGTATCTCACTCCCGAGAGAGGAGAATCAGGGGTGCGTAGTTTGTCCAGGTTGGACAAATAAGGATTAAAATGAACTAAGACTTGACTTGAGATACACGGTTACAGACGGATGATGAAAATAAAATTTTTTGGATTTTCAATAAGACACTTCATACAAAACTGACACCAATAACTATGAAAGAGAAAAAATCTTTTTGGTATTATCGCTATATGGAATGTACAAAACTTCTGTCATTTTTTTTTCCTTTTATAAAAAGCTCCTATAAAAAAATCTTTTGAAAATTTTGAATTATGAATGCATGGTAAAGAAACAAAAGGAAACTCTTTATGATGTTTTTGAGAAAATGAATGCGAAAGGTAAAAAATCTTTTTAAATTTTTGGATTGTGAAAAAAAATCAAAAGCCATAAAGAACTCTAAAAATTTACGAAACTCTTTTTTTTTCTTTTCTACTCACTTTTCACTTCTTCTTTTTTCTATTTTTTTCTCAACATTTCTTGCCTACGCACTTTACTTCTAACAGATGTTGTCCCCAAATCAGTCCGTCAAATAACCACGTTACCCTCAAAGATGTAAAATTTAGCACGTAGGGATGCTTTAGAGGTGAGTCTCCTACAAAGGGCCAGGTGGGTCCCGCTAGGTCTCAATATGATGCAGATAAGAATGACCTAAAGGCTGACCTACGTTAGGGTCCACTAACAAGGCTATTCAGGGGAGCGTATGGTCGATAGTGGATTGCTTTAGCTGTCTACCTACTCCATACAACCTAACGGCTCCCCCTCCTAAAATAAGGGTGACTCAACTATAGATCGTGTACACATGTGTACTACAGACTTATTGCAGAAAGAAAGACTCGAGTTATGCACATGATGCCAGATATAAAGCGGTAACACATAAAGTAAAAACTGCAAACAAAGAGCATGTAGACACTCAACAATGGTAAACAATAACACAAAATAACACAAACAAAATGTCTATACACCTATAGTGTCAAACTAAGCCGATACAACTCCAAAATAAGCTCGAATTCTGAAAAACCCCCAGCAGAGTCACCAGGGCTGTCACACCCATTTTTTTTACCAAAAAGATTAGTATTAAGGTTGTAAGGGGTTTTTATTATTGAAGTGACAAAATGAAGATTTGTTTCGAAAAGGACTTTTTATATTCAAAACTAAGAGTCGCCACTTGGCATAAATCGAGTGTGCCAAGTCACCCTTGTATATCATTTTTTAAAATAATTTTGACTCTAAAACTGATCCGCGAATAGAGATTTCGGTTAAGAAATTCTGATGACCGAGGGGAAGGTGTTACACACCCCTCAATCCTGTGGTTCGACCACGGTCGCTTGGTGGAGCATATCGACTAATTTGACACTACGAATGTACAAACCACACAAAAATACGTAAAACAATCAAACAAACAAAACAAACAAATCAAATCAAATATAGTGTCCAATCCGAGTTATACAGTCCCGAAATAGAAATATATAGAAATGTAAGTCCTATTCTAAAATAATCCTAGACTAAGCTCCAATGCCTCACCCGATGCCTCGGGCCTTCATCACAAAAGTCCTCCGGGTACAAGATACGTTGGGGCATTCCCCGAATAAATCAATACAAATCCATCGAGGCATTCCCCGACCAAATGAATACATTTTTGGTGCGAGAAAATCAAACCATTCAACAAAACATTCCAAACAATCCACCAATTCTAAATTTTCCTACCTGAGCCTACTATTTGCCTACCCGCTCGACGACATATCACGTTTAACATCAACAATGAATCAAAATACCATAATACTTACTTTTATCAATTTTCGATTCCCATTCCCCAAATTCATTCTCCGCATGATTAAACTGATCCTTCAACTATCAAATTCAATATCAACCACGTATACACAACAAAGATTCAAGCATGCTAAACAAATAAGTTATTCACACTCATAACAAACAATCAAAATTCCAAAATATAATAGAGAAAGACATGGGAAATGAACCTCAATTCTTTTTATTAAAATTGCTCCTTCCGACTAGAACCGCGTCCAAAATCTCGGATCGAACCTCAACGATAAACAAACTCGATATTGGGATATAGAAAACTCGGACAGATTTGAAACCCAGAGAAAGAAGAAATAGCACTTAAACCAAGACTAAAATTGCAAAAACTAGAGAATTCGTACTCGAAACCACGAAATCTCACCGAAGTTAGCTTAAATGTCACCAAAATCTATCACAAGGTCGATCTCGACTAGTTTTTGCTACTGATTTGGGATTTTGTCATCGAGGAAGGAAGATCTCGAGTCTGTGATGCTTAATCCAATGTGTAGCGCAGATTCTGGCAAGACAGTCGCCGTTTTACTCCATTTCTGTTCCTCACTCTCTTGATTTCACTCTTCCCACCTAATCCCCCTCTATTTCTCACTGTTTTTGCTCTCAATCTCTCTTCATGTGTGTGTGAAATTCAATTGGTGTAGTTGTGTGTGCAGTTTGAGGATAAGTACCCTGTGCTACTGTGTATCTATTCCAAAAATAAAAGAAAAAAGTGATGGGGTATCTTTTGTGTGGGTATTCATTGGGAGACAAAAGAAGAAGGAAAAAAAATCATCCCCCCCCCAAATGGCGTGTTCTTCTGAGTGTGTATTTGTTCAATCTTTTGTATTTTATTATGGAAAAAAAAGATAAGGAAAACGTGAATAGGGTGAAGGGTAGGGTAGGTGGGTAAGGGTATATGGTGGGGTGGGTTGTTAGGATGAGGTGTAAAGTTTTTTAGGATCGGGTTGTTAATTTTTTAGGGACTGCTATTTTTTGTATTTTTGTGGGGTATAATCACATGGATGAGGGTGTGTGGTAATGTAGCTAAAAATGAATAAAATTGGACTTGAGAGGGACAAACTTAGGTGTCTACAGCGGTACATATTTGTGGCCCTTAGATGAATAGAGTAGCGCGCACCATGCGCTTCTGCAAGAATTCACTGGCTTAAGTCATCTAAACTTGAAACACAAAGACGACCCTGACAACGCAAAACACCATCTCCCACTTGGGAGAAAACCTCTACTTTCTGATCCTGAACTGAATCTTTGAACTTGACAAGGCTGGGATATCTATCTTACTTTTCTTTCACCTCAGAAACTAGAGATGATTCTGAACTACTATGAACCCATATATCACCCTCTTCTGCATCGACTAAGCGAACGCCTAGTCTGGCAAGCTGATGGACTTCCTGAGCTAACTTCTTCTTATTGTCCTCAACATGAGAAACACTACCCATGGACAGTCTACTGAGAGCATCGGCCACTACATTAGCCTTTCCCGGATGATAGAGAATACTTATGTCATAATCTTTCAAGAGCTCTACCACCTCCTCTGATGAAGATTGAGATCTTGCTGAGAAAATACATACTGAAGACTCTTATGATCTGTGAAGACATCTACATAAACTCCATAGAGATAATGCCTCCAAATCTTCAAGACAAAGACTACGGCGGCTAACTCAAGATCATGAGTAGGATAATTCTGCTCATGAGGTTTAAGATGTATGAAGGCGTAGGCTATGACCTTACCATGCTGCATGAGAAAACAACACAAACCTACTCTGGATGCATCACAGTACACTACGAACCCATCTGAACCATCTAGAAGATCTAGATTTGAAGTTGAGGTGAGTCGAGTTTTCAACTATTGAAAACTCTTCTCGCAAGGATCTGACCACTGAAACTTGACTTTCTTCTGAGTCAATCTAGACATAGGGGATGCAATAGAAGAAATCCCTCAACAAACCATCTTTAATAGCCAGCCAAACTCGAGAAACTCCTAATATCTGATAGAGAGATAAGTCTGGGCCAGTTTTTTACTGCTTCGGTCTTTTGAGGATCAACTCTAATTCCATCACCAGAAATGATATGACCAAGGAATGCTACTGACCTTAGTCAAAATTTTCACCAACTGAATTTGAAGAATAGCTGATGATCTCTAAGAGTCTGAAGTACTATTTTGAGATGGTCTGCATGATCTCGCTCACTGTGGGAATAGACCAGGATATCATCTATGAAAACTATGATGAACATGTCCAAGTACTGCTTGAATATATGGTTCATCAAGTCTATAAAAGTTGTTGTGGCATTGGTAAGACCAAAGGACATAACTAAGAATTCGAAATGACCATACCGACTACGGAAAGCTATTTTCAGAATGTCACATTCTCTAACTCTAAGCTGATGATAGTCAAATCTGAGGTCTATCTTAGAGAAATAATTGGCACCCTGAAGTTGATCAAATAAGTCATCAATTCTAGAAAGAGGATACTTGTTCTTGAACGTGACCTTATTGAGTTAACGGTAGTCTACACACATCCTAAAAGAACCATTTTTCTTGCGCATGAATAATACTGGAGAGCCCCACGGGGAAACACTAGGCCTAATGAATCCCTTATCTAAGAGATCCTTCAATTGTTCTTTCAGTTCTTCAAGTTCTACTGGTGCCATTCTGTATGGCAGAATAGATATAGGCTGATTATCTAGAAGAAAATCAATGTCGAAGTTTATTTCCTTTTCGGGAAGAATTCCTGGAAGATCTTTGGGAAAGACATCAGAATATTCACCTACAACTAGAATTGATTCAAGGCTAGGAGTTTTGAAACTAGTGTCCTTAACTTGAACAAGATAATAGACATATCCTTTAGATATCATTTTCCATACCCGAAGGTAAAAAATAAGCTGACCTCTGAACGTTGAAGTACTACCCTTTTACTCAAGGACGGGTTCATTCAGAAACTAAAACTAGACTATTTTATTTCTTCAATCAACTGTGGCATATCAGGAATGAAGCCAATCCATGCCGAGAATGACATTAAAATCAGTCATCTCTAATTCGACTAAGTCTGCTGAAGTGACTTTTTGAAATAAAATAATCGGGCAGTTCCTGTATACCCACCGGGCTATGATGGTTTTACCCACTGGGGTAGAGACTGAAAAGGGCTCTGCTATGATTTTAGGACTGATTTTGAAATCGCTTGCTATATAGGGAGTAACAAAAGACAAAGAAGCTCCTGGATCTAGAAAAGCGTAAACATGCACATGAAAGATCTGTAACGTACCAGTAAATACATCAAGAGAATTTTCTTAATCCAGTCGGGACTGAAGAGCATAGAGATGATTTGGGCATTGCCCACTAGTACCACTGGTGGTGGCACCCTACTGATTTGGGCGATCGGACTGAGCTGAGGAGCGGAGATGACTCTGATAACCTGACTGAGGGCAGTCTCTAACTCTGTGTCCTGGCTTTCCACAACTGAAACAGATATCGCTACCAGCTTTGCAACCACCCTTGTGGTTCTTACCACAAGTCTGACAAAGGGGATTAGTTCGGGCATTGCTAACACTGCCCTGAGACCTAAATCCTGGAGCTCTATCTCTGTTACCCTCCCTAAACTTAGGAACTAAAGCACTGGCTGAAGAAGGAGCTGGAACTGATGATTTAGGAAAAAACTGGGAACAGTTTTCTCCTTCTGATTTAGGCTGAGCGAAGTTGAAACTACCAGTCTTCGCTCTCTTATTATGCTTCTCCCTCTGCTTAATATTCTGCTCCTCTATCTACTAAGCATGATTCATAAGCCTGTCTAAACTCATGTCACTGTTCAGCATGACAGATCTGCACTTATTTACCACACTATTATTTACCCCTGAAGTGAACTTACTTATCTCGGCTCTACTGTCTACAACCACATGAGGGGCATATCTGGCTAATTGAGTAAACTTAATAGAATACTCTTTCACTATCATATTACCCTACCTGCGGTTGATGAATTCTAGTACTTAGCCTCTCTAAGCAATTGGGGAAAGAATCTGTCTAAGAATACAGTAACAAACTCCTCCCACTCTATAGGACCTACATCATCTGACCTTTTGACTTCTACTGTTTGAAATAAGTATGAGCCACATCCTACAACTGATATATAGCTAGCTCAACACTCTCAACAGTAGTCACCCCCATGATGTCTGTCACCTTCTGAACCTGATCAATGAATTCCTGAGGATCCTCATCTACCTTTGACCCAAGGAAGAACGGAGGATACATTCGGGTGAAGTCTCGAATCCTAGATACAGCTAAATTGGCCACTAGGTTAGCCATAATGACTGCTGGCCATTCATTTTAAGCGGCAACTGACTGAGCAAGAGTAGTGAATGCGGCTCTGAACTCCGCATGAGAAACATGATCACCCAAAAGATCTTCGGGCTAAGGGGCTAACTGATTTTTATTTCTTCTTTTGGGGGGCATATTCTGTAGAAAAAAAGGGGAAACAGATTAGACTAAGTGATTGACTTAATATTATGCTCACTGGCACGACATGAATATCAAAAAAAGGGAAAATGTTCCTAAAACATCTTATAGCCTCTTGCATATAAATGTGGTGTGCAACACACCCATGTACAAGACTCTACTAGATGTGACTTTCAGACTTCCTAGGACTCTATTGAACCGTAGGCTTTGATACTAATTTTGTAACACCCCAAACCTAGTGCCCGAAATGCTACACGGTGCTTATGACCCCGAAGGATCACAAGCTAACCCATGACTGATATCTGTACTTGTACACTGCATAATATAACATGAAAATGCAGAAACATGCTTCAAAAGGCCATAAGGTTCAATACTGAACAAAATTTGAATAATAAAATATCTGAGTGGGGTAATAGAATACCCAAAACAAAGCTGAAAATACTGAAATCTGAAACATGATAGTCTAGAAAGCCTCTAACTGACTGAGTTGTATGAGTAAAGAGTTGATGGGACATGTCCCCAACTAACTCCAACTAATAAACTGATTAATGAGATAATAGGTAAATAATCATGTCCTCGAAAGATGAGGACTCACTTCTAACTCTATTTGAAGATATCTGGAATCTACTATTACTCTAAAGCTCGTGTTTCTGAACCTATAGTATAAGACACCATAGCGCAAATGCGTCAGTACTTTGAATGTACTGGTATGCATGTGAGGTAGGTTGAATGCATAGGGTTTTTATGCATGAACAATAATAATAACTGACTAACTATCATGAGCGTGAGAATACATGCATGAGACATAACAACTAATACTAATATTGTGATAACATGGTTACTGAATCTGAATATAACTGATAACATGAGTGACTGTATCTGACAGTCCTAAATTTGTTGGAACTATCTGAGTTCCATACTGTATATGAGTTGATTGTATCTAATAGTCCTGAAATCTAAAGAACTATCTAAGTTCTATTACTAATACTGATTGACTGTGTCTGACAGTCCTGATTCTGTAACATAAAACTGTGGGAAGTAGTTATCTAACTGATATGTCCCTGATACCCCATTATGGCTGAGTTAG
The DNA here is from genome assembly GCA_030864225.1 of Capsicum baccatum var. pendulum. NCBI lineage: Eukaryota > Viridiplantae > Streptophyta > Magnoliopsida > Solanales > Solanaceae > Capsicum > Capsicum baccatum. Next base: position 82,651,256 of record CM061550.1, read on the forward strand.
GGTCCAATCTGTAACCCTAATTGGAAGAGTGTCAATACCGTACCACTGGTAAGGACAAGCTGTGGGCGACCCTCATCTGATAGTGTCCCCTATACAAGAATGGTGGGGACTTTATCTGACAGTGCTTATCCACCTCATCAACCCTCATCGAACAGTATTGATGTCTCAACCTATGCTGGCTACATAGTTATGGAATGCAAGGATGACTTCTAAGGATCACACCCTCATCTGATAGTGTGTGTTCCCATTCTTGGGTTCACTCGGTGCTAATTTTTACTCCCATCTGAATAGATACTGAATATGATTTACTAAACTGAACATGGGCTGAGTTACTAAATTCCATTGACTGATGAAATAATACTGATATCTGACCATTGACTGAGTTCATGAGATCATTGAGATTTTCTGAGTCATAAGATTGTCTGAAGTCTAAGGATTCATAGCTTGACTGAGAGTATCGTGAAAACATGACATGGCTCTAGGCACACAGCTAATGTTTCGGGTATAAGTACCCCAGGACTCGATGAAAGGAAACTGACCAAGCATAGCTTACTTGAATATATAACTAACATCATAATCCATAATACATTTATAGAAGAATTTCATCAAAACATGTGATAGCCATAACTTGTATATACATGGGGATTTCATGGTATCATGCTAGTTAGGTACCTTTCCTTCATCTAGGCATTTAATCAAACATATTGTAGGCATGGTACATGTAAACATCATTGTACAATAATTAAACATCATGGTTCAATTCTAATTTCATTATTCAAGGGTTTAGTCATAGGTTCACATGAATATACATCTATACAAATCAATTCCACATAACATTGATCACCCAACATGGATTTGAATTCAATTGATCATTCTCAGCATAAACAAAACAAACCCAACATGAAATTCATAAAGAAATTCATAAACTTGAACTTAGAAAAGAGATTTTTGGGCTTCATGGACGAAAGGAGTCCATGAATTAATACTATGCATACCTTAGTTCGTGATTTCATGAAGATTGACGGTGAAACTTTCTTGGAATTGGATCTTCTATAAAAGCCCTAGCTTGTTCTTGATAGGTTTTTAAGAGAAGAGAGCGTATTGTAGGTGAAAAGTGGCTGAATCACGTGTTAAAGGGCTTAAATAAGAGCGAGAAGTTGACCCTTTTAACCCTGGATGCGTCATTTAAAATTGTAAAACAATTTCAAACTGGACCTTTAGCGTGATGCGGCGCTATCGCGCCGTGTCACTAGATTTTGACAATTGGGAAATTGAGGGATGGCGCGATGTGGATCCATCTCGTTTTCACTTCCTTTGTGACCTGGAACTTTGGTGCGGCGCGGGGGAAATCACGTTGAGACACTGGAAAATAGACAATTCTGAATTTGGGCCCGGCGCGACGTGCCATAATCGCGGACCCCTACTGAAATTTTCCAAATTACATTTCCTCTTGTGGCGCGGCGCACCACTGACTAATATGGAGTTGTTTTATGACAAAAACTTAAAATAGTCGTAACTTCTGGCCCGGTTATCGGATTTGGGAGAATCTTATTGATGGAAAGCTTATTGAATTTCCCACATAACAAAAAGTGAAAATCTTGAAAATTCCTCATGGAATAACCATCATTCAATTTAGAAGCTAATATTAGACATTCTTAAGATGAAATTAGCTAGAAAAAAGTATGGGGTATTACAGTGTACTCGAAGCTTCAACATGAAGAGTGCTAAAGTTGTTAGGACACCTCTTGATGGTCATCTAAAATTAAGTAAGAAAATGTGTCCTACAACAAAGGAAGAGAAAAGAAATATGGCTAATGTTCCTTATTCTTCAGCAGTCAGGAGTTTGATGTATGCAATGGTGTGTACCAGACCGGATATTGCTCATGCAGTTAGTGTTGTTAGCAGGTTCCTTGAAAATCCTGAAAAAGAACATTGGGAAGCAGTCAAGTGGATACTCAGGTATTTGAGAGGTACCACAGGAGATTGCTTGCTTGTGTTTTGGTTGATCTGATCCAATCTTGAAGGGCTATACAGATGTTGATATGGCAGGTGACCTTGACAACAGAAAATTCACTACAGGATATTTGTTTACATTTTTAGGGGGAGCTATATCATGGCAATCAAAGTTGCAAAAGTGTGTTGCACTCTCTACAACTGAATTAGAGTATATTGTAGTTACTGAAGTTGGCAAGGAGATGGTATAACTGAAACAGTTCCTTCAAGAACTTAGGTTGCAGCAAATGGAGCACGTTCTCTATTGTGATAGTTAAAGTGCAATAGACTTGAGCAAGAACTCCATGTACCGTGTAAGAACAAAACACATTGATGTGAGTTACCATTGAATTTGTGAACAACTAGAGAACGAATCATTCCATGTCAAGAAGATTCACATTAGTGAAAATCCCGCAGATATGCTGACAAAGGTGGTGCCAAAAGACAAGTTTGAACTATGCAAAGAACTTGTCAGCATGAGCTCTCTATAAGAAGACGGAGGTACCTCCTTCAGATGCATGGGACTAGAGGAGGAGATTTGTGGGGTCCAGCCCATAAATACAAGTATTGGAAACTTTCCCTTTTGATTTGCTTTCTTCAAACTTTGCAGAGAAAAGATATCAAAAGATATTGTGGTCGACAATTGCAACTTTTTTTAGTGTCATTAGTAACATAAGAGGACTATTTTTTTTAACTATAAATAGGAGAGCTTTAAGCTCATTTTATACACACCAACAAAAAGAGTGAAAGAAAAATAGAGTGAGGCGTCACAGAGAGTTTAGTTTGTGAGGAAAAATAGAGAGTGTGAGCGATATTGTAGTGAGGTGGAAAAATTCAAAAGACAGATTTCTTTTGAGTGTGTAGTAGTTACTTTGAGTATTGTACTTGTGACTACGGTGTAAAATTTCTTACTACAAAGACATCAGTTGCTCCTCTTGGCCCGTGGTTTTTTCCCTCATTGGGTTTTCACGTAAAAATCTTGGTGTCATTATCGCTCTTGTTGTTCTTGTTGATTAATCGTATTACTGTTGTCAAATATTGATTTTTATTACCGAAATATTATTATCGTGGCAGAGTTTATTCCCAACAAATTTCACGGGACATCTACCACCTCCCACCACCAATAGGTACGAGGTAATTCTATCCGTCAAGGCTAGAATAGATGGGAAGAAATCACTTAGTGTGTTTCTGACGTATTTGAACATGAGACCTCATGGTTCTTGCCTACTTCATTGACCACTAGGCCACGCCACTTGGCGCAGTCTACAGAATGTTCATGGTAATGGAAAAAGACTTGAAAAGTCTATAGATATACATGTTGATAACAAATCGGCATTGGCCAGTACACAAAGTGCCCTCACTCAAAACTTTCATGATTGAGAGGTATGCTCAAGGAAAGCAACTCATAGATTGAAACTGCTTGTTAACATCAACAAGGTAGTTGTAGTCTTGATGGCCATCTTGGAACCTTTTTCGCATAAAAGCAAGGTGGAAGGTTATAAATATTCTTGGTTTTTCATCATTTTATTGCTAATAATAATTGACAAATTTGGTGTTTTTGGAAAAATTACGATCTATTTTACATTCTGGAAACAATGATCAAACAAATTACTATAAATTTCAAAGAGAATCCTACTGCTCATGGAACTTTATAGTTGTTGTCTATGTTGAATGTACAGCTTTGGAAAGGATTGATCTTTGGGACAGTATTACTGAAAAAGACAAGTAGTTTCAGCATCCAGGGTGTATGGCAGGAGACTTTAACGTCATCATGGATCAGGATGAGAAGCTTGGAGGAAGACCTCACAGAACCTACAAAAGTTTGGACTTCATACTTGTATGGACTCTTGTGGTCTAGCAGATGGTTTCACCGGGCTAAGGTATACTTGGTGCAACTACAGGAGACCAAGTAAACGAGTGGAAACGATTGGACAGAGTTTTGATTAATGATGATTGGGCACAAAGATTTCAAAACAATATGGATGAACATCTTCCAAGAATGGGCTCATATCATAGACCTTTATTGTTCAAATGCAGTGATGACCATCATATCAGCATTAAATATTTAAAATTCCTGAACTTTTGGACCGATCAAAATGACTACATGATTACTGTTAGGGAATCATGGGATATTCAAGACACAATATGAGTGACATTCATAAACATGTTAACAGTTGGGAAACTAAGATGGAGCTTTTGAGAATTTTGATATCCAGAACAATATACTGAACAAGGCAGGGAAGATCTGAATACAGGATATGCTGAGTACGTGCGATAGTTAAATATGCAGGAGAGTCTCTTAAAACAAAAGGCTCAATTGAATTGGTTCAAGGATATGAGGATAAGAATACCAGTACATTCATAGTGTCCTGAGAAACAAAAGAAGGAGATTACACATTCAGAGAATTAAAGATCACAAAAGGAGGTGGATTCAAAGCAACAACAATATTGCTTAGCTCTAGTTCCTAAAATTGACTCTCCTAACAATTTCTCAGACCCTAGAACTATAAGCTTGCACAGTTTCTCCACTAAGATCATTTCCAAGATCCTTGCTAACAGACTCAATCTTCTACTTCCGTCTCTTATTTCTGAAAAACAAAGTGGCTTATCTGGTAGACGTATCACACAATATCATGCTCACTCAAGAGATAATTCACAATCTCTCTAAGAAGAACAAAGGTGGCAATGTGGTTATTAACATGGCTTAAGTCTATGATAGGCCATCTTGGTCCATCCTCAGCCAGGTTTTGTTAAGTTCAGCTTTAGTATGGAATTGATTGAACTCGTCTATAGATGCATTTCTAACATAGGGTACTCTATTATAATTAATGGTACTAGACATGGTTATCCCTATATCTGTTTGTTCTAGCTTCTGAAGTGTTATCCAGATCCCTCAATAGTCTCATTCATAATTCAAATTCTATCCCTTTTACTATGAACAACAAAGGTCCTTAAATCACACACCTTGCCTATGCTGATGACATTGTGTTATTCAGTAGTGGTAACAGTAAATCTGTGAATCTTGGAAAGGAGACTGTTTTGGCTACTTTCTTTTCATTTGTAAATTGCTTATCTATCTCTTTTGTAGCCCAGAGGCAAGGTCCCATGTCCCCTTCTAGTCATTGTAAGATTTAACAAATATATTAAAGGTTCGAGAGATGAAGAAGAAGTAGTATATTAGACTTGTGTATTATCCAAAGGTTACATAGATATATATACAAGTAAAGGAAAGGTTAACTAAGGTAACGACATATCTAAATCCCTAGAAATCAGCTAGAATATTATATACATTTATTAAAGCACAAATTAAGGAGAGAAATCTGCACAATTTATTACACAATCAATCATGTCCCAATAATACGCCCCCGCAAGTTGAAGGTGGCATCAATAACCTTTAACTTGGACAGATGTTGATGAAACAACGGACGAGGCAAAGGCTTTGTAAGCGTGTCCGCAAGCTGATCAATAGTATGTAAGTGCTGAACGAGTACATGTTTTCATTGTACTTGATCTCTAACAAAGTATAAATCAACTTCAATGTGTTTCATCCTACTGTGTAGTACCAGATTTTGACAAAGATAGGTAGCAACAACATTATCACAATAGATTATGGGTGGATTAGGCAGCTGGACATGTAGTTCAACAAGAAGTTTTTGAACCCAATTGACCTCAGCAAGTGCAAAAGCTACTGCACGATACTCCGCTTCAGTGGAGGAGTGCGCAACAGTGCGTTGCTTCTTGGATGACAAACTAATAGGATTTGCACCAAGGTACATGATATATCCAGAAGTAGAGTTCTTGTCATTAATGTCACCAGCCCAATTGGCATCTGAATACATAAACAACCTAGGATGTGTCTTGCTCGTTATCTGTAAGCCATGATTTTTAGTGTACTAGAGGTATTGCAATAGTCGCTTAGTAAAAGACCAGTGTGTTTGTGTAGGAGCATGTATGAATTGAGATAATTTGTTAACTGCAAAGCTTATATATGGTCTGGTGAATGACAGATATTGAAGCTTACCAACTACTTGACGATACAAAGTGGCATCCGCCGGAGGTGTGTCATCCTTTAAAGATAGTGAGGCCGTAGAACTCATGAGAGTTGTAAAAGGCTTACATTCATACATTTCATGGGAAGCAAGAAGATCAAAAACATACTTGGCCTGAGAAAGGACGATCCCTTCTTTAGTGCGGAGAACTTCAATACCCAAAAAATAGTGGAGATGTCCGAGGTCTTTGAGAGAGAATATGGCTGAAAGAACCTGTATAGTTTTCTTGATAACCTCATAGTTTGATCCAGTGATAATTATGTCTTCAACATATATAAGAATGTAGACCAATGCTTCATTTTGATGACGAATATATAGAGAAGAGTCAGAGTTAGACTTTTGAAAGCCAATTTGAAGCAAGAATTGCTTTAACTCAGAGTACCAAGCTTGAGGGGCCTACTTAAGTCCATAAATTGCTTTTTTTAATTTGCAGACATACTGAGAAAATCAGGATGAGCATACCCACGAGGTTGACGCATATAAACATCTTCTTCAAGGTGTCCTCGAAGAAATGCGTTATTCACATCCAGTTGGTGCAAATGTCAATTGTGCTGAACTGCAAGTGACAAAATGAGTCTAACAATAACAGGTTTTACCACTGGACTGAATGTAGATTATAATCCACACCCGGTTGTTGCGTGAAGCCCTTTGCAACTAGCCGAGCTTTATACCTGTTAACGTTTCCATCTAATTTGGTTTTGTACGACATAGCCATTTATAATCAACAACATTTTTGAGAAAAGGATGAAAGTACAAACTCCCACGTCTTGTGGTTCATCAATGCTTCAAACTCAAGTTTCATCACTTCTCTCCAGTGTGCACTCTTTTGAGCTTGGTTGTAAGTGGTAAAAAGTGGTTCATTTAATGCAACTGCAAGATAATCAAATACTTGCTTAGGTTTGGTGATGTTATTTTATAAACGAGTAATAGGTCGGTGAATGGATGGTTGTTGGGTATGTGCGGAAGCTGTGGTAGAGGATTGGTAATGATTGTGAGATAGAATGGATGGGGAGGGGTCTAGAGTTGGTGTAGATAAAGGGTTTTTCGGGGTGTGCTAATTTCGGTGTTAATACTGGATTAGTGGTTGTGTGGTAGGTGGGACAACAATAGACTGTGTGGAGCCATCTGAACTGGCAGCAGGAGTTGGTGTTGCTGCCAAAGAAGGACCTGAAAAAGAACTTGTAGGAGATGTTGCCGACAATTCTGGAGCAACCTTGATTGGCTGGAGAATCTCATAATCCACTGGAGGCATAGACTTGACACTAAGATCATTTGATTCTTTGTACAAGATATCCCACTCTAATTTTGATATTCCTTTGTCTTTTAAAGATGAAAATATATTAGAAAAAAGAAATTATTTTCATAAAAAATAATATCTCGTGAAATATATATCCTTTGTGAAATAGGATCATAACACTGATGGTTGTGATAGGGTATTAGAATAGCGTAAGTAAACACAAGGGGTGTACTTGGGTTCTAGTTTGTGTTTGGCATATGGTTTAAGCCATGGATAACATAGGCAACCAAAAGTACGAATGGATTGATAATTTGGAATTTCTCTAAATAATCATTGATATGGAGAATCATAATAAAGTGTGCGGGTGGGAAGCTTGTTAATCAAGAATATGGCTTGTTGACAGGCAAAGGAACAAAATACTGGAGGCATGGAGGCTTGGTGTAAAATGGTTTTTGTTGTTTCAATGATGTGCTGATGTCTACGTTCAGCCATAGCTACCCATTGTGGGGTGTATGGTGACGATACAAGGTGCTCATTACCAGTGGTGTGAAGAAATGACTTAAGACCTTCAAACTCACAACCACCATCAGTATAAACTGAGAGTATTGTTGTATGAAAATAATTTTCAACAAAGGGTTTAAATTTAGAGAAAACTATTTTGACCTCACTTTTATTTTTAAGTGTGCACAGCCAAATGTATTTTTTAAATTGATCAAAAAAATTACATAATATAATTTTTTGTCAATTGACAAAACAGGTGATGGGCCCCATACATCACTGAAAATAATTTGTAAAGGCTTTTTGCTCACTAGAGTATTCTCAAAAAAGGGGTGCCGATGGCTTTTATTAGAAGAGCAGGAATTACAATGATCAAACATTTCAGAATTTGAAATTGAAATTGAAAACTTTGTAAGAGTGTTTAAGCACTCTTTTATTTGGGTTTCCTAATTTTCTATGCCAAGATTGTTGAGATTCTGCCATATAGGATTGGTAGCTCAGATTGCATTGGAATCCTCCAACAGGCCACTCATAAAGTCCTTCTATATCCTAGCCTCGTACCAACGGTGCCCCCGTACTCAGATCTTTCACAAGAAAATCAAAAGGAAAAAATTCTATGGATGTCAGATTATCTTTGCAAAATTGAGACACAGATATAAGGTTACCTTTAATCTCTGGTGCACACAAAGTATTTGAAAGATGAAACTTTTTATTTGAAGCATTTATTTGAACATGGCCAGTGTGAGTTATAGGGACTTTGTTGCCATTGCCCATTGCAATATCATCAGTACCAGTGTAGTCATCCGGACATTGAAGATTTTGAGAATCAGTAATCACATAATGCCATGCTGCTGAATCGACAACCCAAGGCATGAAAGCAAAGTTTACTCTGTCTTTCAAGTGATTGTGGGAGCATGAACGACACACATTAGCAGTATGCGCAGTGCGACCACATAACTGGCAAACTGGAAGATTTTGTCGAACGGCGTTGGACGCTAATTTAGTGATGTGGCTGGTACATTTATTGGACTCCAATTTGGAGATGAGGTCTGTGCATTTTGATTATTGGGATGTTGTGGACGCCATGGTTGTCCTCTCTTATTATTGCAGGGTGTAAAGTTATTTGGTGATGGTTTTTGTGCCACTGCAGCTGTAATTGAGGCCTGATTAGGCTCATTATGTTTGAGGAGAAGCTCTTTGTTGAGAAGTTTGTTGTATAGTTCCTCAAATGAGATAGGTGTATCTCGCGCTTGGATAACCGCTGAAATCGAATCATACTCAGGTCCTAGACCGCTGAGAATTTTGACCGCAAGTTCGTCATCTGGAATGGGAGTTCCAGCCGTTGCAAGTTCATCAGCAACATTCCTAGTCTCGCGTAAGTACTCTGTCATACTGCGAGAGTTTTTTGTGATGGTAGCCAGAGAGTTTCGGAAACTAAAAACCCTTGTATGTGATTTGTTAGCATACAGGTTATGCAGTATGTCCCACGCTTGCTTTGAGGTGGAAGTTATGGCGATTGCAGAGGTGATTGTAGGATCAACAGATTCTATTAACGCATTGCATATCAATTGGTCTTGGCGAAAACAGAGTTTGTACTTGGGATTGGGTACCTCTTGGTTGTTGAGGGTTACCGTTTTTTATGGTGCTGTCAAGGTTCCATCGAGATAGCAGTAGAGATCATGACCGAACATGAGAGATTCGACCTGCGCTTTCCAAATGACAAAGTTCATTGGACCAGTAAGTTTGAGGGGAAGCTGGGAACTGAGGTTAAATTGCACTAGATGGCTGGTGTTATTAGCAGGGATATTAGAATCACTTGGATTCACCATGGATGCCATAGAACCAAAAAGAAAACTTGAAAGAGACGAGAAGACTCGTTGGAGTTTAGAAAGGCTCGGATACTATAAAAGTTCGAGAGATGAAGAAGGAGTAGTGTATTAGACTTGTGCATTATCCAAAGGTTACATAGATATATATACAAGTAAAGGAAATGCTAACTAAGGTAACTAGATATCTAAATCACTAGAAATCAACTAGAATATTATATACATTTAATAGAGCACAAATTAGGGAGAGAAATTTGCACAATTTATTACACAATCAATCATGTCCCAATATATATAACATGGTAGGGTCAAGTCAAACCCCCACGCCTTAGTCGCACAACATAATGGTGATGGCTTATACATTTACAAGAAAGGTCGTTTAACTGAGCTCTGGACCAAAATAAGTCATTTTTTAAATGAATTCACCAAAGTAATATATTTTTTTGAAACTTTACTAAATTAGGATAAACGTTGTTCCCGGTAAAGTATTATGCTTTAAAAAAAGTTAACGGACCAAAAAGAGTTGTGGATGATGTTAAAATAGGAATCGTTATTGTCAGTAACGTTTTTGACATAAAACGTTACTGCAACTGAAGATGTTGACAATTACAACCTCAGTGCTCTACCAGATAAGGAGGAAATTACACAGGCAATTTTATAGGATGAATTGTGATAGCTTTGCAGGCCTTGATTGATTTAACAGTAAATTTTTTCAGGTATGCTGGAGTATTATTGAGGAAGATATTGTAGAATTTGTTTAAAAAAAAAAAGAAAATCCTTGGTAAAGAAACTGACTAGATTATAGGATGAATTGTGATAGCTCTGCAGGCCCTGATGGACTTAACAGTAAATTTTTTCAGGTATGATGGTGATGGCTTATACATTTAAAAGAAAGGTCGTTTAGCTATCTATGTTTCTAAATGCAGTGTCTATGTAAAGAAGGAAGGGAATACTAGTTGTTCTCCCAGTTCTAGCGATGACCACTAACTGTATATTTAGATAAATCTCTGAGTTCAACAACTAAATTTAGCTTATTGCTTCGTAAAACAATTTTTTTCTTTCAAATCATAATCATGGATTTGGTTGTTAGTAGTTTCCTCTCAACATTTGATCAGAAATTGACAGTTGGAGGAGATGGTTTTTATGATCAAAGCTGCACTTCTTCTGGAATAGTTAAATGATGTGGCTCTGCGGATGATAGTCCATCGATGGACAATGAACTGATGGTTTGCAATGAAGCTTAGAGTTATTAACTTATTATGATGCTACACAGTAATAAAAATATAAAAAAAATTGAAATGGAGTTGCAATAAAAAAGTATGCTTTTGGTGATACATGAAAAGTTTTTCTGAAGTTTCACCTCTCAGCTAATAACTGGTCGCATAAGAGCCTGTTCTTGATTTTCAAAACATTTAGCATGCCCTTATAGAGCTGTGTAAGGAAGAATCTATCCAATGTGCCATAGTTGTTTATTCGATCACTTGAAAATATAAACTTCTTTATGTTTGAATAGCATGGAATTCTTGTAGAACTTAATGCATGGACAAACGCTTTGTTCCTACTTTTCCCTTGTGATTCATCTGAAGATTGATCGCTGGTCTTGTTCATACAACTTTCAATTTTTTTATCTTATTTTCTATGCACTTGTGACAAACAATATTTCTGTATCTTTCAGTCCTGATCCACTATATTATAGTACGAATCAACAATCAACTACACTTCAATTCTAACTAGATGGAACAGGTAACATTTCAGATTATGTTTACATATTTTGGGGTTGTTGAGAGGGTAAGAAGCTTCTAACCTTGGAAATTTCCTTTTTCGGCAAAATTTATCAGCTACTAGGAGTTCTTAGGACTGAACTATCATTGGCTATTTAATGCTTCTCAGAAGACGGGCAGGTTCAGTACAGATCGAAACAACTGTATGCAATTCAACTACCCTTTTCTGTCTAACCAATTATGGCAGTTCCTGCTGTTATTAATGAAAGATAAGTCTCGAAACTCCAACTTACTTGAACATGTTATCCGTGATAATTGGAGCTCTCCTGAGTCCATGGGATCATTGCTTATTAAACAGTATATCCGATGAACCACATGTTGCAGCCCATTATTAAATTCACATAAATGAACGAACTATTAACAATGTGTATGCAATAAACACTTTTCACTCTGTATGACCTCTAGAATATAAGACTGTTCTGAGATATTGAGAAAATATATTCGTTTTCTCAACATAACATGTAAGGTTTTTAAATTCTAATGCTTTGTTTATTACCACCTGAGAGGATGCAAGTGTGGAACCTTTTGGCATTTTTATCTACCTATATATTATGTCCAGTAGAATTTATTAAGCCTGTAGTGATTCTGCTCCTTTTCTGTCGTGAATACTGATGATTCCTCATTGTTTGCAGCTAGCAATGAGCAGAAGAGCTGGGCAAAATAAATCCGAATTGTGTGAGTTGACTGGTTCTGAAACATTAGGTTCGATCTTATGAGTCCAGTCATTGAAGTTTCAAAATGCTCAATTCAGTGGTATCGTTTATCATCTGAATGCAGCAGAAGAGAACCTATTGTTGGTATAAACTCTCTTCCCATTCTGCATTTATCTTCACAAGTCTTTCAGTCAAAACAGCTAAAGATTCCATGTTCTCGAGTCACGATATATATAAAATGAACGCAAATACATTCATCAATATGTGGAAATTCATTCACATCTCAACAAATACAATGTTACTCTATATTAAAATTCACAAGGACTCTATATTATGTCTAGAGTACAAAATGGATACTGGTACTTAAGGAATCTGATAATCGTACCAGAGCATATGTAACATATGTATTAATCTAATTTTAGCGATTGCTTTTGCTCCACCAATTTTGAAATCTAACTAGCTAGTGAGAGCTTAACATCTTTCTTTTCATCGCACCACCATTATTGTCATTAAATGATTGCGTGTTCACTGTACCAGGTGTGGACAAATTTGTTTATGCTCCTTAGCCTATTGACGCCGGGAGACTTTTAGAAGCATAAACAGTCCTAGATTATATGCACACCTTCCGTAGATATCAAGCATTCACATGCAGATGTAAATTAAATCGTGTACGTGTTTGTCTGTTGACTACTTTATGGTAATCAGGTTATCATTTTTTTCCAGGTGATTATTGCACAGATGAATGGACAGAACTACTCATCACGTTCTGCTCACTGCAATTCCATGTAGGGAAAACAAAGCTTAAGTTGGGCAAAGGATGGATTACAAAAGCTAGAGATTCGTATTCTGGATCTATGCAGGTACTTGGTGAGTAGTTCATTCATGGTCCGATCCAATAGCCTAGCTGGCTACTAATGTTGACTATTCAGTTTGAGTTATTACATGAGCTTCATAGGTTCTTTCAGTTATTCACAACTTCTCACATTGTTCACAACCAAACATTTAGCGACAACTGCATGTATCTTATCCCGCAAAACACTTCAATGTAAGTAGCTTCTGTTTGTTTCTTCAACTTCAGCTGTGAATCTTTTCTTAGTTATACATTACTCTATCCACTGTGCCTCAATCCCATGATCACTAAGTTAAACAACTAGTGTCATTAAGGTATAGTGAGTTGTTGCTCGGACTCTCCATAAATGCTGCCGCACTGGTGTTGGATCCTTAAAAAAAGCTTTATTTTTAGAGGATCTGACGCACATCCGTCAACATTTTTGAAATGTCCGAGCAACTTGGAATGAGTGCAACAGCATTCCGCCATCGCATGTCTAAACGCCTACTAAGGCAAATTTAATTGTTTTTTAAAATTTGCAGGTAATTCTTGCTGGACCTGATGATGATGCTTTGCATATTATAGTGATTTCCAAGTTATTTTCACTGATGAAAGAGTCAATTAGTTTTTTCTTTTATTTTTGGTGAGTATAATTAGGTTCTTTTTTTCTTCTTCTAAATGTGAGTGATCGATTTCTTGTTATATTTTAGTAATGAAACATGTCCTTGTCATTGTAATTTTTTTTCTCACTAATTAGTTACATCCTTTCTAGGCAATGGTCTTTTTTTAAGGTTTGCCTGATTTTGGGTTGTAACAAATTTTACTAATTGATTGGTCCATTTTCATTTTAAGGAAATTTGTTTCTGTTATGTGACATCCAGAATGGCAACAACTATAGAGGTGTTAAGTAATTAAGTCACACTATGAAGATTTTGGAGAGAGTGGTCGAGTTGAGGTTGAGGAGGATAGTGTCTATTTAGGAGAACCAGTTTGGATTTATGCCCGGGCGCTCGACAACGGAGGCAATTCACTTGGTGCGGAGGCTAGTGGAACAGTATAGGGAAAGAAAGAAGAATTTGCACATGATATTTATCGACTTGGAGAAGGCGTACGACAAAGTCCCTAGGAAGGTTTTTTGGAGATGCTTGGAGGTGAGTGGGGGCCCGATGGCGTATATCAGAGCAATCAAGGACATGTATGATGGAGCTAAGACCCAGGTGAGGACGACGAGAGTAGATTAAGATCATTTCCCTGTCTTGACAGGGTTGCATCAGGGATCTACTCTTAGCCCGTTTTTGTTTGCTTTGGTGATGGATGTGTTGACGCAGTGTATTCAAGGAGAGGTGCCTTGGTGTATGCTTTTTACAGATGATGTAGTTTTGATCGATGAGACGTGGGGGTGTGTGAATGATAAATTAGAGGTGTGGAGACAGACCTTTGAGTCTAAAGGGTTCAGGTTGAGTAGGAGCAAGACTGAATATTTAGAATGCAAGTTTAATGACTTGAAGCAGAAGAACGAGGTGGTAGTAAGGTTGGATTCCCAGGTTGTGTGTAAGAGGGATAGTTTCAAGTATCTCGGGTCCATGATTCAGGGGAATGGTGAGATTGACGAGGATGTCTCCCATCGAATTGGGGCGGGATGGATGAAGTGCAAGCTCGCCTCGGGGGTGTTGTGTGATAAGAAGGTGCCGCCCAAGCTTAAAGGCAAATTCTACAGGGTGGCAGTCCGCCCGGCCATATTGTATGGAGCGAAGTGTTGGCCAGTCAAGAACGCCCACATTCAAAAATTGAAGATGGCGGAAATACGGATGTTACGTTGGATGTGTGGGCTTACTAGGGGTGATAGAGTTTGGAATAAGACTATCCGAGAGATGGTTGGAGTGGCTTCGGTGGAGAACAAAATGTAGGAAGTCCGATTGAGATGGTTCGGACACGTGATGAGGAGGGGCACGGATGCTCTGGTTCGTAGGTGTGAGAGGCTAGCTTTGGATGGTTTCAGGCGGGGCAGGGGTAGGCCGAAGAAATACTGGAAAGAGGTGATTAGGCGGGACATGGGGCTGTTACAGCTTACTGAGGACATGACCCTAGATAGGAAGATCTGGAGGATACGAATTAGGATAGAAGGCTAGTGCCAGTTTGGGTCGTTAGTGTAGGGTATTACTTGGTGGATGTATTATTTTTTATGCCATCTTGTTTCATGCTTTATTACGAATTTGTTTACTATTCCTTGTTGGTGTCGTATTTATGTTATGTCATTTTGTTCCATGCTTTATTACGGATTTGTTTATTATTCCTTGTCTTGAGCCGGGGGTCTATCGAAAACAGTCTTTCTACTTCTCCGGAGGTAGTGGTATGGACTGCATAAATCTTATCCTCCCCAGACCCCGCTATGTGGGAATACACTGGGTTTTTTGTTGTTGTTGTATATCTTTTGTGCAACTTCACATATATTGCCAAATTGTGAGCCCTTTTGAAAAACAACAAAAAAGCTCGGCGTATACAGATGTTATTCCTATCTTTGAGAAGGTAGAGAAGTTGTTTTCAATAGATCTTCAACTGAGCGGATAGTGAAAAAGAGGAAGTACCCACATGCATAAACAACAACAGTATAGTATCAATATCAACTAATACAAATGCAAAGCCAGCTGCAGCTCTAATTCTTGCTGAAAATTTAACATAATCTCTTTGTCTTTCAAGCATATTCGCGCATCTATTCCACCACAATCCACTGAATCAATCAATCGAAGAGTATTTGTCGTTATCCTTGGATTTGAACTTACCCATGATGGTTTTCCCCAACCAAAATCAGCGTATGATCCATAGCCACACAAGCTACTAACTTGTAACGCGATCTCCCCTCGAATTTGCCCTTCCATTAGCTCCATGAAGTCATGAGGAATGGCGAAAATCGTTTCATCTTGACTTTTTTTATCCACATATTTGGAACCCAGTTGAGACAACGATTTTCTTATACAATAGACCAATGTGGCCAAGTCTGACCCATTGTTTTCACCTTTACATGCTATGGCAACTGCAACGGCATTTCCTACACAATGGTCTGGCAATGGCGGGACGAATCGCCTTCTTATATTTACTAGGTTCGCCAACTTTGATGGACCTGAATTAGATCTTATGACACATTTCCAAATTAGAGCTGATACAGCTTCAACCCGTGTGGGCACGGGTACATCATCGCTCACAGCCTTATCCCTGAGCAATGCTATAGTAGAAGCATCGAAGGTAAACAATTTAGAAACACGACGTTCATTACAAAAGAAATTGGCAAACTGAGACTGCAAAGTTGGTTCGTTTGAAACATAAGGAATAGGTGGTGGTAAGAATTTGGAAGCTGCAACGAATTCAGGTAATTCATTGCAGCTACCTCGGGCAGTTGTTGCCCATGCATTGGCGAGGCCATACAATGTGGCCCCGTCAGCAATTTTATGAAAAGCACACATACAAATAGCCATACCTCCACATTTGAAAAGTGTGACTTGGACAAGCAAGGGATATAAAGTTGAATTATGAAATACTGTAGAGCCACTTTCCACAACAGTATTAGGGAGGAAATCTTTGGTTACATCAAGATTTCTAAGAACGTTTTCGAACTCATAATTATGAGCAAATGCCTCGTAAAAAGGCGCTCCTTCATCGTTACATTCTATTGAGATGCCCTTGATTCGACCAGCAAAAGGGTAATAACGAGCAAGAATTTCAGACAGAGATTTCTTCAGAACGAATAATCTCGACGAATTGATTACCCTTGCTTGCTCATAGGAATAGGATGCATCAACAACATTTGGAGGAGGAGGATAAAATAGAGCTAAGGGAGCATATAGTGATATTGCCATTTGATCCAAAAAAGAGTATTCAAAACATCTAAGGTGATTGGGAGTGGGAGAAAGAGGTCTAATGAACTCCATAGAAACTATCTCAATCTTTTTTTCCATGGCTAATTATGCAACTATTTAGTATAATTTGCTTATATATATACACATTATTATATTCGAATTCCAATATTTTATTATACATAAAGTCAAATTGTATGTTTCATGTGGTATCATTATAATGAGCTGTCTCCAACTGCTACTACTACTCCCAATACTATTATTTAACTTGTAGTGAACGAGGGAACACGTCGCATTTTTGAATTCCTTTAAAAAAATTTAAGGGGAAATTGTTGTAAAATGAAAGTAATATGATATAATGGTTGTTTAAACGTGACATTAAATATGTCAAAGAAGAAGTAACGGATGTGAAAGAATAAAAAAGCATGTTAAACAGTTACACCATTATAATATAATAATTGAAGTATGAAAAATAACATATAATAGCAAAAATAGAACGAAAAGAAACAATCTGTTAATCTACCGTCATAGTTCCTATATTGAACAATCTTCTATCTAACGCCATAATATTCTAGTCTTATATGTGCCTATAATAATGAATGATATCTCACATGATTGTGACTTCTACATTTATTGCCAACTTATGAGTCCTATTAATAAAAAAAAAAAACAAAAAAAAACATTTCAATTAGATATCATTCATATTTCCCATTATACAAAGTTTACAAATATCAAATGTTATAAGGAGCTACGTAGAACGATCTTAGCTTATCCTTTTATATACCAGTATTGAAATGAAAAGAGATCGAATATAAAGACACTATTCTTTTAAGTGTTTAAACTCTCGTCTTTCACCACGTCTGAGAAACTAAAGAAGATGATGTCAGATATCGCGATGGAAAATAAATTAGTCTATCATGGAGATAATTTTTAACCTTTAATCTAATATTAATTGATTTAACTTTGCCAAGGTGGAATTGTCTTTCACATGGAGTGCCACATGACGGAATTTTTAAACAAAAGAGAATGTAATACACACATCATCAAATATTAGTCGACTTGTATTTCGCTAATTATTGATTGATAATTTAGGTATGTTTTTGAACCTTTAATTCATATCTAAATGGTAATTTAAATAGTATAGTAGTATTAATAATTTCTATGATTATTACTAATCAATAAAAATATCAAAATGGTAATTTTAGTAACAATTATAAACTCAACGGTAAGTTTTGAACAGTCCTTAACGGGCTTTATTACACAATAAGCCCAACTATCTAAAACCCAATTACAACCGTTCGATCTAAAATTTCATCAAACGGCTTAGATTAGCCCAAAATAATACCGTTAGAATTGAAGCGTCGATTTATAAAGCTTCAAATAGAAGGATTCCTAATGTTTGAATAAAATGTTATGAACTTTAGATTTCAATCTGGAGATTTTTTGCAGTTTATTTATTGTTAAGAGTATAACCTGATGTAAAATGGGGTTCATTTGATATTCTTCAAATAGGTTTCTTGTAATAGTAGGACAGAAACTTTTGCTACGAAATGAATTCTCTTGCCCTTTTATAAAGTGAATAGATCTTTTATGTGTAAGAAAATGAAAATCTCTCATAGAAAAGACTAATAAGGGGCAGCTCGGTGCACTAAAGCTTCCGGTATGTGTGGAGTTCGGGGAAGGGCCAAATCATAAGGGTTTATTGTACGGAGTCTTACATTATATTTCTGTAAAAGGTTATTTCCAAGGCTTTAACCTGTGACTTCCAGATCACATGGAAGCAACTTTACCAGTTGCTCCAAGATTCCCCTTCAAAAAAAAGATGTCGCAATAATCTTTTGTGTGTTGTTTAGGGTTGGTGTTTCAGAGTAACCTGATGAAAAAAGCTGTGGCGTATTTCTTTTACTATGCCTCGTTAAAACTTCAGGGATATAAATATATATACATTGTTATTGGGTGAATTATTGAATTTAAGGTGTTTTGTTTTCAGGGATGTATAGTAACTTTAGCTTAGATCATGTATTCATGTTAAGAAATCGACTTAATATGTATAAAGAATTACTTGGTACATTGTTATTGCGTGAACCTCTACCTCCAGGAGGTATTGGTAAGGTCTGCGTACATTCTACCCTCTCCGGACATCACTTATGGAATTTCACTGGTTAATTTTTTGTTGTTGTATTGTGATTGAGTGAACCTATAGAAATGTTATAGATGGTTCAGTAAAGGATGTAACACAATGAACTCTCTAAGTAGTAATGAATGTTAATAGTGTTTTACTTTGCAGCTGAGTTGCGTGGACTCTTCACTTTTTATGCCGTACTCGTGTCGGTCGGATTCTCCAAAAATACACGACTTTTGGTGAATCCGACACGCACCCTACTGACATTTTTGAAGAGTCTGAGCAACATAGCTTTGCAGGGACAGATTGTAACTTTAGCTTAGATCCTTTATTCGTGTTAGAGTTCACTTAATCATATATAAAAAGTTATTTTGACACATTGTTATTGGGTGAACCTGTTGAAATGTTCACATGGTTCAGTGAATGATGTTACACAATGTACTCTTTAAGCAGTATTGAATGTGACCTGTGTTTTACTGGCAGGGTCTCAGACCCTATATTTGTGTTAAGAAATTCACTTTATACGTATATAAATTTATCACGAACCTAGTAAGTAATAAAGGGTAATGGGGTCTAAGGAACGCCATAAACTTAGAATTGTGGATACCCTTCTGTTTGTTCGATATACTAAATGGATATACTACTTGTTTGTATGTTGTTCACTAGGCTTCTGTTTGTTCGATATACTAAATGGATATACTTGTTTTATGCTGTTCACTAGGCTTCTGTTTGTTTGAAACTAAATGGAAATACTTGTATGTTGTACAATAAGCTTATATTTGTTTGAAACTAAATGGCAATACTTGTATGTTGTTTAGGTGATGTAGTCGTAGTCCCTGATGCAGTAAAGCAAAAAAAAGAATATGACTACATTAATTCACAGCCTGAGATTGGTTGATTGAAGTTCACCACAAGTTTGAGCTTAATCCAGAAACTCTTTACCTAACAATAAACATTGTTGATCGCTACCTCACTGTGGAGACTGCATCAAGGGGGGAACTGCAGTTGGTGGGCAATTAGTGTCATGCTTATAGCCTCTAAATATGAAGAAATTTGGGCTCCCGAGGTAAAATATGAAAGCCTCTTTCACCATATGAGCTGTTAATGGCTAAAGCTAACAGCTTTCTAAATGTTCTAATTTGTTTCTTCAGGTCAATGACTTACAGTCACGAGCAGGTGTTAACTATGGAGAAACAAATTCTCGGGCAACCAGAATGGTATCTGACAGTCCCAACACCCTACTTGTTCCTCGTCCGTTTCATCAAAGCTTCTTTACCTGATTCAAAAGTAAGTTCTTCAACATACTTGCCTATTTGTGTGTCACAATTAGTTTACCGTACTAACTTTAATCCCTTTAAAAACCAGATGGAGAACATGGCGTATTTTCTGGCTGAGCTGGGGTTGATGAGTTATGAAACCATTATCTACTGCCCATCGATGATTGCTGCCTCTATTAAATAGATGACACAATTTTGTGATAGGCAAAGAGAATCTTGTCCACAATATGAGCAAAACTAAAATTTCCAACAAACAGCTCTCCAGGAAACAAACGACAAGGATGTTTACCGAATCAAAAAATGAAAAAAGCACACAAACTAGCCAATAAGGCAGATTCCGATAGAGTTCATTAGGTACAACATGCACAGGAACTCTTATTCAACAGGAAAAAATCCTCCATCTCATAATAGATAATACAGACATAACTTGTATAAAAAACTGACCTCCAAATCAGAAAATAATGTCCTCATCTCTCTGCGAAGAGTGAGACAATAAGTTATGGGCTGAACCAAGTGAAATACCTTCCCTCAAAGAAATTTCTTCAGCAGCCTTCTCCTCTGCATATAGCTTGGCAGAGGCCGCCTGTTTCTCTACTTCCCTCTTCTTGTAACCTTGTATTTTCTTCAGACGGAAGAAGTCTTCCCTTTCTAATTCATCAAGTTCCCCCTTGATGTAAAGAACTGTATTCTCCAACCGAGGCTTTACAACATTCTCCAAGGCATTGACCCTACGATTTGTGGTTTTTATTGCCTCATCGAGAGTCAAGAATGATGTCTGCAGCGAAGCAAGCTCAACAAGCAATTCAATAGATTTCACATAAGCAGCACGGCAGGCTTGTACCTGTTGCCCTCCTCTAGCTAATCCAGTCAGGTCATTCTTGGTTTCTCCTTCAGAGAAATGCTCAAACTTGGGGAGCTTCACCCCAGCAATATTTTCCTGTCTAGATCGAACTTTAAGAGTCGCATTCTGGACATTTTCAAGGACAACGTGCTTGATGTTCTCACCAGCAGAATATTTTGCCTCTGTCAGAGCAAAGGAAGAATTTTTCATGACATCTCCCATTGATTCCTTTGTTGATACTATTTTCTTTAGAATCTGACGGAACTGCACAGTCAAAGCATCACTTTTCTTTTTCAGCAAAGCATGGCCTCTTGTTGCTCCAACTAGGCGAGCTTTAATAACTCCAAGCATCGTAACTGTGGGGACAACATTCAAACGTTGACTTTGCCCAGACATTTTGCCAAGCTACTTAGCTGAAAAGAAGAAGGGAGGATATAATTTTCATATCAAAAAAATATCTCTTCAATGTAAGACAGAATACTGAATGAGAGTAATCAAACATCATAATGACACTGCCAGTTGGGTTTTTCATTTTCCTATAGGAAAAGGGGTCCTTATAACCCATATTCGATGCCATGAACCAAAAATGTTATTAATTTAATTTTCACGGATAACCAAACTGACCAGATCCATGCTCCACTAATGATGATTAAAATTTCCACAAGAAAAATACATTAGTTATCAAAGATGCTAATATTTATTTCTTTTACACACTACCCCAATCTCAGAATGTTTTCAGGCATACTAATTGATTAAGATGCTTAAAGTGAAAATGATTAGAAGTTGAATTCATCATCAGAACGACGATTATAGCTCTCTTTTATTTTTTTAGCCAAAGTCAGTAGTTATGATTACAAGAAGGGAATTTGTGAATGAATTCATATCATTGACTTCTGATTCGTTCTGGCAAAAGCTAAGAATTCAACAATAAACGTTTCACCGCTACACCCTTTGGTTTTTTCCCTTAATAAGAAAAATTTTAAGGCATATCAGCAAACCAGCATAACTTAAGAGCAATCACAATATTGGAATAAGTAACAAGATCACACATTAATTATAAAGATTTTAATAATCTAAGTTGCTGCTTTTTCTTTTTAAATGACGATAGTGTTTGGGCCAGTTTGTGTGCACCTCAACTATTCCCCCTAATACCTACTACCTCCCCGTAGCACATGCTTAGGCAGTTCTACGGAACAAAATATCCAATTGCAATTCCACAAGTGGAGTTCTGGAAGAGTAGTGTGTACATAGACCTTACCACTACCATGGGAGATGGAGAGGTTGTTTCCGATAGACCCTCAGCTCAACTAAAAGCAGCTCGAATAAAAGAAAATAACGACAGAGAAGAATCTCAAGACAATGCTAAATAAGGAAGACAAAGCATACTAAAAATAACAATCACTACAACAAAATACGATAGTTGAAGTACTAGAAACATTAAATAGTAACAGAAATGGAATTACACGAAACTCCCATAGTATACTAGGACTATTAAGACCGTAAGCTCTAAATTAGAGAGGTTTCCATAGTAGCAGAACACAAAGGACGGATCTTTTTCTGTTTTATTTAACAAGAAAAGATTTGTTTTATGAGGTGATGGATACACTAGCCATTCATGGGCCAGAATCCAAAAACAATTGAAACCCAGATTCAGAATTCACTGTCAAAGATCCATAAACTTAATAACTAACTGCATATCATGAACTGAAACTCACAATACAATGAAGAAAAGATCATCTATTTTATGATCTGATTCCCTTTAAGAATACCCAAATAGCAGCTCGTTATAATTAAGAAGGCATATACAAGTTGTGAAAATCAGAAAGAAGAATAAACAAAGCAAAATTGAGGATTACTGAGAAATAATTCAGAATTCAACATGGAACAGATGAAAACTATTGGATAATGAGAGTAAGGTTTTCGCCAGAGAGAGAGAGAGAGAGAGAGAGAGAGAGAGAAGGGGACTTACAGGAAGGTGATCACGACGAAATTCAGAACAAGAAGAACGTGGGGTCAACTGTGTCAAGAACAAAACTCTCGGCCCAAAAATTCAATTGCGATTTGAGTCCCACTTAGAACTGCCTATTAAAGATAAAAAGTGTTACGGTGATTTGATATTTGACATAAGAGGAGTTATTTATGGTTAAGTTTGGTACTAAATTTATGTCCCAATAATTTATGCCTCACATATCTTACCCAACAAGAGGATAAAAAATCACAAATGACGCTCAACGCCATTCAGATAAAAGCAGCCATTATGGCATGTGCCCATATAAGAACAGCATTTTACAACTACGATAGTTACAGAACCTCATCCTTGTCAAAGCACATGTTTTGCAGGGTTCAGAAGATTCTACTACCTCAATCCGGAATTATGTATCCTGCTTTCTATTTGGATACTCACAAAATGTGTCCACATTCTTAGTAATCACAACCTTCTCTCCAAATTATAAGTATCTTTCAACCATTTATTTTTTTATGCTACATAATATATTCAAATTCTTCAAAAGGCCTGATTTATCTCCACTTTTAAACCACTTATGTTTAAGTATCAATAGAACTTGGAGCAGGGTTTACCCTGTGCGTACCCCCGAAGGGCAGAGGCTGCAGGTTCCCTTGTCAACAACCACAAAGAAAAGAATCGATATAAATTAAAGTTCTGTTTAATTTTAAAAATCACATCCAACCTAAATGACAACAAGTACTATTATGCCTCAATCCCTAGCAAATTAGATTCAGCCACAGTGCATAGGAACCACTTTGTCCATGTCACTCCATTTAAACTTATCTCAATCCATGTTAATATAAAATAAACTTAATTTACATTTTTACCGGAATATGATCTTTGAGAGGACTAAAAGACTTCTAGAAAATATTGGACTTAGAGTAGACTTCTATACAGATTCTTTTATTCCATTGCGCTCCGTTTTTTGTTAAGTCTGCATGGATTCCCGGAGAGTAGGTAGGTTTCTCAGGACAATTTCCTTCTATGTAATTTTAGGTCCAGATCCCCTTAGCACTTCCACTCACCTTGATTTCACACTTATCAACTGGTACACCTAGAAGTCGACGTAGAATATGATCAAACCATCTCAACAACTTTCTAACATTTTATCCTCAATTTGTGTCACTTGTGTCTTCTACCTAAGTGTGGATATTTTTTAATCTTTTCTAATCTTGTATAATTGCATATCCATCTTTGAATCCACATATTCGTGACACAAGTTTGTGTATATTTCTCAACTAGTAGCTATCACCTATATGGATCTTTACTTCCATTGTGCCTAAACTAAATATAGATCAAAATAGAGGAAAAAGACCCATACAGGTGATAGTTACATGTTGAAGATAAGTTTTAGATTTGTTATAGAACTTCTAATATCATTATTATCACTTTAGCTCATGTGCAGTATAGATGTTCATTGGTGTATTTTGGGCAAGGAATTTTGACCCAAGGGACATCTTGTCTAATTTTCCCTATTTTTATTATATTGGCGTTCAAACAAGTTTTAGAAACACCTTTTAATCTTACCCAAACGCTACAAAAGCGCTTAAAAGCTATTTTAGCTCAATAGCACCTAAAATAAGCCAATCCAAATAGGCTCTTAGACTTCCTTTTACTTATCCTAATCATTATTATTCTCTAGAGTGTCTATCATTATTATCTAGAGTGCGTATCAATAGTTCAAGCTTTTCTTTTGACACACTCACCTCGCCAGTTAGTACAAGAGCCCTCAACAAATACCATACATCATGGGACCTCATCTTGCATTATATTAGCTCTTCAAAAATTAGAGTACACATGTGCGGGTTCAATATGATCTCTAGTGTAATCCCACTGTTATCAGAACTTCTTTATGTCCCCTACTATTTTTCTGATACTAGCGATTGCTCCTTCATACATATCATTTACGACATTTATAAATTTAATATGAATTCCTATCTTCAACAACCACCAAATGACTTTTCTTGGTACTCTAAATATGCTTTAATCAACAATCACCGTTTGTAGGTCTCTTCCAATAGTGATAAATTACCTGCATATTCTTAGCAAGAATCCAGCCTCTATTGTCGATCTACCAGGCATAAATCTAAATTGGATATGTTACTCATTCGGTTTCCCTAAGTTTACGCTCTTATCACTTTTTTTTCAAAGCTCCATCGTATGGCTCATAAGTTTAGTGCCATGATAATTTGCACAACTTTGAAACAAAATGCTAAATTGGGATTAAATATTCAAGAATAATCAATAAATGCTAAAGCAGCGGAGGACACATCTACTCAGTTAGGCCAACAGGAAACAATTGAAAATAGAAAAAGCCAAAAGACAGAGTAAAAACCTGCCTATTCAAGATAAAATTTTAGACAGCATCTCCCAACATTATCAGCAAATCGATTAAGTTTAGCATTTATCAGCAATTGAAAACTATCCCTATAGAGATAATTTACTCAGAAGGCAGGCACAGCACCACCACGTTTAATTGATTATATAAATTTATAGAAATTAATTTGTAACATCAAATAAACATGATATAGAAACATATCACAATAATAGGACCTTCACAAAGTTGAAGCGCACGTTTTCCGATGGCTCGATTCTCTCTCAGTGCATGTTAGCTTAACTTGCGTCAACCATGGATAAGAGAGCTCGGCAGCCATCGCAGAAGGCTTTAATGGAGAAAAAGGCTATTGCACCACAGGGGGTTACACAGCGAAGACCTAGAGTTACAACTTCAACTCAATTGGGAGCAAAGTTGGGCAAAATTGGGGCCTGAAACAGTAACTTCACCTAGACCAATTCCTGGTGAATCATCGGAGGAAGAAGCGATGAAGTAACAACTAAATTGGACAAAATTCAGTTGAAAGCGAAGCAAGTAGAGTCACAACAATGCTGGTTAGATGGAAGCACACAGATTGCAGAACCATCCAGTAGCAGTTGAAAATCTTGGACGGATATAGTTAAAGAGGAGGTAACTGCATCGGCAAAGAAAGAAGCGATTTGGGATAATTTTGAAGTCACAAAGGTTGTTAATGCTGGTTTCAAGCTTGATTATGTGAAACAAACCAAGCAAGGTGAGAATCAATGCATTGAAATTGGTTTAGATGACATTAGCTCAGAAATTGAGTACCGGAAAACATGAGGTGATAAGAGGGTGGAATTTTATCATTTTGATAGCAAGCCTTTCATAGTTAAGGCTTGGACTCCTGACATGGAATTCTCTAAGGATGAGTTACGTCCAGTATCAATATGGATTAGGTTGCCAGGCTTAGACTTCAAGTACTGGAGTCAAAAAGGGCTTAGCGAAATTGGAAGTTGTTGTGGGGAAACCACTAATGGTGGATAACAACACAGGAAAGAAGGTTGGTCGGATCTTAACTATACTAGGTCACTCATTGAAGTGGAACTAAATACAGCACTACCAGAGAACATTATGTTTACAAATGAGAAAGAATCGTTGATGGAGCAAAAAGTTGAGTATGAATGGAAACCAACCTTATGCACTTTTTGTGATAAGTATGGACACGAACTGGAGGTGTGCATGAAGAAAAATGTCACTAAAAGGAGCACAATTACTGAAGAAAAACTTGAACTGCACAGATGAGGAAAAGATAGCTCCAACAGAGGTGAAAAATGGTTAAGGTTCATATTATTTACATGGAAGTGTGATCCAAAATCAGAATGACACTGTCTGTTTGGTTTTTCATTTTCTTATGGACAAAGTAGTCCTTATTTATCCATATTCTAACACAATTTAAGCCACAATGATTACAGTAAAAATTTGATGTCATCATGTCATGAACCAAAATTATCATTTATTTGATTTTCATGGATAACCAAATTCATCAGATCTATGCTCCATTCCTGATGATTAAAAATCCAGGAGAGAAAATATATTTTAACTATCAAAGATGCTAATATCTATTTCTTTTACACACTAACCCAATCCCAGAACCTGTTTAGGTATATTGATTTAATTTTCATTCAAGGTGCACTTACTATAATTTATGATGTTTAAAGTGTAAACGATTAGAGGTTGAAATTGCAGTTTATGCCAACATCAGTAGTTATGATTACGGGAAGGAAAAATTTGTGAATGAGTTCATATTAATGACTTCTCAATCCATCTGTGTAAAAGCTCAGTATTGAATGATAAAAATATTTCATTGTTATTGCCCTTCTGTTTTCATTCCTTAAGATAAATTATCAGCAATAAACCAGCACCACTTGAGACCAATCACCACACTGGAAGAAGCAATAACAAGACTACACATTAACTAACTAAATAAAGGCACAAATAAAATCCAAGTTGCGGCTTTCCTAATGCATTTGAAGTAATTACGTGAATTGCGGTTATTTACTTTAAAATCCACTGTCAAGCAGTTCCGCTACTGAAAAATGGCTTGAAAACTCAGACCATGAACTCTAGATTTGGGGGTTTCCGCTATAGCCGTCTCTTCTTTTGTTTTGTTAACCAGAAAAGATCATTTCATCAGGTAATGGACATGTTGGAGTCTCACATCGGTGGGTTAAAAGGTCCTTGGTCACCTTATATAGTCTTGGGCAATCCTCCCCTCATTAGCTAGCTTTTGGGGTTGAGTTATGTCCAAAGTCCATTTCTTTATCAGGATACACAATACAGAAACACGAATCAATTGAAACCAAATGCACATTTCACCATAAGTACACATGTTCCTGGCGCGGAGACACGAAACAATTGAAACCAAATTCAAATTTCTACTATACACTACGCGCGTCCCTGTCACAGAGACACGAAAAAATTGAAATCAAATTAACATTTCACCATCAAAGATTGTTGAAAGGGGATCCATACTAAACTCAACGAATTGCATCCCATGAACTGAAACTCACAACACAATTTTGATTTTGTGATCTAATTTCCTTAAACAATACACAATGGGCAGGTAAGTATAAATTACAACACTTTGGACCTAAATCATCAGATTATAAGCAAACCAGGATGCATGTATATACAACAACTTCACAAAGAAGTAAACGCAAATCGAAGTATACCAATGAAGAATTCAGCATCCAACAAATGAAAAAGGAACTTACCGAGTAGAGATCGCCGGAGAAGAAAGAGATCGATCACGAGCAGAAGAAGAAGAGACTGCGGGTGGTCAACAGTGCAAAGATGATAATGTTTGGGGAAGAAAATACAATTGCAATTTCAGACGGATCCCGCTGGAATACGTTATTATGTAATGACTTATCATTCACATAACTCTGTAAATTTCGGGATTTAACTTATTATTTGCAAGTTTTCGGGACAAATTTTTTTATAAGAATAAATTTTTAATATAATGTAAATGCAATGTGTATTTCAGAAAAATAAAAAAAGGAAAATTGCAACAGTAAATTGATCCATGAAGTCCAAAAGCTATTCAAAGAAGATGAGGCAAATTTGGGCTTGATCCGGTTGGCTATTGGGCTGACCTAATTGAACTTTTTCTAGGAGAAAATAACATAAACATACACATCAACTTACCATATTTACATAAATCTTCATTCTTACAAAACAATTACAAAAATTTCAACTAATTATATATCTTCTTTGAATGTATCAGGAAGCTAATTATGTATCTTTGTTGGATGCATTATGTATCTTGGCAGATCCCAAATCAAAAACAAATATCGGGAGCTGATTATATATCTTTACAAAGGAAAAAATGTAACTCCATTGGATGTATTGAAAGATAATAATGTATCTCAATGGACCCAAAATTGAGAGATTTTCAATAATTATGCAAAATATTAAAATTTTTTATAATTAAACTCCAAAGTGTCGGAATTTATGTTGTTTGCCCGTCCTATTTTTGGACCTCGGTTATTTAGCACACTAGTATAGGTGCTAATTGCTCAATGTATCAATAGTTTCAATAATTATATATTTTGCAACAACAACAACAGCATACTCAGTAAAATCTCATAAGTGAGGTATGAAAATTTTAATACACTATATTTGCCTCTAGATACATGTATTCGACGAATGTACCTAGCTAGCTTCTCTCGATCTCTCATCCCTCTACTTCTTCGTATCTAGTGTATATGTTCACTATGTATCTAACGTATTCAAAATTAATTTCATCTAGTGTCTCCAATATCATTTCATCCAGTGTATCCTATATCAAATATCTAATGTATTTTGTATCAGATAAGATGCATGTGGAGCAACTTCAAACAATGTATTTTGTGTATCTGTGTATAGATACATATACGGTATACCTCGTATTGACAAGATTGCAGCGGTGCATAAATATCGGTATCCTTGCATAAATGCTCGCCAATTTGAAAATTAGATATTGTACCTTCTTGCATAGATACTTACACATGTATCCGTGCATATATTCAAAGCGAAAAAAGGCAAAAAATCTAGGCATGAAGACTTTTAAGGATGTACATAGTTTGAATATAAAATACATATCGATCATAAGGGCAGTATATGTATTTGTATTTTTGTAGCAACAGTATGCAAAAATATAAAATACAACTTGTTATATTATGTAATTATGAAACTGTTGCTATGAAACTCATAATTAAGGTGATAAGTATGTTATTTCTGAATTTCTAAATATTTTCAAAAGAACAATATAATACAATTCTTTTATCGTGATCTTTCAACATTTAATAATTCTCAAAAATAAAAGTTATTTCACTAACAATGAGTGATGTGTAACTTAAGGTTATCTTTTCCTTTTTTCTATCATAGATTAATAGATTAACGATTTTATGTTAGATGTCGTGTCTCACACTTTTTTTCATTTAGTTTTTTCTTTTTATGAAAATGAAGGGTAGGAAAATTAGGAAATTGAATTTAGTTGAATTTATAAATGAGGTTTCAAGGATAAGAGGGTCGAAGTGATTAGGTATTACAAAATAATGAGTAATGACAAAAATAAAGAATATAAATTAAATAATTAAATTGCAACAATCAATATAGCCTAAGTTGGTTGGAGCCTGATGATCACATGAATGAACCCTAACTGGCAGAGATTGATTGAACATATAAACTTTTTGATCCTAAATAAGTGATCCTTTTGTCTTTTGATTTTGTTTCTATATAAGTGCTTGTTTAATCATTCAAGAATAAATTGATCGTATTTTTTCAAATCCCTTGTTTAGATAAAATGTAATCAATGTCAACTTGAAAAGAAGTAAATTTAATCAAGAGTAAATTGATAAAGTTACCTTTTATTTTTTAGAAGTGAGTAATTTGTTAAAGAGTGTGTACAATTCAAAAGGAACACTTATTTAGGAGTTCAAATAAATTTATGTTTTTTACCTGTTGTGGATTACATATATCTATAATATATTAAAAGTGTGAAAGCTGTTAGAAAAGTGATTTGAACTTTTTGCCCTTCATTAAAAGTCTACACTTTAGACAAAATTATCTTTTTACTATTTTTCTTCAATTATTATATAATTATATTATAATATTTAAATTAAGAATTTCTATAATATATGGTAAAAGAAAAATATCCGTTGAAAATTTTTCCTTAAAAAAAAAATCAAAACCAACAATTACCCTAAAGTGTCACAAAAAAAAAAAGTTATTTTGACTTTTTAAGGAAAAAAATAGACACATTTTTATTAAAAGGTATTGGAGATTGGAGAATTTTTTTTTCATTAATTTGATACCATAACTAACTTTTTCTTTGCAACATAAAAATAAAAATCTTTCATATTTAAAAAAATCTTTCTTGTAAGAAAAGGTATTGGAGAATATATTCTTTTTTTCTACAATAACATAATAACATCCACAATGTAAAATTTATTGGTGGAGATATCCTAATAACTTCTTTTTTTATGAGCTCTAAAGGTGTCATCTACAATCACAGAAGGTTAGGTTTAATTGTATTGTTCTCATATTTCGATTATCGTATTGTTTTGTTGTAGTTACTGTTATGTTCAAGTCTATGTGGGATGAATGTTTGATTGGACTATGAAACTTTTGCATTAAGGTTATGTTTGATGATATTGTTATAGTATTCTCGAATACAGTAGTTTTTGTTCTGTTATTATTTGTTGTTTTTTGAAGTGATGGATCAACGTAGGGCTGCATATCGGTCGGTTCGGTTCGGTTTTGAAAATTATCGGTTTCACTTATTCATTATCGGTTTGTATATATGCTAAACCGTTAAAGAACCGTTAAGATATTGGTTAATCGGTTATCGGTTTATCGATTTTTCATTGTTATCGGTTCAGTTATCGGGTTAACCATTAACATTAAACATTAAAACTCTAAGTCACAAATTAATTTAAAACTGCTAGTACAACTTCTTCACATTAAAACTTCTTCAGTATATTCTGATCTGTACTTTCTCCTGAATTTAACATTGAACTCACCAAAAGACTCAGTTTTAGTATCATCTTCCAATGCTAAAATCCAAAATATTCAGATAGCTACAACTGATTGTTTTTCATCAATGATTGCTAGCTTCCTCATAGACAGAGAATGCACGGAAGAAACCTTCTAACGTTCAAATGGTGATCCACTTTTTTTATACATAAAAATAGATAAATATCTATGTACATGTGTATGCACTCGTGTGTGTATATGAATGTGCGAAATAATTACTTCATTTAATGATACTTGATCCAAGCTATAGCTCAAGACAATTCACGCAATGAAAACATTGTGAAGCAGCAGAAGAGACTAAAACTCCGAATTAGTAACTCACACTTTAAAAGTTCTCCATTCTAACTAATTAACTAGGTCTTAATCCCAAACTTGCAGTGTGTACTATGAGCTCCTTATTCCACCAACGATCCAGATAAATTTGGCAAACCAGACCCTGAGAGTACTTATAATCAGAGAGAACAGGACCACAAGAACCAGCGGAGACAAAAACACTAGGTGATTCTTCCCATCTATCCTAGCCTTGGTGAATAGATTTACGTGGTATCAGCTGCTCGTCGGAGGTGGCAGGTATCCAGCGGAATTGGTCAAGGTGCGCACACGGTTATCCAAAAAAAAAAAAAAGAAATGAACCACAAGCAAAAACGAAATGTAGCTTCAATCATGCTGTAAAACAGCCAAATACGTCACATAATCTGTTCAACACAAGCTAATTAAGCATAAATTTTTCAAATCAGTAATATACTCACACGTAATACTCAACACCTCATGAACACAGAGATCTAGACAATTCTGAATAGCAAAAAACAACAACTTTCCAGCAAATTCATAATCTTAATTTACGCACAAAAATCCACAAAAAATTTCACAATTTTGAAGAAAAACGAACTTACACCATGGAACACCGAGAGATCCGGAGTCAGTTTCAAGGCCTTGAAAGCCAAAAAACCGCAACCATGATATGTGATTGGAAGAAGAAGCAGATATACAAACAAGGCCACGAGAGTAATAAGCAAATGAAGTGACGATTACCACCAGCACGACTCCTATAAGAAGAAATGGCCAGATGTGACAAGTTCTAGTCATGTAATTGGTGAATCTCGTTACCGGAGACAACTGTTTATGTTTCTTCAATTCGTCTACCTCTCCGTCGCCGTCGCCGTCGCCGGTGACCGGCGATCCCCTGCGTAAAGAGAGCACTCTTTCTAGCATCTTCAGTTGGAAATTCCAGTTCACTTCAAGTGGGCAGATTCTCTAACCCTAAGTAATCAGAAAGGAGTAATGGGTCATGGGTGGAACAGAAAGTGTAAGTAATGGGTGGGAATTTGGTCTTTGGATTTGGGCCCTAGTGGAACGGGACATGGCCCATGATATGTGTATTAATTTTTATCGGGCTATCGGGTGGCCCGATAAAAAATTTAGCTCACCTGAGCCCCGAACCGACAACCCGATAATTGTTTTTTTAAAAACCGACACCCGAACCGTTAACAAAAAAACCGACCCGTTAAACCGATAATCAAATTATCGATTCGGGATAACGGTTTGAACCGAAATCTGAACAGCCCTAGATCAACGTTTGATCGTGAAAATTTTGCCTTAAGGCTATGTTTCATGATATTGTTGTAATATTCTTGAATACAGTAGTTTTTGTTCTTTTATTATTTGTTGTTGTTTCAAGTGATAGATAACGTTTGATCGGGCTTTGACGATTTTTCTTAAGGTTAAGATATAATCAGACTATTATCATATCTCTATTATCATATTATTTTATTGAGTTTATAGTGGTAGATGAATGTTTAGTCAGACTTTGAGGAATTTTTGTGTTAAAGGTTAAATTTAATCAATTTATTTTGTTGTAATTTCTGATTTATTACTATCTGTTGTTTTTGTTATTATCCGTGATGTGATAGTTCACATCATAGAAGACGATCTAGATATTAATACTTCACATATGGCTTGACATAAAGAACACGTGCAAAGCACGTAAATTTAACTAGTATTTTATATAGGAGGCAACGCACTATAGCTTGATCATCTATATATACTAGGAAAAAGGCTCAAATATGCCACTAAACTATCAGAAATGACTCATTTATGTTATTCGTTAAAAGTTGGGCTCATTTATGCCATCGCCGTTACAAAACTGGTTCATCCATGCCATTACTTTTTAACAGCCGATTTTTAAAAACAGTCTTGCCACGTGGCAACTTATTAGAGGGGTACGTCATTTTTTTTTAATTAATTTTCTTTTTAATTTTTTTTTTGATCCATTAAAAAAATCCACCCAATTTTTTGATCCATTAAAAATTAATTTGATCTATACTTTTAAAATTTGATTAATTTTTCATGATCAAACAAATATTTAAAGAATTTTGTTTAAAAAAATCTACTACTAAAATTTATAACCAAACGCTATCTAATTAAGCATATAGTATGTCTTAGCATACATGAAATATTTTGTCAGCCGAATGTAAGTAACTTTTTATTTTTTTATTTTTTTACTAAGCATAGAATGACATCATCATCATCAGGGGCGGTTCAAGCAAATTTATGGCCTAAGGCAAAAATCAAACGAAGGTCTTGCATTTTATTTTTTTATATAAAATTTTTCTTTTTTCTATAAATAGTATTTAATATATTTCTTAAAATTTGTAATTTATTATTACTAAACAAAAATAGGCCCCTCAAATTTTGGGGTCTTAGGCGGCCGCCTTTTCTCCTAAAGGGTTGAGCCGCCCCTAATCAGCATTCAACATTTGTACGTAACACTTTATGCATCATCATTTATCATTGCAAAAACAAGAAGGCGACAACATGCCGACATATATAGTATACGTAGAGTTGACAAAATGAGAAGCTAATTATTAATAATATAATAATAATATTTGATGTTTATATATCCCTTCAGTTTCAACTGGAAAATGACAAAAGCTTTAGTTAAAGTGAATCTTTTTAAAAAAAAAAAAAGTGATAAAAAGCGTGGAGTGTATACTCTCTCCGTTCCCTTTTAGTTACTCGCCCATCAATTAAAATAGCTATTTTATTGTAATATATTTATAAAATGATGTTTACTATTGTATTTGAAATTAATTTGAAGAAAAAAATAATTAATATTAAAGGTAAAATATGAAAACAATCTTAATATGTCAAAAATGACAAAAAAATGAATCGAACGAGAATGTTTTATCATGAAAAATTAATCAAACTTATAACGGAGATGGTATGAATGAGCCCAACTTTTAACGGCTGGCATAAATAAGTCATTTCTGATAGTTCAGTGACATATTTGAGCCTTTTCCCTATATACTAAATAGCAAGAAAGTCTTGCTCTAAAAGTTGTCAAGTGTCATTCTATAGCAATGCCATTTATTAATTTTAAGACAAATTAGTTAAAATTAGTTAGTAGTTATATTAATTTAAAATTTTAATAAATGTTGAGTTATTTCTTTTTTACAGTACTTTTTTTAAAAAAGTCAGCAATTATTTTCCATTATTACATGATTATCTATTTTCTCCTTTTTAAATTTTATAGAAAAATAATTGTATACGGTTTACATAATTTCCATTATCAATTGCTCCTTTTTGTGAAAGTAATGTATATATCTAAACTTAAAAATTAAATTTAATAAGAACAGAATACTTTTTTTCTAGAAAGTTATCAAATTGTTTATATAAAATATTTAAATTAATTTTTCATAATTATTCCTTTGTAGCAAAATTCATCCAAAATATGATTTGTGCACCAATAATTATTCCTTTAACTGCATACTTAATTTTCCATAGTTATTCCTTTTAACTGCATAATGACTTGGAAATTTAAAAGTCCACCAATAAATATAAATAATTTGTGCAAAGAAAACAACAACTACCTTGGAAACTATAGTAAAACAAAAAAAAAATACATATATTATACATGCACTAACCCCTCCATTACTCCCACTAATTGTTACAAAAACACATGCACTATTATACAATTAATTCAAATGTATAGGATAAGTTTTACATTTTGAATTATTAAAATATTAATTCAACAAATAAAATATTATTCAAATTATAGAAAATAAATAAATCATCAGTGGATAAAGATTTTAATATCAATTTGAAGTTATAAGTCCAAAATTAGAAGACACATTTCTACACACTGATGAAACCGGAAATAATATTTTGTGTAATCATCTACTCAACTTAATAAGTGTTTTCTCTATTTTAATTTATTTGTTCAATTTTAACTTGATAAAGTTTTTAAAATGTAAAATAAATTTTAAAATTTTGAGATTTTAAATTAAAAATATATTAGACATTTCAAAATGTCATTTGATCTTATGATATTAAATATATCGTAGAAAAAGTTGTGATCAAGAAAATTGCTAAAAATGGAAAAAAGATATTTTTCTTGAAAATGAATTAAAAAACACTAGAATAAACAGATTGAATAATTTAAGATTGATGTTTGTAAAAATTTAAAATTTAAAATTTGAATTTTAATGTAATCCACTAATTGTCTTTGATGATTTTTAGGTTTATCATTAGTCCTTGTAAATAAATTTAAAGTTTAAATTTTAAACTAACCCACTATTTCTGTTGATATTTTTTTCTTTGTGACTAGCCTAATCTAGCCAATTCGCAGACGTCTAAACAAACTACAAAACTTCATCAATTGAATAAAACTACAACAAGTTCATCTTCTTTTATCAATCTCCGATCTTTTTTCTCTTTTGATGACCTTTGGAGAATTAAAGAACCATGTGATGTTGAAGGAAGTACACCAACATGCAATGAATTTTGTTCTAGAAAAATTTTAAGGTGAGCAACGAATTTTCTTTGACAGAATTTTGGATTATGACAGATCTTGATGTCATTACAAATAAGTTGCAACAGTGAGAGAAGGAATAAATTATACAAGATCATGAAAATTATATTACACTTGCAAATTATCATGATGGCAAACGTCTTACTCAAGACGCTGCAAAATTTACAAAATTTTCATTGTTAAAGCGTAAATTGAGCTATGAATCTTGAATAGCATGAGGTAACATATACATTCTGTACGCGAAGTGTGCTATTGTTATTAATTGCTTGGCTTATAGAATGAAAAAATAAATAACATTCATTATTACATGATTATCTATTTGCTCCTTTTTGAATTTTATAGAAAAATAATTGTATATAGTTTACATAATTTCCATTATCTACTGCTCCTTTTTTGTGAAAAGTAATGTATATATCTAAACTTAAGAATTAAATTAAATAAGAACAGAATACTTTTTTTCTAGAAAGTTATCAAATTGTTTATATTAAATATTTAAATTAATTTTCCATAATTATTCCTTTAACTACATACTGTTATAAATGTATTTACATTATAGTGAATGTCAATCAAAATCTATCAAGATCTACTTTGATATCTATTAGGATTTGAAGTATCTGTCTTTTACTCAGACTAGGAGTAAATTTCGCCTTTAAATAGAGGAGTTTTGTCCATTGTATTCTCAATCTTATGATCTTTCATCTATCAAAATAAATAAAGAAGTCTCCCTCTCCTCTCTATTTATTCTTCTTGTTCTTTCTTTATATTTCCTAAGACGTTATCAACACGAGACTCTTTCAAACAAGGTGAGATTATAAATCTAAAGGTAATTTCATGGTTAGTAATTTCTTATGTTATCTGTCTTTTGCTACTAATAATATAATTATTATTAAATTTGAGGAAAAATAATTGGTTTGGAACCATTTATGTTTTAAATTTATTCCTCAAGAACAATATTATCAAAAGGTATGATAATATGTTGGGGTTCAAGTCCCATTGATTTATGCCTAAGACGCCTTTATATGGGTAAGACGTTGAGTTTGAATTTTAATGCACCATATTGATGATATTATGATGGCTAAGGCAAAATAATGTGTTTTTGATGAAAAGTCATGAAACTTGTCCATTGAATATGCTCAATTCCAAGAAGTGAATGTGGTAGCAATATATGATAAGTCTAAAAGATGACAATTTGCTCCATTCTTAAAGTGAATGTGGTAGCAATATAGAGAAATTCTCTTTGTCATATTTATGCCTCAGTTTGCTCCTGAAGTAGCAATATCATGAAAGAGGTTATAAGCTATCATAATTTGATAGGCTTAAGGCACAATTATATTTCATTCCTGGGGAATGAAAACCTTATTAATGCAAACGTGCACTTGATTGTGATGGTATCACAACTCACCTCCGAATGAGGCAGAATAACCGAGAAGAGTTATTTTGAAATCTACTTCTAAAGTAGTAAATCTGAAATTTATTCATGTAATAGTAAATCTAAAATTTACTAAAGAAAAAAGTACATGTCATGGTAAACTTGGATTTTACTAGAATAAAAGTTCATAAATTGATATGAACGATTGTGACATCCCGAAGATGTGCATATTGAATATTAGACATGTATTGAAGAACTAGAAGATTATTCGAGAATTATTTATGTCGCTTGTTCTCATGATAAGTTGGTTGGACCAACTAATGTTGGGATTGAATTCCTTAATATAGAAAATATAAAAGGTGAATATACGCATGTTCACCTATCATGTGATATGTTGAAAAGATGCATCAATAAGATGATCACATGTACATTCATTGTCAACCTACAGTTTGACATTCATAAAGTTGTTTGCTCAATAAAATTGAGTTAAGAACATAATTTTCAGATTGTGCATCAAGAAAGTTATCTTGATGATGATGGTTTGGCATTGAATGCCTTTGATAAATAGCTAAACCATCGCTAATGAGAACAAAGCTTCATGTGTTGATCTGAAATATGATATGTATATGCATTAGACCAATAAATTATGATTATTTCTCCCCCCTCAATTGGTTCAAGTAGTTTTGATGTGATGTATACGATTAATGAATATACCATGATGCACAAAGATGGATTCCTCAAAGAAGATAGAAGATGTATGTTAGTTTTCTTAATATAAAGGGGAGATTATAAGCAGCTATGAAATATGTTAGAATTATCACCAAATCCTCATTCAAAAGATAATTCAAGTCAAATGCCAAAAGAATTTCATATTTAAGCTGCAAGTGCTCCTATTTTGTGTCCATGAAGGACAAAGTCTATGCATGTGTGAAGCGTGGTAGACCAATCGGTTCCACATGAAATAATCCTTGAAAGGATAAGGAGCAAATAATCATAATAGAAAGGCAATGTCTACGACATAACACTTCATGAAACCTTATGAGAGGATCAGGTACCTGAAAATAATGAAGTGATGAGATCTCAAAATGTTATGTCGCATTATGAATCGATACAAAATGTTATATCATTAAAGATATATTTGATACGATATTGGCGCAATATTGTAAAAGATTACGAGGATCGGAATTCTACGTTTATTTAAGCATGCTGAAGTAGAAATATTTATCAAGTGACATGAAAGGATGCATCTTGGTAAGTGTAAAACTTATTTGATTTGCAGTCCAGACACTTGAAGATGTCACATATGACATGTTGAATATTGTCACTTGACAATTCATATAAAACTTTCTAAGGATTTAAAATGTTTGAAGCATATAAAAGTTTCTGGGAAACTTATTTAGAATCCTTATATTGTATAAGTTTATAGCTTGAAAATCATTAAAATTCTTGGAGAGTTTTCAAAAGCAATAAGATTATTTGCTGAAATACGAAACATACCGAATTGGATTGGTCCTGGAGTACCATATCTTAGTCCAATTGGTGTACTAATTTATCTTGCAACTACTACAAGGCCTGATATAGCCTTTTCAGTTAATTTGTTAGCAAGATATAGTTCTGCTCCTATTAGGAGACATCGAAATGAGATCAAATACATGATTTTATTCTAAAGGCTGCATTCTTAATCTTGTTGGTTATGCTGACACTAGGTACTTATCTGACCTGTATTAAGCTCGATCTCAAATAAGCTATGTGTTCACATGTGGAGATACTGCCGTATCTTGAAGATATATAAAGCAGTCTATAGTAGCCACTTCATCGAACCATGCTGAGATAATAGCCATTCATGAAGCAAGCCGAGAATATGTATGGTTGAGGTCCATGATACATCTTATTCGAGAAAAATATGGTTTAAAATGTGACAATGTATCCACAGTTTTATACAGAGATAATGCAATATGCATATCACATCTTAATGGAGCATTCATAAAAGGAGATAGAACGAAGTACACTTCATCAAAGTTTTCTATATACATGAGCTACAAAAGAATGGTAATATTAACGTGCAACAGATTTGTTCAAGTGACAATGTGGTTGATTTATTCACCAAGTCTCCTTCAATTGCAACTTTCAAGAAGATGGTGCATAAGATCGGGATGCAAAGGTTCAAGGATGATCTCATTAGGGGGAGTTAATACGCGTTGTACTCTTTTTCCCTTACAAGGTTTTGTTCCACTGGGTTTTCTTTATAAATTTTTTAATGAGGCAGCCTATATGCGTATTGTTAGAGATGCGTACTCTTTTTCCTTCACTAGATTTCTTTCCCACTGGATTTTTTCTAGTATGATTTTAATGAGGCACATTATCTACTAATTAGACATTCAATAGGGAGTGTTATAAATGTATTTACATTATAGTGAATGTCTATCAAGATTTATCAAAATCTACTTTGATATCTATTAGGATTTGAAACATCTGTCTTTTACTCAGACTAGGAGTAAATTTCTCCTTTAAATAGAGGGATTTTGTTCATTGTATTCTCAATCTTATGATCTCTCATCCATCAAGATAAATAAAGAAGTTTCCCTCTTCTCTCTATTTATTCTTCTTATTCTTTCTTTATATTTCATAACACGTACTTAATTTTCAATAATTATTCCTTTTAACTGCATAATGACTTGGAAATTTAAAAGTCCACCAATAAATATAAATAATTTGTGCAAAGAAAACAACTACTTGGAAGCTATAGTAAAACCAAAAAAAAAAAAAAATTACATCCCCACATCCATTAACTTCTCCGCAGCACACTCTTCTATTAGTAATTTTTTTTTAAGAAAAAAGCATGACACTATATGTTCAATAACTCGATTTTTGTTTAGTTTTATTGCATTCAAGTTTTACTAATATTTCGGTATTATTTTTTTCTTGGGATTTTTTTTTCTTTTCCATCAAGATGCCAAAATTGTATAGAAGGAATTTCAAGAATATAATAGATTACTGTCTTTCTCCATCTCTTGCTTGATTAGGACTTCCCATGTTTCAAAGTACAATTACAGGTATATCGAAATATACTTTGCTGTTTCATGATTTTGAACTTTACAACATTATAAACTCTTTTTGTTGTACATCTTAGAGTGGTAAAATATCAGGCCTCAACATTTCAAATTCCTCTTCGATTTACTGCAAACTTGAGCATCCGAAGATAAAAAAACACAATGAAATGTATGAAATTCTGCAATTTTTCATGATTAGTATCATCTATGACTCTTTGATCCTTATTCGAGAAGTAAAAGAGATTGCTAATAATTCAGGTCAGTTGGTGACATATTCCTTGCCAATAATCTTGAATGTAGAGTCAGAGAGCTGACGGTGGTGGAAGGCTTCTCTGCTCAAGGAAACCAAGCGCAGGACATCCGATGCTGAGAAAGAAAACAACTCATGCCATCTTTGTGAAGTTTTATGTACTGATTCCAGAGAAGGTATACATATTGTTTCTCTATTAGAGAAAGGTTACATGGCATGTAATTATACTCTTTAGTATTAGTAATTATGGGGATGGTGATGCCGATAGATGGGTTTGTCATTGCAACACTTTTAAGTTATGGGGTACATCACATTCGTGTCTTTGTGAACAATTGGTATTATTTCCTTTTAAATATGCAGATTATAATTGGTTCTTAATCATAATCACGGTTCATTCAAGACTTACATGTTTCAATCTAATGAAACTACCAACAACTTATCCTCTCTTCAAATTTACATTTTTATTTTTTAATTGTTTAATTTTTTTAAAATATTGTTGCAGATATGGGAGCAGAAGTTGGTGCAATGTTACCCATTTATGCTACGAAAATAAATTCGCATCTTCAGCAAATTGATGAACAATATCTGATTCGCTCCAAATCTGTGAACTGTCATCGTGAACATACATGCTACATATTAGCTCACCAATGAATTTAAATGATGTTTGCCTGAAAAATACATATAAATATTTTTACCCTCTTCAATTAGTTATTTTCATTTTAAAAGATTACAGAAAATAAATATTTAATGTTCAACCATAAAATATTTAATGTTATGTAAATTTTAGACTATCTATGTAATATAAATTTATCAGTTAGTTATCATGTTAAAGTGTTATCAAAGCTTGATTGTACGTTTATATTATTTTAATTAAAAATTTTGTTTGTGCTCATGCCTTTTAATACTCTCCCATTAAGTATGATAAGAAAATGTTTACCAGTCTATTTTAATAATCTCAGTAAAATTTCAGTAATTAGTTATATCATACATAATTGTAACTAAAGGATATCAAATACATACACCAACACAAAGCAACATCAAATATTTAGGAGCATTAAATTTAAAAAATAACTTAATATATTCAAATACTTTTTCGTCTCCTTTTATAATTTTATGCAAGTATTTTTCATTAACCTTCCACATCTTCTATAATTTATTATCAATAGCAAGAAAATCTTGCATAGATAGATGCCAAGTGGATAAATAGGATAATACCATGTGGTAATTTTTAGGGCAAATAATAATTTTTATATCTACTATTAAACATAAAAATAATTTTTTATTGAATTAACATATTTGAATTTAATTTATATCTTAACATATTTAAGAGACATATCTTACCAAGTTTAATTTATATCTTAAATTATTTTTAATCCTAAAATTTTTTATATCTTAAATTATTTTTAATCCTAAAATTTTTCTTTGAACTGCATTAAAAAAGGTAAAAAGAAA
Organism: Capsicum baccatum var. pendulum; assembly: GCA_030864225.1. NCBI lineage: Eukaryota > Viridiplantae > Streptophyta > Magnoliopsida > Solanales > Solanaceae > Capsicum > Capsicum baccatum. The sequence goes on from CM061550.1 coordinate 82,693,519, forward strand.
GGAGTCGTGTGTTTTTTCTTATTCTGATTGCAATATTAATAAATCAAATATCTATTTTTTAAAAAATTAAAGAAAATTCAACAAGGAAAACACATAAAAAAAAATTTCTAATGCACGTCACAATTCCCATCCCCATTTTTCGGGCACGTATCCCACACAACCACTAATTATTTTTTATTTTTTATTTTTAAAAGTAAAAAAAAAATAAAAAAATAGGAGATCAAAATCAAATTTAACTAACCTAAATATATTTATCAAACAAAATATAAATATCCCACATCCATAATTTTTAATGAACCAGAAATGTTTACAAATTTGTATCTGAAATTAATTATTATTCTAACTGTCGAAAAGAACTAGAAGTATGCATATGATAAAACCATGACTGCAGTGAACGAAGACAAAGGGGGATTATTCTTTTTATATGGTCACGGAGGAACATGCAAAACTTTTCTCTGGAAAACATTGCCTGCTGGCATACGCTCTAAAGGTGATATAGTACTAAATGCTGCATCAAGTGGTATTGCATCTCTGTTGTTACCAGGAGGAAAGACAGCTCATTCGAGATTTGCGATTCCTCTGAATATAATTGAAGATTCAACATGCAACATTAAGCAAGGAAGTCCATTAGCTAAGTTGATGGTTAAGGCAAAGTTTATCATTTGGGATGAGGCACCAATGATGCATAGATACTGTTTTGAAGCTCTTGACCAAACTTTAAGAGATATTCTAAGATTTAAAGTTCCATCAAATTTAGATTGGCCATTTGGAGGAAAGACGATTGTTTTTGGAGGAAATTTTAGACAAATCTTGTCGGTAGTTACTAAAGGCACTAGGCAAGATATTGTTAATGCAACAATAAATTCTTCCTATTTGTGGACGCCTTGTCATATTCTAAAGCTGACAAAGAATATGATATTGCAAGACAGTCGATTTGATACAGATGTGACTGAGTTAAAACAGTTTTCTGATTGGCTTTTGGCAATAGGTGATGGAAGGATGGAATTTTCCATGGATAGCACTCAAAAAGTAAAAATAGTCGAAGATCTTCTCATAAATAATTGTGATGATCCAATAGCTAGAATTGTAGAAAGTACATCTTTCAATTATTTGGAACATTCTACTGATAAGAAATACCTTCAAGAAAGAGCAATTCTTGCACCTACTCTTCAAATGGTGAAATTGATGAATGATTATATGGTTTCTCTCAACTGTGGACAGAAGAAGTCATATTTAAGTTCCGATACAATTTGCATGTCTGATCATACATTTACATCTTTAGGAGATATGCATACTCCTGAATTCCTAAATAGTATTAAATACTCAGGTATTCCAAAATACTCTATCACTTTGAAGGTAGGTGTTCCTGTGATGTTGTTAAGAAATATAGAACAATCAGTAGGTTTGTGTAATGGCATAAGATTAATCATCACAAGACTCAAAAATCGAGTAATTGAAGCAAAAGTGTTATCAGGAAAAGAATCTGGCAATAAGGTTTTTTTTCCGAGAATGTCACTTACTCCATTTGATTCACGAATTCCTTTTAAATTCCAACGAAGGCAATTTTCAGTGATCGTATCTTTTGCCACGACCATCAATAAAAGTCAAGGTCAATCATTGTGTTGTGTGGAATTATTTTTGAAGAAGCATGTGTTTACTAATGTACAATTATATGTTGCCCTTTCTCGAGTAACATCTAGAAAAGGGTTGAAGATCTTATGTTATGATGAAGATGAGAAAATAACAAATGAAACTCCAAATGTAGTGTATAAAGAAGTCTTCTCTAATTTATAGGTAACTATTTTATTCTACATTTAATCTACTTGGATACATTTTGCTTTCCCTTTTAAAGTAATATGTTATTAAGTTTTACTGTATGAGGGTTTAATTTCTGTTATTTGTTAAAACTTGCACGTCTTTTATAGAGAAATGCAGAAACAACACTTATGAGGTCCTAAAAGCCCCTACAATCACCTAAAGACCTTTCCCTGGTGGACTCAGAAACACAAACAAAGATCATCAGATAGAGAAGGAAAGTACACATCAGAAAGTTTGTGCTACATCTCAGGAAATCAGAAGTTCAGAGAGACGTACAAACAAAGAAAGAAAAAGCAAAGAGAGAAACTTACCTCAGATTTGGAGAGTCGGTATACACAATGTGCTGGTGAAGAGATGTAGAATATCATCTGAAATATGAAGCTTCACAACCCAGAAAACAAGCAACACTTTGCAGTTGTGGTCATAGAAGCTCCTAATCTGCTCGCTAATGAATCTTAATGATGTTCGTCTGCAAAACAGAGAGAATGATTCTATATTGTTCAGTTATTTATTTCCATCTCCTTGCAATTAACACTCCCACTTTTCTTAACACATGATTAAATAACTAAATTACAGTCAAGAGAACCTTCTACTTTGTCATGAAATTATGTCAAAGAAGTCTATGGATTTTAGCTTAACAGAACATACCACGAATGGAAAATATCCCAAAGGTGATTTCGAGAGCCGCAGAGAATGGCAATAGTTTCAGCTCTGCTCCCCCTGAAGCAAATCAAGAAAATCATTCGTTGTCAAAATTAGTAAAGATTCTTACTTTTTCAATCTTATCAATAGAAATAGAGAATAAAAATGAAGAGAAAAGTACTTTAATCTGTTGGACGCATTAAGATGGTTGGAGGTAAATCTATGACTACACAAAATATGCTAAGTAATCTGATGTACCGAAAGCTGGCAGGTTAATTTGATATCAAAATATGTCAGCATGTTCAAACTTTCCTAAGCGACTAGCCGGAGAAGCAACACAGAATCTCTGAGTACAAAAAGATAGTCGTCCACAACCATGTGAGTGACATGGACTATATGCCCTTCTTTCTGACTAACATAAGTGAGGACAAAATGTCAAAACAGTAACAGTTGCATAGGAAAGAATTTCTGCTATTTACAGAGTTACATTAGAAAAGAAAATATAGATGATTAGTCCATGCAAAGACAGGAGATTTTAAGCTGACCAATCATCTCTTCTTTTATCTTTTCTCACTTCTCATCAGCTAATGGCTTTAAACATATCACACTTCTCCTAGCTTGGTTATGTGAGGGTTCCAATTCTAAGATTTTTGTCATGTCTGCAAGATTTTTAAAAACCAAAGGGAATAAGAGCAGAAAAAAAACAGAAGTAGAACTCCAAACAACAGAAACATACCAGTGTAATCCCATAAGTTGGGTCTTGGGAGGGTAGTGTGTACACAAACCTTACCCCTACAAGGTAGAGAGGTTGCTTTCGATATACAAAGTAGAACTCCAGTAATTTAATTATTCACCAATAACGTGAACCATTCGAGTGGTGTGGAATTATTACGAGAGGCACATGAGTAACATACAAGAAATCTTTTTCTAAATTCTTTTTTCAGGTAAGAGAGTGGGAACAAGGAGAAGGCATAGGAGAGCCTGACTGGAAAACATAAGATTTCCACAAAGTAGCCCGGTAAATGCGAGTATGGATACTACTTATTTAGTGATGCAGCATGGATACTACTTATTTAGTGATGCAGCTAAGAAGTACCAGTCACAATGACATTGTACCGAATAAACATGGTACAAATTCAGAACCCAATATTTACCAGTAATAGCCTAATCAAAGTGTTCAAGCTTTTCATGTGCCTCTAGCTCTTCTAACCAGAGCCTTAATATATGTAGGATTTAGTTCTAATGCTTTAGTGCATTCCTTGTCTGTCTCTTCATGTCTCCCCAGTAAATGAAAAAGTAAATCACTATTAGATACAACAAAAACTCACACAGATAAACACAATTGATATCTCACACGCTACATAGAAAAAGTATCATACAAAGATGTGGAAAAAACAAAGGAAAATTGTGGAAATTGTTCCTAATATGAGGTGAAAGTAGATGTACTATCATGTGTGAAAATTGAACCTTTTTTTTTCAACTCGTGACCTATATGTGTGCAAAGTAAACTTTCAAATTTTTGTTTTTTGAAATTGTAGAAAAATGGTGAGACGACAATTGTTTCTGGTATGCCGCTTACTGGGAAGAAATACACAAAAGGATAGGTATCGCTTTATTTCTCTAAGCTACACATCTTCTCACCCTTTAACTTTCTCCATTCTCAGTAACTCTAATGTAAAACCACACAACCAAATGCTCGAGTTTTTATACCAAATATTGAGGTAGTTAGATAACTATGGTCAAATGATTCATGATTGCAATACCCTCTTAATGACTTATTGAAGGTTTCAAACTACTATGCAATAGCCAGTTTCACATCACGCCAGCGTTAAGACCAGTACATCGAACCCTAAGAAGAAAGATGTTGCTGGCTTATATCTGGATAAATAATAGTACTAAAAGTCCCTTTTGCATTACTCCTAGATCAGGAAAAAAGTAAGAATACGTTAATCATTCTCTTGCCCTCCCAAACTTCTGAAGATGACCCGCTTTAGATGGATCTTTCCCATTATCTAACAACCCACCTATAAAAGGGGCAACAAAGCCCCATTACTAGGTTGGAGCTATAAAGAATTTGCAACCATGCATGATAAGAACTCATGCAATCAATAAAGTGGTAAAACAGCATTGTAACCTGCTGCTTTCATATCTCTCTTTAACTTGGCCAGCATTTCTTGAATCTCTGGGTATCTCTCATGAGTTGTATCTTTTTCTTGGAAAATATGAATAGAATTCTTTGCATATATCCAACTGAATCTGTCTTTTTTCTTCATGCCAACATCCTTCATCTGAAAAGATAATTAGTAGTGGAACTTCAATTGTATAAACATGTTGATTCTTACCAAGGGAATGACCTTGGTAAGAATACAAATGAAAAAATGTAAATTATAACAACCAAGAACTTAAGCAGCAATTACCTTCTCCAAGTATAATAATAAGACAACAATATATAAATAAATTATTGATTGCTCATGTTAAAATATTAGCTTCAAATCCAAATGATATTTCAATAACTCAAATTTAAAAGCCATTTCCTCAACGCTATAATGACCTCATTAACAAAGTTCAATCCCCGAAAAAGCATAAACTACAACAACCTACCTAGTCTAATCCCACAATTGGGGTTTGGGGATAATAACCAGCAAAGGGAATAACTACCAACATGCAATGATAATGTCAGAGCAATACAAGTGTGTGCATAATATGTATGGAATATAACCAAGTATAAACAACAGTGCCTCTAATTATTTGATTGAGAGGTCAAGTGGTCAGCTTATGTTGAAATACTCATCTTGTAGTTCAGCCATTGGAAACATACTTCATATAGAGAACTCCATGGATAGACTACACATTCAGTTCGTTCATTATGTTGAATTGATCTCTAGCAAAGGTCAAGTTATTTTTTACAACCCTTAATCCTTCAATGGATACTTTTTATAATGAAGAGAGAGTACCTGAGACGGTAGTATCAGATAGAACTAATACCGTACAGATATGATGAAGTGGAAAACACCTTTTTCCAATTAACATACATCTTTGAACTTCACAATTGTGAGTGGAAAAACAGACTGGAACTGTTAAGTTGATCAACCAAATTCTTTCATAACTTTATGGAGGTTTGTAGCTCAAAAACACAATGTGAGTATAAGAATGAGCTAAAGTATATACACACTGCTTATTGCAAGTATGCCTCTTACTCGGTTATTTTGGTGCCAAGTTTAAAGGGAGTAAATTATAATGAAGAGAAACTACACTTTCAAGGCTGAGAAAGATCATACTAGATTGTATTGCGAAATCAATACAACATGGAGACGTGCCCCAGTTTGCAAAGATTAACATTAGAAAATTTGTGAAGGTCTGTAACTAGAAGAAGCAACTAGACCAAGATAAAGGAAGTTAGATGGAGTGAAATATCAAGGAACAATGCTCATACACTATTCATACAAGGCAAATGTATGTAATGGAATGTTACTGTAGTGAGTGCAAGTGCATCCCATATTGCAAATCAAACTAATTGAAAAAATATGAAGCTTACATCACAAAAGAACAAGATTACATTTAAAGACACAATTAGAAAGATCTTCACCAATAAGATACAATAACTACAGAATACAAAACCCCTCCAGCAAGCTCAAGAGGATCCCATTGAAAGATTTAGACAGACGGACATACTAATAAACAGAACAAGGGGGAAAAGAAGACGCCCTTACACCAGCTTAGATAAATAACAACATTTCAAATGAAATCTTTCAATATACTATTTTTTATCATGAAGCTCTGATCATTCTAAAAGCATTGTACTAAGCCTATGAAGGAATATAAGTTTTTAACTTCCTACTTTTGATTCTGAAAACCGAACCAAGAGAAAAATATGACATGCTAATTAGCAAGCAGGCAATAAAGATGAGTCTTAACTAAATGCAAGAGAAAAATGTTTCATCAAATATACAACTCTTAACATATAAGATCCAAAAAGAGTAACAGACAAGACATTTGACCACTGAAATATGCGTTGATGAATGGTATTAGGAAAAACTTCTAGGAAGAACCCTTCTTAAAGAGGTACACTTTTATTGGGAGCACAGCATACCCCAATTGTACAACAAACTTCAATTCCTCGCTAAACTAAACCACTACAAACATACCAGTCAGGAAGATCAGACTAGACATTTTGAATTTAGAAGCAGGTCAAGATTCCAACTTCCTCTATTTAATTAGGAAAGCGAGAAGTCATGATATTTAGTAACACACACTAACAACTGAGTATGTCATCCAATGCAATGAAACCATCAGTTAATGTCGTGTTTGATGTCAAGGTAGATATTTCTCTTTGCCTTAAAAGAAATTGCACATAAAGAGAAAGATAATCAGTCCTCCTGGACGGCCGAGAGTGTTATGTAAAAAGGACCAAGGACCAAATATAATCAGTCCTTCATTTTCTTTATGGTTTTCCTTTAAGGCCCAAAGAATGCATATACAATTCAAGTCCATAATAAACAACGAAGAAACTACTTTCACCCATCTATAGTTGTCAAAATTGGATGAAACCTGAACAGAGCTCTTTAAATGGAGTAAGATGCTCCAATATACTCTAACTCTGTTAGCAGGGTATAATTCCAATCACCACAGAAAAGAAAACCATATATCACCTACTTTTTCCTACTATGCACTGTTGCAACAAAACTAAGAGCACAACAACAACAATAACATACCAAGTTTAATCCGACAAGTAGGGTCTGGAGAGAGTGGTGCATATGCAGCCTTACCCCCACCTTGTGAAGGTGGAGAGGCTTTTTTTGATAGACTCTCGACAACAAAACTAAGACAAATTGAATGAAAATTCTAAATTAAATTAGGGTTGTGTAGAAGAAATACTTCAACTTGAAATATTGAACCTCCTTAACACGAAATTCAGCATTTTCATTTTTCTCCTCCTCCCCCAACATATCCTAGACTTGATAGCCCATGTATCTTTCAAAGTTTGGTTATTACATAAGGCAATTAAATCAATGTTCCCATCAGGAAGATAAGTCTTCAAAGGGAATTGAACCAAAGGTGAAAACCTAGAAAGAGTAAGTTGATAAAAAAGATCAGCAATAAAAAGCCGCACATTACCAAGCCTCAACATAATGCCTACATATTATGTTTTCTTTCAGTAATAAAAGTAAGAGAATGAAGTTTGTATGGAAACTCTAAGTAATCCTTTCTTTATCAAAGAAAGCTTACACCAATCAAAGACAGTCAGTTGCATCACAAACATTAATGTTAAATTCACTTTATCACCATCAAAGCATCTATATCCAGGTCAACCTTAATATAATTGTTGACAAAGAAACTATAAAACAGAAACAGTTGTATAGTACCAAATGATACCTTGGCAAACAGATAAAGGAAATCAAATTTTTTTAATGTAACACTCATCAAATATACAATAGATATCGATATATATAGTACTAATACTTGATAACTTGCTCGATAATTGTATTAAAGGAGGGTCAGGACCAATAGCTTGAATATTTCAAACTAAGTTCCAAAAACCATATTGTTGTTTAAAATTACATTCAGCTAAAAAATATCTAAGTTGACTCCATCTCAATGCACGTTCTGGGTATCATCTCCAAAACAAGGATACTTCCAAAATAATAATAGCAATTAGAGTGCCAATATGAAGTTTGAAAGTTAGTTTTATTATTCATACTTTAACTCCTAAACTATTCCATGTTGCATTACCTCATGAAGTCTTAAGAGTTGTGATTATGCAACAAATTACTTAAATGGTCAAACAACTATGTTAACCGAAATATGCTATATCAGTACCCTATGTTAAAACCTAAACATGTTAAGTTTACAGGAGCAACAAAAGAACACCTATAGATCAAAAGACTTCATGTGCTGTTTGTTAGACTTCTACGAGCAAGAGTAAAAAATACATGTAGACCAATAGACTTCATTTAGTGTTCATTCTGAAGCTCCCGCATGCGACCACTCACAGCTAGAAGGGCTTTGGAAGGAACACAACTCCTATTTACATATGTTCCTACTACTACGTCCCCTTCAACGATAGCAATTTTCAAGCCCCGCAAAGAATTTTAAGTAATTATGCACACTATTTGCTGGACAAATAAATGGAACCATCCTGTTAAACCTAAGTTTTCATTCTATCTAGGATTCGACAATCAAATAATTAAATTGCATGAGTTAGAGAACTGAAATTTATATTTTATAGGTTTTCAGTCTACAATAAGCATCACCAGTATTGCTCTAAGTTTTGCTGCCTTCACCAGTGGAAGCTGCATTCATCTCTGCAATTTTACACTACTCCTCCGCAATCATAGTGTATAAGGAACAAGATTTTATAAGATAGAAAGTACATCGATCAACAAACAAGTTCTATTTAATATTTACTAAGGATCTACACATCTGAGACTCATGCATGCATCTTAAAAAAGAAGGGTAACCATATCTACCTTAAATCTGTGAACACAGCCACAAAATAAGTCTCATAAAATAGATTATAGAGCTATATATCAAAAATTAATTTCATTTCTCAATTAATTGAAACAGACAATGGATGATACGAAAAAACTCACCTTGGATCTGGACAATCAAGAGACAAGGCCTTTGGAGAGTAGATGTAGAACTTCATCAGGAGTTTCAAGATTATAAACCCAAAATGAATTAATTTTCTACCTCAATAAAAGAGCTAAAAATAGCTCATCCTCTTAACAGTAATCCAGAAATAAAATCACAAAGGCATCTCTATATATGAAGCTTGAAACAACAATGAAGCTTTGAAAAGAAATAAAGAAGCAAATTAAGCTTTATTTTTACAGTAAACTTGCAATGGAGGAATGGACATCGACGGACAAAACAAAGAAATTCTTTATAGAAAGAAAATGAAAAGTACAAAATAACTTCTCTACTTTCCTAATTGAGTTTTGTCTTCTCTTTTTTTTTTTTGGGGGGGGGGGGGAGGGGGAGCCTTTCCGGGTTTGGGCCATTTTTAAACTCTCCTTCATTTTGGGTCATTTTATATTTGCCAAGCTGATCTTTTTAGGCATTTTAAGAAATTGTTAAAAAAGGTACTAATTAAATTCTTACAAATTTAGAAATTTTACAAACAATTATGAATAATTTTAAAAAGAAATAATTTACAGAATAATATATAAAATATTTAACTAATGCCTTCTTGATTTAATAAGGTGGACAACTAATATGAGCCAATATTTTTTCTAAAATGACCAACTAATATTGAATAAAGAAAGTATAATATATTTTAGATGGATACGCAATTCAAATATATTAAAAAAAGTTTCAAAATTTGTGATCAAAATTAAATTATATATTTGTGATTATAAATCATCTCATTAAGAGTCACATTGATATTTTACACTAATAATTTTTAAATAAATGAGTTGTTTATTTGGAATTTAGTAAAAAGAAAAATGTGTCATTTAATTTCACGAATGGCGATGAAGATTATATGCGTGCACAGAAATACACCTTATGTTTAATTGCATTATAAGGAAACAATATGTTTGTCAAACTTTTACTTTCTTCTAATACATTTACAATAATTGTTAAAGTCATATCATTTTACTCAATTATTCACTCCTTAAATATAAGTAATATATAATGTTTGAAGTAAATGAATAAATAATGAAATAATAGATATTATATGTCATACTAAATGTTTCTAATGCATTAACAATGAACCAAAAGAATATTTTTTGAATAAATATTTTTAATAAACACGTAGTTCATGTACATATATTATTATTGTCCTTTGCTATTTTACTTTGAATTGTCTCAAGAGAAATCAATACCATATTTAATAAAAAATTTGCACCTATTAGATTTTTATTAAATTTTTAATGTTCATGTAAAAAGTATAACATTCCATCTTTTTAGTATTAAACAATGAATAAATGATTGTGAATAAATGGTATACTGCACAATTAATAAATTAATAAAAATTTAAATATGGTCTAAAGACTAAGATAATAATATGTATAATTTTTTTATTGTAATTTTTGCGCATCGCGCGGATAATTATACTAATTAAATAGTATAATAAAGAGGCAGTGCCCAACTGTTAATGGCTAATGAAGGCTTGTTAATTTTTCATTCCACGTCTCACCTTTTTGATCCAATGTGATAATTTATTCAATCTAACGTAATTGATAATCGACGTGTCTATGCGTTTGGCCACCTTAACAAGTTGATGCATGACCTGTCATTGAATTTTATCTGATTATTCATTGAGTTGTATCTATCATTCTTCCACATGTCATGATTTTATTTATCCATATGTTTAAACTATTTTTGTCCTATACAAGTGAAAACATATATAGCCAATCAACTAAATAATTAAAATTTTCTTCACAATTTTTTTCTTTCTTTTTTAAAAATCAAGGATAGGTGTGGGCGATGCAATTTTATTAAATTAAAATTCGTACAAAATTTGGATTATATTAAATTTAAAATATATTAGTCCCAAATAAATATTGTGAATTAATATAATTGAATTAATTATTTAAGTCCAAACATATATGGATTTAATTAAAGTCCAACTTTTTTGGGCTGGCCCATTGATTTGGGTTACAAAATGAGGAGTCCACTTTGCTAAGTTCAAGATACTGTCATATTCTAGAGGCCCAAATAAGCGTCACGTGTCAAATGATGTGGCATGCCAAGTCAAGTGAAGGAGGACCATGTCACATGTCAAAATAATGCAGGAGACCCATGAAATAAAAGCCCATAAAAATGCTACATCACTTAAATCTGATTGGTCAAAGAAAGTCCATATTCATCATGACTCTTCCTTTCCTACAACTATAAATAGGGGTCTCATAATTCAGAAAAGAGCCCCCTAGAACTCTAACAAGTAGCAAGTGAAAGCTCGTGGATAAAATGTCACAATTTCTCTTAAAAGCTCAAGCATTCAAATCAAGTTCATCAAGATTCAAGATCAAAACCGCAATATTTAAGAACAAGCTCAAAAGCCCTTGAATTCAAGCACATGTCAAGATCAAGTCCCTCAAATCAACAAATCAAGTTCAAATTCAAGATCAAGCTTTAAGCCCTTGAATTTATATTTGAAAAGGCGAATCAGAAGATTCATAGAGATTGTAACACTCGCATTGAAATCAATAAATTGACTATTGCAATATATATTTTTCTTGTCTCAAATTATTTATTTTTTTTGACTCAAAATTTTATTGTCCAACAAATTCTTGCACGCCCAGTGGGACAATCTCTACCTATCATCTCAACTTTTCATACTTTAAAGTTTAAGAACACCGAAATGACTTCCAAGAAGGTCAACTCTCAATCAACTACTTCCAAGACTGCTGATTCAAAGTTCTCTGTTGAAGTGGAAAGCATCCTTAGTGTTACTTTTGGAAGCTTAGGAGCTGTCACAAAGAGTAAGACAGGCTTGCTAGGACAATAAACACATCCAGTGTCATCCGCACCAACTCTAATTTTTAGATCTTCAACCCCAAAAGGAAAGAAGTCTAATGCAAGTGCTTTGGAATGAGGAAGCAATGTGGAGGAATCTCTTAAGAAGACTCTATCTCTACTTGAGCATTCTGGTTCCAAATACTCTGGCACAAAGAGCGATAGTTGTTCAAGCAACTCATCATCTCCGACTACACCGCATAAGTTGAGCACTTCAAAGATTAACTTGTGCGATAATCCATGCTACTCTCCAACATCTCCAGTGGTTATACAAGCTATGGTGACTGATGCCTCATCTATGGAGGAGCAGTTTGCGAATCTGGGAAAGGCAATTGAGGGATTGACCAAATATGTTCAGAATCAAGATGCTCAAATTGATAAAATAGTGGATAGGGTGAAAGGTCTGATAGACGAAGAGTCTAGCCATGCACCTGGAAAATATCCAGAGGTTCATAAAATAGAAAATCCTATGAAACAAACACCACTGATTAAAGAGGTGCATGTTTTTTCTGAGAGAATGATCCCGGTCGGGCAATTGAGGGAATTCATTGAAGGGACCCTCAAAGACAAGTATGGTGTTGTCACCAAACCTTTCCTTGCATATGCCAAGACCTACACTACGAGGATATATAGCCTCAAAATGTCTGCCGGCTATCAACCTCCTAAATTTCAACAATTTGAGGGCAAAGAAAACCCAAAACAGCATGTCGCACACTTTGTTGAGACATGTAACAATGCTGTAACTTACGATGACTATCTTGTCAAACAGTTTGCTCGTTCCCTAAAGAGAAACGTCTTTGATTGGTATACGGACCTTGAACCTAATTCCATCGATAACTGGGAGCAATTGAAGCACGAGTTCTTAAATTATTTTTATAAAACAAGGCGTACAGTGAGCATGGTAGAGCTCATGAATACTCGACAAAGAAAGGATGAACCATACATTGACTTCATCAATCAATGGATAAATACTAGCCTAAACTGCAAAGAAAAACTCAGCGAAGCTTCTGCAATAGAGATGTGTGTCCAAGGAATACACTGGGAGCTTCTTTGCATCTTGCAAGGCATTAAGCCTAAATATTTTGAAGAGCTAGCTACTCATGCTCACGATATGGAGTTGATCATGTCTTCTACTGGAAAGGAATCAACGCCTATCCATGACCCTCAAAGGGGAAAAAATAATTAGGAACCCAAAAGATGGGACAAGTTTGTCTCTAAAAATGACAACAAGGAGTCCATGAATGTTGATGTGTTTCCTGTGAAGGTCACCACAAAGGTGAGCAAGAATCAATGTGTGAAGACGACTTCTGTAGCACATCTAAATCAAAAAACTTTAAAGGAGATGCAAGAAAAGGAATATCCCTTCCTTGATTCTGATGTTGTTGAGATTTTTGATGAACTCCTTGAGCATAAGCTCATTGAACTCCCAGAGATGAAGTATCCCAATAAAGATGGAAGAACCAATGACCCTAATTATTGAAAATATCATAGGCTCGTAAGTCACTCTCTTGAAAAGTGTTTTCTCTTTAAAGATAAAGTTATGCAACTGGCAAAAGAGAAGAAGATCTTCTTTGATGATAAGATGGTCAGTTCTCATCAAATCTTCATCACATTTGGCTCGCTCGATCCAGTCCAAATATATGTCGAAGAGCATAATGAGAAAATATTAGATCCTGACAGGTGTTCAGTTGATGAAGGCGATGATAAAGGTTGGACTTTGGTGACCAGGCTCAGACGCAGAAGGATGAGTTTATGAAAGGAGTCATCCGAGCAACCAACCAGAAGGAGAATGGTTAAGAAACCAAGGAAACAGAAGTTGGTTAAACTTCCAAAAAGGACGACCATCACAGAGCTTCACCTTTAAAAACCACGGTGTCCAATAACATTGGAGGAATTCTTACCAAGTTGGTTTCGTGCGAAAACTGTTCGAGTCAACCTTGAAGCATCTTGCTTTAATACTGCCAAAGAGGGGGCAAAGGGTGAGAATCTACCCATGGAAGTTCCTTCATCTTCTAAAAATCTTGCTGAAACTCTTGGCGAAGAGGCACATGTATGTGATACAAAAATCACATTTACAAATGATGATCTTCTGCTTGAAGGAGCCCTACATAATCGTCCCTTGTATATTATAGGTCAAGTTCTAGGAAAAGTGATAAATAGAATCTTAATTGATGAGGGATCCAGAGTCAACATCCTACCTATCTGCATGATAAAGAGCTTGGCATCACTACTGATGAACTGGACGAAAGTCGTATAATGATTCAAGGCTTCAACCAAGGGGGCCAGAGGGCCATGGGATCTATTAAGTTGGGGATTCGCATGGATGATTTTCAATCAAACGCATTGGTGCATGTGATTGATGTCAAAACTTTATACAATATATTACTTAGTAGGCCTTGGGTACATGGGAACAAAATTATCTCATCCTCTTACGATCAGTGCTTGAAGTACCTTGAAGGCGGAGTGGAAAGAAAGATAGTTGCCGATGACAAACCATTCACTGAAGCTGCGTCACACTTTGCCGATGCAAAATTCTACTTAAAGAATTACGTTGTGAATGAGAAAAGGGTTTAAGATGTCACCAAAACCAAGTGTGATGATCTTTCATCTAAGAAGGTCCCAGTGACTGTCAAAAAAGTCGCTACCAAGAAGCCCCTCTTTACTCCGAATAAAGAAAGTGTCGCACCTACAAAAAAAAGGCAACTCCTGTTCTTCGCTACGTACTAAATGTAAAGAAAGAAAAAAAATCACCCATCTGATACCCAAGATAATGTGCTAAAGGGACTAACTTTACCTATTAGGAATATTGACACGATAAATCCATCCTCAAGGCTACTTGGAGAAGCTGTACCTCAAAATCCACCATAATATATGACACTCCCTACGAAGCGTACAAAAGAGGGCTTCGATCCAAATGCATACAAGTTATTTGTAATGGTTGCGTATAATCCTAATGAGCCATCAAGGTTGGGTAAACTTCCGTCAGAAGGTATAACAAGGAAGGCACGTAACGGCCTAGGATACACACAGCCACCTACAATTCGCATCTCCATAAGAAAGGTGGTTAGTAACTACATAACTGTAGAAGAGGAGTTTACCGCATCTAACAAAAGGCCTTCTGTCTTGACCGACTTGGAGAATCAACCGCAATAACTTTTGTGTTCGAGAGGTTGGGTCCTTTAAATAAGAAGAGAAGTAACAAGCATCGGAGAAGTCATCAAAGTACAACAATACACTCTTCAGCTAAGATCCAGAAGGATTTCAAAAGTCTAATTCCTTCTAGAATGAGACGGTAAACGAAACTAGTAGTTTCATGCAACGAGGTGCTAAAAGCAAAGGCTCATACTGTGGTTTATACCAAGCAACATGAAAAAGATGAAGAGAGTGTTAGCTCCTCATATCATGTTATGACCCAGAATAAGAAAGATGTCTTATCTCAAATGAAGGTTGATGAAGAGATAGAAGATATTTTTTGGTGTTATCATATATCCGTCAATGATGATTATCCTCAAGAGGGGGGAAATACATGAGATGCTCCATCACAACTTGAAGAAGGATTAAAGGCCATAATAGATCCCTTAAAGGAAGTTAATCTTGGAATCGATGAAGACCGAAGACCAACTTACCTGAGTGCATTTCTAAAAGTAGAGGAGAAAATCTCTTATATGGACATACTCAAAGAATATATGGATTTATTCACCTGGAGCTATAAGAAAATGCGTGGCTTAGATCCAAAAGTAGCGGTCCATCAGTTGGCGGTCAAAAATGGCGCCCGTCCTGTTAAGCAAGCCTAAAGACGCTTTAGCCGGAGTTGGTTCCTTTCATTGAAAATGAAGTTAACAAACTCATTGAAGCTGGATTTATTTGTGAAGTCAAATATACCACATGGATTTCAAGTATTGTTCCAGTACGGAAGAAGAATGGCCAAATTTGAGTCTGTGTCGACTTTCAGGATCTCAACAACGCGTGCCCTAAGGATAACTTTCCAATCCCCATACCAGAGTTGATGATTGATGCCACCACTGGTTATGAGGCAATTTCCTTCATGGATGGTTCATCCGGCTACAATCAAATTTGTATGGCGTCAAAGGATGAAGAACTCACTATATTTCGTACGCCTAAAGGTCTTCATTGCTATAAGGTGATGCCTTTTGGTTTGAAGAATGCTGGCGCCACTTATCAAAGGTCTATGAAGAAAATCTTTGACGGCCTGCTCCATAAAAATATTGAATGTTACGTGAATGATCTAGTGGTGAAGTTAAGAAAGAGAGACGATCACTTAAAAGACCTAAGAAAGGTATTCGAGTTACTTCAAAGATATCAACTTATGATGAATCCATTGAAGTATGCCTTTGGAGTTACTTTCGGAAAGTTTTTTGACTTTATTGTGCAACACCGAGGAATTGAAATTAATCAAGCCAAGGTCGATGCAATTTTGAAGATGCCCGATCCTTGAAATATTCATGAGTTAAAAAGCCTTCAAGAAAGGCTAGCATATTTAAGGAGGTTCATCTCAAACCTAGCAAAAAAATATCAACTATTTAGTCCTCTCATGAAGAAGGGCACTCCCTTCGAATGAGACCAAGCTTGTAGTAATGCCTTTGAGAGTATCAAATCATACTTAATGAAGCCACCAGTTCTTGCAGCACCCATACCTGGGAAACCATTCATACTCTACATTGCGACATAAAAGAGGTCAGTTGGAGAACTACTGACTCAAGAAAATAGTGAAGGCAAAGAAAACTCTCTTTAGTATTTGATCAAAATGATGACGCCGAATGAGCTAAAGTATTCTCCAATTGAAAAGTTATGTTTGGAATTGGTCTTGTCAATTCAAAAGATGAAACACTACTTTTAAGCTCATGTTGTCCGTCTTGCGTCTAGGGCAAATCCTATCAAGTTTGTAATATCAAAACCAGTCCTTAGTGATCGACTTGTAAGATGGTACCTTCAATTTCAGCAATTTGAAATTGTGTACGTTCCCCAAAAGGCTGTAAAGGGACAAACATTGACTGACTTCTTGGCAGACCACCTAATACCTGATGATTGAGAACTGAGCGATGAATTTCCTGATGAAAATGCAATGGTTATCAAAGCTATACCCCCATGAAAGATGTACTTTGATGGTGCCGCACATCGAGATAGAGCTGGTTCCAGTGTGGTGTTCGTCACTCCACAAGAAGAGGTCATCCCATACTCTTTTACCCTAACAAATTATTGCTCTAATAATGTTGCTGAATATCAACCTTTAATACTTAGACTTGAGATGGCAGTTGACATGAAACAACTGTAATTACAAGTCTTTGGTGACTCTCAACTGGTGATTAAGCAGCTTTTGGGAAGCTATGAAGTCAGAAAGCCCGAGTTACGATCATATCATGATTATGCACAAAAGTTGATGGGGTGGCTTAGAGAGGTAAGCCTCCAACATGTGCGAAGGAGAGAAAATAAGTAAGTTGATGCCTTAATTGCTTTGTCCTCAACCCTATCTCTTCCAAATTTGACACGAGTTACTATCTGCCAAGAATGGGTAGTACCGCCGTTGAATGAGGTTGGGGATGTACAAAATAAAGTTTAATACCTCATTGTCGTGTCTGAAGCGGCAAAGGAAGATTGTAAACAACCTATCGTTGACTATTTGTGTTATGGGATACTTCCAGAAGATCCAAGAAGAAGGACTGATATCCGTCGTCGTGCAGCTCGCTTCCTTTACTATAAGAACGCATTCTACAGAAGATCATTTGAAAGAGTACTCTTACGGTGTTTGGGAGAGGAAGAAGCAATTCAAGCTTTGCAAGAAGCGCACTCGGGAGTTTGTGGATCACATCAGTCTGGATCGAAGCTCTATTTTCACATTAAAAGAATGGGACATTATTGGACAACGATGGTGAAAGATTGCTTGGACTATGCTAGAAGATGCAAAGCTATTCAATTCCATGCAAATTTCATACATCAACCTCCAGAGGTACTGCATCCAACTGTAGCATCTTTGTCATTCAATGCTTGGGGAATGGATATTGTTGGTCCACTACCAAAGTCTTCTGGTGGACACTTATACATTTTGTCCACAACAGATTACTTCTTAAAATGGGTTGAAGCTGTTGCTCTCAAGGAAGTAAAGAAAGAAAATGTTTCAAACTTTATCCGAGTGAATATCATCTACCACTTTGTAATTCCTCAGTACATAATAACCGACAACAGCAAGCCATTCGATATCAAGTTGATGAACAAGATCTGTGATCTCTTTGGCTTCAAGCAGCGCAAGTGTAGACACGTAATTTTGTCCGCCCAAATATTAATTTCTACTCATTTTTATCTTTTCCTCCTACCCCACCTAATCAAACCACTCTCTAAACATCCACCTAACAAACCACATACTTTTTTTTAACAAAAAATAAAAAAACATCATCATTATATTCTTCCACCCACTCACCACTACCCAACCACTCACTCCCAACATCATCATCACACTCACCACTACCCACTACCCCACATTTACCTCACCCCCCACTCTCTTATTCGCATCTCCATAAAACAACACACATTAATCATCTTATTCCAATCATACACACTCACACCATACACACACAATCAGAAAGAAACACAAAGAAAAAAGCATTCAAGAAAAAACTCATCAACAATATTTTTTCTCTCTCTAAAAAAACTCTACTCTCTTCCTCTATTATAAACTCCGTTCGCCGTTGATCGAAGCTCCGACCACCACAACACCACCATATTCCTACTCTCTATCATATCTCTCTCCCCAAAACTAAAAAAAAAAAAAAAAAAAAAATCGCGCCATCGTAGGATCCGACCAGATCTGCCGCCGCCGTCGCCGCCAGCAGTCGCCGCTCCGACCGCGGCGCGTCGGTCAGCTTCGTCCCCAGCTCGTCCCACTCAGAACCTCCGTCCGGCCGACGCCTCTCTCTCGGACCACGCTTCTCTCCGGCGACAACGCCGTTCTCACCGCCATCCAGCCGCCGCCAGCAGTCACGGCCCACCCGTCCGGCGAAACAACCGGAGAACGGGCCAACCGCGGGTATCGTCTGCCGCCGTATCTTCGTCACCGGAGTTCCCCGCAGTCAGATCTGCGGTTTTGGATTTTGGAGCTGTCCGACTATTATTCTAATACCGAGTTTGGTTTGCTCATCGTAAGGTTCTCCGATCGAATTTGGTCTTCGGATTTCTTTATCATCGACAAGGATCAATTTCATCGAGGTCCATTTCTTCTAACCGAATCTTTAATTTATTTTGACTTCTTATTGATGTTGTGGGTTTGAATGATTTATTTATCGTGTGTTTGATTTGAATCCTCGTTATTTGTGTTGTGTTTGATGTTGGTTTCGGATTTTGGGATGTGATTAAAAAATCGAAGCATGCATTAATTATGTAGTTTAAATGAAATTCGGGGTGCGAGTTAAAAAAAATAAAAAAAAATAAAATAATAATAATAATAATAAAAAAAATCGTTAAAGTGAATTAGGATTAATTTTGATTTGTTGTTATTTTTGAGTCGTCGTTATTGTTACTTTCACGTGTAATTATCAATTTCGTGATAGTATCATGGCAAGTCAAACGGGTAGGCAATCGTAGGCCGGGTAGGCAAAATTTAGAAATAATTTTTTTTTGGGATGTTTTGGATATGTGCTTGAATGACACTTTCTATTTTATTGCATGAAAAGTTTAAATTGTACTCATTTGGCCGGGGAATGCCCCGAAGGATTTGTATAGATTTATCCGGGGAATGCCCCGAAGTACCTTGTATCCGGAGGACGTCCGCGATGAAGGCCCGAGGCATCGGGTAAAGCATTAGTTTAGGTTAGCGTAGGTTTATTTTCATTTCTTTTTCTATTTTCGGGTTGTAATAATTGGACTGGACTTACATTTTGGTTTGTTTCATTTTGTTTTTGTTTGATTATTTTTGCGTGCTTTTTCTGTGGTTTATACACTTCATAATGCCAAATGGTCGATACACTCCACCAAGCGATCGTGGTCGAACCACGGGATTGAGGGGTGCCTAACACCTTCCCCTCGGTCAACAGAATTCCTTGGCCGGAATCTCTGTTCGCAAATCGGTTTAAGAGTCAATTATTTCGAAAAGGGATTTTCCAAAGGTGACTTGGCACACCGGATTATGTCAAGTGGCGACTCTGAATAAAAAATGCAAATAATCTCTTTTTCGAAGCAAATTTTTATTTCTTGTCACTTAAAATAATTGAACCCTTTTGAATTTAAAAATATTCCATGTTTCTGGAGCACGCGTGCAAAAAAGGGGTCAGGTTTCATTTTTCGCATAAAATTCAAAATATAAAAAAAAAAAAATCAAAAATATTTTTTCTGTAATCATAGATTTCATTTTGTACAGAAATCTGAAAATTCAAAAAAAAAAAAAAAAAGATTTTCTTCACTCTTCATTTAGAGTAGGTGTTTCATATACATCTCTAAAAAAAACTACAAAAAGATTTTTCTTTGATAGTTTAAGTTTCATTTTCCTATGAAATTCAAAAAAAATCAAATCAAAAGATTTTTTTTTCCTTGTTAATCATAGTTTTCATTTTGTACAAGGATGTTAAGCCAAAAAATGCAAACAAAAAAAAAATGTTCGTCAGTTCTTTTTGACAATTTGTTATTTTCTTTTCTTCTTAAAGTTTCAAAAAAAAAAAAAAAGAAAAGAAAAAGAAATAGAGAGTTCAATTGGCCATTTTGGCACGACTTCATGAACTACGCACACCTGATTCTCTCCTTTCGGAGGTGAGATACGTAGGCGCCCTTCTTGGGTTCGGTGATCTTTTCAAATAAAATAAAATAATAATAATAAAAATTAAAAAAAAAAAGAGGTTTTGAAAAATTGTTGAACTCTAACCATTTGCTATCTCTTGTCCAGTTATTTTAAGGTGGTTGGTTTGTGGCATTTTGGCTGGTCCTCCATATTGCTCCAAGTCACAGAGGAAGTTATGGCCGGCAAGGATACCGAGTTAGTTGTCACTAATCAGATAGGGAGTTCGGGGAATGAGAATGTAGGAGATAATGAAGAGATTCGGAAATTAAGGCGGCAAATAATAGAAATGCATCGAGCTTGGGCTAATGGGTTGCCGCCTCCTCCGGTTCCCACTAATAATTTGGAATATCCTTCTAGTTTGCCTCCTGTGTCACATGCACAATTTCCCATTTTTGTTGATATGCCACAACATGCATCAGGATCGACTCCGGGGCAACAATTTCCAACCACTTCCAATATTCATTTCCTCACTCCTCAATACAAAATCACCACATGCTCGGCTTCGCCTGCTGTTCATGCTTTTGCAGCCCCACTTCCGTCTGAAGCTCCTGCTTTTAGTGTCAATCCAACGGTTGTGATTCCTCACTCTACAAGCGACCCTGTAGTGAATATTTTTAGTGATCAACATTACACTCCCCAGCCCACATTTAAGTCGACTGTTCCTTACGATTTTCCTCAACCGCCTGAATTTTCTCCTAACACTGAGAAACCGGTTATGACAGAAGAACAGGAGGAAATAGCCAGAAAATTGAGAAGTTTGGAACTGACTATGAAAAACTTGCAAGGACTTGGGGGGTACAAAAGAGTCTCATATAAAGATCTCTGCATGTTTTCAGGTGTACATCTTCCTCTTGGTTTTAAAATGCCGAAGTTTGAGAAGTATGATGGACATGGCGATCCTATAGCACATTTGAGACGCTATTGCAACCAGTTAAGGGGCGCTGGAGGGAAGGAAGAGTTGCTCATGGCATATTTTGGTGAGAGTCTTTCAGGTCTAGCTTCAGAATGGTTTGTTGACCAAGACATCGACAAGTGGAATAGCTGGGATGACATGGCTAATGAATTCGTACAACAATTTCAATACAATATGGAGTTGATTCCTGACGAGAAATCCTTAACTAATATGAATAAGAAGAGTACCGAAACTTTCAGAGAGTATGCGATTAGATGGCGTGAACAAGCTGCTAGGGTGAAACCGCCAATGAAAAAAAGTAAGATAGTAGACACGTTTATTCAAGTGCAGGATGAAACATATTATCAACACTTGCTACCTGCATTAGGCAAGCCATTTGTTGAGGTCCTCAAAATGGGGGAAATGATAGAGGATGGAATTAAGACTAGTCGCATTGTGAGTTTTGCAACATTAAAAGCGACTACTCAAGAAATTCATAAAGGTTTGGGAAGTATGGGAGGAAGGAAAAATGTGGAAGATGCATCTGCCATTGCAGTTGGACAACAGGCATGGGCAAGAGGACCACACCATCGGGCTCAAACCCAAGTTTATGCCCAAGCTCCACAGAATCTTTACCAAAATCCATTATATCCCATTCCCCCACCTCCATATCAAGTGTATAATGCGCAACCTTATGTTCAACCTCCATCTTACCCACACTGGCGTGCGCCAACTCTGCTTAGTCATTCTTCAATTCCAAATACATATCGAAGCCCTTCTAGGCCTGGTTTTCAATTTAAGCCAAATAATGAAACGAGACAGAAGTCGAGGGATAACTTCACACCCATTGGGGAGTCGTATGCAAGTTTATTCCAGATGATCACTTCTCTCCTTGGGTATACTCCCGACCCACATTCAAGAAGTTTTGATCCTAATGTACGATGTGCATATCATTCTGATATTCAGGGTCACAGTATTGAAGAGTGTCGTGCTTTGAAAAGAGAAATTGAAAAGATGATTCAAAATAAATCAATCATGGTGCAGAATATTGACAGTGAGGAAAGCTTTAGCCATGCTGATATGCAAACCAGTGGCTAAGATGTCGGGCTGAGCAATTGAGACCCCTCTCCCTACTAGGGAGAGGTTTGGTAGCATGTTTTGTTTTATTTTCTGCTATCCGAACTATTACAAATGAGACTCTCTTATTCTCTTTCCTGTCAACTCACAATCCTCTCACCGTGCCCGTGAGGCTTTTCACCAATAAGACTCTTTTTTTTTCTTTTTTTATCTACTCAACTTACTATCGCCTTACGGTGCCCGTGAGGGTTTTCACCAATAAGACTCTCTCATTTTTATTTCTCTCTTGATTCCTTGGGCTGAGGAAGACATGTAGTTCCCAAATACATCAACATATCCCTTGCATGCTTTGCTTTAACATCCACAAAATCGATCTGAAGGTCTTTTCTTTGGTTGTAACTTGGCATTTGGATAGGGTTAGAAAGAAAGAATGGCGTGAGGGCCAAACGACACTTGAAGTGGGTTAGGACTTACAACTTTTGGAATCGACTCAATCAATGAGGATTAACTCATGACGCAGTTTCTTTTGACTGGGTGATTCTAAATTATTTATTTGGTTGGACCGAGCCCGTAGTAGGGCAGCCTACGTATCTCACCCCCGAGAGAGGAGAATCAGGTCATGCGTAGTTCTGGCTACTTGCCCTTTTGCTTTGACCTGACTTTTCTCTTTTTTTTTTTTATTCGCTCGTTCACTTTGCGGTTCTTTTTTTTTTTTACCTCTATTTTTCTTGACACTTTTTTTTGGAAACATTTTTGTCTCTCTTTTTTTTTGTAACTTTTGACTTTATCTTTTTTCTTGACACTATTCTTTGAACTTTGCGTACTCTATCTTGATTCCAAAAGAGGGGTATGAAAGAAAATAACACTAAGGCTCAAATGGGGTAAACAAAGGATGACACAGTGTTTGGATAGCAGAATGAAATGCCTTCATCATATCAATCCTTGAGAATGCAAGTATATAGCATGCAATGTGAAAGTACACAACCAATATCACATACAACACAAACTTTTCTCGAACATGCGTTTCACCTCTTTTTATATACTTATCAAAGATACAACTCTACCTTTGTTATGCATCTCTCACATCGAGTGATTCATGCTTCTGTGGATCTGATTATCTTCTTGCTAACCTTGATAGAGGGATCACACGTCCACCATTTGACCTAATTGGAACTTGCCTTTCGATCGATGACCAAGTTGTTCTTGTGATTCTCAAAATAATTGCCTTAACTTGTCACCAAATGTCTCAGCACTCAATCTATTTTCTCATATGCTCTTTATTTTTTTATTTTTTTTAACCTTAACCCTCTGATTCAAAGTTCATGCTTAAACTGGATTTTAAGATCTGGCTGAAAATCTCACTGCATGTCATATCACTAGAGTTTAACACAAAATGTACTATGTAAAGAAAACAAACAAACGACACATATTTAAAATACAAAGAAAAATGGGACACTTCATTTAGTTGAACAAAAGATAGAAGGGTTTGAACATAAACAACGAAAGGACAAAACAAGATAGATCCCGAACTACAACCCTGAGATAGGTCAATGACACGACAAAGCAGGGGCAAGTGTCAGCAATTTGAAACCAAATGAAGGGAATGAACACTAGAGCAAATGCCTGGAAAGCCAAATGCTGCAAACTACCACTAAGTTTTAACTGACAAATTTTCTTTATTGAAACAGGGGCAAATTCGTTTCACTTGATTCAGCTACCATTGGAAATGCACATCCATGGATCTTTATTTTCTGTTCAGGACCCTCCTGCCAAATGGGATTTTACTTTCTGTTCAGGACCATCCTGCAAAATGGGATTTTATTTTCTGTTCAGGACCCTCCTGCAAAAGGGGATTTTTCTTTCTGTTCAGGACCCTCCTGCAAAATGGGATTTTACTTTCTGTTCAGGACCCTCCTGCAAAATGGGATTTTATTTTTTGTTCAGGACCCTCCTGCCAAATGGGATTTTACTTTCTGTTCAGGACCCTCCTGCCAAATGGGATTTTACTTTCTGTTCAGGACCCACCTGCAAAATGGGATTTTACTTTCTGTTCAGGACCCTCCTGCAAAATGGGATTTTTCTTTCTGTTCAGGACCCTCCTGCAAAATGGGACTTTATTTTCTGTTCAGGATCCTCCTGCAAAATGGGATTTTACTTTCTATTCAGGACCCTCCTGCAAAATGGGATTTTACTTTTTGTTCAGTGATTTTACTTTTTATTTGGGTAATCCCAGCAACATTTGTAAGGAGTCGCACTTCCTTATTCGGGTAATCCCAGCAACATCTGTAAGGAGACGCACTTCCTTATTTGGTAAATCCCGCAACATTTGCAAGGAGACGCACTTCCTTGTTTGGGCAATCCCAGCAACACTTGTAAGGAGACGCACTTCCTTAGTCGGGTAATCCCAGAAACATTTGTAAGGAGACGCACTTCCTTATTTGGGCAATTCAAGAAACATTTGTAAAGAGACACACTTCCTTGTTTGAGTAATTCAAGAAACATTTGTAAGGAGACGCGCTTCCTTGTTTAAACAATTCAAGAGACATTTATAAGGAGACGCACTTCCTTATTTGGGTAATTCCAGCATCATTGGTAAGGAGACGCACTTCCTTGTTTTGGTAATTCAAGCAGCATTGATAAGGAAACGCACTTCCTTATTTTAATAATTCAAGCAACATTGGCAAGGAGATGCACTTCCTTGATTGGGTAATTCGAATTTTGATTTTTAGGTGATGCACTTTCTAACTTAAGTCTTGATGCCTAGAAGATGCACTTTCTAGTTGAGTTGTTGCACTTAATTCTTAGAAGACGCACTTCCTGGCTAGTTTTCATTTTTTTAGGTGATACACTTTTAACTTAAACTCGTATCTCTAGAAGACGCACTTTCTAGTTAGAATCCCTCACTTTAATTCTTAGGAGATGCACTTCCTAGTCTTGTTTATTTAATTTTACTCTTAAGAGATGCATTTCTTAGTCAGAGTCTTAATTCATCATTGCAACATGCAAGTAGGTATGATGCGACTTTTCCAAAAAGTCTTTGGAGGATAAAAAAAAAAAAAAAAATCAATTTCTGTTTTGAAACTTTACTTTTCTGGAAATAAATGAAATTTCTCTTTATAATAATAT
The DNA here is from genome assembly GCA_030864225.1 of Capsicum baccatum var. pendulum. Classification (NCBI taxonomy): domain Eukaryota; kingdom Viridiplantae; phylum Streptophyta; class Magnoliopsida; order Solanales; family Solanaceae; genus Capsicum; species Capsicum baccatum. The sequence goes on from CM061550.1 coordinate 82,719,315, forward strand.
TCGTTTGGGGATAATTTTCTTTTTTAGTTTTGATGTAATTTCAGAAGCCCGCCTGCAGAACAGGGTGAAGAAGTTGAAAACATAGCAACAAAGTGATGAAATAGCAAGTCAGGAGCCCTCCTGGAGAACAGGGTGATGAAATAACAAGTCAGGAGCCCGCCTGAAAAACAGGGTGATGAAATAACAAGTCAGGAGCCCGCCTGAAGAACAGGGTGAAAAAAAATGAAAGTCAAGCAACAAATTGGAAGAAATTGCAAGTCAGGAACCCGCCCGAAGAATAGGGTCATAAAAAACGAGTCAAGAGCCAACAAAAGCTGTATAGATAGGATTTTGTAATTTCCTTTATGTTTTAGCTTTTAATTTTCATTTTTGATGTAATAACAAAGTCGCGGACCGAAACCTCGACGGAACCTCACTCGACTCTCCAACTCGGTATAGTCCTTTCTTTTGTTTCTTCTTTGAATAATGGCCGGGACAAAATTCTGTTTCGTTGTCTACTTCTTTGTCTGAAAACACTGCGTGTTTACATTCAAAGGGGGCATGCTGTAGACACGTAATTTTGTCCGCCCAAATATTAATTTCTACTCATTTTTATCTTTTCCTCCTACCCCACCTAATCAAACCACTCTCTAAACATCCACCTAACAAACCACTATTTTATTGCATGAAAAGTTTAAATTGTACTCATTTGGCCGGGGAATGCCCCGAAGGATTTGATAGATTTATCCGGGGAATGCCCCGAAGTACCTTGTATCCGGAGGACGTCCGCGATGAAGGCCCGAGGCATCGGGTAAAGCATTAGTTTAGGATTAGCGTAGGTTTATTTTCAGTTCTTTTTCTATTTTCGGGTTGTAATAATTGGACTGGACTTACATTTTGGTTTGTTTCATTTTGTTTTTGTTTGATTATTTTTGCGTGCTTTTTCTGTGGTTTATACACTTCATAATGCCAAATGGTCGATACACTCCACCAAGCGATCGTGGTCGAACCACGGGATTGAGGGGTGCCTAACACCTTCCCCTCGGTCAACAGAATTCCTTGGCCGGAATCTCTGTTCGCAAACCGGTTTAAGAGTTAATTGTTTCGAAAAGGGATTTTCCAAAGGTGACTTGGCACACCGGATTATGTCAAGTGGCGACTCTGAATAAAAAATGCAAATAATCTCTTTTTCGAAGCAAATTTTTATTTCTTGTCACTTAAAATAATTGAACCCTTTTGAATTTAAAAATATTCCATGTTTCTGGAGCACGCGTGCAAAAAAGGGGTGTGACATCTTCTGGCGACTCTGCTGGGGACAAAAAAAAAAAAAAAAAAAACAAGTTTTCAGAATTCGAGCTATTTTTGGAGTCGTATCGACTTTGTTTGGCATTACGAGTGTGTAAACATTGTTTGTGGTTATTGTTTGTGTTATTTTCACTTTTTATGCTTTTTCGTGCTCTTTGTTTATATTATTTATTCTCTGTGTTACCGCTTTATATCTGTCATCATGAGTCCATCCCCCGGCCTTCTTTCTGCAACAAGTCTCGGAGCGCACGTCGTGCGCACGAACTCTAGTTGAGTCACCCTTATTCTAGGGGGGGAGCCGTCGGTGTTATGGAGTAGGTGGAAAGCAAAGCAGCCACTATCGACCATACGCTCCCCCGAACAGCCTTGTTAGTAAACCACAACATAGGTCAGCCTATAGGTCATTGTTATGTGCATCATATTGAGACCTAGCAGGGCCTACACGGTCCTTTGTAGGAGACTCACCTTTAAAACATTCCTACGTGCTAACTGTTGCATTTTTAAGGGTAACGTGGTCATTTGACGGATTGTTTTAAAAAAAAAATGTTAGGAGTAAGGTTTGTAGGCAAAAATGTAAAAGAAAAAAAAATATATAGAAAGTGAGTCGAAAAAAAAAAAAAGAGACAGAGAAATTTCGTAGTTTATTTTAGAATTCTTTATGGCTTTTGTTCTTTACAATCCATAAATTCAAAAAAGATTTTTTTATTTGTTTTCTCAAAATACCGTAAAAGCGAAAAAAAAAGGGGGGGGGGGGGGTTGTTTGCCTTTTCTACTTAGTTGTCAAAAACAAAAATACCAAAAGATTTTTTCTGTATAATTGGTGGTGTCAGTCTTGGTTAAAGCGTTTAATTTGAAAAAAAAAAAAAAGAAAGTCTTTTTGAGTGTGTCTCTTAAGTTAGGGTCAAGTTATTAGTTGATGTTAATTGTCCAATCTGGACGAATTACGCACCCCTGATTCTCTCCTTTCGAAGGTGAGATACGTAGGCAGCCTATTGTTGGTTCGGGATGTTATTTAAAAAATTCAAAAAAAAATGATTTTTCTTCACTCTTTATTCAGAGTAGATGTTCCATACATATCTTGAAAAGAAAAAAAAATGAAAAAAAAAAAGATTTAACTCAATAGTCGTAAGGTTCATTTTTGGTTGATCTTATTTTAAAAATTCAAAAAGATTTTCTTCACTCTCCATTTAGAGTAGGCGTTTCATATACGTCTTTAAAAGAAAACAACAACAAAAAATATTTTCCTTTAATAGCAAGTCTTCAATGTATCATACTCCGCCAATATTCTAGTTGAAGCCTTTAATAAGACTTTATGCAACTTGTTGAAGAAAGTCATCTCCAAATCCTAACGAGACTAGCATGAGCGAATGGAAGAAACTTTATGGGCGTATAGGACAACTTATCGTACACCGACGCAAGCAACCCCATACTCACTTGCTTTTGGAGTTGAAGCAGTTCTGTCACTTGAGCGTCAAATACCTTCTTTGAGAATGGCTATTCAATAAGGGCTCACCAATGAAGAAAATGCTAAGTTACGTCTTGCAGAGTTAAAAGCTCTTGATGATAAGAGACTGGAGGCTTAACAAAATCTTGAATACTATCAAGTCCGGCAATCTCGTTCTTTCAACAAAAGGGTTCACTTGAGGTACCTCCAAGTTGGAGATCAAGTCCTTGTAGTAAGAAGACACATTATCATTTCTAATAAGTCTGGGGGAAATTTACCCTAAAGTGGGATGGACCATATGTCGTACAAGAGGCATATTCAAATGGTGCTTACAAGCTTGCAATGCAGACAGCGTAAAAATTGGTCTTATCAATGCCAAGTTCTTAAAGAAGTACTATCCTTGAAGGAAGATGACACTCCTTAAGGCACAAGTATAAACTGCATGTACACTCCTGGCCCGCAAGAGTATAAACTGTGTACGGATAAAAAAAAAAAATAAGTCCGCTAGGTTGAAAACCTAGAAAAAGGCGGCCTAGGCAAAAGTTAGGATGCAAAAAAAAATACTCACCAACAACTACGTTGTGACTTGATCCTCTTTACTGAGGTACATAGGCGCTTGGAATTTCACTCTGAGTTCAGTCGCATGAGTGTCAAAAAAAATATGTTCCTACAGTATCCGCCATACGAATGTCAAGTATGAAACTATTATAATTAAATTTTGGACTTACTCCAAATATTTGTGATTCAATTGGGACAACCAATCGAAAAGAAGAAGAGTTCCTTCAATGGGATTTGGAATGCTAAAGTTCTCCAATCCTACAGCTAAAAGGATCTCAAATTTTTCATGCCTTAAGGTGGACAAGATTTGTCCCTTTGCACCTTAAGTTGGCCTCTAACGAGTTTATCCTTAAAGGATATCGAAATTTTCATGCCTTAAGGTGGACAAGATTTATTCCTTTGTACCTTAAGATGGCCTCTCACGGGTTTATCTTTAAAAGGATATCGAAATTTTCATGCTTTAAGCTGGACAAGATTTTTCCCTTTGCACCTTAAGCTGGCCTCTAATGGGTTTATTCTTAAATGATATCGAAATGTTTGTGCCTTAAAGTGGACAAAATTTATCCCTTTGCACCTTAAGCTGGCCTCTAACGAGTTTATCCTTAAAGGGTATCAAAATTTTCATGCCTTAAGGTGGACAAGATTTGTCCTTTTGCACCTTAAGCTAGCCTCTCACGAGTTTATCCTTAAAAGGATATCAAAATTTTCATGCTTTAAGGTTGACAAGATTTGTCCCTTTGCACCTTAAGCTGACCATTAAAAAGGGCGCATACTTAAAAAAGACCATTGCATAAGTGCATCAATAAAAGAGTCTATACTTAAAGAAGACCATTGCATAATGCATCAATAAAAGGGCCCATACTTAAAGAAGACCATTGCATGAGTGCATCAATGAAAGGGCTCACACTTAAAGAATACCATTGCATAAGTGCATCAATAAAAGGGTCCATACTTAAAGAAGGCCATTGCATAAGTGCATCAATAAAAGAGCCCATACTTAAAGAATATCATTGCATAAATGCATCAATAAAATGGCTCATACTTAAAGAAGACTATTGCATGAGTTCATCAATGAAAGGGTCATACTTAAAGAATACCATTGCATAAGTGCATCGATGAAAGGGCCCATACTTAAGGCATAAGTGCATCGATTAAAGGGCCCATACTTAAAGAAAATCATTGCATTTTCAAGCAAAGTCTTTCAGTATTAAGGTAACGGAGGCGAAGTTAAACTCTTGCACCTTAAGCCAGCCAATTGTTGTCTTTCAGTATTAAGGTGATGGAGGAGAAGTTAAACTCTCGCACCTTAAGCCGGTGTCCACCGTCTTCAAGAAAAGTATTTTGATTTTAAGGTGATGGAGGCGAAGTTAAACTCTCGCACCTTAAGCCGGCCAATTATTATCTTTCGGTCTTAAGGTGATGGAGGCGAAGTTAAACTCTCGCACCTTAAGCCGGCCAATTGTTGCATGTTTCTATATGTTTCAATTCTCCAAAAATAAAAACAAAAATAAAAAAGAGAAAGAAGGAAACAAGAAAGAAAGTAAAAACGCAAATAGAAAGGATGTTACCTGTCAGAGCGTTGTGATCTTAAAAGTTGTATATCACCAACTTGGATTGAGACAAGAAGCCTTGACAAGAATAAAGAAATTAAAACTCTCTTTGGTGATGATGGTCCCACATCAAGAAATAAATTATTTGGTGAGGCGATGTAAATCTGAAATCCTCTGCGAGACAACATATAAGATCGCCTTCAAAAAATCATCCAGATCAATCTAAGAAGTTTTAAAATCCAAATTTTGGATATGTTATACATGCATGTTTTCGGCATCAATAGGATCAAGAGGATTATAATTTATATACTCTTACATTGAGATATAATTTTTTTGGTGATGTCGCGTGAATCTGAAATTGTTGATGCATCAAAACTCAATGTAGATTTTAGGATAACATCTGAAAATATCTCGATTGTATTAAATTATATATTTTGGATATGTTATAGATCTTTGTGTCTAGTTTTAAAACAATCAAGTGGCTTGTGATTTCATCCTTCCTACTTCAAGATATGAAAGTTTTAGTAAAGACGTACAGATCTAAAATTTTCAGCATGATAAAATTTAGGGTTAACTTCAAAAAAATTATCGAGAATTATATTGAAGGAATGTAAAGCTGAATTTTGGATATATTAGAGATCTCGAAGTCTAGTTTCTGGAATATCAAACGTTTCATGATTTTGGTATTCCTACAATTAGATATAAATTTTCTACCACTAACATGCTGTGCTGGAAAAAAAGTGACGAAAATAAGAGAAAAGTAGGAGGTAAAGAAATTACCTCAATATTGTTCAGGCTTGAAAACCCCAAAATTGATATTGAAAAAAGTGGAAAAACTTCCTCCTTTTGTAGAATTGTAGGATGAATGTTTTCTTCTCCAATATAAATTCAAATTGGAATAACTTCCATCTCCAAATTCAAATCGGAGATTGTTTTCCTCTTCAATATGAATTCAGATTGGAATAGCTTCCATCTTCAAATTCAAATTGGAGATTGTTTCCTTCTCAAGAAAAGGCATCGTTTTCACCCCAAACTATACCCGAAAAGTCGAAGCCACACCTAAACTATAGTAGTGACCTATTACACACCTAAACTATAAAAAAGTGAAACTATTTACACCCTGTCAGGCTACCACCACTTGCATGTGGTGTAGTGTTTTACACGAGCTGCCACGTCAGCACCACGTCAGTAAAAAGTATCATTTTTTATAGTTAAGGTATGTAATAGGTCACTTATATAGTTTAGGTGTGAATTCGACTTTTCGACTATAGTTTGGGATGGAAACGATGCCTTTTTCCTTAATATTTTTAGCCGTTTACTTTTGTTATTTAATAGGTTGGACGTACCTAAAATAAGTGTAACACACGCGCCTTAGAATGGGGGTCACGGGGAGGTAATAATATCACTTTTATATAGTTAAGGTGTGTAATAGGTCACTTATATAATTTAGGTGTGACTTGGACTTTTCTTGTATAGTATGGGGTGGAAATAATGCCTTTTCCCTTTCCTTCTCCCATATAAATTCAAATTGGAGATTGTTTTCTTCTCCCATACAAATTCAAATTGGAGGTTATTTCCTTCTTAAATACAAATTCAAATTGGAGGTTGATTTTCTTCTCTCATACAAATTCAAATTGGAGATTGTTTCCTTCTCCCATACAAATTCAAATTGAGGTTCTTTCCTTCTCCAATCTAAGTTCAAATCGGAAGAGTTTTATTCCTGATTAAGTAAGGCAATGAAAAAATTTTCCAAAATCTATTTGAAATTGGATATCATGCCTCACCAATGGATCTTAAGTGTAGAGATTCGTGAAAAAAACGAGAGAGTTTTGAGAGGCAATATCAATATGGTTCGGCTTTAAATTTTTGAATGAGGTATTCATATGCATGAAGATTGTTGAAGCACGAAGGAAACGTGTTTAAATAATCATACTTTAAGGCTAGTCTCCAAAATATTAAATGTCTAGACAAGTCTTGAAGTAGGGGCATTTGTGGGCGATGCAATTTTATTAAATTTAAATCCGTACAAAATTTGAATTAAATTAGATTCAAAATATATTAGTCCCAAATAAATATTGTGGATTAATATAATTGGATTAATTATTTAAGTCCAAACATATATGAGTTTAATTAAAGTTTAATTTTTATTGGGCTAGCCCATTGATTTGGGCTACAAAATAAGGAGCCCACTTTGCTAAGCCCAAGATATTGTCATATTCTAGAGGTCCAAATAAGCGCCACGTGTCAAATGACGTGGCATGCCAAGTCAAGTCAAGAAGCCAATAGGACCATGTCACATGTCAAAATGATGCAACAGACCCATGAAATAAAAGCCCATAAAAAGGCGCCACATTACTTGAATCTGATTGATCAAAGAAAGTCCATATTCATCATGACTTTTTCTTTCCTACAACTATAAATAGGGGTCTCATAATTCAGAAAAGAGCCCCCAGAACTCTAACAAGTAGCAAGAGAATAAAAATTCCAATACATGATTTACTGATCTACTAAGATTGTTCTTCACACTTTCTTTCTTAATGAACAAATAATAGTGGTCTTGGTGGTATAAACGAAAAAGACGACATAGAAATAAGAAAATCAGATTAGGTATCCCTGTTTTTTACGTTTATAATCTATGTCAATACGTGCATATGGCAATTTAATTGATGTACTTTAATGAAACGAAAAAGCGCCTAAAATATCTTTTAATTATGCAAAATAGTGTAAAAATATTCTCCGTTGATCTATTGGGTCCAAAATGCCCGTCTACCTATTGGATCAAAGATGCCCTAATCACCTACCTATTGGATCAAAGATGCCCTAATCACCTACCTATTGGACCTAAAATATCCTTCTCGCTTACCTATTGGGTCTATTTTACCCTTTTATTTAAACAAATTACATGAAAAGATCATCCTTAAAACTTAATTATATAAATAATAATATTTTTTCAATATTACAAAATATTTTTTTTTTTACATATATAGCCATTTAAAAAAAATTTAAAAAGATAATTATAATTCTTAATTTAATGCTATAACTTTAAGAGATATATTTTCAATCTTCAAATTAAAAGTGGAAAAGACAATTTCTGCTTTCAAATCTTTCTCACTTATATTTAAAATTCAAATATTTTTAAATAAATTCAGTATTTCCTTATTTGCTCGTGTATGTTTCGTTTTGTTTTCATATATGTTAATCATCTAGTATTATTTCATTATCATATATTTTTAATCCTAATGTATGGGTTAGTCATAATTATTTATGGATAAATATTTATGAAATAAAAATCATTATGTTGGAAGTACATATATACCATGTATTTTTATTGTATAAATATAATTTATGTTAAAGTAAGATTATTATTATATTTTTTATATAATTTATGAAATACATCTTCATGGTACATCTCATTATGTTGGAAGTACTTTTCTTGTTAAAAAATTATTTATTAAATATAAATATATATTTTCAGTACTACGTAGTATAAACTTTTTTATATCTAAAATATACCATTTATGTTTATGGTATAAATATAATTAATATGATATAAATATAATTAGTATGGTATAAATATTTCTATGTATTTTTATGATAGAAATATAATTTGTATAATATATAAATATATCATGAATTTTTATCGTATAAATATTTCATATATTTTTATGAAGGTATCGTGAAAGCAGACAATAAAATGAAAACATAAATTTTGATATAACATATAAAAATATTTTTTCATATAATTTATCTAAATAAAAGCGCAAAATAGCCTCAATGGTAGACAGAAAGAGCATTTTAGTCTCGATAGGAAGACATGAAGGACATTTTAGGCCCACTAGCTAGACAAAGAATATTTTTACATTATTTCACATAATTAAAGGACATTTTAAATCCTTTTCCGTTAATAAAATTTTGTATTATTTAGATATTTAACTAACCTCTTATAACAAGTTTTCTATTTTTCCTTAAGCAACTCCAATCATAAGACTAATCATAGTTATATTGTAATTTTAAAGTGATGCCATGGTATATAAAAATTGAATTCTGTATAAGAAGTAGTATAGAATAATTAGAACTTAGATTATCCGATCTCTCTCCCTCTATATATATATATATAAGCGCAAAACTAAAACAAGAAAAGATGTCAAGTGACAACATATTAAAATAGCCATGTGGCAATTTTTAGGACAATACTTAATAGTGTTGTAATAAAAAATTTAAATTAAAAAATATTAAATATTTGAATCAGAAGATTAGAAATATTTAAATTAAAAATACTAGGCTTTTTATAAAAAAAAAATTTCATTAGCTTAAAACTAGAAACCTAAAATTATCTTACTATTGATAAAATTATACTTTTTAATGTCATAATATATTTAAATATTAAATAAAAGATCTACTACTACTACTATTAATAAAGGAACCTAAAATTATCTTACTATTGATAAAATTATCCTTTTTAATGTCATAAATATATTTAAATATTAAATAAAAGACACTGCTACTAATAATAATAATATCTTTTTATAAAAAACATAGTAGCAACACTTTCAATTTTTTTTGAAAAAACGTAATAGTAGATTTAACAATGGTAATTGTAGTGGTGGGAATAATAATAATAATAATAATAGTTTATATATATATATATATATATATATATATATATATATATATATATATATATTATAAATTATTTTTAATATTTAATAAATGACAATAATAATAGTAATAATAATAATAATAATCTATCTCTCTATATATTATTATCAAAATTAAAAGCATTACAAAGCCAAGTGGCAAGCTATTGAGAGGTCATGAGACAGTTTTTGGGACAAAATTTAATGGTATTGTAATAAAATTTTTGAGTTAACATATTAGAAAATATTGAATTTGAAAATACATTATCCTTTTAAAAACAAAAAATTCATTAGCTTAAAAATAAAAATCTACTCCATAGAGTTCTAAAGAAATTTTATTGTTTCATAAATTTATCTCTTTAAAATGTTATAAAATATATTTAAATAATAATAATAGTAATAATTATAAATTTTAACAAAAAAAGAAAAAAAAAGCATGCACATAGTAAACGAACTCTACAATGTATAAGTAAATTAATTTTTGAAATATTGACCAATTTGATTTTGAATTTATCCAGCTAACTAAATTTTTAAAGATTAAAATAAATCTTATGAATGAAGCATTTAACTAGATGTGGTGACTAGGGAGAGCTAACAATCTATTCATAGTCCAAGGCAACTAGGACTTTTTTGGGGAGTTATCTCACGATTAAAAAATAAAAAAATTGAATTAGTTAAATATGCTAACTATCTAGCCACAATTCAAGCAAATATTTGAATTTGAAATTAACAAAATTTTGAATTGAAAAATAAACTTACATTATCTCTTAATTTTTGAAAAATAATTTTATCTTGAAACCCAAATTATTATTTTTATTAATTTATGTCTATATCCTAATCAAGTGGTGCTTTTTAGTTTGAAAATAATTATAATTTCTCACTGCAATTTTGATAAATTATCAGCATAACAAATAAAATGATTTTGAAATTTGAATTGATCTTTACTACTTAACCAATTAAAAGAGAAAGTCCTTTGAATTTATCTTTATATGTTATATAAATTGAGAGGATAGTAACTTTGTATTTGACCAGAGATGAGTCCTCACATCTGAGAGCTAAATTGGTTGTCCTTCATCGTCTAACGCTTCATGTTTACATAAAATTTATCAATGTTTGTTTGTATTGTACTGTATTGTATAGCATTTTTAAATGCGTATTATCTTTTGTTTTCTCTATTAAGAATGAAAACATCTAAAGTGAATTAATTCTATTCTTCTTTTGCAGATTCTTTATTAAAATTTTGAACGATTTAATTGCAGGAATTATATAAAATAATGTAAAGAAAACAAAAAAGTATTACAGTAAGTACTCATAATTTTTTTTTCCAAAAATTACACAAATACACAACTTATGTTTTCAATATTATAAAAAATCCCAACTCCCTAAACATATTTCAAAAATCCCAACATATACACAAAATACTATGTATATGTTGGCTATGTTATGCATATTAATTGGGAGAGAGAGTAAAGTAATTTAAAAAGTGGGAGAAAGTGTAATTACTTCCAAAAGGATTGGATATAGTCTAACATATAATTCAAATTTAAAAATACAATCATGATCTCTCTCTTCTCATTTTCATATTTAAATGAAGTCACTCAAACTCATCACAAGACGATGTAAACTCTAAAATTAATTTGTCTTGATGCAATAATTAATTTGATGTGTTTTTAATTTGATTTTGAATCCAAATTAGCATTCTAGCCATTTGATGATTTTTGATTTTTTATTTGATTACAACTTCCTTCATGATTTTAGAATGTTAGTGTTACTCTACTATTTAGTACTTATCATTACTTAATTCAAATTTGATTTAAGATAGTAATGATATATTGTATAAAAAAAATTATTTTCTTTCCCAATATTACTCCTTTGTAAATCATCTTGAAGTTTCAAATAAATAGTCATAAGCTATTTTGAGAGATATGTGATTTGATATGTCTTGATCTTCTTCTGTAAATAATGTTGAAGTTATTAAACATGAACTTCTAAAAGAAATATGATAGGTTAATGAATAATAGATTTGTCATTAAGTCGACAAGATACGTTGGTCTTAAAATTCTCTGCTCCAACAACTGTGTTTCAACAGTTAGATTTGAACTACTAAATTTGTATTAGTTGATAACTTATTAATTTAATGTGATTGAAAAAATATTTTCAAAATTTAAGTTATTAAAGTATAATAAAAAAGTGTGCATCAATGATTGGAGGTGAGAGAAGGAATTTGAATTAATTTTGAGAATATAATGAAGTAATATAATACAAATATTATTATTTATAAAATTTAAACAAAAGAGCTTTGGAGGGGGGGGGAGGGAGCGGAGGGAGCGGAAGGGGATATTAATAATCTAATATCTTTAAATTGTAAGTAACATATAGGGAGAATACTCACAAAAATATCTGAAGTTTGACCGAATTACCAGTTGAGCATACTGAACTTTGCGGGGGTCCTATTACCCCTCAAACTTTTTTAAGTGGAATTAATTCCCCCCCCCCTCCTCCCCCCGCAAACTTTTTTAAAGTGAAATTAATTTTTCCCAAAATGTTATACCCATTTTTGACGGTCGGAAGTGTAGTATACACGCTCTTTCTTCTCAATTTAATCACTTTTCAATATTTTTTCACCATTACAAACATATTAAAGATTCCATGACTCAAATTCCTCCCACAAATCAAATTTCAAATGATTTCATTGAAACAATTTCAAATTTTAAGTCCATTCTCATCACTCCAAAAGTTTTCAAATTTAATTTCCAGTTTCAAACTTCAAATTTCATTGAGTTTATGAAGAAAGTTTCTTCATACTTGAAGAAAGATTTTCAGTTTTCAAATAATTGAATGAAATTTTCCATTAATTTTCTTCATTCAGTTCACTCCAAAAATTTTCAAATTCAATTTCAAGTTTCAATTACGCCAACTCAATGAAATCTTCCATTGAGTTTCAAAATTCAAGTCCATTATTCCAACTCAAATTTCAAATTCAAAGTGAAAACTTTCTTCAAGAATTATTCAAATTTATTCATACTGAAAACTAAAAATTTGAACTTGAACTCCGAAAAATTGAACTCCAAAAAATTGAAAACTGGAAATTGAACTCCAAAAAACTGAAAATTCAAATTTGAGTTCAAGTATAAAATTGAATTTGAATTTGAAATTATTCAAAGTTTCGAATTGAAAACTTTCTTCAAGAATTATTCAAATTTATTTCTAGTTTCGACGAATAACTTTTTTCCCTCTCTTGGTGGATTTTTTTCCCCCTTAGCTGATGGCTGAGGTGGTAGTGGTTGCCGGCAGCAATGGCGGTTGGTTGGTGGTGGCAATGGTAGGTTAAATTTTGTTATTTTGATGGAATTAAAGATGATCAATTTTGTGTATGGGTGTTGAAATTGAATCAAATTGATGAAATTGAATTGGGTGTGTTGAAGATGACCCATTTGTGATGAAATTGTGTTCAATTTCAATCAACAATGAAGCAACCATTGTTGAAGACTCCATTGTTGAAGAGAAGAGAAGAGAGAAGAGAGACGAGAAAGAACGAAAAAATAAATAAAAAATATAAAACTTTTAAAAATTAGAAAATTAAGGGGTTGTTTGACAAAAAAAAAATCTTGATAACATTTTTTTAACACTTTCACGCGCTCAATGCGCGTGACTTACACACAATGGTCCAAGTGGACAGATATATGCCATTAAAATACGAAAAAAAAGTTTGGGGCGATAACCGGACCCCCGCAAAGTTCAGTATGCTCAACTGGTAATCCGGTCAAAGTTCAAGTATTTTTGTGAGTATTCTCCCTAATATATATAAAATATATGTAATTATTCTTTTCACATATATTTAGTTAGAAGTGGGGATGATATTTATTTTTGCGGGGGAGGCGGAGGGGGGGAGAATATTAATAATCTAATATTTTTAAATAGTGAATAATACATAGAAATATATATGATTGTTTTTTTTTGTTTTTTTTATGTATATTTAGCTATAGGTGTGGAAGGAGATAGATTTTTTTTTATTCTTTAAAAATATATAATTTGAGGAGGTGGGAAGATGAGGTGGGTGGAGATTAGAATTTTTTTTCCCGTATTTTATTGAAAATAATGTGATAGTTAAATTTTTTTTAAAATAATATAATTTAACATGCTCGATCAAAATATTTTAATATAAAATAATTAAAAATAATACTTTAATATTCTCCACCCATTACAGGGTTACGTATGCTAGTAACTTATAATATATCAATGTTAGACGTGACACTTTAGTTTTCCACACAATTCCGAAACTCGTGTCATTTTTCTTTTTGTTCATTTTGTTGTTGTTTCTCTGCGTGCCTCTCGGCTCTCTCCATGTGCACTCAATTTTATTACTCCCTCCGTTTCGAGTTAGATGATCCTTTCAATCTTGACACATCTATTAAGAAATCTCATAATTAGGAGTATATTTTACTTTTTTACCCTTTTTAATATTGTAAGACTCAATAATTAATTAAACATGAAAAATTATAGCATATGCATGCATGGATTGAAAATCTTACAGGAATACTGGTAGTACTTCTTAAAAAGAAGAAAAAAGACAAGTTTCATAAAGTTTGTATTGTAAATGTAAGTGTTACTTTTAAAATTTTTGAAAAGTGTAGTTATATTTAATACCTATTAAGGATAGAATGGGAAGAATTTGTGTAAAATAATCTTGATTTGATAAGTTGGACAAGTAAATTGAAACAAATTATTTTAGAAAGAGGGCCAACTAATTTGAAACGAAGGGAGTAGTACTTTTCCTATAGAAAAACTTAACTTTGTTATGCCTAAAAGAGAATCCAAAGCTTCGTTTTTTTTTTGGGTTGGCCTTTGCAATTGTCTTTTGTCTAAGGCTTTTGCTTTAATTTTCTCCATATATCATCTACATAAAGCTTTTGCTAAGAACAAAAATGATTCCCCTTCCTTTCATTCACCTCATTTCTTCTTTGTTGACATTTACAGCAACTTACTTGACCAATAAAACTCCTCTCCACTTGACTATATTTATTTGATTTCTTTTCTTTTTGTTTTGGAGCGACAGTATACGGACCATCTTATACATATATTAACTATTCATTTGACGACATGATAGTATTATTATAGTATAATTTTTGAACATAGGTTTTAAGATATTGTATATCTAATCTTATTTAACTTAACAAATTAGTCAAATTAACTAACAAAAGCAAAAAATGACACATAAATTAAAACAAAAGAAGCATTTATCTGGATAACATATGTAGGCTTCTAAATAATCTCCATCAAACCATTAATCACCAAAGATTTTAAAGAAACTATACGCACGTGACATGGAATAATTTCATTCGCAACATTTTGTCCCATCTCGAATTATTTCATGGGTAATGCATTTTAAATTTGCTCGTTGTTACATATAATTACGATTAATATTTGTCTGATATATGTACATGAAACCAGACCAGCTATATATAAAGTCACCTAAGAATGTCCAATGAGACATACTATGAACATGAAAATAATGATTAAAATCATATCGAATTCAAATGTCAACTGTCCCCTACTGAAGATAAGTTGGACTACTGATTTCGAATCGAACTGAAGTTACATTACTCTTCACCGGTTTAACCATTTTTAGAATTGTTCAACAGTTGGTTGTATTTGCAATTGCTTTAATAAGTTTAATTTTAATTAGGTAAATATCAGTCAAAAGCCAAATATTGTGTTCATAGGACAACCACTTTATTACTCTACATCTCAATTAGGGCTGACCAGTGACCTCCACTCTCTTTTCCAAATGCCAACTCAAATTAGAATTCTTGAAATTTTAATTAACATTTATTTTCAACCTAGCTACATATATCTTTTGTTTCTTTTTGTCTTTTAATTTACTTTAACTATTTGTTAAAGTAAAAGGCCTCCAAAAGGCTCTAGCATGTCAAGGTAATTCAAGAATCTTTTAATTAACTTCTTACATTTCAAATAAATTTTTATTTGCAATGAATTCAAGTAAAGGAAATTAAAAAGATCACAAACTCTTACAAAAAGCATAACTTACAGAAAGATGGGGAAAATGCAAAGAAAAAACAAAAGGTATTTAGAAAGGAAGAAAGAAGATTTAAAGAAAATTAGAAAGAAATTTCAAATTTTGCTAATAATTAGTTCTCTTTCTAAATGAAAACAAAACAAGTTCTTAACCATTTTATGGAGTTATAGACATCTTACTAGGCTTACATGTTTTGGATATGAAAAAACAGTAAGACTTAAATATGACCAAAAAAATATAATTGATAATAATTAATACTGGAGCAAGTCAGGACATTATGTAGTTGGTTTTAATCATTATATCTTCATGAATTATAATTACTAAATTATTCCAAAAAACATTCTCTCACATATAAAGACCCAATTCTACTGAAACATAAAGCTAAAGCTGTAAATTAAAGTTTTGAAACAAAGCCATTTTTTAAAGCTATAAAGGGCCCCTAGCTCTCTCAAGTGTCTTTGCCATTTTGCCATCTATATATTCTCCTCGAAAACTTTATGGTATCATAGTATAATAGTATATAAATAGTAGAGTGATCTTTAACATTAATCGAGTTTGTTCATATGAAAAACAAGCTTTGAATATGAAAATTAGGATCTGCTAATAGTTGAAGTTTACATAATGTATTTACAATTTCATGTATCAATAACTTGTGAGTTGATGTTATCTACAAATTGTAGCATTAAACAAAAAAAATAAAGCGAGATACCACAATTATCCACGATCTTAATCAAGTCAAACATCATTATACAAAAATAAAACAGAAAATATATTTATATTCTTATTGTTATTGAGCACCTTAATTTTGGTATAACATGCTAAAGGGGTCCAAATTAAAGCATTTTTTGGGTGCTGGACTTTGTAATGTCTTTTGCCTATAAAGCTTTTTCTTTTATATCCATCTCCATTTACGTAAAGCTCTAGGTCCAAAAATAAATTTATTCCCCCATTCATTTACTTTCTTTTTGGCATCTAAAACCAATTAACGTGGACAAGAAGACTCCTGCCCACTTGGCTGTTAGCTGTATGTGCGCCTGTGCTCATGATTAAATTAAATTAATCTTATTCTGAAAAAAAAAAAAGAAGTAAATCAAATAGTATAACCATATTGTATTATAATGTAAGATATCTAAAAGAGTAAAATCTACTGACAGATATATTCCAATTTGCCTAGTATAAGGCTCATCATTATCTCCATTATTTGCGTAATTTTAGTGGCCAAATGATTTTTTTTTATCTCTGAGTTTCATGGTATACTATATTACTATGCATCATTGCTCAGCATTCCATTTCATTCAATTATTAATATTATTACAAGTCATATATGTAGGGATCAAGTATATGCTAAAATGACCTAGAAAATATATCCAAAATTAGAGCCATTAGTATTGAGCGGATTAGCTAGTTTTAGATGTGTACAACTTTTTTAGTGAGGTCTTTTCTTTTTTATTCTCCACAACTTTTATGTGTGATGGATAAGTATTCATCAAAAGTCACAAAAGACAAGTTATGGTACAAAAGACAATTTATGTGTTAATCTTTGAACATGTAGCAAATCACTTTTTTGGATTTATTCTTTAGCACTTTCAACAAGGCTGACCTCCCTTGAAATTTTGGCTTTTGTTGTCAACCTATTCCCTTGGTTCTTTTTCTCTTTTGTAAAAGTAAAATACACACCAAAAAAAAAAAGGAAAAAGAAAAAAGGCTCGAGCATGTTAGAATAAGGTGGTAATTGAAGAAACCCTTTCTCACACATTTACAAGATATATTTTAAAAAATATATTTTGCTATTTCCTCGGTTTAAAAAGAAAAAATCTAGTTTAACTTAATACGAAATTTAAGAAAATAAAAAAGACTTTTAAATCTTCATGCTAAACTAAATTTACGCTAAATGTATCAAAATATTCTTTAATCTTATGATTTTTAACATATCATGTGAAAGTTGAAATTAAGATGTTGTCAAAAAAGGAAATGGGCATTTTTTTTTTTTTGAAACATATTAAAAAGGAAAGTAAGTTTTTTAAGGGGAAAGAGTATTAGATTTTCAAGTAAATTTTAATTTTTATGTAGGGGAAAACATTGGAGTGGTAGAAAAATGCGGAAAATGCAAAGCAAAATGCCACTTTTTTTATTACAAGCTCACATCCAAAAAAGTTAAAAAAAGAAACCTCAAATATATTTGCCTTTGTTCAAGCTCCAAAAATACATTTATCTCAAAGAAACTTTGTTTAAAAGATTGTTTTATTTTGGAGCCAACTTGGATTATGTTCGGCCAGTTAAAAGAGATTGAACTTGAATAGAAATCAAGAAATTAGTATATTTCAGTTGGTAATGGACAACTAATTTGTTCTCCCGGTAACTCGAACTACTGAAAATAATATGTAAATAGCTTTCACTATGCGCTTTTGGGTTATTTATATTCTTGCTAGATGTCTAACTCTGAGTATGTATATACTCCTGAACTATTGAAAATAGTATGTATAAACTCTTCAGTTAGACAATGCACGCCACATGTCCACATCCGAGAGAAATTAATCCATTTTCCCTTAGTAATTTATCTCCTTACCTACCGGTGAAATATTCAACAACCGAAGTTAGAAGTGAATTTTGTCCACGCCTATTTCTTGGCGAGCCAACACCAATGCAGTCGCAAAACATTTCTTTAGGATAAGGACACATGGGCGAAACTCGTGATAACTAATCTCAGGATGAGTTATCCCATGCATTTTATCACAATCAAACATGAAATAAAAACTCATCATAAAATTAACTTTGAGATTAATTAGTTATGCTTTATACTTTGTACCAAACGAGCCCTAGGGTATAAATCAATGTGGAATGTTAGACAAGTTGTTTTCTTTACTTTTTTTTAAGTAGGGAAGTTATTTGCTCATTTATAAGGAACCTGTTTTCTTAAAGAAAACATTTTTCAAAATTTTTACTAATCGGACATGAGAAAATTAAAAAATATTTTCTTACCAAAATGAAGGAATTAAAGATCAAACTCTAATTAAAATCTGAAATAGTCATCAATCTTACAATGATTACCTGTTTAATTTGTGGACATGGAGAAAGGGCAAGAATATGAAAATAAAAATATGAGTAGTATTGATGAGTCAGAAATTGTTGGTTTGTCTCGTGATGAACTACTTGATGAGTAAATTATAGGAGTATACCAAAGAACATTCTCATACATAAAAAGACCCAATTCTAGTGAAACTTAAAGCTAAAGCTGTAAAGTGTGAAAAAATTTAAAGACATTGCTTAAACCAAAAGGGCCCTCATCTTCTTCTTCACATTCCAATGTCTCTGTGTGTGCCATTATCCCCTCCATAAAATTGTTACTCCCTCCGTCTCATATTATTTCTCTACTTTCTCCATTATGTACCTCCCTTAAAATAAATCATAAATCAAAAAAGTAAGTTTATCAATTTACCTCTTTAGAAACTTTTTTTGAAATGAATTTACAAGTTTGTTATATACTTTCAAAAAAAAAAACTAAAAGTAAGGAGAATATAGAAAAATGTAATTAATTTTATTTTGATTTTGTAAATTGACAAATAATTTGAGACAATTACTCTTAATAATATCGACAACTAATATAAAATGGAGGAAATATATCTTGTTTTTGTTAAGATTGACAACTTGATTTAAATACATAATAAACGACGATTATGTCTTCTAAAAATATAAAACAGGCTGACAGAATCGA
Source organism: Capsicum baccatum var. pendulum (assembly GCA_030864225.1). Classification (NCBI taxonomy): domain Eukaryota; kingdom Viridiplantae; phylum Streptophyta; class Magnoliopsida; order Solanales; family Solanaceae; genus Capsicum; species Capsicum baccatum. The sequence continues at coordinate 82,738,537 of CM061550.1, forward strand.
TGAGTACCAATTTAAAGTAAATGTGATAGGCAAATAATAAGAACTTGAAAATTAGACAATAATTATGCCATTAACTTAATGTGACGAAGGCCAAAATTAGTATACAATATACATCACTAGTCATAAAATGGAGTTAAAAGAAGAGTATGGATATAGAGTATCAACGGATATTTACAGTATCAAGTTATCTTCACTTACCTATTACATATAGTAACCTATATACTTTATGTAAGATCATAAATTTCATATTTTAAAAATATTAATGTGAAATATTCTTTTGAATAATATGATTGTATAAACAATTCTTCATATGGAGAATATATATCACTTAAATATTAGTACTAAGTGTTAATTAATTGACTTTAAGCTATATGCTAGTCGGATTTTCAAGAAAATAAATCTCACGTTTAGAAAAGGTTTATGTTTAGATATTATTTAAATGGCATGATATATAGTTTGATTTTTCTTCTTCAAAATTTAACGCATATACTTATTTTTTACTTTTCGAGGATGTATATGTCTCACTATAATTATATTACTCAGATACTGTTTTACTTATCCGGAATGAATTACATTGATTATTTGTCTTGCAAGAAAATATTAGTCACGTATATAACTCTATACCATATTATATGTTGGGTTCGAAATCGAGAGGGCGTCATGCGGAAGCTTATAGTTTTGCAAATCGTAGAAAACTATAATAAGATAACAAAAAAAATTATAATAAAACACATATTATTAATATGATTTGGTCAAACGACATATATATGGAAAACTAATATTGAAAAATATAAAAGGAAGAAATCTTCCCTAAACAAAACTCTTTGATGACTACATTGAGATTTGCCAAATATGGAAGCATTTTATATTTTTCTTAGGAAAGATAAAGTAATTATGGTATTCCTTTATTTTACTTCCAACAAAAAGTAAAACTTAAACTTGGTAAGAAAATGAGGGCAAAACCCTAACATCATATAATATTATATTTGGGGAAAGGCATTATACATATGAATCTTCTAAACATAATCTATAATATATTAAAAGTATGGAAATCCTTAGAAAAGTGATTTGAACTTTTTGTCCTTCATTAAAAGACTTTTCTTTAGACATAACTCTCTTTCCAATATTTTTTAAAAAAATTATTATTTAATTATTTTTTATTATAATAACTAGACTTCCTAAAATATATGGTAAGAGAATTAATTAATATTTTTCTTTCTATTAGATTTCCTAAAATATATGGAAGGAGAATTAATTAATATTTCTTTCTACTATTTCATTAGAAAAATATTGCTAAAATAGGACCCTATTAATTAAGGAAAAATTTCTATAAATATTGAGATGTACGTTAAACTAGAGAACAAATCGGTTTGCCTATTGAAAGAATATGATTGATGCTCATCTAACTTGATTCGATTGCATGTATAGATTGGTGGATGCTTGATTTTCTAACCCCAATTTCTTTACTATTTTTTTTAGCATAATAGAATTCAACATATAAATATCTTCTCTGTTTTCGTTCAAAATCATTCTTTAGGATTAAAACTTTCGCTTAGGCAAGAATTAGTTGGATCAAAATCGAAGCTTTGTGATCACTATTATATTGTTTTCTTATAGTTTAAAGGTCATAAATGAATGCCTGTTGACTTTGAAGAGTTTCTTGTGTAAAGGTTAGGTTAATTGTATTATTTTGATATCTTTATTATCTAATTGTTTTATTTTAATTTACAGATACTAGATGAATGTAGGTCGACTTTGAAAATATTTTTTAGGTAAATGTTAGGTTTAAATGTATTATCGTAATATCTCTATTAGTTTGTTATTTTGTGGTAGTTTACAGTTCGTAGATGAATCTCGATTGACTTTGAGAAATTTTATTGTGTAAAATTTAAGTTTAATTGTATTTTTTTATATCACTTTTATCGCATTATTTTATTGCAGTTTACAGGTTATAGATAAATGTTGGTCAGCTTTGAGGATTTTGTTTATGTAAAGGTTAGGTTTAGCTGTATTATTTTGATATCTCTATTATCGTATTATTTTGTTATTGTTTACAGGTGATAGATGAGTGTCGAATGACTTTGAGACAATTTTTATGTGTAGAGATTAGAGTTAATTATATTATTTTGACGTCTCTATCATTGTATTGTTTTGTTGCAATTTACAAATTGTATATGAATGTTGATCGACTTTTAAAAATATTTTTGGTAAAGGTTAGGTTTAATAAATAAATTCTCCATCTTTACATACTCAAAAGATATTAAATTTAATTATTATATTCATCTTTATTATTTAAACAAATATTTTATTTAGTATAATATTTGAACTCATTAAAGTGAGGTACACGCACAAGACGCGTACACCTAGACTAGTATTATATATGAAAGGTGATTAGCTGTTTATACACAAATATGGGTTAAATGTGATGACAAATTCACTCAAAATATGGGGTACTTGGAGTAAATATTTTGTCAAACGTAATTTCAATTTTAAGAAAAAAAATCAAATATTTACTCCAACTGTGTTGCATTATTCATCCCTGCACGGAAAGACAAAAGTAAAAGTAAGAACAGTGTCGGCTTCATGCCTATCTTTTGCTTTTACTTTTGTTTATCTATACACTCTCTTTTCAGCTCACAAACAGTCACTTTGTTTTCCTTTTTATTTAAATAAAATTCCCCTAACATAAATCCACAAACTTCATCTCCATTTTCTCTATTCTCTTTTTCCAATATATTCCACTAATTTCCAACATCCAATTGTCAAACATGGAGATATTGTCACAAATCTGGTCCTTCTTAGGCCTTCTAACAGTTCTCCAAAACGTTTTGCCCACTCAGCTCATATCATTGCTTCACTCTTCCTATGAATCTATTCAAGATTTCTTCAGCCCTTATTCCTACTTCGAAATCCCTGAGTTTAATGGCTATTGTGGCGTTGACGTTAACGATCTTTATCGACACGTAAATCTTTATTTGAACTCCATTAATTCTTCTTCAACTTGCCGTCGTCTTACCCTCTCTCGCTCCAAATCTTCCAACCGCATTTCATACACCGTGGCGCCTAATCAGACTGTCCACGATGTTTTTCGAGGTCACCACCTTTCCTGGACGCATCAGATCGATAACGTTCAGGACTCTGTTGAGGAGAAGCGTAGCTTCACTCTCAAACTTCCTAAACGTTATCGCCTCGAACTCCTCACCCCTTACCTCGAGCAGTTAACTGCTCGAGCTGAGGAGTTCGAGAGGGTTTCTCGTGAAAGGAGATTGTTCACGAACAACGGTCATGGTTCGTATGAATCTGGCTGGTCTTCTGTCCCTTTTCGCCACCCTTCCACATTCGAGACGCTTGCCCTCGAGCCGGAGCTGAAGACGCAACTCATGGATGACCTAACTGCATTTTCTGAAGGGAAAGAGTTCTACCATAAAATCGGACGTGCATGGAAGCGTGGCTACTTGTTATATGGACCTCCAGGATCAGGAAAATCGAGCCACATTGCCGCCATGGCAAACTTCCTTTGCTACGACGTGTATGATCTCGAGCTCAGCAAAGTCTCTGACAACTCTGAGCTCAGAGCTTTACTTATACAAACAACAAATCGATCCATCATCGTGATTGAGGACATTGATTGTTCTATCAACCTAACGGGAGATAGGATGACTAAAACAAGGATTAATAACCATTCAATGCACAAGAAGAATCGAAGTGTCATCAGTGATAATGCAGAAGACAATGGACGTGTGACATTATCAGGCCTGTTGAACTTCACCGACGGTCTATGGTCGTGTTGTGGAGAAGAGAAGGTGATAGTTTTCACTACAAATCATAAAGACAATGTAGACCCAGCGTTGGTTAGATCTGGGAGAATGGACATGCACGTTAGCCTTGGCACGTGTGGGATGCATGCCTTCAAGGTCTTGGTGAAGAATTACCTAGGGTTAGACTCGCACGTGCTGTTCGACGTGGTGGAGAGCTGTATAAGATCAGGTGGGATCCTCACGCCAGCTCATATAGGAGAGATCTTGTTGAGGAACAGGAGGGATGCTGACGTGGCGGTGAGGACCGTGTTGACCGCCATGCAAGGGAAGATTTTGGGTGCTGATGTGGATGCAATAGAGGGTGGACACGAGTATGATGACATGGCAATGACACCGGAGCGTATAGGCCGGAGGCTAATGGAGTCACCGGAGAATTGGCTGGAAGGTTCACCAGAGAAAAAGAAGAAGAAAGAAGGATCAAATGTAAAATTCTTAGTTAGACTTAGATCGTTGACCAAGTCTGACTCAGGAAGAAGGGGTGTATAATTAATAGATGATAATCAATCTAACTCATTTTTAAGTTAGGTTAATCTGTTAATTAAAGTATATCTTAGTACCACGTACTACTACTCTTTGAAATGGAAGTTTTGTCTGGATTTGCGCACCCCATTTTATTTAGATATGTGGTGTTCACTTTAGGGAACATTCAGATATTATATTTCAATACAAGTCAAATTAGTAATAAAGAAGTGCCTGGTAGTACTGTCACTGGAAAGGCATCATGCTACCGTCCAAATTATAAATCTCAAAAAAAAAAAAAGGAAAAAAAAAACCCACATATGTAGAATAATAGATCAAAGGATTTATAAGCAGCCTTGACCTTAGCTGAACCCAAAGGTCAAGAAAAATAATGGTTAGTTTGGCAGAGAAGTACAATACAGTTATAACAATTGAGAAGAGGCTTATATATTAGAATATTCCTACTATTTTGTTAATAGAAAATAACACAGGAGCTTTGCCAACTGGCCGTCTGGCCTTGGTCCCGTACTAGATTGAATCACTACCGGATGCTTATCAACATACCATTCAATTTAAAGGGTCATTCGAACATTAAGTTCTCGCTAAATGCATGATTCAAAGAAGAGTCCGGCCAAAAGAGAATATTATATGCAATTTTATTTATCATATATTTTTGAAAGAAAATAATTTTACAGTTTAAATTTATGATGTCCTGATCACATGGAGATAATTTTTTCAATTATATCAATACTTGAATTCAATTCTTATCAAAATTGTAAGACAAACTGTTAAGCATTAAAATTCATGCATAGGAGAAAAGCTAAAAGTAAAAGATGGGGATGAAATAGTAGAGAATTTGAGAGAAATTTGCTATTCTGATGTTTGCTCATTTTTTCATCAATGAAAAAGTAAATGTACAGCTCTATTTATAGACTACTCTCTTAGACTAGTAATGGATCAAGCTTGCTAACTAAGCTACTAAACAAATCACAAAATATAGTTAACTTAGTTGTGTACAACTGGCACTTCTACTAGTGCTAACAATCTCCATCTAACTACCTCCACTAACTTACTACCATCACTAACTAACTTCAACACCCCTCCTCAAGATGATGGTAAAAAAAAAATCTTTTAGCAGCAGCTTAGAGAGTAGATAATCATGAGGTTGTTTGCCAAGGCTCTTTGTTAAAAGATCAGCTAACTGCTCCTTGGTAGACACATAAAAAGTTTTAATCAACCCGTGCAGAATCTTTTTTCTGGCAAAATGACAGTCAATGTCAATGTGTTTGGTACGCTCATGAAATATAGGATTTGCTGTAATTTGAATAGCAGCTTTGCTATCACAGAACAAATGGATAGGTAGGCTTAGCTTAACACCAAGTTCCAGAAATAAACCTATCAACCAAGTGAGTTCCACCACTGCAGAGGCCATACCCCTGAACTTAGCTTTAGCTGAGCTTCTAGCAACTGTGGCCTGTTTCTTTTATTTCCATGAGATCAAGGCTCCACCATACATAACCAGGTATCCAATAATAGATCTTCTAGTCTAAAGACACCCTCCCCAATCAGAATCACAATAGGCTTCCAGATTCTCAGAGTTTATGGAAGGTAGTAACAAACCAAGACCAGGTGCACCCTTGATATATCTCACTACTCGTAATGCTGCATCCATATATATGTGACTGCTTGGGCTTGTGCATGAATTGACTTAGGACTTGAACTGCATATACAATGTCAATCCTAGTCATAGTGAGATATAACAACCTGCCAATCAATCTTTGATACTGTCCAGTGTCAACTAGTTCTTTATAATCAACAGGGTGTTTATCTGAAGCTATTAAATTGTCAAATTCTATAGAAGTCAGCTTCAAGTTTGATTCAAGAGGTGTACCAGCTGGTTTTGCACCTCCAAGTCCCATCTCGACAATTAATTCAAGAGCATATTTCCTTTGAGACATCACAATCCCTTTAGAAGATCTAGCAAACTTTATCCCCAAAAAAATTTAAGTTCTCCAAAGTCTTTCATCTTGAACTTTAGTTGCAAGTCATTTCTGGTCTGTAGGATAAAGTCTGAGTTTCTACTTGTGACTAACAAATCATTTACATATACTAGAACCACTATCAAATGAGATTGTATCATCTTGGTGAACAAGGAATAGTCAAAGTGACTTTGTGTGAAACCTAGTTGTAATAAAACATTCGTAAGCTTCTTGTTCCACTGCCTAGGAGCCTGTTTGAGACCATATAAAGACTTGTGTAATTTACATACCTTGACAGCAGTATTATGACTATTGGACTTGCCATTCTGATGATTAGAAAAACTTTGAGGAATATCAATGTATAGCTCATCCAAAAGATCACCTTGTAAAAAGGCATTATGCACATCCATCTAATACATACACCACCCCTTGGATGCAGTAATGGCCAACACAGATCTTACTATAACCATCTTAGCAACTGGAGAAAAAGTGTCAGTATAATCCAACCCTTCCTGCTGACAGTAGCCCTTGGCAACTAATCTAGCTTTGTATCTTTCCACTGCCCCTGAAGAAGTGTACTTGACCTTAAATACCCATTTACAGCCTATAGGGACTGTACCAGAAGGTGAATCAACAATGCTCCAAGTGTGCTTTTCTTCCAAAACAGTAATTCTTGATTTATGGCTTCAATCCACTTGATATCAGTAGCAACTTCAGTGAAAGATTGGGGCTCCACAACACTAGAATAAGATGTCAAGGCAGTACTAAAAAGAGGTGATACATTAGCATAGCTGACAGAGTAAGAAAGGGGATAATTACAGGTAAAACTACCTTTCCCTTTAGTAATGAAGTCTTGGAACCAAAGTGGAGGTCTAGTAGCTCTAGTGGATTTTTTAGCAAGGGTGGAACTGAAATATCAGTGGTAAGAGGTGCTCCTGTGGAAGTAAAAGGTCCATGAGAAGTAAAAGAAGGAGTAGTAAAAGACTCCATATCTATAGCAGATGATGTAGGATATTCAGGTTGAGTGACAAAATTATTTATGATTGAGTTATCAGATGGTTGTGAAGAAATGATAAAGTGTTCTGATTGTATGAGGGGGGACATGTCCAGAATAGGGAACAAAGAAGAAGTATTAGAGTTAGGCAACTGCATGAAGGGAAAGATATCCTCTTTGAAGACCATATCTCTACTGACAGTTAATTCATTAGAAAAGATACTGAACATTTTGTAAACTTTCCGAGTATGAGAATATCCAAGAAATACTGCAGGAATTACTCTTGGAGCAAATTTATCTGTCTTTTTTACACAAGTAACATAACTAAGACAACCAAAGACTCTCATGTGTGAAAAACTTAGAGCATGCCCAAATAACTTTTCAAACGGGGACTTACCTTGAAGTACTGAATAAGGAAGTCTATTTATCACATAGACAACAGTTGTGACACACTCTCCCCAAAATTGAGGGGAACTTTAGCTTGAAATCTGAGAGATCTTACAACTTCAAGAATGTACCTGTGTCCTTTCTCAGCTATATCATTCTGCTGAGGAGTGTAAACACAAGAGCATTGATATATGATGCCTAGGGACTGAAGTAGTGTAGTCATTTGAGAGTTGAAAAACTCACAACCATTGTCAGTTCTAAAGTACTTTACTGTGCAAGAGGATACATTATGTACCATGGTAAAGAAGTTTTTTATAGTAGAAATGACATCAAATTTAGTAGGTAAAAGGTACAACCATGTATATGTGGAATGATCATTAACTAAAGTAAGAAAATATTTCTTGTCATCATGAGTTGGAACTCTGTAGGGGCCCCATACATCTTCATTAATAGTGTGAAAGCAAGAATATGCAACAGAAGTACTCAAAGGAAATGGCAACCTAGTTTGTTTTGCCGAAGAACACATAGTACATTCTTTTACTCTATTATCACACAGTACATCATGTTGCAGACTGCTTATTTTCTGCAAGGTACCTAGTGGTACACGTCCTAGCCTTCTATGCTAAAGGACTGCATCAGGTAGTTTATATCTCATTATAAAAAATGGTTGAAGGAATTGAAGCTTGATTGGTTCTTTTAATACTTGCGGCCACAGCTTAGAATTCGTTCTTGTACTTTGAACTGATCACATACAAGTCATCATGCTCTCTACCAATCCTCTTTTCTTGACCACTTAAGAGATCCTGAAATATACAAAAGTCCGGGTAGAACATCACAGCCCATCTCAGCTCCTTTGTCAACTTAGATACAGACACGAGATTATACTTTGACTCAGGTATGTGCATAACATTGGTTATTTTATTGTCTTGAAGGATGTAGGCTGACCCTATATGTTTCACATAGGCTACATTTCCTGTTGGTAAATACACTGTACCTCCTCTAGTATTATCAAATCTTTTAGGAACTTTTAAGAGGTTGATATAACCAACTATATTGCTAAAGGCTCCAGAGTCAATTATCCACTTTTTCTCTGTATCAGATACTCCACAAGCTATAATACAAGAGGTCATACCTGTTGTCATAGCTGAATCATTATTGTCTGCTCCCTTTCCAAGTAATTGAAGTAGTCGGTTGTATTGCTCTTGTGTAAACTGAGGAATATAATGAACTAGGCCATGAGATTCCTGGGACATATAAGGCTCATTGTTCAGCTGAGAGGAGCCTGTAGAGTTAGCAACACCGACTGGATTTCTACCTGTACCACTAGAATTATCTTGTGAGTAGTAAGCTGCATTACTGGATAAGTTAGTTGAACAAAACCTTTTATTTTGTTTATATTCATTAGGATATACATGCAACTAATAGCAATTGGCCTTGTTTTGCCCTTTAAAATGACAGTAGTCACAATATAATGGGGTTGTCTTGAGCCTGTAATTGGAACCATAGTTAGTAGATCCATTTTGATTTCCAGAATTACCAACACCTTTTCCAGAATTACCAATACCTCTTTAATTAATTCCTCCAGTAAATCCTCCTGCAAAGTTACTCTCATTAATCTGAGACCCAAGTTTTTAGTGTAAAACAGGTTTAAATATAAATTTTCTTACCAATTCAAATTTTAATGGTGTCTATGATTTAAAAATAAATAAATATATTTGTAATTTAAGATAAGTTCTTTAAAATTTTAATATGTTCTTGAATTTAACAATAATAAGTTATAATCTATGACAATTGTTATACGTTATTCTATATTAATGACTGAAGATGTAAGTTTTAAATGTTAACCCAATACTAACGACACCCTTTGTTTTGATGTAGTAACAGTGATTTGTTGTCTTGTTGGCATAAGGGGTGACACCACTAAGAAAAAAGTTTGAATGAATTTGATACTTTTTTTTTGTCAGAAATGTGTACCATTATTTCCTTCTTCACTTCTAATTTTTGAAATAATTTTATTGGTTTGTTATTGTCTACAGTTTCTTATACTTCTATTATAATATTTTTATCTTGAATCGAGGGTCTATCAAAAATAATGTCTTGTATTAAGTTTGTACAATATCTTGAGTTTGTGTAAATTATGTAGTTATTAAAATAGTGAACTGAAACACGAGTATTTCAATTCATATTTAATTTCATCAAAGTTTTTACAAACTTGTAACTGAAGTATGTCTCTATGATGTTTAACGTTCTTTTTTTCTATTTTCCCAAATTAGTACTTATTGTATTATGTGTAAACTACATCACTAGGTAAGAGGTAAATCTTATGAAGAGAAGATTAAAAGTCATGAATTTAAAGACGCGGAAGAATAAGGATAATATATTACATTAATAATTTCAGAGAGTAGAAGAATAAACAAAAACATGTTTCAATAAAAGTAAAAGAAGTGGTTCAAAAAAAAAAAATCTCAAGGTGTTGGATTATTTGCACATATATAAACCTTTTGATATTCATAGAGATCACAATTTTTATAAGTATTAGTATAATCTTCATAAAGAAATTTTGGAGAAGAATTATTTCTTTTAAATTCTAAAGATAGTTTGTACTACTTTGTAGACATACTTATTTTTTTCCTAAAATTTGATCAAACGCTTTACTTTTCTAAAATAAACACTTTTTGGGAAAAGAGAAATAACACTTTTAATCTCCTAAAAATTTGATTAATGTCAAGGACTTGACTAAGAAGTGTATATGTTTTAGCTTAGTAGGGTAAGATCAGATGCTCCTGGACTCCTTCGAGATCCATTTTTGAATGTTGATAATGATGAAAACGAAATATCGACAAATAATATAATGCGTATAACAAATTTTGGCATGTCTACGTTAGCCATAATTTTATTAGTCGATACTAGTTTTTGATGTGAAACTCTGGTGTGGATTTGTAGTAGGTTTGCTTTGCTTTTTTTTGGTTCCGATAGGAGCATACATAAGGAGTATAAAATATAAGTATTGAGGTATATTTTACTATTTATTTTTTAACTCATAAAAGTAGAATAAGTAAGAAAAATATGTGTTTAATAAACTTCTCTATTTAATTATCATGATTTTATCGTTAATTTATCGGAAGGAATTATAGAGAATAATATCGAATTGAATTTATATATGTAACTTTAAGGTGTAATATTTACGTTAAGATTGGAAAAGAATTCAGCACTTTGTGTTATTGAGTTGAAATATATAAATAAATCCTAACAATAACAACAATTCACAATGAGGAAACTATCTGAGACGATTTATATTTTGATAATTTAAATTTTTTGATCCCCTTCATTTGCTATATTGGGTCTAAGCAAGTTTGCTTTTTAATTTTTTTTTTTTTTTGTGTTTTATTTTAAAGTTTTTAACTATGAAAATAAATAATAATCGATAGATAGACATTAGTTGTTCACGTGGAAGTTGAGAAATATATATAGTACTAGCATGTATATTTTTCATTATCCAATAATTTTCAGGAATTTAATTAACATGAATCCTTGGTTTGTTAATTATGATGTAATTTGGCGTAAGTTATCGACAGACACTTAAAGTTGTCCCGAAAAATCACTTGGCCCCCTCAACTAAGATTTGCACCTGTCAGGCACCTCAAGTGCTAAAATTGGTAACTATCAGGTACAAAATGCTGATTTGGCACACTCTCCTTGGACGCGTGAATAATAAAATAAATAATATTTTATTTTTTAATTAAAAAACTTATATTTAAATTATTTTACTAATATAATTTTTAATTATTATAACTTAATTTTTAAAAAAAAGCCCATCCCTCTCATCGTCTTCCTCACCCCTACCCCCAAGTTCATTGTCAACCAACCACTCCCACCCCACCCCCACTCCCACCCCTCAACCCCCAGCCCAGGCAGCGCTAACTTCTGTGACGTCACTTATAAATGGAGCATAGAGCAATACGATTGCCACTTCAAGAAAGGTGTCACCGGACTTAAAAGTGAATTATTGATTTGCTATCGGGGTTACTACATTGGTTGCTTACCCTTCTTAAAGTTAGGATAACATTGTTTCTAATTGAAAATGGGAAGCTAAAATATTATCAATTAAAAAAAAGAAGGATGGCCGGGAGAAGATGAAATCTTGTTAAAGTTTTTTGGATTATTAATATAGTGGCTAAAATAACACTTCTTGAAATCTCAGTGTTATTTGACAATGGAGAAGATAATTTAGTTTTTAATTTATTATCTTAATCTGATCATCCAAAAAAATAAAAAAATAAAATAAAAATGACCTGAAAATGGAGAAGAAGATGAACGTTTGGGGGGAGGGAGCTGGGGGGACCTAAAAACGGAGAAAAAGATGAACGTGGTGTGTGGGGGGTGACGGGGGGCGGGGGGAAGGTGGGGAGACTAGTTTTTTATTTTCATTTTTAAAATTTTTTTATAATTACTTTTTAAAATTAAATTTTTTATTTTTATTTTTAAAATAATTTTATAATTATTTTGTAATAATTTGGATCCTCAATGTCAAGTGTCACCTTTTAATTCATCGTTTTTGCCACATCAGCGTGTGCGCGCAACACACACTTTATCTTTTACCTGATTGACAAAAAAAGACCTGATTGGATCAAAATTCCGGTGGGTTAGGGGCCTGATAGGTACAGACCTTGAGGGGTCTAAGTGAATTTTCGGGACAACTTTAAGTGACTGTCGATGACTATATCTATATCTATATCTATATCTATAATATATTAAAAGTGTAAAGACCCTTAGAAAAACGATTTAAACTTTTTGCCTTTCATTAAAAGTCTCATTTTTAGACAGAATTGTCTTTTCACTATTTTTCTTAAATTATTATTTAGTTATTATTAATATTAGAACTTTGAAATTAATTAAAATCTTTATTGAGTTGGGAAAGAAAGTTCTAAATCAATTAAAAGCTTACCTTATATGTAATTTATTAATAAATTAAATAAATAAAAAATAATTTTCATTTGAATTGAAAGGAATAAGGAAAAAAAAAACGTCTAAAGCCAAAAAAAAAGAGGAAAATACATAAATGGAAAGAAAGCTAAATTGAATTAAAAAGAAAGAAAGAAAACGTGTGGAAGAAAAAAGGAAAAAAATAGAAGAAAGAAAAAAGAAAAATCAAATAGAACATGGAAGCCAAAAAAATCACAAAGGCTAATTTATTACATTAAATAAATACAAATTCAATTGACAAAGAAGGAAAGTAAACTAAACCTCAAATTTCTTATAAATTAAGAATTCTTCCTTTTTACAATAACACGTCGACAATATAGTTCTCAAATAATTTTTTTCTTTATTATCATTATTCATAAATTTGATTGTGATTTAAGGTATGTTTTCTAAATTTTTTATTTTTGATGTTTACAATCTTGATAATATCTATGATTAAAGAAATAAATTTGTATGTGATTTGAGGTAATTTTCTAAAATTTTAATTAGTATGTTCTTGAAGTTTATAACAAAACATCATGTATTCGTGATAGACAATTGCTAATTGAGAAATTTTTAGTGAAATATTAACAGTATTTATGATTGAAGAGACAATTTTTCTTGTAATTTGAGGTAAGTTTTCTAAAATTTTTGTATATTTTTTATGTTATAAAAATAAGTTATCATGCATTTTTGTTAGACTTCTACTAATTGAGAAGTTCTCTTTAATGATTTTTGTATGTTCTTGAAGTTGAAATAATAAATTATCATCTATTATGAATAGGTAATTGATACCTGAGAAGTTTTTTGTGATTTTTTTATAGTGACTTATATGTAATAAATAATTTGAAATTGACTTATTTATAACTTTTACCAAATTCTTTGAATTATATTTCGTCATAAGAAATTGGTTAGCCACTCTAATTGTATAGGAATTTCTTTTTTTTTTCTTTTATCCACGTGAGACATTAGGAGATTTAGTTAAATTAACAATCTAGCTTTTAGAAAAGTACAAACTGAATTGAATTCTAATGATATCAAATAATTTTTTTCAAAAATAAGATTAAAAAAAGTGAAAGTAGAATTTTAATCCAATGACTATATATCTATAGTATAATAGGCATGTTTATTTATTAATCAAGATATATTTATAGTTTATACGTCGTAGATGAATTTACAAGTGGTAGATGAATTTACATGTGGTAGATGAATTTACGTGTGGTAGATGAATGCTGGTCGTCTTTGAGAAATTTTTTAGATAAAGGTTAGGTTTAATTATATTGTATTTATATCTCTGTTTTGAGAAATTTTTGGTGTAAAGACTAAGTTTAGTTGTATTATTTTGATACCTTTATAATTGTATTATTTTATTATAGTTCACAGGTGGTAGATGGGTGTCAGACGACTTTAAGAAATTTTTTGTGTAAAAGTTAAATTTAATTATATTATTTTGATGTCTCTATCATCGCATTATTTTGTTACAATTTATAGGTGGTAGATGAATGTCGATCAATTTTGACAATTTTTTTTTTGTAAAGGTTAGGTTTAATTAATTAAATCTCCAAAAGATGTTGAATTTAATTATTGTATTCATCTTTATTATTTAAACAAATATCCTATTTAGTGCAACATTTGAACATGATAAACTAAGGTACAAGCGTGAGACGTGTAGTATATATATATATATATATATATATATATATATATATATATATATATATATATATATATATATATATATATATATATAAAAGAGAAAATACATAAAGACCCCCCCCCCCCCCCCCCCCCCCCCCGATGTTGGCTGACTTTGTCAAAAAGATACCCAAACTTTACTTTCGACCTACTACCCCATGAATCTTACTTAAATCGTTGCAAATACATCATTTTGACCCTCTGTGTGTATACACACGCCTGTTGTGCATGAAAGTCTCAAAATTGACTTTTACTGACCAATTAAAAGCTGACACGTGTAAATAATTTTATATATATATATATATATATATATATATATATATATATATATTTAAAATAATATTTATTTACTTTTTAAAATCATCCCATACCTCCCTCCCCGCAACACCCCCCACCCCTCATTGTCTTATTCCCCATTGACACACTCTTCTCCATCACCATAACTCAACAACAACATCAATTTTATAAAAAACAACAACATCATCATCACCATAACTCTCTTTCTCCTCAATCCTCTCAATCATCACTACAACTCTACTCACCATAACTGATACGAGAATAATCAGGGAAATAGATTTATGTGGGTGTGCATTGAAAGCAACCAACTGTATGTGCAAAAGAAGTGTAATTAAAGGCCCAAATACACACCAAAACAGCCCACTCCATACACTAGAGGGGCAGGCCATTCTTGAGGGGCCTTTTTGGTCATTTTAACTTCTATTTGTATTGTAATATATAAGGAACATGTTAGGGTTTATTCACTTAGTTTTTGAATGTTGAAAATGGTAGAACACACTTGAAACCCTCAAGTTCTCTCTCTTGTGAGGCTTGGCCGAAACTAGGTTACAACTTAGGGTGGAATCTCTTTTGTTGTTTGTTTGCTTGGAACTTGGGGTGCTTGAAGGATTGAGGTCCTCTCTTGTGTCTCTTTGAAGAGTGTAGGTGATCCTACTATCATCATTAAGGGTCTTTGTGTGTCATCTATACTTAGGTTCTTAGTCATTATAATAGTTTATGTCTCACTATCTATCCCTTTGTCTTTTGTAATCTTATAACGTTATATCTTGTTGTTGTGGAATCCAAATTTGGTTATTCTTGTTGTCATCTTGTTCATCTCGTTATTGTTGTGTTGTTGGATGTTTGTGGATGTCAAATACACCCTTGTTTCTTGTATTCTTGTTATACTTGTCGAATTCGAGTGAGGTCCCCTTTTGGTCCAAGTTTTTTCTTGAATTTATGGACTGTTTGGGGTATGTTTTGTGCTTTCCCTTGTTTGTCTTGTATCAATAACTCTACCATCACCATGTTTACTTTCTTCAATTTCAAATTCTTATTTTAGCTTCTTTTTTTTTACATTTTGAACAAATTTATAAAACTCAATATATATCCTCTTAGAAAAACTATAAAGCTCCATTTTAATGGACTTTTGATTTCATCATTACACAATCAACAAACACATAAATCAATACAAAATTAGTAAGCAATACAAATTTAACATAAACACTAAATTAGAACCAAAGAAGAATGGAGAAATCACCAACTAGATGGGGATGGGGGTGGAGGAAAGCTGCTGGACGGAAATGCGGAAGAAGATGTTGGATGGAGTGGGGGTGGGGGAGAGGGGGGTGGGGTGGGGTGGGTGATAATTAAAATAAAAAGAAAAACTTTATTGAAAAATATAAATAAAATATAAAATTAAATTATTTAACACGTGACAACATTTGATTAGTGCATGCATTCGCTTTCTTTTTCGTGACTGGAATTCAACGAAAAATGGTGTATTTACAATGAATTAAGAAAGAATCGTGGGGTAATAGGTCAAAAGTAAAGTTTAAATGTCTTTTTGAAAAACTCGGATAAGATCAGGGGGGTCTTTATGTATTTTCTCTTAAAATAATAATAATAATTGAAATAAAACTTGAATAGGTCTTCAATAATATTTCAGTTCTAAACCTCCATGTTTTTTTTTTTTTTTTACATCAACTAAAACACCTTTCCTTCTTTATAAATTGCAGACTTAAACATAAATCTAATACGTAGGACTAGCTAATTTCTTCTCCCCGAGGTCAGCCATGGAACATAGTATGCTTTTAATTCATCATGATATCCTATTTTTCATCTTTATTAGGTTATGTGCTAAATCTTTGTGATGATTTCAATTTTTTCAGCCAATTCTATAATCAACCGTGTAATAATTTCTAGCAATATCAAAGTTCATCATGGCTTAACTTATCAAAACTCACAGTGAGCAATAGAGATATATTCAATGTTGATATTATTGTGTTTCCTGACCTTAATGCAAAAAGATATAAGCTTTTGGGAAAAAATTGTTTAGAGATTTATAATTTTTCAAATTATTTCCTTTGTCTCAATTTGCATGGTATAATTAAAATTTTGAGATTCATTTTTTTTTTTATATTGTTTAAGTATATATAGCATGTATTTTAACATTAATTGCTACCTTTTAATAGTGTGTTCTTCTTATGAATATATTTTTAGACTTTAATGATCGATGTGACTCACATGTGCAAAGCACGTACATTAATAATATATTATAGATTATACACTAAAAAAATATAATTTATTAATTAAATCATAATATGAGAATTTCTAATGCTAAACAATTGAAAATAAGCATTATACACTAAAAAAGAAAATATAATTCATTAATTAAAAACAATTGAAAATAAGCATTATACACTAAAAAAGAAAATATAATTCATTAATTAAATCGTAATATGAGAATTTCTAATGCTAAACAATTGAAAATAATCAAATAAAAATAAGAAGAAGAATTCTTAGTAAAAAGGAGAAATACAAAAACGAAGTGCAGTTGACGGATCCTTGCATATATTTTGTCTCTTTATTTTTACTTTTTGTACGAAATAGTCTTATAAGGAACGTTTGAGTTTTAGTTCATAATAAAAGGAAAATTTGATAGATAAACTTTTAGTTGATTTAAGTAAA